>CM027860.1:2802827-3402827 GCA_016097605.1 Eucalyptus guilfoylei
TTTGATTTAAACCAGATTTCGGTAATCAATCTTTTACTAGAATGAGTTTTTTCTTATCTTTTATATCTGTGTCGGCTGTATGTATGGTAGTAGATCATTGATGGCCACCTTTTGCTGCAGACAGAGGAGTTGCAGATCAGTGATCAGCAGCCAAGAGCTGAAGAAGTAAATAGAAGTTTAGGCACAGGGGAAGGCGAGGAGCTCAATAATGATGTGAAATTATCGAGTTTTAGGAGTAAGAATACTGTGAATGGGCTTAGCAAGGTAGGGAAGAGGAAGATCTCGTGGCAAGATCAGGTGGCTTTAAGAGTTTGAGGTTACATTTACATATTCGCTGAGCTGGGATTGTTGCTTGCTGGGGCTTGCAAATAACCCCACATGTGCCTTTATGTTCACTTTTGCCTCCTTTTTTGTCTACAACAATCAGGTTATGCAGTCACATAGTTGCCTAATACATATTAGGTATAGAATCAAGTAGCAAGGTAAATGAAAAACCTGTATACTGAACCTATATCAGTTTCCATGAGGACAGTGAAAAGTCACTGCACGATCTTCTACTCCTTGAATGGCTGCATGTGGTGAGGCATTTGACCCTGCAATCTTGCATCAATGGCTTTAGGAACATAATATGAGAATACTCTTTACCGGACCATAACTGAACTTTCTGCGCATGCGTGAATCAGTATACTATAACTCTTGTGGGAACAAGATAAATCATGTGCTATATCTATTCTCAGGAATATTGCTTTTGCATGATGTTCATATCTATGGATCTTTGTTTCCAGCTGATTGTATCAACTTTTCGGTTCAGTATAATTTGATTAGCATGAAGTCATTGTAGTTGGAAATCGCAAGTTAGAATGGAGAATAGTTCATGCAAAGTTGTACCCGCGACTTGGCCCGCCAGGGAATTTTGCCTGGTGTTGTTCGTTATCGAGTACAGTAGGAATTGAACAAAATAGCATCTCCCGAGTCTTTGCCAAATTCGCTGATGCCTCGCCATGTTCGCCATATCTTCTCTTCAAGTGGCATGAAGTAGTAACAGTTCCTCCACTCAAACTTAGCCTTTTTATTAAAGAAAGAAAATTCATCAAGAGACGAAGTTGAATCATTTTCTGCAATGTGTAAATGTGATGCCCCAATTTCAAAAGGATCTCCCATATCGGTAATTTCCGGTGGCTTCTGTCTATGGTTTGCGACCATCTTGAGGAAGAAATCCTATGTTGGTCGGTCATTGTCAGTCCTATCTTTTTCTTCGTTTGTCCTAGTATAAAGTCAGAGCGGGTTTGAATTTGTAATGCGACTGCTCAATCAAACGTCCGATGCTTCGTGTCATGGCGAACGATGGGATAAATATTCCTGAGGAACTGCTCCAACTCATGGCACAGGATAGCCACGGAGGGCCTGATCGATTTCAGCAGGGTCGCGCGCGCACGGCTTCGGACTTGGATGCTGATGAGTTCTCCTAGCTTATGCTTACTGATAAGCGGTAGAGGAAAGAGCGCTGAATTCTATAGCCTTTGAGACGACAGAATCCACGAGATCACATTAACCGAAGCGGAGGAAGGGGGAGTTTGTCGTCGAGGAGAGAAATCATGGCCAGTACGGGCTGATGAGAGTGCTCCGTCACTAGGATGAGCCAAAGGAACTGCCCGGAATAGACAAGATGGGCCAGTTCTGAGCGGTTCCAAGTTCACCAGTCTGGTTTTCGGTTCTTTAAAATTGAAACCAGTGAATTTCGATCGGGCTACAGAGGTGGAACCTCCCACTCGAATCACTTGAACTGATTATTAATTTTTTTATTATTTCTTAATGAAGGTGCCGATGATGTATGGAAGGAGTGATCATCATGTTGCTTAGAGAAGATGTCGTGATCAGAAGATTAACCTTCCTCTCGTGGAAAGTTTGGATCCGTAAAGTCTTCTTTGATTGCGAGGATTTTCCTTTTTCTCTATTATGCAAAAATTCTCTTTACGCTCGGATTCCAAGATTTTAGCCTCTCTGTTTGGCGTGATTTGCAGTCACCAAATCTGCTCGCTACCCTTCGCTGCACCTTCCACTCCGAACGGTTAAATTTGGCTGACTGAGCGTTAATTGCGTGCATATTGAATATTCTTTCCATACTGCTGAGTAATGGGCAAATCCCGTTGATTACTCCCCCCCCCATATTTGGCCTTCATCCACTCGATCTTTGATGCGTATGTTGTTCTCTTCCAAATTTTTTGCAATCCAATCTTCTTCATCAGCCAACTTATCGTCTGACCGAGCTCCTGAGGCGAAGGGCGGCTGTCCCAGCGAGCTCCCAGGGGAAGGCCCGCTGTCGGAAACCTCCAGTTTCGATGCCCTCCGCTCTGTCATGGGGTGCTCGTGATCGATGCAATGGTGAGTTCCAAAGCTGTCTTGAGTAGGGGGAAAGGGAGAATGAGTGAGGGGAACCGTCAGTTCCATTTACCCCACTTTAGAAACCGGTCCCATCACTCAGGAACCGATCACCCTTAGCACCCCACGCCGTCGTCCAACTCCCTAGCATCAACAAATTCCTAGAACGTTATGCTACGTACGTCTTCAAGTCTGTTGCTGACTCCGGAATTCAGGATGATAATTTATCAGAGACTTTGTCGACCTCTCAAGCTTTTTATTTTGGTCGAGACTCCCAAGCCCACCAGCTCGTTCTGTGCCAAATTGGAAGAAAGTTTCAACGACGGACATCTAAATCGTAGTAGCAGAGCTCAGGATTTGTCACGCTGGGCTTGAACTGGGTTAGGACATCATACAAAATCATTAGCAGGAGCAACTTTACCTGTACATATACAAATTAATTGTTCTTGATTCTCATCTTTTTCTTCTGTTCTTTTCTTCAGGGATTGTGCGATAGGAAGGGAAGCTGCAAACTCATATAGACTGAGCAGCTTCGCTAGCATAGATAACCATAAAATACTTTGATATCTGTTTCATATCTGTTTCATTTTCCGCATAACATGAGCGGACAAAAGAGAACTATCAAGAGTATGCTTTCCTACTTACAATACATCAGAACATGAAACATTAGATTATTAGGTTTTATGTTGACTCCAATAAAGGTACTGGTGTGAAGTAAGAATCACTAAGTACATGTTAATGCATCGATCACCCTTATTTATTCAAGGATTGCAAAAGGAATCAGTAAATACATGATGATGCATCGACCACTATAATTTTTTACTACGCATCTTTTGAGGTAGAGACCACTTTGGACACATCAATGCTCAATGTTTTTGTCTTTCCTCTTGTTTAATTTCTTTTTCAGGTAGATTTTTTAACTCCACGACAATTCTTTCTTGCTCTGAATACTTGATCTTCTCATTGTTGTCACTGCTTCACTCACATGCCTGAGAGCCTTTAATCCCATGCCTATGGTCATTTTTGGCGGCCGACGAGCCACCCGCTCAAAATCACCTGCAAGTTTGTGAGGGATGCATCGACACCAGCAATGATCATAGCGTCTCGTCTTTGCTCTCGAGATCAGGGCTTGTCTCTATTCCCCGTTAGTATAATATATCTTCCAGCAAAGGATCAATGATTTCGACATGAAAATGAGCTTTATCGGCTTATTATCTCGATCAAAGGGATATCCTGTGAAACCGTCTCCTGATAATCATTCGCTTGTTCTTCAGTATAAAGATAGGGACGGCAAATTAAAGCAAATTGTTAATCAGCAATTGTGAAGAGAGGAGCAACACAAATGTCTGGAGAAATAACATCTATGTCTCTAAATGTTAATCAGCTTCCTTAATCAACACACCAAATTAAAGCAAGTTATTCAGGTAACAACTCCGCTCATTTTTATTCCCAAGATTATTAAATACAATGAATTTTACAAAAGTCAAACCGGGCGAGATTCAAGTGAATGATGCAAATTTCCGGGTACTCGCTCAGGACCGTCTCTGCTTTTTCATTTCAGTTGCCTCTTTTGGCTCCTTTGCGTCCCTTTCAGGATGTTTCTGCACCGTATGCGGTGGTGACATCGGGAGAAACATTTTGTTCCGTGTCTGAGATGGCGGATGCTCTGGACACGGCAGCACAGCCAGCTTCGTCAGCTTGACCCAGTTCTTGTAGAGAGCAATGTGCTTTTTCCCCTTTTGATGACTTCCATTACTGTCACGGAGAACGCCCCAATTTGGCACATCGCACACCAAAACTGAAATTCTTCTTTCTTGAACCTTCTGTGTTCTCCAAATTCTGCGCCATTTTCGGCCTGCTAAGCATCTTCGAACTTAAGCTCTTGGTTTACTTGTGATTCAGCGTTCCCTTCCTTGCCAATTTTCCGAGCTAAAGAAGCTTTAGTCTTGTGCTTCTTCCCCTCGAGATGTTCTTTCAAACCTTTCGCTTGTAGCACTGACCCGGCAAAGTGCACATGTCCACTCCTCCTTGGTCTTCTTCTCTTTGACTAAATGTGGACAATTCATCTGCATCAACTGGAGATGTTGAAGCTTTTCTTTTGGCGCTGGAGAGATTTGGATCCGTCTAGGCTGCAAGAAAGTACACAGAATTGCCATCATGAAAGCTCTATTCCATTTAAAAAAGAGTGAGTAGGGGTGAGCTTGGGAGCCTGGAGTAACATATTGACTAATCCAACTTCGTCATGGAGAATCAACCCTTTGTAGGCCTTGAGAAGATTCTGCCTTCATCGCTGTAACATGACTTAAACAACAAAGATATTGGCATCAATGTAGTAAACAATGGTTGATAACTGACTTGCTATGCTACAATGAGGTGAAGCCAAAAAATGCCACTTAGAACCTACATCTATCCATGCCTGCAAATTTCCTTGAGCGCATTCACGTCTGCAGACTCCAGTTCGATGCAGTTAAATTACATCTACACTTAACTAACTTACAGAATTGCATGTCCTCAATCCATTTACAGATCACAAAATTCTACAAAAACCTGCAGGAATGATAAACTGTTCTAGATATGATGTCACCTATAAACAAATGAATAGAAAAAAGCTGAAACTCAAAAGTCAAATCAAAACTAAGACTACCAGTGTCTACTTTATTGTTTTCAGCTCTTGATAAAAAACTGATCAAAAATTCTGGCACAGTTAATGTCCACTGAGCGACCTATTTTCTTGAACGACTTCAGGTGCCATTGAGACTAAAGCAACCGCAGTTTTATCAAATCTAATTTCTTAGCTATGAACTTTTATTTCAAAATTGAGCGACGCTCATTTTTCAAACAAATTTTTGAACGCCCTCATTTGCCATCTTGCCATGGAGAATAAATAAACATCAGTTTTACAAACCAAATTCTCTATCCATGAAATTCTACCTCAAACTTCATTAATTTTTCTAACTGCATCTCTTGACTTGAATCAAAGGAGAGTAAAAGAGAAAACAAAGAATTTCCAAATCAAGAAGTCCTCAGCACACCTAGATTTCAGCATGAAGAAGAATATTCTAGAGATAAAGATCAAAGGGAGAAGAAGCATTTAGTTAAAGCCATTTAAGCATTTGAATCTTTTTGCCTTCAAGTGGTGAGGACCAAAGAATGGTAACCCTACCAAAGAAATTCTACAGAGTGAAGAGGGGAATTTGGGAAGAACGGAGAGCAGATTTCCACTCCTTTTCTCATCCCCTTAAACACAAGGACATTGACCTACGCCAAGAAGACACAGTGAGGTGAAGCCCATTAGTTCAAGTGAGAACTTGGTTTTTATCCATGCTTGAATATTTCAGTGAGTGGGGACCTTCTATTCACTAAGGCTCTTCAATTAATTTCCAAGGACTTGTGACTATATTTATAAGCATGCCTATTTTATCTTTAAAACCGTAGAGATAAACTAAAGCATATTTCCACATATTTGTGCAGTTAGAAACATATCGGGTCTCTGGTGTTGTCGAGAGATGTGTAGTAATTACCAGAAATCTGAACGAATACCTAAACAAAACATGCTTGCACTAACCACCAAAATTACCTACAAGCTTGTCTGCACAAAACAATTTAATAGACAGAAAAAAAAATTCAAGGCCTATATAAAAATGCGCTAGCTAATATCAAAGAAAAATCAGACATCAAAATCACTACCTTATGATCGACAGCTATTATCCATGATGATTCACAAGTTTAAAAAGGGACACGAATTCTCCAGTGTATTAACATATAACTAGTCAAGATCCTGACAGAATGTCTGTAATTTCCAGTTCAGACCATTCGGCTCTTTCTATGTACCTCATATGTCATTCCTATGTACTTTCCCACCCATTTGAAAGGTTCGAGAACATAGATTTTCCCCATAAACTCTCCACTCAATTAGGGCTTAAATTATAATTTTTTTCAGGTGATAGGTTCCGTCCTAGGCATACTTCAAGATGGTAACATTATCCCTATACCATCCTCATAAAGCCAGAGAAATAATGGAAATCATAAGATGCGGTAAAAGGTTCTATAAAGGATACCATGATTTTAGTTGTCTATATACATTCCCTGGTGCAGGGTCAAGAAAAATTTAACAAAGACAAAAGGCAGGAGCCACGATAACTTTACGCAGCAGTATTCATATTTGAATTCTCATCGATGGAGCTAATTGAACCGGACATATCAATTGAAAGCAGTACCAAACAGTCATTGATGACAAAAATTGATGTTTAGCACACCATCAAAAGCATATTGATGATCGGTATGAGACACTTTATGCTAGAAAATGCTAAGATTGAATAAATGTTGAATTTCTTTTTGAATATTCGAAAGGGGTGTAGTAGGTCTCATTGAATTCATCTAGAACTAATATATTGTTGACAAAACTAGGCTTAGAACTCCCATTTGAAATTATCTACCCAAGAAATAGGTGGGTCTTTCTGTTTTTTTTTTTTTTTTTTAAAAGAAATAGTGGGTCTTAATCAGCAATAATCATATCAAATCACAATGTGTCTCTTAACAAACAGAAATATGATTTCAAAGGCATGCTAAACATCAATTGTCGTTACCTCATTAGTAACTAAATGTGGAATACAGCTTTCAGCAGATTAATATGACTCAAGCTACTCCATCGAAGAAAGTTCAGAGATGGCACTTGTGCAAAGCAAATTGTAAATTCTACTTTGTGCATACAATAATTTTTATCGACCTAGCACTATGGAGTGTACTTTGGACAGATAACATAACGGTATGTCCAATTGAGTTATTCATATAGTTATCCAGTAATTAACACATTGATGCATAAATTCCCTTATTGCTCTCTTTACCATGTTTTGCATCAACATAATTAATATATAATAAAATAATACAGCATGCCTGCTTTTCTCTCTTTTGACAGTTGAAAAGACTGCCATCACCTATCCAGTTTAAGGTGTCACAGAACAATGGAAATGCTGCAGAATGGTCAAGCCCGAATTCACAATAAGAAAATCTCATGCAAATTTCTCTTTTCTCCCCATTTTTATTGAGGAAAAGGAAATCAATTTACAAGTAACGCCATAAATAGTTCATTTTGAAACCAGCAGAAAGCACTTTCATGAAACAACTATTGTAATGTCAATATCTAGAATATGTATAGCACTCCCACTAATACCAGCAGTAGCAATGTCTAATGCTCTCATATTCTCACACCAAAGATAATCTCACAAGCTTCCTCTACATCTAATTTAAGATAAGAATAGCATAAAGTACTCTCAAAATCAGCCACACTTAAGAAAGGCTCACCTAAGCAAAATAATATAAAAAGGCAAAGACATATAAAGCCCCTCACAGTTGAGAACTTACCAGCATTATCAGTCTATCCTTATTAAGTTCAGGCTTAATCTCAGTCGGTGTAGCTTCGGGAGACCGAATTGATGGTGACATATCAACTGCATTATGACCAAAAATGCCAGGTGATCCTCCATGGCACGGCTTTCAAGCCGGTGCAAAGCAGGATGTCCTCGGTTAAAGCCGAACCACATTGCCGATTTCCTTCGAAAGGCAATCCATCGCCAGCGCGCCGCAGCACCATCTGTCGCTCCAACATCAACTCCTCCTCACCTCTTCTTCGAGCATCTGCCGCCGGGCAACCTCCGAGGCAATGATCTCCTCCCGAATTTTCTGCTTCTCGATCTCCCTCTGGATAGCTTCCCGGACTACATAAGGGTCCCGCATCGCGTCAAAGTCGCAGTTCAAGTGGGGTCTCAAATTGCGAGTCCCCGGATAATCAACTGGAGCCGCATGATCAGAGCAAAAACTTCAGCGGCCCAATCAAAGATCATAACTTTCTTGTCCATTCCAGTGATAACAACGTACCGGCAGACGAAAACAAATATATTCGACTACAAAAAACAATATTTTCGAGCAATCCGCCTTCGTATCAAACAGGGTTTAACAGTCAACTCCGGCACAAGAGAATCAGCGAAGCAGAGAAACCAACGAAGCAATCTCCCACAAGAAAACCGAAACACAGCGAAAAAACTGAAACTTGGGCCTACCCAAAACTCAAGAACGGGAACGAACTCAACACAAACAAGAAAATTCCAAAAAAAAAAAAGGGCACCTCGCCATGCTTGGTCCGAGAAGAAACCGGCGCGGGAGGGACGAGGGACGACGGGCTGAGGCCTGGAAGCGGAAGCGCCGGCTCGGTACTTAAACTCCATGGAAAGATTTCAAGATTTCAAGAATTCCCAAGATTTCAAAAGATCTAGGAGATTGAAGATTGAGTGAAATGGCAGGAAAGAGGAGAGAATCAACGAGATTAAAGGTGGGAGCGATGAGCTTTTGGAACCTCATCAATGCTGGGGATTACTTGCTTGTTTTGTTTAGCAGCAGGGCAGCTGCTTAGCCTCGTCAGCTCCCGCTCCCTCAATCCACGAGACATGACAACATCGGTGGAGCCGAAACATCGTACTTTTTTTTTTTAATTTCCTCTTTTCTGTCAAATCTCGTTTTGAATTTGAACTTTTTTTTTTTAAATTTTGATTGGCGGCCCAGAAAGGGGAAGAAGGAAAAGGTTGAGAAAATTGGATGATCGGTGTAAAATTGAAATAAAGACATTAGAAAAGATTTTTTATTCATTTTAAGGGTTACATGAAAAAGAGTGAAGTTAAGTAGTTGTAAGATGAACAATGTAGACATATTTACAAAATTAGCTTAGCCATCTACCTTTTATTGGTTTAACCATTATGTAATCATATAATAATGACACATTTTAATAGGTACGGACTTTATAGAAATTTTCCATAAAAAATATAAGCATGGGAATTTTCTTTATAGTAATTATCAATTCCATATAAGATCAGCAAGGGATGTTTGAGAAAGAACTCATTTTTTCCTCTTATGACAAGTTGAATTAGATCCGATGTGTTATTTGGAAAAAGGACAAATTAATTAAGAACTACCAAGTACTATAAGTGCGGCGAATCTGATGTGTAGTCATCACTCTTTAATGACTATTAGATAAGTAAGAGACGTTTGAGAAAGAACTTGTTTTTCTCTTTTAATATATTGAATCGGATCTGATGTGTTATTTGAAAAAGGATAATTCAAACAACATTAATGAGTTTAACCGAAAGCAATCGTGGACGCTTGAGAAAGAACTCTTTTTTTCTTTTAACAACGTATTGATTAAGATCCTATATGTTATTTGGAAAAATGATAAATTAATCTAAAATGCTAAATAAGATATATGTGGCAAAACTGACATGCAATTATCACTCCAATCTTTAATGAAATGTGGATCGCTTTGATCGAATTGCCCCGAATCAATATTGCATCAACAAATTTAATAATTTGGAAATTGATAATAATACTATACTTGATAGACATGATCAATTTCCTATGGATTTACATATAGGCGAGAACCCGGAGATTTATTTGGGGTGTTTAAAAGGAACGGGTGATTTTCCTTGGCATTTTCTTTTTAAGAAGAAAATTAATTTGGGATGGATATCGGGAGATCAATTTTGGATTTTCCATTGACGGAAAGAACGAGCGAAGATTACGGATTTTGACGCACATGAACGTCAAATTAGCCGGAAAAACAAGAACAAAAATAAAAAAAGACAGCTAATTGGGGCCCGTGAAATGTAGACCAGATAAAAATTCGCCGCGTCGAGAGAGAGGATTCAATGCCTCCATTCTCTCTCCTCCCTCCCTTGTTTTCTTCTTCATTAAAGATCGAGTTTCCGAGCTTTTCTTGCCCATCCAATTCCATCCAATCCACCGCTCTCGCTCTCGCTCTCTCTACCGACAGAGCAGCGAGTCGCAATGCCGAGCGGGTGCCATCTTCTGCGAAATCCTCATCGCCATCCTGCTCCCTCCCTGGGCGTCTGCTTCAGGCATGGGTGCTGCAGCGTATCACACCTTCTCTCTCTATTTGAATTGGAGAAAATGAGATACCCTTTTGCTTGTTTTCGTTTGTATTGGCTTCCTGATGCGAAAAGATGTCTTTTGGCATCGTAAAGTTGTCATCTTTAGCTGACTTGTGGTATAAGGTGGTCTTTTGGCCTGATCTTGGTTTTGCTGCAGTATATGCACTTCTCTCTCTCTTTCTCTCTCTCTCGTTAAATTGAAGAAAATGAGATGCCCTTTTGCTTGTTTTCGTCTGTATCGGCTCTCTGGTGCGGAAAGACGTCTTTTTGCAAAGTAAAGTTGTCATCTTTAGCTGACTTGTGGCGCAAGGTGGTCCTTTGGGCCTGATCTTGGTTCCTTATGGAATCTTTTATCTGCCATCTCACGTGGGTCTAGATCGTCTGTTGTTTATCTGGATAATCTGATGATCGAATCTGCGTCACCCCCGATCGCCCCGATGGAATTTCTTGCAATTTCTCCTTCGGATTTATTCAGCAATCTAAAGATCCTGTTGCATCCTTTGCCGTCTGGATGCCTTTTTGTTCGTTTTGCAGGTTGAGTTCTGGATCTGCGTGTTGCTGACGATCCTGAGTTACATCAGGAATCATATACGCGCTCTATGCGATCGTGTTCGTCAACCGCGATGAGTTCTTCGACGAGTACCGGCGTCCGCTTTTATGCTCCTGCCTAGTTTTTCTTTGATATTTTCACCATCATCGGCCTTTATATGCTGTAATTTGACGGTTTAAACTCCGTACTGTGACAGTTTCACTGTTTGCTTGGCTAGGAATACCGTTTTGATGGTTTGATGTGACTATATTCTGATATTTTCTTGTTCCAATCGGATGTGGGATTGATTTTTGGCTTGGACTAAACTAGATCCGTACCATTGTCCACTAAAACGTGACAGGAACTGCGAAAACTAATGGTGAAGAGGCAAAACTGACGCAAAATGTCAGACAATAGACATCTGCCGACCTCACGCACTTTTGTGATGAATTAATCAGCAACCATGTTAGATTAAGTTCTCGAGCAATCAAGCATGTTATGTCGATAGCAGATGTAGATGTTGGTGGTTGGTGGATTGGCAGTAAAGTACAGATCTACATCAGATCATTCATGTTGAATTTCTCTGTAGCTCATTATTATTTATAACCTTTTAGTCTCTGTGGAGATCATGGCAAACAAGCCAAGTTGAGCAGGAGCTATTTATCATGGTTTGCTTCAGGGATAATATGAGAAAGTTTATGCATCTCTAGAGCGACTGTAGTAAATAGAAAACTGCGCCAATTGGCTTGAAAGTGCTTATGTGGTGAGCAGGAAAAAGCAGTTATTGCTTGTATACAAACTTCAAACGAAAAGAAAGCCTTATACAATAGAAGGAACCCAAATTTTAACCTGCTTTAATGAGAGTGGTAGTATTTCTTGCCAGCGTCTCCATCCTAAGTGGAACTGCACGCACTTGAACTTAGAAGAACAGAGTCACGGTGACGAGTCCAACTATTACTGGTCCTACTGCAGACAGGAAAGAAGCACGAAGCACTTTGGAGGGTGCACCGCTGTGATTCTTTTTAGTTGTCGTGCTACCATAAACGGCCTTTGCTTTGTTGACACTTTTCAGATGAACTTTCTCGACTTCCCTGATTGTTTTGGTAGTCTCTCCCTTCGGTTTTACTGATCAAGTCAAGGGTAGCTGCATAGAGACAGCAGGGACTAATTGTAACCCAGCATGCAAAATTTGGCTTTGGAAGTTTCATCTTGTGGTGAAAACACTTCATAAAGAGTTCTAAGAATTCACGTTACCTGAACTTTCCCCTCTCTCAGCTTGTAATGATCATGCGCTGGTCTGAGAGTGCTTTCAGATCGGAAGAAAGAACCTTGCTGCAGATGATGAAGAAGAGGCACGCAAGTAGTAGTCTCCCTCATATTCGGAGCTTCGGTTAAACCAGAGATTCTGAGGGATAAAAGAGTTGGATCAATAAGTAGGCTTGTGCTTACTGCTCAACTTGAAGTCCTTCACTCTATATATAGTTAGTCTCGTTGATGATGCTTTGCTGTTTGAAGAGGTTTATTTCACTAAAACACGAGATTCTCAAGTATGCGTATAGCGTTCCTTTTTCGTCGAGACGGAAATAGTAGGATGCTCAGGCTCCATCTGGCGGCAGACCTTTTTATCCAATACAGGAATGGAATTGAAACCCAAAGAATCTGCTTTTTGTTGTGGGAATCCGGCTGCGAAAAACGTTTTCATGGTGGATGCTTGCAACAAAAGAGAAGAAAAAAGGAAGAAAACAGGGTTTCTCTTGGTCCTAAACTTTTCATTACTTGTTTTTTTTTTTCCTATTGGAGAATGCTCAACAGCACATTGGCTACCGGAATTAGATGCTTTCTCCCAAAATCGGATCATTATTCCATTTTCACATGATTTGGAAATACAGTTCCAGAAAGGTTTGCAGAAATGGTTGAGATCGTGTGAACCTGCGAAGGCGAATATCACTTTGCTTGACTTTTTAATAGGGCCCGTTCGAATTTTTGCTTCCGTCGACATAGGATTGACAACTCCGGCCTATGGCTCAGTTAGAATCTCTTCTAAGAAAGAAGAAAGTTCAAATTTCTTAGAAATCGTAGGAAGCCAGATCTGTCACACGGGGTTTGCGTACATATCTGCTTAAGCAAGCTCACTTTTCCGAAAAGACATCTGATGGTCTGATTTGCGCTCTCTCGAATAAGTATCATTTGTGCGACGATGGGTTTTAAAAGCAGTAACTTGATTGAACCCAAGATATCATTGCCAGAACATTGTAATATGTCCATAATTCCCCTCTATATGCTGGAAATCTTTCCAGATGCCTTGGGAGTTATACCCTTAAGGCGACAAGCCATCATTTCAGATATTGGAGGATTCATCTTTCCAATAGAAAGCGTTAAGATGAATGTGTAAGTGTCAGATAAAAGTCTCATGTCAAAGAATTGATATGATGGAGAGCAGATAATATATCTTACCTCACCTATAAATCATTGGTTTAAGTTTTTGAATGAATGTGATTTCAACTAAATATGTTAAACGGGCTTAATAGGCTCCCTCTTGGCAATATCCCTAAAGAAGGTATATGTTTTTACTGCACACTCGCTAACAAATTGTATCCTCCTACGATATTCGGTGAATCATTCAAAGAGAGGAATATGGTAACCAACTCATTTACGGGAGGTGGATGTTGTGGTGTAGCAATGCAGACCAAATGGTAGACTTCGCGGTTGTCAGAAGAAAGAGACTAAAGATGAAGTTGGGCATTGAAGATTCAAATTGAGATAAATTAATGCGAAAGGATTATATGAATTAAGGGGGAAATTGTTAAGATGTATATGTGGAGTGTTTTAGAAAAGAATTCCATATCGAAAAATTAATGTGGTGTGGAGCAGTTAAATATATATATTTTTTGGCTCATAGTTCGTTGGCCAAACTTTTTTAAATAAATACGGGTTTGACTGGATATATGAATGAGCTCAGGATTTGAACTCCTTTTTGGCAATCTTCTCGATATCAGGTTTTCGCTGCACGCCAACAGAAAGGACAAGCCTTTTGACTTCGACTTACTGCAACGAAGAGATGAAACAAGATAGAAGTTTCGAGTCGTCCACCCTACAATCTTAATTTTCCATTCTCTGCACATCCTTCAGAAACCAAAGAGGCGCCCAATCAGCTTGAACAGCTGAAGATCTTTTCGCATGCCACCTTATTTTCATCGGTTCTCTCTTGTTGTTCATGTTAGTCAAGATACATCCTTCCTGGACACCATGGGAGCTTCCTCAGCAAAACTTAAAATTATAGAAGATGGAAATTATAAGAGGGATGGCATGGAAAGAGAAGTGATGGCAGAGAGTATGCACGCCCAGCGCTCACCTCAGGTTTTTTTTTTTTTTTGGGTTTGGAAGCGCTCATCTCAGTTGATGAGTGGGGAAAAAGATACCGTTGACCCTCGAGATGGTATGCAAAAGCTTTTGGCTGAGCAATAATAATCAATTTCATTATGTTTAGTGCAGCAAAAGTTAGAGTGGTAGAGGATGAAGATGATTGTTTGGACTTCTTTTTGTCGACCTTCCTTCTTTTATGATTTCTCCTACTTTTTTAGTTTAGTGATCGATATCATTGAATTTGGTGGACCACCAGCTATATGGATAAGTAGCTGAAAGTTGGAGTGTCGCCGGCTCATCATTTATTAGGTTGAAGGGTTGATACCATGAAAAGTCTCGAATTAGTACACATATAATAAATTTATTCCAAACTAATTTTTGACTATTAAAATTCCAAACTGATATATCTATGATAAGTTTATTGAAAATTAATTTTTGACCACAATAAACTCATAATTGGTATATTTATCACAAATTTACACTCAATTAGTTTTAGATTAAATTTGATTAATACCACGTAAAAGCTATAAATGAATATATCTATAACAAATAGAGGGTACAACTCCAAACTCGTACATTCAAGTTAATTGCCATGTGTCATTCGACTCAACAATTTAATGATAAAATTTAACGTAAATTAATAAATTGTAAATTTGTTACAAGTGTATCATTTTAAGATTTTTAATGGTTGAAAAATTCGTTTGATGTAAATTTGTGAGTGTATCGGTTTGGGGCTTTTGTAATATTAACCCTATATTAAATGAGAGCAATATAATCAACTATTTTGGTGAAATAAAAGATTCAAAGAGAGTTTGTTTCTTGGACGTTGGATGGTGGGCCATGAAAGTTGAATCAATAGTCTTTTTGTAAATGTTCCACCAAAAATGGGTGATTGTCACAACCTCTCAAATAGGCACTGCCTAGGGGTTGATTAATGGATTATTAAGTTTACAATCATACTCGGACTCTTAACTTTATACCAATTCGCAATTTAAGATTCAAGTTACTATTCTATTATTGGGAGGATTACTTTACTTCCTACGAACTAAAGATTATGGATTCGGGAACTTAATTATGCTAATTATTCTTATGTCCTTTTAATGCATTCTTTCTTATTTTAAAAATATTTTATCGTAGATTAACCCTAACACATGAGATGTTCAGATGCATAAACGTTAATGTAACTACTCAATAAAGTAAAGTAATAAATATATTGCTAAGATAAGGAAGGATTTACTTACCTCGAAGCAATATGATCCACTAAAATATTAATTAGAAATGCACATATTCAACCTAAATATGATTTCTAATTAGTAATTATCACGCAATTTCACTCTTTTTTTTTTTATAGAAAATGAAGAAGATTTTCTCTTATTCAAATGAGAATTAACCTAAATGCAATGCATGCAAGGGGATTACTCAAAATGCAATGACGTACACAATATGTCCATTCTAACAAGGCATGTAACTTCTAATTAAATAACCCTAACACGCAAGATAAATGACATGCGATTTTTATTAAATGATCTAAGTTTAGGTAATAATCAATATGCAACTACTCTAACATGACATGCAATTCCACTTAAACGCACTCTACATGACATGCAATTTAATTGAATAAACCTATAATGCAATTACTAAATGACATGCAAGTATTAAGTTACATGACATAATTCTATATGGCGTGCACATGATAGTCTTTTGTATTTTCCATTATTAAAACTCAGAATAAATAAATGCCCTAATTTAAACCCGTGATCTTAACTAAGAAGAGAAACTAACCTATTCTAAGATAATGTTTTTGAATTTTTTATTAAATTCACAATTAAAAATTACTCAAAAAATTAACTATCAAGATTAAGATATTATTTAATTTAAACTAGGAGATAAACTACGCAAACTGAATTTAAATCCAAACATTATCCCTAATCTCCTATAATATATTTAAATGTACAATTTACCAAATTACCTAACTAAGCAATAAAATCTTATCTAGCATGCATTTAACTTATTCTAACTCCATCGAAAATCTATCAATCTACTAGAAAGTATTCTCTACAATTTTCCTAAAGATGCAAGATTATCTAAAATATAATCTATTCTAACTATGAGATTTTTTGTATTTTCTTTTAAAGGAAAAAATCAAAGATAAGATAATCATCCATCGCAAAAATGCTCACCAAACGGCAAAAGATAGTATCGCATATTCCAACCCATTCAAATTTGGAAACAAATAAATCGACGATGGTATTAAAGATTATGAATAGGATTGATTTGATTTTGTGCAATCGGGAATTGTATCTCAGGATTAGAGATCGAATTGCCGACCAATTGATGTTGTCAAATTAGGACAATTTCCTAATTTCAAGGATTCTCGACGGATATGCAATACGACTCAAATATCCTGATTAGATGACAACAATTCAAACTAGGCAATAAAATTAAATATTTAAATTTGGATAATGATTGTGACCTAATTCGAAGATGTCGTGGATCACAGTCAGCCGGTGGTGGTTACGCCTAAGTAGCATCAACATTTGGCGCATGATCATGATATCGACAACGTCATTTTCAAAACATAAATAATTTAGACACATTGAAACCCATTGCATATTAAAAGAATATTTTTATATACACATAATAAATTAATATTTCAATCAAATTAATTTGATTCAAATTCACAAATAAATTAATAATAAAAAATAGTCTAGTATAAATTTACACTAAAAACATTAACCCACAATTTGTTAATATCATTCATTACTTCAATTTGACAAATGCAACTACATTTTCATTCCAATAATCCATAAAACTTAGAGGGAAAAAAAAGTTAAATCCACATTCTATTATTAAATTTAACATTTAACATTAAGATACAAAAGTAAAAATATTGAGAAGGCGAGATAAGAATTTGCATGCTTATGAATAAAAAATGCATATATGAGATGGTCCTTCTAAACATCATGAATAGCAAATAACTTGCAAAAAATAATGTCGAAGTTGTGAGTCACGATAAAAACAATTCTATGATAAAATCGTTCAGAGAGTTATTTTGACAATGTAGCTAGAAAATCTGCCGAACAAAATATTTGACAGACTGTTATACTAACTATCTAGGCTTATATTCAAGAACTGAAGACTTTTTATCGGAAAAAAAAATTAGACTTCAAAATCCATCTTTTGGCTATTTGCAAACCTCGAGGATCAGGAACTTAAGCACATTGAGAATGCGACCACGCCAAACATCAGCAACTAAAAAAATGACACTTCAGCAAGAATAAAGCGGCACAGTACATATGCATTAAGTACACTGCAAAGAACAAATCATTAGATAAACATTCTCAAACATGAATTACCTCCTTACAGTCTTCAGCACAAGCACACGGTTTTACCGCTTCTAGCTGACCAAGGCACGTCAGCCTCAACAAGAGCTGGAACGGGGACCTCCCTGGTCAACCGATGTAAATAGGTGAAGCCAAATCAGACATTATACAGCCAGAAACTCATTTTAATAGGCAGGTGAAGCGTTCATTGATGCATTTAATGAAGGCATAATCTGATCTTCGACAGAGCAACATTTGTAGCGATGGGCCCAGCCCAACCCATTCCCTTTTGAAAAGCCCAAAGCTTAGCCATCTTTCTTCATTTTTCTTTCTCTAGACTAGTCACGATGAATGATAGAGGCACTGTTTCAAACCATCCAAGCAGTCTTACTCGATTTTGTTAAATTAGTTTGGGAACATGTCGTGATGTTGGTAAAATTTTTTGTTCTAAGGATGCAGGTTTTACACAAGAATTGAAAAAAAAAAAAATGTGATTCTCGATCCGAGAATCAAAAAAAAGAATCAAGGTCTTCTTCTTCTTTCCCTCTGCCATCTCGCGACCACGTCCACCCACCACCGCCCGCCGCGCCGCTACCGCCGTTGCCGCCAGCCGGAGGCTCGCGGTGCCGGGCGAGGTCCCAGCTTCGCGAACTCAAGCCGACCGACGAGGTTGGGCAAGCCGTGATGCCCGGCCTCGCAGCCAAGCGGGCCTCGCCCAACCCCAAGCAAGGCGCGCCAGCCATCAAGGGCTACCGGACGAGGGCCGTGACGCCCTCGGGTGAGGTCGAAGCCCTCGTTACGGCGATCGCGGCCCCGGCCGACCCGCCACAAGAAGAAGAAGAATAATAGGAGAAAAAGGAAAAAAAGAAAAAAAGTAAAAAATTTATTTAAAAATTAAAAGAAATTGATTTGGAACGTTAATCAATAAGCACCTAACAAAAAACACAATTCTTTCCAGAATAAAAAATTTGGACGCTTTCCAAACGCGTTCTTTACTTCGAATCGTCCAGAATAGAATAAAAAATAATCATTTCTTGTCGAATCATTCAGAATATAATCGTTACCAAACGCACCTTTCAAGAGTAGCGAAAGAACGAGAACAAAGAGAATAGAAGACGCCTGTGGAGAGAAGACGAAGGAAAAATATAAAATTTCTCCTACATAATCGATCCAAACGTCCTAACAAGCTAATTCAACTGTGAATCGCAATCGCAATGCTTTGGTGAGTATTCAAGTCAACTATTCGTTTAACTGGAATAATTTTCTCATTAAGGGCATGAGTTTGAAGTGGTGCTGATTTTGAACTACAGGGTTCGATTGAGGAATTATCAAGCTATGATTTTTTGTGGCTATGATAGTTTAAGACGTTGTGGAGTGGTGGGATTTGACAAAAATCGATTCCGAAGTAAGGGTTGATTGGAATGAGATTCTAAAATTTTGCGTGCGAATTCGCGTAACTAATAATACACGTAAGGAAAATGATGACCGTGCTATAAAATGAGGTTACTTGTTAGTGCATAAACCGTTTATCAACAGTTAAACGATCATTTAGTCGAGTCGTTTATTAGAGTTGTGTATTACTCAATTTTTTAAATCGTTTTTTGATTAATTGATAGAAATGAGAGTGCGTTGGCTCAAGTAATTACTATAGGTTGGTTTTCATCTTTTTGCAGATAAGTGATACCATCTCTTCTTTGTGCAAACTCACGTGTCAAAAAATGATATGGATTGAATATATTATGAGTTAAGAAATAGCATTTTTGTTACATAAAAATGTTTGTTAAATTTCAGATTTGGTGAAGTGAGTTATGTTTGTATTATAAATGTGCAAAGTAATTATTCGATCTATTTAGAATAAATGTATTCTTCCATAGTCAAGTGGAACCTCATATGAGACAATACTAACCCTCCCTAGCCCAAGGATTAAAAGGGGGAAGAATGAAACACGAGATTCTGGTAATACATTTGCATGTATGCATGGAAGGGATGCAAGCTTGGTCCCACCATCCTCATAAGACTGGACCAATATTTCTGGTATCAAAACAATATTTCTTCGAACTTTGACAATCAAGGTATCATAATTACTAAGGGGACACTCGAATTTTCCAAATTTTTTTTTTTTTTTTAGTGTCATTGGTGAAATCTTTTTAATGGGCATCGTTTGATTATTATTATAATTCTAATTTCGCCCGGTGTTTCGTTTCGATTTTTTTCGCGCACGTCGCGACCTACAGACACCGCAAGCCTTCAATTTGTTTGATCCGCAGCCAATCGCCTTCAACGGCCTGCCGACCTGCAACTGCAAAGATGTTGGTTCGGTCCTTTCAATGTTTTTTTTTTTTTTTCGTCGTGATATAGATGATGATAGAGCTTTTCTTCGATTTCGCATTGACTGGAAGCACATGTTTTCAACGAAGAAAAAAGTTCCACATGAAGCACCATTGAATAGAGAGAGATTTGGTAAAGAAAAAGACATAAGCTTTGACTAAGCAAGTGTTGAATTAAGGGTACATTATGTAGCAATTGAATTTGGCAATTTTAACTAGTGGGGTTTGCCTTAATGGCCACCCTTCCCACATAAAAAAGAGGAAGGTAGGGGTTCAAATCCCCACCTTAATGAAGACAATTGAACGTCAAGTATGGTTTCGACTCTTAACTCCTCGCAACGAGACAAGTAAAAATTTGAGGGCAAAGTTAAAATATGAGTGAATAGGAATGACTAAAAACAATAAAATAGAATTTGACACTTAAGGGTTTATTTGGTAATATCGGAAATAATTTCTTTTTTGAAGTAATATTTTTCCATTTTTATTCCCTCAAATAATTTGAGTAAAATAACGTGTTTAGTAATTATATAAAATTTATATTCTTGAAATAGAAAAAGAACAGGAAATCGTTTGATATGAATCATATATTTTTTTTTATAACGTAGTATTTCTTTTAATTTTTAATAATTTGGGGGCAAAGTGGGCAGCCGACGCTGATAGCGATGTAGGTGGCCGCGAGCGATGAGGAAGAAGAAGAAAAGAGAAAAAAAAAATAGACTTAATTCTAGAAATTGTTTCCAAAATAATAAGTTACTTTTTTCTACGTTTTATTTCTATTCCAAATCCATTCCCTAGCCACTTTTCTATTTTGAAAAATAGAAAAATTAATTGACGTTACCAAATGGAAATATGTTCTTTTTCTATTTCAAGAAAACAAAAGAATAAAAACGTTAACAAACGGACCTTAAATAGCCAACTTGGTCTGGATAGGGTCATTTGTTTGGGTATGAATGTCTACTTTTCGGGTAGAAGGGTATCAGTGAAATAAAATTCTTTTAAGGCACATAAAATAACAACACGACATAAAATTAGAAAGATCTCAATTTCAAAAGCAAATAGGAGTTGTATCATAATTGCTAAAGGGAGACTAGAAAACACAAATAGCCCACACCTATTCATGAGCAAAACTTGAAATTATAGAAGATTGAAATAGTAAGAGAGATGACATAGAAAGAGATGCAATGATAGGGAGCATGCACGCCAGTCTCATCTTAGCTTATAAGTGGAGAAAGATACCATGCCCTCCAGAGAGAAAATTATCCATTTCTTTTTCAAAAAAATTAAAATTTTTTTTCCTTTTCATATAATTTTTTCTTCTTTTTTTTCCTTTTTCCCTCACCTAAGGCTCGACAATGGTCCGCAATCCATTGGCCTCAAGGGAGGCCGCCCTTGCCACCCCTAGCGAAAGGTGGCCATCGCTGGCCCAAGGGAGTGCGGCCCTTGCCGACCCAAGGAGGGTGGTCCTCGCCCAAGGCCAACAAGGGCAGCCCTTGCCTGAGGCCAATGAGTCCCGAGGTAAAAAAGAAAAATATAAAAAGAAAATGAAAAAAAGCCAATAAGAAAAGGAAAAGATCAGAAAAGAAGATTGCCGCTTCAATTGGCGTGACATTATTCATTCAATGTCCTTGGCAAGTTGAGCTTTATTTGTTTCTTCTTTGACTTTTCTTTTGGCCACCAGTTGGAAGGAGAGAGTTGCTTACAACCTTTCAACGCTTTCTTAGAATGAGTGATAATTACACAAATGATCCCAAATGGTCCCTCAATTATGACTCAATAAAAAATATCATATCTAAATTTTAATTGATTTAATGTGGTGAATTATATGAAGATCTTTAATATTATCTCTAAATTTGAATTAATGAAAAGACAATATTTAAAGTTGTCATATAATTTAAGGATTATATTGACCAAATTGAATAAACTATAAGTTCAAGAACCACATTGTACATCAAGTTAAAGTTTAAAAATGATATTATACATTGGATTAAAATTTAAGGACCATTTATGTTGTTTTCTTCTAGAGTACACGTAAGAGAATGCCTTAACTATTTTCTTTGACAACTGCCACATGCCACCACCTCTTCACTTGTTCTTGCTCAACTCCAAAAGGATTGTGGGTGACCTAAAGTCGAATTGATCACGTCTTCATAATTATTTCACTGGAAATGGGTGATTTATCTTGATGATGAAAAAAAAATCTTTCATCAAAGGAAATGGGTTCAATGATGATTTAGACAATAATTCATTTGGATTTGCCTCATTGAAAATGAACGGTAAATTTGAAAGGAAAGTATTGGAAAATGATGACAAACAATATGGAAAGTGAAAAGACAATAATATTGATAAACTGATAAAAATACATTGGGAACGTGTGTTTGTGGATTTTCCTCCAAGTCACACACCGCCACTTGTATAGCCCACTAATTACTACCATTCACCAGCTGTTATAACTTTAACTACACTTACAAGTTACAACTGCAATCTCGAGATTTCAGGGCTCCAATTCGCACGCCAACCTTATCCACAAGCGGTTACAACTACTAAACCGTTAGGTTGCTTATCTCGTTGCTCGGTATCCGTGCCTTCAATCGACATCGTGACCCTTGTGCTCTCCTCCTGTTTCCAACTCTTGCTTGCTCCATAACCGAACACCTCTTGATTACTTGTCGATGTCGATTCTACGCAGCTATCAATGATTGTATCTTATAGATATCGATATCCATGCCATATAGTTGATGATTGTTTAGTGGCTTTAATTACTTTCATCGACCGGTTTCACTGAATCGATTAATACCGATCGCACGTCAACTATACTTATTTCTCGGTATAAACTGTAAACTAAAGAACCAAACCCTTTCCTGGAAACACATGGATCATCCAGTTCATTCAACAAGCACAAGTGCAACACGGTGTTGCAAAAAATCGAAACTTACGCTCATAGACTCGAGCATATGTAGTTCATCGTATGGTGCCACTAATGGAGAGAAGAAGTTGGTGTTCCAATATTATGAACAAGAAAGTAGGAGTTGTTACGATATCAACTTCAACTAGGTGAATGCTTGGAATGAGTAGACCAAAATCGTACTTTCCTAGGAAATTATCTCTCAAGCCCGTACTAGTTAGTACAAGGAAAGGACTTCCGGTCCTGACACACCTCATTCATAACCAGCAAAACTAAAGCATGAACAATCCAATCAAAGTCAAGAAACACAGAGAAACTACAGAGAAAGATGGGATCTGATGAGCTTGAACAGCTGCCGATGTTTTGACGCGGGCCCTTGGTTGAACACCTTTAACCTTCTTCACTTGGACGCCGATTAGTTTCCTGTTGCGAAACGATATGAGGATGTCCTTATTCATCAGCTTGCTCTCTTGGCGGTCACGATGCTGGCTGAGTGACTTTCCCAGATAACCCTTTTGAACTTCATGAGCAGAACTTGCGGGAGATTGAAATAGCAAAGCGAGTGTGATAAGCGAGAGAATGAGTTGCCATCTCTTAACATCCATAGCCGATGAAGAGGAGATATCTTCTTGTCCTCAGATCCAGAAAATTACGTGGTCTTTCATAGAGCTCTGATATTTGCAAGGGCAAGAAGATATCTGTGCTGAAAGGAGCACAAGTTGGTTGGATCAGGGACGTTAGGTGGGAGCACTAAATCGGAGTGAGCGAAAACTTCGACTACCTTGTCCACGTGATAGGACCATCAAATGAGTGGATTAGGATTCGATAGAATAAAAAATGTCTCGATCTAAATTGACCCATTTACATGCAAATAAATTTAGTGACTTACCCCACCCGTTTATTAAAATACTTCCATATTTGATTAAACCTATGAATTGCTATGCTAAAGATTTAGTTTACAACATTGCAAAGAATTTTCAATCTTTGCATTGATTCACAATGAGGAATAAGAGAATTAATACTTAATAGTGAATTTATAAAACTGCAGCAAAAAATAGCATGGAGGAAATGAAATTTAAATTAAAAAGTGCATAAAATATTGAAAAAGATTATTTATGCCAATAATGGACTACAATAACAAGAACTAAGATAATAATATTATGTGAAAATAACAATGCGAATGCAACCAAGGAAACATATACTCCAATAATTAAGAGAAGAAACTTACAAAATTAATAAAAATAAAAAAATAATCGAGAAAAAGAAACCACTTGATATTTTTTTAACTAACCCACCAGGACTTCTCTCATCTTGGAATAGTTCAAAGAATGTAATATTTTCTCAAAAATGGTGAAAAGAGTTACAAAGGTGAGTTTTTTCATTTTTTTGGTCGAAATTTACAAAGGTGAGTTGAGTTTGGATAAACTTTGAAACCCATTTAACACCCCTATTTTTTTTTTGGAAGGTTTCTTATAATCCCATTTACTAAACATAACTAAGTCATATATAATTCAATCCATCATATATGAGTTAAAAAATGAATCATAGACCCATTTTGATAAGTCTACCATGCAATTGCTACGGCTAAGTGGTCTTCATATGAGAAAGAGTAGACCCCTTTGGGATACACCACTATCGACAAATCTAAAGACTTAAATGATTAAATTGAGGCGTTTGATTGAATATTTAAATATTATAATAGAGCTCAAAGAACATGCATTCATCTCACGCTTCTCATATTCTTTGCGGGCCAATTATCGAGTTTACTCCATCAAGAAAGTTCGCGACACGGTATTGCAAAGCATATAAGCAGCCAACACCTATAGAACTACTACTCACATTTGTTTTGAGTGTCTTCCTTGGCAAGCAATGCGAAGATGCAAGATAGTATAAATTTACACTAAAAATATTAACCCACAATTTGTTAATATCATTCATTGCTTCAATTTGACAAATGCAACTACTTTCATTCCAATAATCCATAAATTTACACTAAAAATATTGACCCACAATTTGTTAATATCATTCATTGCTTCAATTTGACAAATGCAACTACATTTCATTCCAATAATCCATAATACTTAGAAGAAAAAAAAGCAATCCACATTCTATTATTAAATTTAACATTTAACATTAAGATACAAAAAGTAAAAATACTGAGAAAGCGAGATAAGAATTTGCATGCTTATGAATCAAAATGCATATATGAGATAGTCCTTCTAAACATCATGAATAGCAAATAACTTGCAAAAAATAATGCCGAGTTGTGAGTCACGATAAAAACGATTCTGATAAAAACGATTCTATGTAAAATCTTTCAGAGAGTTATTTTGAAAATGTAGCTAGAAAATTTTCCAAACAAAATATTTGACAGACTGTTATACTAACTATCTAGGCTTATATTTAAGAACTGAAGACTTTTTTTCGGTCAAAAAAAATGAGGACTTCAAAATCTATCTTTTTGGCTACTTGCAAACCTCGAGGATCAGGAATTTAAGCACATTGAGAATGCGACCACGCCAAACATCAGCAACTAAAAATAACACTTCAGCAGGAATAAAGCGGCACAGTACATATACATTAAGTATCCTGCAAAGAACAAATCATTAGATAAACATTGTAAAACATGAATTATCCCTTTACAGTGTGCAGCACACGGTTTTACCCCTTCTAGCTGACCAAGGCACGTCAGCCTCAACAAGAGCAGGAACGGGACCTCCCTGGTCAACCGATCAACGTAGGTGAAGCCAAATCAGACATTATACAGCCAGAAACTCATTTTAATAGGCAGGTGAAGCGTTCATTGATGCATTTAATGAAGGCATAATCTGATCTTCGACAGAACAACATTTGTAACGATGGGCCCAGCTCAGCCCATTCCCTTTTGAAAAGCCCAAAGCTTAGCCCATCTTTCATTTTTCTTTCTCTAGATTAGTCACGTTGGATGATAGAGTGGCGGAAAGAACGAGAACAAAGAGAATAGAAGACGCCTGTGGGAGAGAAAAGACGAAGGAAAAATATAAAATTTCTCCTACGTAATCGATCCAAACGTCCTAACAAGCTGATTCAACTGCGAATCGCAATCGCAATGCTTGGTGAGTATTCAAGTCAACTATTCGTTTAACTGGAATAATTTTCTCATTAAGGGCATGAGTTTGAAGTGGTGCTGATTTTGAACTACAGGGTTGGATTGAGGAATTATCAGGCTATGGTTTTTTTTTGTGTGGCAATGATAGTTTAAGACGTTGTGGAGCAGTGGGATTTGAAAAAATCGATTCCGAAGTAAGGGTTGATTGGAATGAGATTCTAAAATTTGCGTGTGAATTTCACGTAACTAATAATACACGTAAGGAAAATGATGAACGTGCTATAAATGAGGTTACTTGTTAGCGCATAGAAGTCGTTTTATCAATGGTTAAATGTCGTTTAGTCGAGTCGTGTATTAGTCAATTTTTAATATCGTTTTTTGATTAATTGATAGAAATGATAGTGCGTTGGCTCAAGTAATTACTATAGGTTGGTTTTCATCTTTTCGCGGGTAACTGATACCATCTCTTCTTTGTGCAAACTCACGTTTCAAAAAATGATATGGATTAAATATGTTATGAGTTAAGAAATAGCATTTTTGTTACATAAAACAAGATCAAGCATTTATTGTCGTTTTGTCTATTTGAAATGGGAAGTCATTTTTTTATTTCAGTTTGAACTCATTGCCTGTAAATTATTTGTGAAACCTTCTATAAAAGAATCACGAAAAGTTCATGATTTATGAATGTGATTTTTTAAAGGCGTTTTGATATATATCAAATAGTGAAAAGTTGTGATTTGGTTGTTAAACCTGAGTTTTGAGATGGTTTCTGATTTGATAGTGGATTACTAGAGATTGAGATTGATTGATTATGCTCGGTATCTCTATGAACCCATTGAGGGGTTTGTGGCTATGTCCATACTAATCTAGGACATCATTGTAGACCGAGCTACCAGCTAATAATTGATGGAAATCTACTCAAAGGGTAAATCTTGATCGCTTGTCACAGGCGTTATGCATGACCATGACTAGATATTTGAGCATAAATTTAATTGATGGAATGGATCATCAATGTGTGTTTGATAAGATTAATTAATGAGTTAGACCATTGAAATTTGTTTCGATATTAGTGATTGAAATGAGCACTTCTACTATGGATACATGATATTGAAGTGATATGTATGTAACTCATTTTGATCTCGAAGGTTTGTTAAATTTCAGATTTGATGAAATGAGTTATATTTGTATTTTAAATATGCATAGTGATTATTCGATCTGCTTAGAATAAACATATAATTTATGGAGTTGTGGTAGCTCCGTCATTTCATGTTACTTGCCTTTTAGGTTCTTCAACAAACCGTAAGAAGTGCGAGAGCGCTATAGACGGGGACTAATGGGAGTTCATTTTGGAGTTTGATTTGAGGTTGTGTCGTTTGGAAGGAAGGACAGTTGTGTCATTCCCCAAATCTGATAGGAATTGGGGTGTGACAACATTGTTCTTCCATAGGCAAGTGGAACCTAATATTAGACAATACTAACCCTCCCTAACCCAAGGATTAAAGGGGGAAAAATGAAACACGAGACTTGCACATTTGAATGTATGCATGGAAGAGGGATGCAAGCTTGATCCCACCATCCTCATAAGACCGGACCAATATTTCAGGTATCAAAACAATAGTTCTTCGAACTTTGACAATCAAGATATCATAATTACTAGAGGGACACTAGAATTTTCCAAATTCTATTTTTTTTTTAGTGTCATTGGTGAAATCTTTTTAATGGGCATCGTTTGATTATTATTATAATTCTAATTTCGCCCGGTGTTTCGTTTCGATTTTCTTTTTGCGCACGTTGAGACCTCCAGACACCGCAAGCCTTCAAGTTGTTTGATCCGCAGCCAATCGCCTTCAACGGCATGCCGATCTGCAACTGCAAAGATGTTGGTTCGGTCCCTCGCAATGTTTTTTTTTTTTTTTTTCGTCGTGATATAGATGATGATAGAGCTTTTTCTTCGATTTCGCATTGACTGGAAGCACGTGTTTTCAACGAAGAAAAAATTCCACACGAAGCACCATTGAATAGAGAGATATTTGGTAAGAAAAAGTCATAAGCATTGACTAAGCAAGTGTTGAGTTAAGGGTACATTATGTAGCAATTGAATTTGGCAATTTTAACCAATGGAGTTTGCCCCAATAGCCACTCTTCCCACATAAAAAGGGGGAGGTGGGGTTTCAAGACGATTTAACATTATGTGTGGGTTTTGACTCTCAATCCCTACAAGGAGACAAGTAAAAATCTGAGAGCGAAAGTCAGAATAGGAGTAGAATATGAACAAAAAAAAAAAAAGAATTTAGCACTTAAGGAACACTTCTGTTCTAGGGACTAATTTCTTTTTGAAGTATCCTTTTATTTTTAATTTTTATTCCCTTGAATAATTTCTTGATAAAAGATTGTGTTTGGTAATTACACAAAATTTCTATTTTCAAAATAGGAAAAGAACAGGAAATCGTTTGGTACAAATCATAATTTTTTTTATAACGTAGTATTTCTTTTAATTTTTAACAATTTGGCGATGGGCAGCGGCAGCAGCCGAAGGTTGACAATGGTTGGCGGCGGTTGGCCACGAGCCACAAGAAAGAAGAAGAAAAGAAAAAATAAACTTATTTCTAAAAATTATTTCTGGAAATAAGAAATTACTTTTTTCTACTTATTGTTTGTTCTAAATCTATTCCTTGGCCATTTTTCTATTTTGGAGAATAGAAAAATTAATTGACGTTACCAAACAGAAATCTGTTCTTTTTCTATTTCAGGAAACAAAATAATAGAAACGTTAACAAACGAATCCTAAATAGCCAACTTGGTCTGGATACGATGAAGGGCCATTTGTTTGGGTATGAATGTCTACTTCCGGGTAGAAGGGTATCGGTGAGATAAAATTCTTTTAAGGCACATAAAATAACAACACGACATAAAATTAGAAAGATCTCAATTTCAGAAGCAAATAAGAGCTGTACCATAATTGCTAAAGGGAGACTAGAAAACACAAATAGCCCAAACCTATGAGAGCTTCATGAGCAAAACTTGAAATTATAGAAGACTGAAATAGTAAGAGAGATGACATAGAAAGAGATGCAATGACAGGGAGCATGCACGCTAGTCTCGTCTTAGCTTATAAGTGGAAAAAGATACCATCGGCCCCCGAGAGAAAATTGTCAATTACGTCCTAAATCTATTATATTTTTACCAATTTAATCATAAGCTTTTTAATTATATCAATTGAGTCCATTTGATTAATTTTGGTTGGAAATTGTTAATATGCATGCTAGCCGTTCTACGTGACTCGATTAACGTTGACATCGGCAAAATTTTTAATTTTTTAATGTTTTTTTGATTTTTTTAATTTTTTTCCTTTTCATATCATTTTTTCCCCTCACCAAGACTTGACAATGGCCGCCAGTCTGTTGGCCTCAAGGGTGGCTGCCCTTGCCACCCCTAATGAAAGGCGGCCATCGCCGGCCCAAGGGAGTGTGGCCCCTGCCGGCGCAAGCAGGGTTGTCCCTCGCCCAAGGCCGGTAAGGGCAGCCCTTGCTTGAGGCCAACAAGTAAGAAAAAAGATAAAAAGAAAATGGAAAAAAAAGAAAGAAAAAAGAAACAATAAGAAAAGGAAAATATCAGAAAAAGACGTGATTCATTCAAAGTCCTTGGCAAGTTGAGCTTTATTTATTTCTTCTTTTGACTTTTCTTTTGGCCACCAATTGGAAGGGAGAGAGTTGCTTACAACCTTTCAACCGCTAACAATAGTATATTATAATTATGGGAGCCCATCTTTTGGTACGCTTTCTTAGAATTAGTGATAATTACACAAATGGTCCATCAATTATGATTAAATAAACAATATCGTATCTAAATTTTTAATTGATCTAATATGATTTATAAAATTTTAGTACATATTTAATATAGTCCCTGGATTATATGAAAATCTTTAATATTATCTTTAAATTTGAATTAATGGAAAGACAACATTTGAAATTATCATATAATTTAAGGATTATATTGACCACATTGAATAAACTATAAGTTCAAGGATCATATTGTACATTAAGTTAAAGTTTAAAAATGATATTATATATTCGATCAAAATTTAAGGACCATTTATGTTGTTTTCCCCTAGAGTTATGACGTGTGCATAAGAGAATGCCTTAACTACTTTTTTTGACACCTCTTCACTTGTTCTTGTTCAACTCCAAAAGGATTGTGGGTGACCTAAAGTCGATCACATCTTCATAATCATTTCACCAGAAATGGGTGATTTATCTTGATAGTGAAAAATCTTTCATCAAAGGAAATTGGTTCAATGATGATTTAGACAATAATTCATTTGGATTTGCGTCAAACGGTAAATTTGAAAGGAGAGTATCGGAAAATGATGACAAACAATATGGAAAGTGAAAAGACAATAATATCGATAAATTGATAAAAATACATTGGGAACGCGTGTTTGTGGATTTCCCTCCACGTCACACACCACCACTCGTCTGTTGCTCGGTATCCATGCCTTCAATCAACATCATGATCCTTGTGTTCTCCTCCTGTTTCCAACTACGCTAAATTTCAAGATGGCTCTTGCTTGCTCCATAACTGAACACCTACTCATCGATGTCGATTCTACGCAGCTATCAATGATCGTACTTTATAGATGTCGATATCCATGTCATATAGTTGATGATTGTTCAATGACTTGAATCGCTTTCATCGACCAGTTTCACTGGATCGATTAACACCGATTGCACGCCAACTATACTTATCTCTCAGTGTAAACAGTAAACCAAAGAACCAAAAAAAAATCAAAACTTACGCTCATAGACTCAAGCATATGTAGTTCATCGTATGGTGCCACTACTGGAGGAGAGAAGTTGGTGTTCCAAAATTATGAACAAGAAAGTAGGATTTGTTACGATATCAACTTCAACTAGGTGAATGCTTGGAATGAGTAGACCAAAATCGTACTTTCCTAGGGAAATTATCTCTCAAGCCCGTATTAGTTAGTACAATGAAAGGACTTCCGGTCCCGACACACCTCATTCATAACCAGCAAAACTAAAGCATGAACAATCCAAGAGAAGTCAAGAAACACACAGAAACTACAAAGAAAGATGGGATCTGATGAGCTTGAACAGCTGCTGACGTTTTGGCGCGGGCCCTTGGTCGAATACCTTTAACCTTCTTCACTTGGACGTTGATTAGTTTCCTGTTGCGAAACGATATGAGGATGTCCTTATTCATCAGCTTGCTCTCTCGGCGCTCACGATGCTGGCCAAGTGACTTTCCCAGATAACCCTTTTGAACTTCATGAGCAGAACTTACGGGAGATTGAAATAGCAAAGCAAGTGTGATAAGCGAGAGAATGAGTTGCCATCTCTTAACATCCATAGCCGATGAAGAGGAGATATCTTCTTGTCCTCAGATCCAGAAAATTACTTGGTCTTTTATAGAGCTCTGATATTTGCAAGGGCAAGAAGATATCTGTGTCTGAAAGGAGCACAAGTTGGTTGGATCAGCGACGTTAGGTGGGAGCACAAAATCGGAGTTAGCGAAAACTTCGACTACCTTGATGGCTAAAAACTACACGTAGTGGATTAGGATTGGGTAGAGTCAAAAACGTCTCGATCTAAATTGACCCATTTACATGAAAACAAATTTAGCGACTTAGACTCGACCTGACGTGCACTCAACCCGACTCATTTATTAAGATACTTCCATATTTGATTAAACCTATGAATTGCTATGCTAAAGAATTAGCTTGCAACATTACAAAGAATTTTCAATATTTGCATTGATTCACAATGAAGAATAAGAGAAAGTTAATACTTAATAGTGAATTTATAAAATTGTAGCAACAAATAGCATGGAGGAAATGAAATTTAAATTAAATAGAGCATAAACTATTGAAAAAGATGATTTATGCCGACGATGGACAACAATAACAAGAACTAAGATAATAATATTATGTAAAAATAACAATGTGAAATGTAACCAAGGAAAGGTATATTCCAATAATTAAGAGACGGAACTTCCAAAATTAATAAAAATAAAAAATAATGGAGAAAAAGAAACCACTTGATATTTTTAATAGGTGAAATCGACCCTATCTAACTAACCCACCAGGACTTCTCTCATCTTGGAACAGTTCAAAGAATGTAATATTTTCTCATAAATGATAAAAAGAATTACAAAGGTGAGTTGAGTTTGGATAAACTTTGAAACCTATTTAACACCCCTTTGTTTTTTGGAAGGTTTCTTATAATCTCATTTACTAAACATAACTAAGTCATATATAATTCAACCCATCAAATATGAGTTAAAAAATGGATCATGGACCCATTTTGATAAGTCTACCATGCAATTGCTACGGCTAAGTGGTCTTCATATGAGAAATAGTAGACCCTTTTGGGACACACCACTATTGACAAATCTAAAAACTTAAATGATTAAATTGAGGCGTCTGATTGAATAATTAAATATTATAATAGAGCTCAAAGAACATGCATTCATCTCACGCTTCTCATATTCTTTGCGGGCCAATTATCGAGTTTACTCCATCAAGAAAGTTCGCGACACGGTACTGCAAAGCATATAAGCAGCCAGCACCTATAGAACTACTACTCACATTGGTTTTGAGTGTCTTCCTTGGCAAGCAATGTGAAGATGCAAGATAGGGGCAAAAAAATTGGAAAAAGTCAAGCCATCGATCGAAAAGATAAGCCCATGAGATGAGACATTGTCCCTACCATTCCTCATTCATAATCAATTTATATCCAACCATCACTATAAGAAAACAACCTAATGCCAGTAAACAACACGCAAGCTCTAATTTCCAACAGGAAATCCTGCGAGAATGCACGTCGGCAATCTCAAAATAGCGCATGGAAAAGCACATTGGGAGTTTCACGGATTGCAAAGAGCACACATTTTTTTCCAAGAGTAATAAGTAAAGACCTTGCATTTATGAGGATCCCCATTAACAATAATTTAAATCCCTGAAAGTCACGAAGAATGATATCAAAATCAATCAAATACAAAACTAACTGAACCCCTCAAAAGGGGCCATCCTATTCAAGCATCATGGCACAATTGGCCACACCCAAGAACAAAATCCATGGTGTGATGCTGTGTCTTTCCTAGAGAAACAAGACATTATGAACCCCAGAAAAAAAGTATACGACTCGAGAATTGGCTATCCTCGATGGCACCAAGTTACAACAGTGTAGTACAGCCTTTTTGCCTTCAAAAGAGTGAGCAGGAGCATCCCGAGTTTTTTATAATCATGTGCACTTGGCTTGAGAAAGGTACTATTCTCACTGGAGTAGACTCTTGCATCCCTCGATATACTGTGCCTGTGAATCCAATACAGATTGACCAGAAGGTGTAGAAGCAACATTTTTCATTGCACCATCAAAAATGGCCTTCTGATACCTGTCATCTTCCACCTTCTTAAGGATCTCTTGAACCACCTTAAAATCCAATCCACCCACCAACGCTAACTTTCCAATAACTTCACCAAAGTGGTATGGTGCTTTAGGCAAGTCAATCCCCACGTCATCCAGAATAGAGGCATAAAGCAAACACCCAGTCCCTATATCTCTAGATGAAACAACTTTCTTGGCAAGCAGAAACTCAAGGAGCCTACCAACAGGTTCAACACAGGGTGAGCTTTTCTCTAGAGCAAGAGAAATAGCTTCCTTAACGAATTCAGGGTAGTAAGCTGGAGCATTGAGTTCTTCCACACACTGCAACGCTTCATCCAAAATCAATACGCTAAAGTACTCCTCAAGAAGAGATGATGTTTTTCTCTTAAGATCGTCCATGTTCAACTTCACTGCAACAGGAGCTGCTGGCTTCTCAAGAACAGGTGATGTAGATGCAATGGGAACAGATTTAACAGGTGCAGGGACTTGAACTGCAGTTTCAGTGCCGTGGACCAAATTTGAAGGACGAGAAAGAGGGGCACTACTGCCTTGTAACAGAGCACTGGGCCTACCACTAATAAGGCCACCACTACCCTGGGGCAATAATCGAGGGTTCAGCGATGGCGACATTCCCGCGGATGGCTTGATCCGCACAGAAGGTTGTGTGCCTGATCCATTGCCCCTAGGCATTGACCGGGTCCTAGGAAATTCCCAGTTGTCACTGTCTATGCCAGGCATTCCAGGCATCTTCCTGGTCCCAGGCATGCCAGGCATCATCCCTCCAGTGCCAGGTCGGTGACCTGGGTAAGCCCCAGGACTTGTGCTCCCCGGCAATTCAGAAGCAACCCCACGGACACTTCTCATGCTTGCAGTAGCGCCTGGACGTAAACCAAGAGTTTTTTCTGCTTCTGAATGGATTTCGGTAATAGTCTTTGCTTTAACCTGTACAAGAGTATACAGAAACAACAGAGTAAAAATTTGGGCGGACATGTTAATTATTCAAAAAGAACCTCCAAGTAAGCTTCCCAGGCCTAACTCTCTGAAGGAAGAGTGATGGAGTTGGTAATAATAAAGAAATCTAGACAACTAAAGGAAAAAAAGAAAAAACAGCAATTAACATCCAAAATGTCACCTCTTCCCGCCTAGGAATCCAGCTATTCGCACGCAAATCAAGAACATCTTTAACCATGAACCTCAACCTTGGAGCCAGCTGAGTGTTGGTTGTCAATTCTTTCAACCGATTAATATATAGATCATTTATACGCCGTGCTTTTGTACTCTCATCAAGCTGCTTCCCAATGGTCTTGAAAAACTGGCAAATAGCCTCAACATTCTCCTCCGCAGGACACGTCTTATTATCAGTTCCTAGAAGCTCCTGGTTTCATTGGGCAGGCAATGAGTAACCTCAATACAATTATAAAAGTTAAAAAACAACTGGATATATGATGTGTTTTATCAAAACCTGAACAATGTGGTGAACAATCTTTTCAGTGACCATCTTCTGCTTCAGAAGCTCCCCAATCAATTTGATGTTTCCCAACGTTCTAAGTTTGACCATCCTCTCTTTGTCTCTTCGCTCAAGCTCTTGCTCAGGGGCAGTCAGTTGTCTCAACTCTTCCCTTAGATTTTCAGCACCTTCAAATGCTTCCTGGCAGTTATTTAGAAGCACTCGCTTGAAAGTAATATCCTTACCGTCCGGTTCATCAGAGGGAAATGGGGGCAACCTTTCATTGAGATCAGAGCATAGAAGAGCATACATGGGGCAGAATGTGGGCTCCAGCACTGCTTTTTCAAAAATAAGCTGGATTACGCCCTGTATTGCGAGAAAAAACTTAAGTTGTCACGATAAATACATATAAAAGTACATAAATGGAGAAAAGAACATGCAGTGACCTTCAAAATATCTGCTGTGGTTATTCCAGAGTCAACAAGCTGACCCTTGAGTACATCAAACTTCTCAGGAGTCAGCTTGTTCAGAATCCTGAAAAGAAAGTACTATCCATTGTAAGAGTCAATCCTAACTGGGATACAAGTCTAACACAACCAATTCAATTGCATTGACTAATCTCCATGAGGAATGCGAAAAAGGACCTCATAAAGTGGCGTGTCAAGAAACAAAAGTAAAAAGTTGATACATGGAATTAGTTTGATCACATACTCAAGCATGGAAAGATGGAACATGGTTAGGGGAGATAACAAACAGGAAGCACAATCTGATTACCACTAATAATATATTGCAAACAAATCAGAATTGTCGACACCACCATAAGCCTTAAAAAAATGAGGTCGATGCATAGAAATTCCCACACTAGCAATGAAAAAGTTAATGCACAAGGGAAGTTCTAAAAAAGATGCTCAAAAGAGAATATCAAAGAGAATATCAAGATCAGTCAAATCACATAGAAAGCAACTGGGTATAGGAAGTACATAAAAAAGAACAGTTATTCTCATTGACATTATCTTGGAGTGCCAATACAGATAAATGTGCATAGATTAATTTGCATGCTTATGAATCCAAAACGCATATATGCGATGGTCCTTTTGTAGATCATAAAATGCAGATAACTTGCAAAAAATGATGCCGAGTTGTGGGTCACAATTAAAAAAGAAAAAATTTCCTATGATAAAATCACTCAAAAAGTTAATTTGAAAATGCAGCTCGAAAATCTGCCAAGAATAATATTCGACAGACTATTATATTAACTATCCATGCTTATATTCAAGAAATGAGGACTTCTTTTTTTTTTTTTTTTTTTTGGTCCAAAGAAATGAGGACTTGAAAATCTATCTTTTTTTGTAATATTCGAGGATCAGGAGCTTAAGCACATTGAGAATGCAACCACACCAAACATCAGCAACCAAAAAATGACACTTCAGCAAAAATAAGGCTGTACCGTACATATACATTAAGTACACTGCAAAGAACGATTCATTAGATAAACATTGTAAAACATGCATTACCCCTTTACAGTCTTCAGCACACGGTCTTTTTCTGACAAAGTACCCCTTCTAGCTGACCAAGGCACTTCAGCCTTAACAAGAGTCGGAACAGGACCTCCCTGTGCAACCGATCAACATAAGTGAGGCCAAATGAGACATTAAGTTAGCCAGAAACTCATTTTAATAGGCAGGTGAAGCATTCGTCGATGCATTTAATGAAGGCGTGATCTGATCTTTGATGGTGCATCGTTCTTCTATTGGCAAGTGGTACCTCATATTAGCACAATACTCCAGGCTTCTATAACCCTCCCCCAACTTAAGGATAAAACGAGGAAATAAAGGAAACACACCACTTGCACATGTGCATGTATGAATGGAAAAGGGATGCAAGCTTGATCCCACTATCCTCTTAAGACTTAACCAATATTTCAACTATCATAAGAATATTTCTTCTAGCTTTGACACTCTATAAGGTATCATAGCAGAAACAGGAAGTTAAAATAACAACACGACATTAACTTGACAAAGATCTCAATTTCACAAGCAAATAGGAACTGTATGATAATTACTAAAGGGAGACTAGAAAACACATGCAATCTACCACTGTGGCCAAGAAACGACAGCTTTTGTGAATCATACTTCTCTGGCTATTAGATAAGAAGAACTAAGATACTCTTCAAGAAGGTGAGTTAACATTTACATGTGTGAAAGATACGCGACTCTAGCCAGAAACTAATGCTACCTGATTAGAAGAGATCTGTGCTCTTGTGAACTGGGAGTTGAGTTGCTCCGAGTGATTATTTTGTTTCTGTTGCTGCTGCCTAGAGTCAGATCGGCCACCAAACTCTCTGTTTTCCCTGATGTTCTCCCAGGACCTCTCCTCCACAGCAGCAGGAACCTGGGGATTCCGACCACGCCAGTCACGATTGTCTGGCTCTGAAAAGCGATTAAGCATTTGATTTGGCACCTGTTGGGGAAAGAACATCTTTTTATATGGGGTAACAATGTAATTATGACTCCATCACTAAAGCTAAAGCAATGCCAAATACCAAACTTAGAGTTTTCCAGCATGAAACCGTTGAAACGCCATTAAGAGATCTCCTTGATATGCAATTGACAGAAAAGAAACAAATTGCTTGTCCACTTTATAACCACCAAGAGAGGAAGGAAAAGGCAAAAGAAAGCGAAATATATGCAGGAAATCTTACATTGTTCTCCCTACTTCCCCAGTCTTGATCTTCGCCAAGAAACTCAGCTTCAATTTCCCTTTGTATCTTCAGAATATCATCAGACACCTCAATAGCCTACAAGTACACAGAATAACGGTAAATGAGTATATTACGATCTTAGTCTGATATTCAACTTGAAGCAGAAAGGGGAAAAATAGAGACTCAACATCATCCTGGAAGTCGATGACTATTCATAGCTTTTACCATGACACTAAAGGAGACTTCCACCCAATGCCTTAGTAAAAGTGCACATAAAAAAATTATAAATACATCTAGACATCATCCTCAAGAAAAACGATACACGTGGCACAGAGGAAAATTAAATTAAGATGAACAGAATATATACACTGCTCCTAAGAAAACAAAACAAAAGACTCCATCTACATAGGGAAACACATAGTTGAAAAGGAAAGATAGATCAGTACCTGTTTAAGCTGTAACAGCTGGTCTCGGGTGTATTTAACACGTTCTTGACCTTCAAGCCATGAGTCTCCAGGCTGGCAGGGACAGAGGATAAATTTTCAGGAGCTTGTTATGGTAAAACTTATCAAAAACTTGCGACTTAACAGGTATTAAGGTAGCAACGTAGCAATAAAAAGCACCTCAATCAAGACAAAACAGTATGGGTAGAAAAAGAAAAAGAAAAAGGAAGCTTTAGCATAATCCAGCCACAGTATTTTCTAAGCTGCTTCATACCGATATAAGTGGTAAAAAGTAGGACCTAAACAAACTTCCTCAAAAGCTATAACAACTTCCAACCTTGACAAGGAAGTACGGAATTGACTTAATCCCTTCGCTCATTTCGCCATACTTTACCAAATTAAAGACATAAAATGAAAACTAATACTTACTACACTATCCCGGTACTCTAAAAGCGAAGATATTGTATTACACATGTCCCAAGAAAGAGACGAAGTGGCCCTAAGAGCCAGGTTGATAAAGAAACAGCATACAAACAATAAAAGCCATACAAAAAAGCGCAGGAACTCATTATGGAAGCTATGATAATACGTCCCTGGTAATTCATTACTTCTCTCTGATCTAAAGCGAAAAGAAAGATCTGCTGCGTCGACTAGCTCACGATATCTCACTATGTTTCTGAAAACGAATATAACACCAATTGAAAAACAAACAAAAGAACAACAAAAATTGCTAACACAAGAACTTGTATACCAGACACTCTACTTAAAAAGCTCAGACATTAAGGAAATTCAGTACAAGACCCAACAGCCACAATTAACCAACCACGGGGTTCAATAATTCAATTTCAGACAACGCTGTACTCTTCTTGGAAAGTCAAACAGTCGAACACAACTGCACAAACCAACACACGAACATAACCATCCCAACCCGATATTCCAGCAAGTGAAAAAACAAATTTTTTCTACGGTTCCTCAACCAGAAACTTCACAATTTCCCAACACGATCCAGTAACTTTCCAATTCCATCGCCCGTCTCATCGGCAGGCGTCACTTTCTCTGATCTAGTCACGTCAGGACCGAATCATGCGAAGACTCCACAAAGAACACAATCATCACAAACCCAAAAAAAACCACGACACGACACGACACGACACGGACGGAAGTCAGAAACACCGAAAGACAACCTTCGCCGCCGCGCCGCCGCCGCCATGAGGACGCGAGAGGGGGAGATTGGAGGAGAGCGAGCCGAGGGCGAGAGAAGCAGTGGATGAAGAATCGAAGAAGCGAGGCGGGAGAATTCTGCCGCTGCCTCCTCCTCGACCGCCACCAGGTCTCAAGCTCAGGACCGCCGGATCACTCTGCTGCATCACACCCGTCTCTCTGATCGATCGGAAACAAACGCACGCGCGACTGCCCGGAAGAAGAAATCTGCGGCGCCCTACCTCCCCGCCCCGCGATTCGGCTGCGAGGGACGCTGAATCTGGGATTCGAGAAGAGCGAGGAACGAGAGATTCAAGATCGAATTTTTCGAGAGAGAGAGAGAGAGAGAGAGGAGTGGTTTCTCTCTCTACGGAGGAGAGCGAGGGTGGCGTCGGGAGTGGACAGGGGACGAGATTTATAAGACCCTTTTGTCCGAGCCCGAGTGGGAGTTTGAGTCGAGAGTGATAATTTGTGTGTCTGTCTTTCTTTCTTTCTTTATTGTTATATGAATATATAATATCTGTGGTTAGTCCTAATAGGCTAATAATTGCGCCGGAAAAGTAAATCTCACTATTCTCTGTGTTTTTCTTCTTAATTCCGCGAAAAACCCCCGACCGTTAAGCTTGTGACAAATTTATATCAAACTTTCCCAAATCGGTGTACCCATGATAAACTTATCTTCGTTAGTTTTCAAATTTATTAAGTTGGATGACGTGACAATAAATAGGTGTACCTTAGGTTTATGATTTTTTATAATATTAATCTAATTTAGCTAAAATTAATGAAAGGTAAATTTTTTATAAATGTATTAATTAAAGGTTTTTTGTGATAAAAAAATTAATTTTGAATAAATTTATCACATCTATATCGTTTTAAAGTTTTTAGTGATAAAAATTTATTTAAGGTAAATTTGTTATAAGTATATTAATTTATGATTTTTTGTGATATTAACTATTTTTCTTGATGTGGGTGATGTATTTTAATAAGCGAAAAACGATTGGTTTCTCAATTTGAAAACTTTTTTTTTTTAAGATGATCTTTCCAAATATACCGTTGCCTCTATGGGAGTGCTTGTCCCCCAAAACCTAATTTTCCTTTGAAAAAGGGTAACATGTATCCCATGAAATTGTACGTTCTAAGCTATAATATTACCAATTTAAAAAGGACGATATATATATATATAGTTTTAGTAATGTGTGAAATTGTCATAATTTACACAAGTGTGAAATATTGAAAACACAAATATGTAACTTATAATAACAGAGAAAATATGGAAAGTTACAACATACATCGGGGTAATATGTAATTTTCTATATATGTTAATAGCTATATCTTTCGAAGAATTGCGAATCTTCAACATTAAATGAAACTAAAAGAAGCTTGAGCAAAGTCATCATGTAAAGAGGAGTTGACATGTGAAAGCCATGACATTTTGAAAATGTAAGGAAAAGAACACAAATTATCCATAAACTTTAATCAATATGTAACATCGTCCATAAATTTTTAAATTAATTAATATAATTTATAAATTATATGAAAGTATTCAATATATTCCCGAACTTAAATTAATAAAAGGATAATATCGAATATTTTAATATAATTTAGAAACTAGACTGAACATTTATTAAAAATTCAACGATCACATAAAACAAATTAAAATTTATTAAAAATTAATGTTTATATCACTTAAAAATAAATAGACAAACAATATTTTCATCATTACGATTGCATATAATCAGTAATAAAAATATTTTCACTTACTAATTATTTTTCTAAAAAATAAAATTATTCATTCTCTGCTAAATAATCTACCATGAATTTTCCAATAAAAAACACATCTCTATTACTTTTCATGGCACATGTTCATGAATTGGTGCACTGAACATTCTACAGACATCTTCAGGAAGAGGCAACGCGCAGAGCCTCCTCGTTCAACAGTAGTAGATCACAGTTCATAGCTCAGAAAATGGTCGAGCCGGCCCCAGTAAAATGAACAAATTAAGCATGATAACACACTTGAAAGGTCCCACTCAAAGAGCAAGATACACAAAATAAACGAGGGCATAACAAACAAACTTAAGCAGTAACTCTCGAGGCGTCGCGTTTATGACAAATCCTAAATAACAATGACCTGAAAATTCCTGAAAAACAAGAAGATGATAAATGGTCGGAAACTAATCGAATACAAAACTTTAATCCCGCAAACGGGCTAGTCATCTTGAGAATCCGGGGAAGGGATCAACCACAATAGAAAGTAAGATTATCTTTTCGACTTCCTCCTAAATAAAACATGGATTTTATGACCTCAATATACAACTCAAAAATTAACTTTTTGCCCTCTGCAGCTCTGCCTTATGGCCTTCGTACAAAGTCGCTAGCCTCAAAAAAGAATTGCCAAAAAGCATCCTGCAAATCTGCATATGGAGACACAAATTTGACCCGGGTGAGAGGGTCCGGACTACTCATGCGATATTATAGAATGCGCTCACTGGAGCAGACCCTTGCATTCCTCGATATCTGACGCCTGCGAACTCAGTACCGCTTGACCAGAAGCATCAGAGGTCACAATCTTCATTACAGCATCAAGTATGGCGTTTTGGAACCTGTCATCTTCCACCTTCTTCAGGATCTCCTTAATCACCTTAAAATCCAATCCACCAGCCAAAACTAGTTTCCCAACAATTTCACCAAAGTGGACCGGCGCTTTTGGTAAATCAATGGCCAAATCATCCAACATAGAGGCGAACAGCAAACATCCAGTCCCTACATCGCTGGATGAAATAACTTTCTTGGTCAACAGGAACCCCAGGAGCTTGCCAACAGGTTCAAAGCATGGCGGGCTTTTCTCCAGTGCAAGAGAAATGGCTTCCTTCACAAATTCAGGGTAGTAAGCTGGAGCATTCAGCTCCACCACACACTGCAATGCTTCATCCAAAAGCAGCACACTGAAATACTCCTCAAGCAGCGACTTCGTTTTTCTGGTAAGCTCATCCTTATTATTCAACTTCACTGCAGGTGCCAATGGCTTTTCAGGAACGGGCGAAACTGGTGCAACAGGAACAGTTTTCACTGGTGCTGGAGAAGGAACTGAAGATGGAGCTTCTGTGCTGGAAGGACGAAGCCCACCACTGCCTTGTAGCAACGCGCTGGTCCTCCCACTGATAAGTCCACCACTGCCTTGAGGCAACAACCTCGCATTCAGTGAGGGTGACTTTCCAGCCGATGGTGGTTGGAGCCGCCCAGGAGGTTGCATTCCAGCTCCATCACCCCTTGGCATTGACCTAGTCCTAGGAAATTCCCAATTGTCATTATCCATTCCCGGCATTCCAGGCATCTTCCTAGTTCCCGGCATTCCAGGCATCATGCCCCCAGCACCAGGTCGTGTAACTGGGTAACCTCCAGGAGTCGTACTCCCGGTAGAACCAGGAGCAATGCCACGGCTATTCCTCATGCTCGCAGTAGCACCTGGACGTAAACCAAGATTTTTTTCTGCCTCGGAATGGATTTCAGTTATAGTCTTGGCTTTTACCTTCAAAGGTCCACATATAGAGAGGAAGATGTCAGAAACCGAAAAACAGCAACCTCCATCTACACGCAGATAAGGTTTCAAATCACTTATAAAAAATTGTAAACACTTAATATCTTACCTCTTCTCGTCTGGGAACCCAACTATGTGCACGCAGGTCAATTTTATCTTGAACCATGAACCTCAACCTTGGAGCTAGTTGAGTATTGGATGCCAGCTCCTTCAACCGGCTGAAGTATAAATCATTTATCCGCCGTGATTTAGGGCTCTCATCAAGCTGCTTTCCAATAGTGTTGAAAAACTGACAAATAGCCTCAACATTCTCCTCGGCAGGACAAACTTTATTATCAGGTCCCAGAAGCTCCTGCTTCGGGAGTAAGACTATGAGAGACAATCGTAACTGTAATTTCAAAAGACCCTAACATAATAAAGGAAATGTGCATGTCAGAACCTGCACAATGTGGTGAACAATCTTCTCAGGTACCATCCTCTGCTTCAAAAGCTCTCCAATCAAACGAATGTTACCGAGAGTTCGAAGTTTGACCATTCTTTCCTTGTCTCTCCGTTCGAGCTCCTGTTCAGGGGATGTCATTTGCCTTAACTCTTCTCTTAGTTTATCAGCTCCTTCAAAAGCCTCCTGGCAGATATTCAAGAGCACCCGCTTGAAAGTGATTTCCTTCCCATCAGGTTCTTCAGAGGGAAATGGAGGCAGCTTTTCGTTCAGATCAGAACACAGAAGAGCATACATGTGGCAGAATGTGGGTTCCAGTACAGCTTTTTCAAAAATCAGCTGAATAACCCCCTGCATACCATCCCAAAGAATCATGTAACAACAGAACAAGATGGTCAACCCATTAATAATAGCACATAAGAATCTGTAAAGCTGAAACCTTCAGAATATCTGCTGTTGTGATGCCAGAGTCAATTAGTTGGCCCTTGAGTAAATCAAACTTCTCTGGAGTCAGTTTGTTCAGTATCCTGCATACAAAATCAGAAAGTGAAACTTGATGTATCAACCAACTCTGGAATGTTGACAAGTCTGGCAACACCACTCCAGCCATGAGCCATGAGCCATGAGCCATGAAAGGCACTTAAGACCAAAAAATAGAGTCAAGCTAGGCGAAACCACTTGCTAAAAAGTCCAGGAGTTACTTAACATATGAATTCATCCAGAATAGGTTGAAGGCGCAAAAGGAATGGCATTTTCCCATCACTTCTAAAAACTTACATAATTCTTGTACATGACATAAGCATGCCATCTCTATGTTAATTATACACGATATATACTTAGTTAAATATGTCAAGGATACAACTATGAGAAGTGACAACCTCCCATGACTATTGCATGATCTTCATCTTATATCGCACTGCCAAATGCAGATTAAAGCTTGATGTTTTCAGTCTCATCTTCATCATCAATGGGCAATAAGGAAAACGATACAGAATTAGATTTAGTTTCCCACAAGAAATCCTGAAAGTTATGGAGAAAAAATTCTCATGATTGCACATGATGGAATTAATTGAAGCATCAAAAAGAAGAACTTAGAACATTTAAATCCAAGGCAAATACTGACTGATACAGTATATCTTTACATTACCCTTTGACAGTCTTCAGAACACGGTCTTTATCTGAGAGATTACCCCTTCTGGCGGACCATGGCACCTCAGCCTTGATGAGAGCAGGAGCAGGTCCTCCCTATTTTGAAGAGCATATGGGTGCCAAAACAGAGATTAGTCACATTGGAAGAACTTGGTTGCAGGAAGGAAACCAAGTTAAGAAGGTTTCACCTATCAGTGCACCACTAACGAAAATATGGCATGAAAAATGATCTCAAAATGATACATCAACAGAAAGCAGAAAGGAGTATTTAACTACACACATGCATAGAATCAAAACGAACTGCATTCTTCTTTATTACCACAACTACAGGAACTACCATCAAACAAAAAGAAGCTTAATGTTATAAACACATAAAACATAGGGCAAACATTGATGAAACTTAGAATTAAGTTCTTCTGGGGTGCAAAAAACAATTACCCCCTGGAGTGACGAGATCTGTGCCCTTGAAAACTGGGAGTTGAGTTGATCTTTGCGATTAACTTGGTTTCCTTCCTGCTGTCTAAAGTCAGACCGGCCACTTGAATCTCTGTTTTCTCGGATATTATCCCAGGACCTCTCCTCCCCAGAGGTAGGAAGCGGGGCAGAACGACCACGCCAATCACGATTGTCTGGCTCAGAAAAACGAGTTTGAGTTTGAGTCTGAGGTTGGGTTGGTGCCTGGCAAGTACAATACAAAAGGGTATAAACAGTTTTTGTCAGATTGTTACCATGATTAAACCACTGAAATCAAGTACCTTCGCCAGGGACAAGTTCATAGCATAACACCTCATAGCATAACACCATAAAAGCACCTTCTTGAAAAAAGATTGAGAAAAGTAAATGGATCTACTTTCCATCTGCCAAAGTAATCCTTCCCCCAATGCAGCAAGAAAGAGAACGACAAAAAAGAACAACCCAAGTTTAGAATGAACTAATGCAACTCACATTGGTCTCTGCGCGGCCCCAGCTTTGATCATCACCCAAAATTTCAGCCTCAATTTCCTTTTCTATTTTCAAGATCTCATCATGGGGCTCGACAGCCTACAGAACACAGCCACTCCAGTAAATAACCCAGGTGATCCAACAAAAAGGGAAGAGAAGATATTAAATAACTTGAACATCTGATGCATGAGCAGAACGCTTCCCATTACTTTCAATGTGTGCAAAAGCGTTGGAACACAATCGTGAAAGTGAAAAGCCTGTAAAATGCTTGAGAAAAAAATATATACATTTTTTCACAGTTAAAATTACCCCATGAGCTCTGCATGAGTACAGTTATCCAACAATAGATAAACTATTACCTCCCTAAGCTGCAAAAGCTGGTCTCGAGAATAACGAATGCGCTCCCGACTCTCAAACCTTGTGTCTCCACTCTGAAAGCAAAGAAAATCATGTGCTTAGGGAGCCGTATGTACAGAATTTTCAATATTAGAGAGGTTGAAATATGTGCCAGGAAACCTTCCATGGACTAAAAGAACCCAAGAACGACTTGTTATATTTTTACAAAAGGTTTACAAATAAGTGCCACATTGCAGTCAAGCATTCATATCAGTTACCATACCCAACCCACTAAAAGCCAGTAAGCCTCCCAAAACATCATCCAAGTTTTTCTACTAAAAATGAGTAAAGCCATAGAAAGCTGCTGCCAAACTTGTCAACCAAATGCAGAGGGCACAAACAAATCAAAACTGAAATTTAGAAAGATGGAACTCAAGAACACCAATAATGAGCATCTGATTAATTTAAAGTTCTTGTTTCCATCTTCCAGTAATCTTACACCAAAAGTATGGATGAAGGGGTTCCTTTAATCGTTCAAAAAGATGCGGTTAGGAAAAAAATTGCTAATATAGCATATTAATCATTTGAATGTACATAAAAAGGCTCCAACAAGCACGTATAAGGAAGAACTAAAATTTACTGGAATGTATACTTTTGGAAAATGAGGCAGGAAAAGCAGATTTAATTTAAACGGACAAATGATTTTCTTGCTACCACCACCGCGTCCCAGGAAATTTTCCATCTTCTCATCATGATCCACACATACAAAACACAATACAAGTTCGAAATTACAGCATATGAAATTGAAGTTCCTCACTACCCATCGACATGTCTGCAGGTCCTTTATGGGCAATAACAGCTCATCACATGCCCACCTAAAAGCCTACAAATTTCTCTTTGTCCATATTTACAGTAGGTACACATATTGAGTGCCCAACCAAGAATTAGGACATTGAAAATATCCACCATCCCATAAAATTTTCTTCTCTTTAAATGATAGGCCCACCAGTAAAACCAAATATGAAACACAGGGGAAGTTATACGACAGCACAAAAGAAGTGATTAACAACCAACAAAAAGCAAAAAAAATCACGCTTTTAACGAATTGCAAAAGCTTCAGATGCTCAATGGTTTCTTGTCTGAAGCAGCTGACAAATATTTCAGCTCTTACTCTATTAATCACGCGAACAACCTTTCAGGCAATTATATTATCATTCCAAAACCAAGTTCTGAAATCCCCCGCATTTTCGGTAAGAGGAAGTATCCCAAATAAATAACAATAAAGCAAACTACAACGCATTCTCACAGCCGTTCCATTTAAAAAGCGCAACTCGTTCTGCTCGGACATCATGTGTGGCCACTAGGAGATACAATCCCACGTAAATTAATTCACTTTCTTGAAAAAGATCCAATATTTTACAAAATTACGCGGATCAACTTTCATAATCTAACTCGAGCACCGAAAATTCGATGGACCCACCAAAGCGACTCGAAATCCCACAACAACGATATTAACAAGCACGTAACTTTACGCACGCGGAACCAATAACAGCACCCACGGAATCCAAACCAAATCAGGCAAAATCAGGGCAGCCAGCTAAATCAACTATCCCCAATCCATAACAACCAAATCGGTTATCGGGAAACGCGGGAGGAATCCCTCGCGGGGAGGGGAGGGGCGGCGGCCGCAGATTCGAGGCGCACCTTCCCGGAGAGCCCGCCATGGGGGCGCAGGAGGGGGAGATCCGAGGAGAGGGAGCCGAAGGCGAAGGCAGAAGCCGCGCCACCCGCCGCCGAGGAAGCCGAGGAAGCCGACGAGGAGGAGGAGTCGAAGCGAGGCGCGAGAAGTCGGCTGCTCCCTCGACCGCCACCAGGTCTCAAGCTCAGGACCGTCGGATCACCTTGCTGCATAACTCAGATCTATCGCCCTGGAGAGGATCTCCAACCCACAAGAGAGAAGAGAAAGAGGGAGAGGGAGGGGAACGAGAACGATCGGCCGACGAGGCGCCGATACCAACCGATCCGGCGGCGGCGGCGGCGGCGGCGGAGGAATCGCCGAATCGAAGATGGAGGAGGTAGAGAGAGAAAGATCTCGAGAGAGAGAGAGAGAGAGATTAGGGTATTTCTCTCTCTTCTGCGGAGAGGAGAGAGCAAGGAGAGACTGTTTTGTGCGGCCGACAGAGGGAAGGAGATAGAAACCCTCCTGTGCTTTTCTTCCCCCTTTTTTTTTTCTTTTTTTTCTTGCAATTCTTATTTCCTTTTTTTTTCTGGGTGATTATTGCCTAAATTACTTCTTTTTTTCCTAATGAGATCATCCCCCTCTCTCTTTTTTATTTATAATTATTTTCTAGGGTTTTCCCCAAGTTCCTTTGACAATGACATCTTGCCATGGATATTCTTCTTTTAGAATGTGAGCATGGATTAAATTGAGAAGGAATCGATATGGACGTGTGCTTTGTGAGAGCCCTGTATTTTTTCTTCATAAGTAGCAATAATTGAAGACCAATAGGTGTTTGTGACATGAAGCGTTACTGGCATGTCGGATCGGAGGAAATTTAAAATATAATGACGTTTTCACTTAGATTTTGTCTTCTGCATGCATTTCTCTCTCTCATTGAATGCGAGAATTTGTAAGGTCAAAATAACGTACCCAAAGCACCTATCTGGCTCCTTGAAATTTGGCAATTGGTGTGAAGCTCATTGATCGTTGCTTATCCCTTCAATGACTTATGGGTATATTACGTCTATGATTAGTATATAGTAATATAGACTATATTAATTTAATTTTCTCTTTATTTTTTTCAGAAGAACAACTATAGATGAATAAAAAAAAAATCTCGCTTGAGCATCTAGAAATATTTATCATTACAAGAAACTAAAAAGAAACATGGCGTCATTAAAATTCTTAACATCTTAAATGAATCATCACTCTACTTCAAAAAATTGTAAAACATCGACATACGATAGAGGTATTGTCCGTGGAAGAATAATTTATTGAGTGCATAGGTAATGGCTATTATTTTTATGTGGCATGAGCTTATTGAGCTAAATTTTAGGTAAAGGTGTTAAAGTGATCTTCTCTAATGTTGGCACCTCTTGGGTGTTTGGCCAGATGGTCATTACCAAAATGATTGAAAATACCAAAAAGACATGAGAACTAGGTTTCTTCTTTTGTGAGCCTTGTATGGCTTTGGCCCAAAAAAGAAAAGCTTATGGTCCAGACTCTATTTTATTTTAAAGTTAGATACTTACTTCACTTTTAGAAAAAAAAAATATTAAGTAATTTTCATAGGGTTTTTTTGCTGCAAAATGCTAAACTACGGAATATCATCATGATTTTCTTATGAATTCTCGTTTTTTTTTTTTTTTTTGACAAATATGAATTCTTGTTATTAGCAAAAAGTTATAGCAACAAAAGAATTGGGATGAGAAAATCTGGGATTGGGTTGGGCTTGGCTGGATTGGTTGAACAGGGCCTTGTGTAGCCCGGAGTCACCTATCTAACTTTTGAAGTGGGCTGAGGTTGGAAAAATGGGTATGGGTCAACGTAGAGTCCAATTTTTCTAGGGAAAATTGCCTAAGGCAAAACTAGTTTGGTTTTCTAGCCACAGCCATCAATCGATGCAACATTGGTTGTTGGAGCAATGATGGATGTATTTATATCGGATGACGGATCGATATATCACATGATGTGGCGAACCATACGCGGGGTTCCACCATTCGGCGATCAGCACAAGTTTGCCATATTTTTACTTAAAATATTGACTTTACAAATCGATCTTAAATTATCTAAAGTGAAAAATTAGATAGATAGCCACTCGAAGAACATTATTATTGGTTAAAGATGTGCAACCGAATTGGTTCCACCCAAGATCCAACCGCCCAAAAAATAGGCCCGGGAACCAACTCCCATTGGAACCTGTTCGAATACAAGTTCCAAATTTTTGGAATTGGTTGAAACCGGTCCAAAAGCAACTTCCGAGTGAATATTCACTCAGGAACCAAATCGGATTGCCCTATTTTGGAACCAGTTTCGGAATTGGTTTTATAAGCCGAAAAGCCCAAATCCTAATTTATTTTTCCCCTAAATTTTAACCTTTGCACTCCTTTATCATTTGTCCTTCTTCAGAACTCCTCGCTAGTCTTCCCTTTCCCTCTAAATTTTGATGGATGAAAGAAGAGTAGAGTTTGATAATTTATGTTTATTTTATGCTTTGAAACTTTTTATTGTTTATAAATGTACGTGGCTACGTGTTCATTTTATGAATTGTGTTTTTGGTGGATTGGGAGTTGAGTTGTTCATCTTTACTTTGAACCGTTTTGTTGCTCATAATCTCATATAATTTTGTTGTAAAAAATGAACCAAAAAAAGGGAAAACAACAGGTGCTTAGGTAGACCTTAGAACCGGACCGAAAAAATAGAGTAGGTCTCAGGGCCTGTTCAAGACAAAATAGATTTCAGAATCCAAAAATTGAGAATCGGTTATAAAAAGGCAGATTCCAAGTTCCAATTTGAAACCTACCTACCATGGAACCGATTATCCCTATTGTTGGTAACCGCTCTTTTTTGAGCTGGATACTAGACGGACTCCTCAATTCCACCTTATTGTGCTGGCCGACTATGCTACACTCTTCATCTGTTTTTCGCCATGGGGTCATTTGCAGAACTAAACTATGTGCAATTTTCTTCCGATATATGAATGAGAAAATGCTGGTATACTGTCGGTTTCAAGGGAGGACGATTGGTCAACCTGATCGGTACATATGTAAAATGTCTGATGTAAGGAGCATTCCAGGCGTGATATACACACTGAGTAGGAGTGGCTGCCCTGTCGGAGATGGAGAGCTCTCAACTCACTCACCTAACGACTTAAAAAATTGTTGACTTGGATTTCAAGCTGGAGTGCTTAGATCTCAAGCATCATATGACTCACCCAGCTCTCTCTCTCTCTCTCTCTCTCTCTCTCCCTGTTTCTCTTCACAACCAGCCAACCGCTGTTGGAAAGCAATGTTTTCTCACAGATTAATACTAAAATGTTTGGTTGGGGATATTTTCTTAAATGCTGCACGGAAAATGGGATCTCCTTTTGGTGCTAATTACTTTCAATCCTTCCAAGATCCGATGGATTTTACACTAGTTTTGCCCCGTATTTCCTTATAAATCGAGCAACAAAGCAAATACAAGTAAGATGGAGCAATAAGCTCGTGCAGTCGACTACGATGTCGGGCCCGTCCTCCACTTAGCGCTTCGATTGTGCATGCTTTATGTGATATTCGGATCCATACATGAGCCCGAATCTCATGTAATTAATACGCAGTCCTAATTCTTAAGATAATTGCTTCTGTTTTTACTCTTGAGCGGATCGAGAATACGGTGTTACATGTCCAACTTAATCCTCGACACGATTAGCTGACTATACCCAAAAGGAATGATTGTGGACGTGTAAAATATCATGCGCAGTAGTATTAAAACCTAGTGAGCGGACATCAGCGGTGCTGAGATTCATACATGTTTATACGATGGTCGTGGTTAGCTTGATCTTTCAGTTCATCTGCTAAACTCACAAAGGCATGAGAAACGGCTAATCAAACCGGACGACGACTATTTCAATTCGCTCGAGCCTTGCCAACAGGAGTCCTCTTAAACTGTACAAGTCAAAAGAGTGAAACTCAATGATCCTAGGAGTGTCATACAAGCACAATCAGACCCGTAGGACGCAGAAGAGCCTCTGCTCGGATTTCAGCATCAAGGGGCGTCAAGACTGGTCGTTGCAGATAAGCCTGTAGAGGGATGGCAGATGGTGGTTGGAGAAGGGAAATCTTGGACGAAGCTTAGCTTCAAGGCAATGGGGACTTTGCAACCGACGCTTTTGTACCATGTGCGTGCGAGTGCGTTGTGGACATTAGGTGAGATCGGCTTAGAGGTTTGAAATGCTGTGTCCTACTTTCTCTCATTTAAAAGAACCTTTTTCCCTCCATTGCACCACCACCACCTTGAGCTAAGTCCTGTTCTAGCACCACCGCCATCCTCCTCCTCCTCCTTCTCCCATGGAAGCCGGAGCTGGACTCGTCGCCGGTTCTCACAACCGCAACGAGCTCGTCGTGATTCATGGCCATGAGGAGGTGAATATCTGTAACAAGAATCAAAAAGAATTTAGGCCATATCAAGAAAGAACGAGACAACTTCGACGTTTGATGATATTCTGTGTATAATATGGTCATGGTTATCATCTTTTGTTTTCTTCTTTGTTTCTTCCGCTGCAGTCGAAGCCTTTGAAGAACTTGGATGGGCAAGTGTGTGAGATCTGTGGGGATGAGGTTGGGCTCACGGTTGATGGAGATTTGTTCGTGGCATGCAACGAGTGTGGATTTCCGGTTTGTCGGCCTTGTTATGAGTATGAGAGGAGAGAAGGGAGCCAGTTGTGCCCTCAGTGCAAGACTCGATACAAGCGTCTCAAAGGTAACGAAAAAGCTGGTTAATGCAGCGTAAAATATGCACGTAGCAGATGAACTAGACATTATTATAACTTTTTCATAGCTAACCAAGACTCGCACGACGGGACATGGAAAACAGAAAGTAAACAAAAGTTCACGTATCTGTTATTCGCAGCATTCTTCTTAGTTCAGATTACCCTGGACATCTGATAATGAGAAACTAGCTACTTCAAGATCCACCAACCAAAACCACTATTTCGCATGCATCTGCCATGCAGATGGAATATCTGAAGCAATGATTATTTACTTGAAGATGATATTGTGAATGAGTGATTTCACGTTGTATGATTTAAAAATGTGAAAGGGAGCCCAAGAGTGGAGGGTGATGATGATGAAGAAGACATTGATGATCTCGAGCATGAATTCAACATTGAAGATGAACAGAACAAGCACAAGTACATGGCAGAAGCTATGCTTCATGGGAAGATGAGCTATGGAAGAGGTCCTGAGGATGACGATAACGCTCAATTTCCATCAGTTATAGCTGGTGTCAGATCCCGACCTGTGAGCAAAACTTTGTCCCGAATTTTCAACGAAACATCTTTCCTTATTACATCTCACGTATTTCGCTTCAAATCTCTTCTTTCCATTCAAGTTTAATAATGTTAAAGCATGCACTCGTGCAGGTTAGTGGCGAGTTCCCAATATCATCTTATGGTCACGGAGAGGTGCCCTCTTCCCTTCACAAACGAGTTCATCCATATCCAATTTCTGAACCCGGTAACTATGAATCCACCACAATTTATTCCAAGTTAACTGTCGACAAAAAACTTCTGTGACCTTTCATCACGAGTCATGCATGCTTCAGCTAAAAGTTCCACTCGAAGAACTCTCTGCAAATATAATCTTGCATGACCTTTTACATTGCACTGGTCTTGTTGAAGCAGGAAGTGAAAGATGGGATGAAAAGAAAGAGGGAGGATGGAAAGAAAGAATGGACGACTGGAAGCTGCAGCAGGGCAACCTCGGCCCTGAACCTGATGACATCAATGACCCGGACATGGCAATGTAAGAATCTACTGATTGACAGCTAGAGGCAAAATGATTAAAGAAGATAGTTTTCCAAGATGCTATCCTAACATGTCATAAAACTGTGAACGAATGCAGGATAGATGAGGCAAGGCAGCCACTCTCCAGGAAAGTTCCAATTGCATCGAGCAAGATCAACCCATACCGGATGGTGATAGTTGCTCGGCTTGCCATATTGGCTTTCTTCCTCCGCTACAGGATATTGAACCCAGTACATGACGCATTTGGTCTTTGGTTAACATCCATCATCTGTGAGATATGGTTCGCTTTCTCCTGGATCCTGGATCAGTTTCCCAAATGGTTCCCTATTGATCGTGAGACCTATCTTGATCGCCTCTCTCTCAGGTAGTTACGAACTGAAAATTTTACCCTTCTGAAAAGGATAAGCATTCTAAGTCAAAGGAAAATCTACTATATTCATCATTAAATTTTTATTCTCACCATAAACCAGATGCATGTGAAGAAGTCAAATGTTGTAACTGAAAGATCAACAAGAGGTAGCTTTCAGTAAATGGTGCGAAGACAATCATTGCAAAAAAAAAAAAAAAAAGCGGCACAGACTACTTTTCAGTGATAAATAATACGACTTTATAAGCTGTTCACTCATATGCTCTATCATTTTGCGTACAACGAACTTATCTTCATATCTTCCAATAAGCAGACGGAAGGCTATGTCACCTGAAAAGAAAGCATATCATCCAACTTTATCTTCCTACAGCCCAATATTTAAAATTCAGGGCCCTAAAGCATAATTGCCAGAATTCTACATGAATCTTTTCCCTAGGAGTAAAATTGTTTTGTATATGCTGCAGATATGAAAGGGAAGGTGAACCTAATATGCTTTCTCCAGTAGATGTCTTTGTCAGTACAGTGGATCCTATGAAAGAGCCCCCACTTGTGACAGGAAACACAGTTCTGTCGATATTGGCTATGGACTATCCAGTCGATAAGATTTCCTGCTACGTTTCTGATGATGGAGCTTCAATGCTCACCTTTGAATCTTTGTCTGAAACCGCCGAATTTGCTCGAAAATGGGTACCCTTCTGCAAAAAGTTCTCTATAGAGCCCCGAGCCCCTGAAATGTACTTCACTTTGAAGATTGATTATCTCAAAGACAAAGTCCAGCCAACCTTCGTCAAAGAGCGGCGAGCAATGAAGGTTTCTACAAAGCTTCTCAGAAAAATAGATGGAGTGAGTTTCTACCACAAGTAATCTAAATCTAATTATGCTTCTCATATGGCAGAGAGAATATGAAGAATTCAAAGTGCGGATCAATGCGTTGGTTGCTAAAGCTGCGAAGGTACCTCCAGAGGGATGGATCATGCAAGACGGGACACCATGGCCAGGAAACAACACAAAGGATCATCCAGGCATGATTCAAGTCTTTCTTGGACACAGCGGAGGTCTTGATGCAGACGGAAATGAGCTCCCTCGCCTTGTTTATGTATCTCGTGAGAAGAGGCCTGGCTTCCAACACCACAAGAAAGCTGGTGCCATGAATGCCTTGGTAATTGATCTCAACTTTTACTTGAAGTTGAATCAGCCTTTTCCTTAGTCTGGATTAGTGACAACTCATGCTTTAATGCCTACTACTTTTTAGGTTCGTGTCTCTGGTGTGCTTACAAATGCTCCTTTCATGCTGAACTTGGATTGTGACCACTACATAAATAACAGCAAGGCCGTCCGCGAGGCCATGTGCTTCTTGATGGACCCTCAGATAGGAAGAAAGGTTTGCTACGTCCAATTCCCTCAAAGATTTGATGGCATTGATGCGAATGACCGGTACGCCAACAGGAACACAGTTTTCTTTGATGTAAGTCTTTCTTGAGAGTGATCAGAGAAAATGTTTATTGACTACCATTCCTTCAATAGAAATGGATCAGGCTAACTTTCATTGTTTCTGCAGATCAACATGAAAGGTCTAGATGGAATCCAGGGCCCAGTATATGTGGGCACTGGATGTGTCTTCCGGAGACAGGCATTATATGGGTATGAACCCCCCAAGGGTCCTAAGCGTCCTAAGATGGTCAGCTGTGATTGCTGCCCATGCTTTGGCCGCCGCAAAAAACTCCCAAAGTATTCTAAGCATAGTGCCGATGGGGATGCTGCAGATCTGCAAGGTTTTTTTTTTTTTTTTTAGCAATAGCATATAGAGTATCTACATGCTAATATCTGCTTGTAATTTGCTCCTTCACTTAACTAAACTCCATCTTCACTTCTTAATTAGGAATGGATGATGACAAGGAGCTATTGATGTCCGAGATGAATTTTGAGAAGAAGTTTGGGCAGTCGGCAATTTTTGTTACCTCAACTTTGATGGAACAGGGTGGGGTACCCCCTTCTTCAAGTCCAGCAGCACTGCTGAAAGAAGCCATCCATGTTATCAGTTGTGGGTATGAAGATAAAACTGAATGGGGCACTGAGGTAATATTAATTTCCAAGGAAGTAAAATCACTCTCTTTGTCTTCTATAGAGGCACCCACTTAGCCGTTACCTACAAAAGAGAAACATCTCCACCAATATAGAATACTCAGAGCTTTGCTACCTTGTTGCTTAAAATATAATTGATACGATTTTGCTGCATTTATTAATTATTTTTTCCAACACCTGATAATGTCCTTATAAGCTATCATAGCTCTACAAACAGATGCATATCCAGATAATGAACATCTTTTCAATCCTGAGACACATAGTAGATACCTTGGCGTCAGGCATTTACAATTGTTGACATGAAACTTGATGACTACTAAATGTGTGCTTGCAGTTGGGCTGGATTTATGGCTCTATCACAGAGGATATCCTAACAGGCTTTAAGATGCATTGCCGTGGTTGGAGGTCCATCTATTGTATGCCAAAGAGACCAGCATTCAAGGGATCTGCTCCAATTAATCTTTCAGATAGGCTCAATCAAGTGCTTCGTTGGGCACTTGGTTCTGTTGAGATCTTTTTTAGCCACCACAGTCCAGTCTGGTATGGATACAAAGGGGGGAAGCTTAAATGGCTCGAACGGTTTGCATATGTCAACACAACCATCTATCCTTTTACCTCCTTACCACTCCTTGCCTACTGCACTCTTCCGGCCATTTGCTTGCTCACAGACAAGTTCATCATGCCAGCAGTAAGTACAGAAAAACACAAGGATGGACTGATTTATATGAGTTATAGTTGTCAGATATTTTGCTTATCTTCTCAACTTACTTCTGCCCTTTGCAGATTAGCACTTTTGCCAGTCTTTTCTTCATTGCTCTTTTTATGTCAATCTTTGCAACTGGCATTCTTGAACTGAGGTGGAGTGGAGTGAGCATTGAGGAATGGTGGAGAAATGAGCAATTCTGGGTCATTGGTGGTGTGTCAGCTCACTTGTTTGCTGTTGTACAAGGTCTCCTGAAGGTATTGGCTGGAATAGACACTAATTTCACAGTGACTTCCAAAGCATCTGATGACGAAGACTTCGGTGAACTGTATGCATTCAAATGGACAACGTTGTTAATCCCTCCAACTACTATATTGATCATCAACCTAGTTGGAGTAGTTGCCGGAATCTCTGATGCTATTAATAATGGGTACCAAGCATGGGGACCTCTGTTTGGGAAATTGTTCTTCGCCTTCTGGGTGATTCTCCATCTCTATCCCTTCCTGAAAGGGCTGATGGGGAGACAGAACCGAACACCAACAATAGTGGTCATATGGTCGGTACTACTGGCTTCCATATTCTCCTTGCTGTGGGTCCGAATTGATCCGTTTGTGCTAAAGACCAAGGGGCCTGATACCAAGAAATGTGGAATCAATTGTTAAATCTCAAATTTCCTGCTTCAGTGTGTGCATCTCCTCAAGTACAAGGATATTTCGTCCAGATGAATTTAGTGTACAGATATGCAGCACAGAAGTGCTTGAGATTGAATAAGGATAGTGCAAATTTTTTGTGTATCACAAAGCAAGAATGTCCATTTTTGTAATTGAATGATATGTCCTCTGATAAGATTGGAGAAATCCTAAGTGGATCATACTAGGCTATAAGCGTTTTCTTCCGAGAAATTAAGTATTTACAATATCCTATTTCATACTAAAAAAATCAATCCTACATTTCTCAAAAGGAGTTCTCATTTCATATTCATGTCGAGAGGAACCTTGAGTAGCTGAGTCTAGAATTTACTTATTCAACTGAAACTAGAAGAATAACTTAACTAACAGAGATGTCTATTATGCAAGAATTGCATCTGATACATCGAAAGCAAAGAGAAATGGTGAGACAAATAAGCCTCCCTTGCTCCTCACAATTATGGGTGCTCGAATTGATAATAAGTTCGGAAAAGAAACATGATGCACCTTAATAACTACAAACTTTACCCATAAGCATTCGTTTCTCCTCACATTAGGTGAGATGGACGAAGCTTAACTTCAAGGCAATGGGGACTTTGCAACCAAAACTAGTGCCATGTAGGTTTGTGTGTAACACATTAGGTGAGCTCAGCTTTGAGGTTTGAAATGCTATTTCCTACCTTTTCTCCATTTAAAAGAGCCTTTCTCCCTCCATCATCACCACCTTGAGCTTCGCCTGTTCTCACAACACCGCCGCCGCCGCCGCCAGCATCCTTGCATCTTCCATGGAAGCTAGCACCGGACTTGTGGCCGGTTCTCACAACCCCAATGAGGTCGTCGTCATTCTCGGCCATGAAGAGGTGAATATGCAAAACAAGAACGACAAAACTTCAAGCCATAACAATTAAGAACGAAACAAGTTAGATTTTTTATGATGTTCTTGTATGTTAGAGTAATGATTATCTTTCTCTCTCTTCGGTGCAGCCAAAGCCCTCGAACTCGAAGAAATTGGATGGGCAAGTGTGTGAGATATGCGGTGATGAGGTTGGGCTCACGGTCGATGGAGATTTGTTTGTGGCATGCCATGAGTGTGGATTTCCGGCGTGTAGGCCTTGCTATGAGTATGAGAGGAGAGAAGGGACCCAATTGTGCCCTCAGTGCAAGACTCGATACCAGCGTCTGAAAGGTAGCAAAAAGCCAGTTAATTCAATGGAAATACATATTTTCGGATGAACCATTGTAAAGATAAAGTCATGTAGCTGATAAGCGATTCGATTCACAAAACAGGACTACAGAAACAGAATATAAACGAAACATGTAAACTGTCCGCAACGTTCTTCTTGGTTCACAACATATGGGACACTGCATGTGATCATGAGAAGCATGGCCAAGAGCTAGATAACCACTATTTAGCCATGCATTTGAGATGCGCTTGCGATATGAGGAGTATCGATATTTACTTATATAGATGACAATATGATTATGAATATGCGATAACATATTTTATGGTTAAAAACTGTCAAAGGAAGCCCAAGAGTGGAGGGTGATGAAGATGAAGAAGATATTGACGATATTGAGCACGAATTCAATGTTGAAGTTGAACAGAACAAGCACAAGCACCTTGCAGAAGCTATGCCTCATGGGATGATGAGCTATGGAAGAGGACCTCATGATGATGACAACGCTCAATTCCCACCAGTTATAGCTGGTGTCAGATCCCAACCGGTGAGCACCACTTTCTCGTTAGCTTTCAACAGAACACCTTTTCTAATTGCATCTCATGTATTCAGCTTCAAGTCGCTCCTTTCCCGTTCAAGTTTATCTATCTTTAAGCAAGCATTCGTGCAGGTAAATGGAGAGTTCCCAGTCTCATCTTATGGTCAAGGAGAGCAGATGATGCCTTCTTCCCTTCATAAACGAGTTCATCCAGATCCAATTTCTGAACCTAGTAATTATGCATTTAACCCCTTTTTTTATTCCAAGTTAGCCATTACTGAAATCTCCAATGACCTTTCACAGTTAAATCACGCTTCAGCAAAAAGTTCTTTCTAAAAAATTCTCTGCCTTCCATGACGTTTTTCTACATTACAATGATCTTGTGGCAAGCAGGAAGTGAAGGATGGGATGAAAAGAACGAGAGAGGGTGGAAAAAAAGGATGGATGACTGGAAACTGCAGCAAGGCAACCTAGGCCCTAATGACATCAATGACCCAGACATGGCAGCGTATGTCTTCTATTGATTGACTGCAAAAGGCGAAGTGATTAAAGCAAATAGATTTCCAGGACTAACTTTTTGTATGCTATGAAACTGGTCGAATTGAATGCAGGATAGACGAGGCTAGGCAGCCACTTTCTAGGAAAGTTCCTATTGCACCTAGCAAGATCAACCCCTATCGGATGCTGATAGTCGTTCGGCTTGTCATAATGGTCTTTTTATTGCAATACAGAATTTCGAATCCAGTGCACGATGCAATTGGTCTCTGGCTAACATCCATACTCTGTGAGATATGGTTCACTTTATCATGGATCCTGGATCAGTTCCCAAAATGGTTCCCAATCAATCGCGAGACCCATCTCGATCGCCTTTCTCTCAGGTAGGCAATAGCCAAAAAATTTCCACTTCTTGGATGAGACGAGGATAAAAGTTCTAGATTCAGATATAAATATTTGATATTCATAATATTATAGACACGTGAAATAGTCAAATCCTGGACATAACAGCTCACAAGAGGCAACCTTTACTATAAGGTTTTTACAAGAACATTCACTGTGAAATAAGAAACAACAAGTACATCTCAGTGGTCAAAGATATAATACATCTCCTGTACACTGTACATTGTATTGCTTTAAGTAAAATGAAAGTATTCTCAAATGTCTAAGAAGCGGACAGAAGAATGTCATTTGGAAAAAAGTACGCATATCAAAATGTATATTACGGGATCGATCCTTGAAAGCAGCCTTTCTACCTAACTTTATCCTCCTGGTGCTTGATCTTATGATACGAGGCACTTAGCTTAATTGCCAGAATTATAGAAAGTAGATGTATCTTTTCCTTGCAGTATAATTATTTTGCCTATGCTGCAGATATGAAAGGGAAGGTGAACCTAATATGCTTTCCCCAGTAGATATTTTTGTGACCACAGTAGATCCTAAGAAGGAGCCTCCACTTGCGACTGCAAACACAGCTCTATCGATATTGGCTATGGACTATCCAGTGGATAAGATCTCCTGCTATGTTCACGATGATGGAGCTTCCATGCTCACCTTTGAATCTTTGTCCGAAACTGCGGAGTTTGCTCGAAAATGGGTACCCTTCTGCAAAAAGTTCTCTATAGAGCCTCGAGCCCCGGAAATGTACTTCAGTTTGAAGATTGATTATCTCCAAGACAAAGTCCAGCCAACCTTTGTCAAAGAGCGGCGAGCAATGAAGGTTTCTAGATAGCTTCTCAGACTGACAGATAGAGTAAATCCTACCATTACAATCGAGATCTAATTGTGCTTTTCATTTGGCAGAGGGAATATGAAGAATTCAAAGTGCGGATCAATGCCTTGGTCGCTAAAGCTTCGATTGTACCCCCAGAGGGATGGATCATGCAAGATGGGACACCATGGCCAGGAAACAACACACAGGATCGTCCAGGTATGATTCAAGTTTTCCTTGGACACAATGGAGATCTTGATACAGAAGGAAATGAGCTCCCTCACCTTGTTTACGTGTCTCGTGAGAGGAGGCCTGGCTTCCAACATCACAAGAAAGCTGGTGCCATGAATGCCTTGGTAAATGATCCCAACTTCTACTCAAAACTGAATCAGCCTTTTCTTAGTCTGGCTTCCTAATAATGCCTCCCATTTCTAAGGTTCGTGTCTCCGGCGTGCTTACAAATGCTCCTTTCATGCTGAACTTGGATTGTGACCACTACATAAATAACAGCAAAGCTGTACGCGAGGCAATGTGCTTCTTGATGGACCCTAAGATAGGAAAGAAAGTTTGCTTTGTTCAATTCCCTCAAAGATTTGATGGCATTGATAGGCATGACCGATATGCCAACAAAAACACAGTTTTCTTTGATGTAAGCCCTTCTTGAGAGTGGTCAGAAAATACATTCATATGCCAACGTTCCCTCAGTAAGAAATGAATCGGGTTTGCCTTCTTTATATCTGCAGATCAACATGAAAGGTCTAGATGGAATCCAGGGCCCAGTCTATGTGGGCACTGGATGTGTCTTCCGAAGAAAAGCATTATATGGCTACAAACCCCCCAAGGATCCTAAGCGTCCTAAGATGGTAAGCTGTGACTGCTGCCCATGCTTTGGCCACCGGAAAAAACTCCCACAGTATTCTAAGCATGGTGCCAGTGGGGAAGCTGCAAATCTGCAAGGTTTTGAAATTGTTTCTTTTTTTACCAGCACATATGGTACCTGCATGCCAAAATCCTTCCATCTTTGCTCGTAATTTCCTCCATCACTAAACTAGAACCCTTCTTCACCTCTTGAGTAGGAGTGGATGATGACAAGGAGCTATTGAAGTCCCAGATAAATTTCGAGAAGTTTGGGCAGTCAGCGATATTCACAACTTCAACTTTGATGGACCAGGGTGGTGTACCCCCCTCTTCAAGTCCAGCAGCCCTGCTGAAAGAAGCCATCCATGTTATCAGCTGCGGGTACGAAGATAAAACTGAATGGGGCACTGAGGTAATATCAATTCCTAGGAATCTAAACCACTCTTGTCAGTCTTTATAAGGGTATCAAGCTATTACCAGAAAAAAAGAACATCTCCACCATTACAGAATACAGAGCTTTGCAACCTTGTTGCAATATTAAATTTTATGGATTTGCTGCATATATTGGTTAGTGCTCCAATTGGTGATATTGCAATTGTCCTAAGCTGTCACAGTTCTAAAAACAGATGCATTTTCAAAAGGCTACTGTCTATCTTTTCAATCCTTAAAAACACGGTTGATACCTTGGCATCAGCATTTACAAATTCTTACTGAAACTTGATAACTCTGAAATTTCTACTTGCAGCTGGGCTGGATTTACGGTTCTATCACAGAGGATATCCTAACAGGCTTCAAGATGCATTGCCGTGGTTGGAGGTCCATCTATTGTATGCCAAAGAGACCGGCATTCAAGGGATCTGCTCCAATCAATCTTTCGGATCGGCTCAGTCAAGTGCTTCGTTGGGCACATGGCTCTGTTGAGATATTTTTAAGCCACCATTGTCCAGTCTGGTATGGTTACAAAGGAGGGAAGCTTAGGTGGCTTCAACGATTTGCATATGTTCACACAACCATCTATCCTTTCACCTCTTTACCACTCATTGCCTACTGTACTCTACCGGCCATTTGCTTGCTCACAGACAAGTTCATCATGCCGCCTGTAAGTATACAAAGACATATAAAGATGTAACAATCTATATGAGTTGAACTTGTCAGATTTTTAGCTTATCTTCTCAACTTACTTTTGCATTTTACAGATTAGCACTTTTGCCAGTCTTTTCTTCATTGGTCTTTTTATCTCAATGTTCGTGACGAGCATTCTTGAATCAAGGTGGAGTGGAGTGGGCATTGAGGAATGGTGGAGAAATGAGCAATTCTCGATCATTGGTGGTGTGTCGGCTCACCTGTTTGCTGTTGTACTGGGTCTCCTGAAGATTTTGGCTAAAGTAGACACTGATTTCACAGTGACATCTAAAGCAGCCCATGATGAAGAGTTTGGAGACCTGTACGCATTCAAATGGACGGCCTTGTTAATCCCTCCCACAACAATATTGATTATAAACCTAGTCGGAATAGTCGCTGGATTCACTGATGCCATTAACAATGGGAACCAAGCAATGGGACTGCTGCTTGGTAAACTATTCTTCTCCTTTTGGGTGATTGCCCATCTCTATCCCTTCCTCAAAGGGCTGATGGGGCGACAGAACCGAACACCAACCATAGTGGTAATATGGTCAATACTACTGGCTTCTATATTCTCCTTGCTGTGGGTCAAAATTGATCCATTTGTGCTAAAGACCGGGGGACCTGATACTAAGCAATGTGGAAATAATTGCTAAATCTCAAAATTCCTGCTTCAGTGTGTGCATCTCCTGAAGTACAAGGACATTTCGTCCAGATGAACTTAGTGTACAAATCCACAGCACAGAAGTGCTAAGATTGAATAAAGATAGAGTGTGTATTTTGTGAAGTACAAAGCAAAAATGCCCATTTTCGTAAGTGAATGAAGGGCTTCTTACAAAAAACTAACTTTTCGTCATTGCAGACTATTCATTGTCTTAATTGCTCAGACTGGAGAAATCCTCAGTGGGTCGTACTAGGCTGCATGGTTTGCTTCTAGGAAGTTCTGTATTTGCAATCTCTGATTCCAAATGATCAAACCTAACAGTTTATTTTCCAATGGGAATTCTCATCACATTCAATATAATGTATGTGCAAAGACAACTTCAAGTGCCCGAGTCTAGAATCGATTGTTTTAAGTGAAAGTAGAAAAAGAACACAACTAACAAAGACGGGTATTACTCAAGAATAGCATCTGATGTGCATCAAAAGCAAAGAGAAAGGGTGAGATAAATAATCATCCCTCTCTCATCAAAACATTATCAGTGAACAAATTAATTGGAAGTTGGAAAAAGAAATATGTTGCATCTTGATAACTAATAACTGAAGCCATAAGCACTGGTTTCTGCTCACCAACACAAACCACTATCATTCCACCTCCGCACTGCACCAAGTGAAAATGAAGTGTATCCTAATCACCTCCTGCTGCAGGAGATAGATACATCCATTTGACAAGGCAAGGAAGCCATATATTTGACAGCCTAAGGTTCGCTAAGAGACAAAGATTTGATGGTCACAGCTATATGAGCAAAAGGCAAATGAAACTGCACAAAATGATAAGCATGCTTACGTGTATACGAGGGTGAAAAGAATGGTTCACTGTGCAACTACTTATTAATTAGTTTGCCATAATAGGTAAAAAGAGGAACAAATTGGTCATAAGACCAGAACAAGGGAGTTGCGACTATTCTGCAGCACATGTTTGAATATACTTGTCAACCTTTGTGCATGTCATGTAAATTAATGCAATGAGGTGGCACAGTAGATATCCTTACCAGATGGGCTGACAGAATGAAAGGCCGAATGCAGCTGCGATCACAAGCAAAACAAGCAGCAAGAGGACCTATTCCTTTTCACCAATAGTCTCCACAAGAACAAATCCCATCCTTGAAATGATGGAAACGATTAGCATCTCTAACAACAATGTCTCTCCCAGTGATCTTCGATATGAATTTTGTGGCAGTGTGGCAGTCTATACAAACCCGAAGATTCTTGATGATCCTGATCTCACTTCCAGGCTCAGTAGAAATAAGGCCAAAAGCAATAGCGAGTTTCTCGCTATGAACCTTCACCATTAGCTCCTTCTCTTCATCTTCCACATCGTGCAAAGCAGTGACAGTCTCTGCCTGAAATCCAGCCTCCGTCATCTTCCCCATTAAATTTTCCAGCTCTGCATAGATTGCTTTGGTTTGAGGATGAGAACGGTCTCCGGAGGTAAAGACATGTGGTAACCCACCAACTTCTATCAAAGTGCAGCCAGGGGTTTTTGCCAAGCTCCTGCGTCGAACTACTTGTCGTATGGAAGCTGCTTGCGGATAATTCTTGTCAACAGAGTATATATTCGAGAGTAAGACATAATATCCAACATTTTCAGGGTCCAACTCAAATAGCCTTTTAGAGGCCAGATGTGCTAGTCTTGTGTCTTTGTGAATCATGCAGGCTCCTAGCAGTGCACCCCAGATAGCAGGTCCCGGCTCCACTGGCATTCTTTCTATAAATTCCAATGCCTTCTCTAGCTTTCCAGCTCGGCCGAAAATGTCAACCATACAGGCGTAATGTTCAGCTAAGGGCTCAACGCCGTGATCATGTACCATGGAATGGAAAATCCTATCTCCTTCTGTCACCAAGCCAGCGTGACTGCAAGCATACAAGGCAGAAAGGAACGTAACTCCAGATGGTGAAACTCCAGATTGCAACATCTTGGTGAAGAGATCCAGGGCTTCTTTACCATGTCCATGAAGACCATATCCACAAATCATAGAGTTCCAAGTGACTACATTCTTCTCCTGCATCGAGTCAAATATTCTCCGTGCCTCCACAATGCTCCCACACTTTGCATACATGTCTATCAGAGCAGTCATAACATAAATGTTTGAATGGAATCCCTCTCGTTTAACTAGATCATGGACCCATTTTCCTAGACTTAGAGCACCTAGTTGGGCACAGGCAGAGAGAATGCTAGTCACTGTCACTGGATTTGGCTGGACCTTGAATGTCTGCATATTTTGGAAAAGATGAATAGCTGCATCCGTTAACCCATTCTGCGTATAACCTGAAATCATGGCATTCCAGGATGCTAAACTTTTCTCAATGGATTCATCAAAAACCTGCCGTGCAAGTTCTATTTCATTCAACCTACTGTACACAGTGGTTAACGCAGTTGAAATGGCAGGATTTGAAACCATACCAGATTTTACACAGAAACAATGAATACAGAGCGTCAGGCCCAAATGACCAAAGGGAAAGAACACAGGAATCAATCCCACAATTGTGCTTGAATTTGCTCTTTCCCCAAGTGCAAGCAATTCCTTGAATAACCTCAGGGAAGAGTCCGTTTCATTATTGCACGTGTACCCAGAAATCATCGCATTATAAGATACCAAATCCGGCCGGTCAATCTGGTCAAACAACAAAGTAGCTGTCCCAGTGTCCCCGCATTTGGAATAAAATGATATTAGTCCTGTAAGTATATGCACATGAGAATGCAGTCCCAGTTTCGTAGCCAGAGATTGAATCCCCATGCCTACCCTCAATTGGTGCAACTCCCCTGCAGCCGGAAGCATAGCTGCAAGAGACGTTGAATCCAGCCTGATCTCGGCATCGGCGACCATATCCTTAAACACCAAAACCGAATCCTCAAAACAACAATTCTTCACCAACCCAGAGATCATGGTGTTCCACAACACAGTGTCCCTCTCAGGCATCTCATCAAACAGCTTCTTCGCAAGCTCCACTTTCGAGAACTTCAAGTAAAGATCCACCAAAGCGGACCCGATAAACAAATCCAACCCGAACCCATCAACGATAGCCTGCGAATGCAGCACAGTCCCGACCTTTTCGTCGCGAAAGCCCGCGGAAGCCGAGATGGCGAAGAAATAAGTGAAGTTATCGGGCCGCAGGCCGGTGTTCTTCCGCAAGTGGGCGAACAGAGACATGGACGACCGAGGCGAGCCGTTGGTGGAATACCCCTTGATGACGACGTTGAAGAGGAAGAGGTCGGGCTTGGAGACCGAAAGGAAGAGGTCGCGGGCGTAGCCGATGGCCCGGAGGTCGCAGAGCTTGTGGGTGAGCTTGGTGAGGGTGGAGATGTCGTTGCGGTAGCCGCCGACGATGATCTGGGCGTGGGCCTGGGCGAGGTGGGAGAGCGTGGTGGACGCATTGAGGAGCGACAGGAAGAAGTTGCGGTTGCGCTCGAGCGCGGCGGGCAGGGCGGTTCTGAAGTTCATCTGCTTGGCGAAATGGCGACGACAGAGCTTTGCCTCTACGCTTGTTTTTGCTCCTCGTCCCTTGTCGGCATTTGCAATTGTTGTCGGCTGCTTCCAAAAGTGGCACCACTAGGAAAATTGGCGGGAGGTTGTCTGCATGAGGAAAATCACTGACTCATGGATCGAACAAATTTATGGATTCTAAAGTGTGTCTATATATATAATGCTTGAAATTTCATTAATTTTGCAAAAGCCCATTTTACATAGTAAACTAAGATATCCAACATAGGCTTTGCAGGATAAAACAGCCAACTAGGGGGAAGATCCTTTTTCGCTATGCCTTGACTAGGGATGGGCATGATTCGGATTGGGCCGGCCCACCCCTTAACCCTAGGATCAACTCGCACAATATTGGTCCTCAATTCTTGGGACCGAGGACTGATTCTATTAAGCTTGGGACCGAGGACCAGACCGACCCAGTGAGTTCGATCTGATTCCAGATCAACTCGAGATCAAACGATAATTTATTTATCTCATTTTTTATACTATCTAAAAAGGCAATCGATGACTGGACCAACCCAATGAGTTTGGTCCGATTCTAGGCTCAACCCGGGACCAACTGATAATTTTTTGTTTCATTTTTTGTACTCCCTAAAAAGGCGAGCGAGGACCAAACCGACCCCATGGGTTTAGTGACGAGCGAGGTCAGCTAAGAGAGGCGAGCGATGAGTGTTGAGTGGGGTGAGTGTCGAGCGTCGAGCGTTGAGCGTCGAGCAGGGAGCAACAAGTCAGGCGAGCATCAAGTGACGAGCGGCATGAGTGACCCAAAGCGAGTGAGGCGAGTGTCAAGTGGCGAGCAGAGAAGTTATTTCTTTCGATTTTGGCAAATCAAAGACTAAGATAACAAATAAGACAGAAGATAACAAGTATTAAAGAAGGATGCCGTGAGGAGCTATTTATGCCATTTTGAACGCCGTGAGGACTCCTCACAAAAACATATTTCTCATTTATAAATTATGGCTTTTGACGCCTTAAAAGACATTAAAAGATCTAAGTTATTAAAAAATAGTGTAAAATTACTTGAACTCCTTACTAAAGAGCTATTTAATGTTGTTGACGTAGTTTATTTTAGGGTTTTCTCTATATAAAAAATTGTAAATAATATATTAAATATATATATATATATATAATCATGGTTGGTCCGGGTTGGATGATCCTAAACTCTTAGGACCAATGATCAACCCGATCTAGGAATTCCAAGACCAAGGATCGACTCGATCTCCCTATGAACCGAATTAGGACCGGCAGGGTTGGATTGGTCCAGGGTTGACCCTAAACCGATGCTCATCCCTAGCCTTGACCATCCAATCTGATAGTTCATTTGTCCCTCTTGGACATTAGGTTATACTTATTGTAACTAGCAAGTATCACCTAGATGGGGTGACTAAGTGATTTTGTAAATCTTGACAAAAGTGGAAATGAAAAGGTCACAATCTGAATCTAGATTTAGAGTGCAAAGTTTATAATCTAAGCAAACTTCAGAAGTAGTTTTGCTAGTGTGCAATAAACTATAATAATAACCAACAAGAGTTTAGGGTTAAGAGAATTTGCACACAAGACTTATAGTGAGTTAGCTTAAATCAAACCTATGTCCATTCTCCCACATTGGCAACATATTGGCTAATTTCACTAGATAATCAATAAGAGATTACAATAATGAGTGATGACACTTAGTGTATCACCATCTCACTTAATCACTATTTTAGTATTATTTTCAAGAATTATAACCCAATAAAGACAAGTACTTAGAATCAAAATTCACTTGGACTTAGGAATTCTTGATTTTGGACTTTATCTCTTACTTTCTCCATGGCTCCTTAGGGCCTGTTTGGTAACATTCCAAACAGTGCATGATTCTATTTTTTTGTTTCCCGAAATAAAAAAAGAAAGAAATCCGTTTGGTAAATTTTTTATTCCTAAGAACATAAATTTGTTTCTTGGTTCTTGAGAATAGATTTGAAATAGAATTCAGAAGTAGAAAAAAATTGTTTATTGTTCCTAGAAATAATTCCAGAATTATGCCTAATTTTTCTTCTTTTCTCTTCTATTTCTTCTTCTTCTTCTTCTTCTTCTTCTTCTTCCTTTTGGCCAGTGACTCGTCAAAGCGTCGTTGGCCTAAGCCTCATTGTGGCTAGGTGAGGCTTGGGCCGACAAGCCTCACCATGGCTCGGCGTTGTTGGCCATGGAAGGAGAAGATGAAAAGGGAAAAGGAAAAAAAAAAATTAAAAGATAATGGTTTGAACTAGAAATTTGAAAGGTTTTACCAAACGTATTTCTATTTTAGAAATAGAAGTTTTAAGGATTTTACCAAATGTCTTCAAATGCACAAAAATTATTTTCAGAAATAGAACAAAAAAAAAATCATTTCTGAACAAAAATTATTCTCAGAAACAGAATGATTATTAAATGCGCCCTTAGTCTCCTTTTATACTCCTCTACTTCCAATCTAGTTGTTGGACACAGTCTCTAGAGGATCATATTCCAATCTACCTGTTGGGCAGATATGTATCAAGAGATTAGGTAGCCATTAAGTGATAAAATATGAATCTCCACTATATTCTGATCGCCCATACAACTAGTCTTAAAAAGTAACTTGTCCCGAGATTGATTTGCCAATCAATTAAGATGTTTTGCATTACAAAGTTGGTTTGCAAAACATTGCAAAGCAATTTTTGAGATTGAGTGAATCAAATATTTCTAAGTATGAGCATAAAACTCACAAAATTCATTAGAAAAGTTTTCTCAAGAAAACTCACAAAATCAAGTCGGGCCAACTTACATAATTGGATAAGTTTCATTTACGTAAATGAATTATATCAATTATTTAATTCTTAGTTAAAAGTTAAAAGTTTAAGGATGATATTGCATATTAGGCTAAAGTTAAGTGGCTGCTTTTGTCATTTTCCCTAATATAAACAACCAACGCCACCCATCTTTACCAAAAAAAAACAGCCAACACCACCCACCCCGCAGTGGACGAGGTGGTTCGCGCTTCTCCCCTCAACCGGCAGGGAAGGGGTTCGAAACTTCTTGCCCCAATTGCCTGACTCACCTGTGGCCCGTGAGAGGTGGGTCGCCTCGGGTTTACGCCGCCGGCTTCCGACTGTACAGCGGTTCCCGGGTCACCAAAAAAAAAGAAAAAACAACCAACACCATTTGAACTACTTCATTAAATGAAAAATTATATCATTATGGCCTTTTTAAAGAAATTAAGTTCAAAACAAATGTAACAATAGAATTAATTCGAAATACTTCTACTTATCTGATATTTGGAGTTTAAAATTTATAAAGTTTGTACGTGACAGATAAATAAAATAATCTCGCTATCGGCCGAATGTAGACGAAGTGACACGTGTCTTGCCCAACAAAATCATAGAGACAAAGTGGAGCAGTCACAAATTATTTTTATTCGTTACTACAAAAGTTAAAAGCTCAATAATTTTTTCGTGCATAACCAAATATTGAATTTGATAAATTTCTCCGCTCCCCTTTTTTTTAATGTTTTGAATCTTTGTATTTGAATAAAATATCTTACGGTCTAAATTTAAAATAGTGCATTTATTTATAATATAAGCCTTTTCTTGCTTTATTTGTTGTTTAATTCTTTACTAATCGATTTTCTCTATTTATAATTGTCATATTATATTTCAATATTCTATAATTTTAGCTGAATAAAAAGTTGCATTGCTTAACTCAAAATTACATCATTGATGAAGAATATATTTAAAAGAAAAAGATTTCCGAAATACATATGAAAAATGAATTGCATTGGCTATCCACGACCACGACATATGAAGCATTTTGCTACTCTCTCTCTCTTCCTATAGAACTTTGCCAAGCCAGAAAGGCAACTCTTATGGTGTCTCCTAGTGGGTGGGAACTTTATCTTATGAAAAAATTACAAAATTTATGTTAAGGATCTTATTAGCGAATGGCTCAAGGCTGTTTTTCTAAATTAATAATATTTAAGTGTGCTAAGTTGGTCAATAAAATTAGTACAACGAGTAATGTGGCACTTTTAATGCCTCGCCCAAATTCTAGAGAAGTCCCTATAAATAGTATTTGGAGTGTCGAGCCTCTTGAAATTTGGATGTGACGGTATCCGAGGAGTGCATCTCAACCCTAGGGGGCTTTAAAAGAGGTCCTGCCGAGGAGAATTTCTTCTTCTACAAATCTTCCTTTTTAAGTGGACGAGACTTCTATGTTTCTAGAATAACTGTTCATCAGATAATCACAGAAGTTGATTCCAAAGCCATCGTCGGCGCTGCTTTGCTTAGACATGTCTAAAGATTGGGTTGTTTCGCTTTGAGTTTAAAGTATAACATAATTTTTAATAAAGAAATCGCTCTATTAATTGACTAATATTGAAATGACGAGCACTTGGATACTAATTTTTTTTAATTACCTCAAATAAATTTATTTCGTGTTTTATTAGGTGATAAAATATGGACAGTATATTTAGTGATGTTAAATTTTATCATTATGGAAAAAATACTTAACGAATGAGATATATTCTTCTTCTTTTGAATGAGATATATTCTTCTTTTTTAATGAAAAAATGAAAAAATGTATTTAATTATCTAAATAATTAGATAAAAGGATTTGCCAAAATTCTCTTGAAAGCAGAATAAGAAAAGGGCAAGGACTGAATTTTCATTTTTTTGGTCGGAAAGGACTAAAGTTGACGGGTGACAGTTTTGATTAGGACATGGAACCTTTTGCCACTCTCTCTCTCTCTCCCCCTCGTCGTCGCTACCGCGCACCGAGTCACCGCCACCGCTTGCTGCCGCTGCCGTCCGTCCTCCTCCTCCTTCTCTCTCGGCGGCGCTCGCTCATCGAGTCCCGTGTCGAGCTTAGTGCGAAGGGACGAAGGCAACGGACATCTCGTCGCCGATGGAGTTACCGATTCCCGGGGGCCGTGATCAGGTGTTCTTCAGTTTCTGAATAAAGTTGCTGCTGCTTTTCACACTGTTCCCTGTGCTAGTTATGCGATCTGGGGTTTGTTTGGTTCCATTTGTGCTCATTTTTTACGTTTATATTTTCCGTTGTTGTTGTTGTTGTTGTTGTCGTCGTCGGTGTTCTTGAGCTGACGTTCTATTATTGAAAGAGTATAGGCGATCCTGAGACTTTTGTAGAGTGAACTGCAATAAGAGAGGTTTGCCTCCAGTTTGTTGAAGCAGGTTTTTGAAAGAAAGATATGTCGAGGCCTTTCGATACTGGGACTTCTGTGCCGACCCACCTGAAATGGCATTGTCCTATGTGGTCCTGACCATATGGCATCGCTCCGGTGTTACTTTGGCTTAAGTGACTGAGCGATGATTATAATAGTGTCGGTTGCATTCCGAGGAGATCTCCTAATAGTGTTTTAATGGTTTCATGTTGGAAAATTCCAAGTATGGTGCTCAGTGTTACTATAGCTTAAGTGATCGAGTGATAATTATGTTAGTTACCCCATATGACAATATCTTCTTTCCCCAACAGGCGCCACATCAAATGCACAATCGTTTTTTAGAGCCAAACGATCGTGACCGCTGTGGTCAGAATATCCAGGTTCCTGCTGCCGTAGAGGATAGGTCCTGGGAGAATATCAGGGAAAACAGGGAGTTTGATGGCCGATCTGGCTCCACGCAGTAGCAACTGAACCAATTTAATCACTTGGAGCAACTCAGCTCCCAGTTCGCTGGAGCACAGATCCCTTCTAACCAGGTGTCATTCATTTCTGGCTAGACTGACATATCTTTTTCACACATAAATGTTAACTCGCCTTCTTGAAGATTATTTTAGTTGTTCTTATCTTATAGCCAGGGAAGTTGTGGTTCACAAAAGTTATTGTTTCTTGGCCACAGTGATATGTTGCATACATTTTCTAGTCACCTTTTGGTAATTTTGATGGAGTTTCTAATGATTCCTTATTGATTGTCAGGGTTTGTCAGAAGAAAAATTATTTTAATATTCAGTTGATAATATTGGTCAAATCTTATGAAGATAGTGGGATCAAGTTTGCATCTCTTCTCCATGCGTATATGCCTATGTGCAAGTGCTGTGTTTCCCTTTTTCCCCACCTTTTATCCTTGGGTTTGGGGAGCGTTTTTGCAGCCTGGAGTGTTGGGCTAGTATAATACATATTGCAGAACAAATGTTGCACTGTCTAAGATCAGAATATGCCTTTGTTAAATGCACCAATGAATGCTTCACCTGTCTATTAAAATGTGTTTCTGGCTATGTAATGTCTCATTTGGCTTCATTTATTTTGATCAGTTGATCAGGGAGGACCAGTTGCTGCTCTTGTTAAGGCCGAAGTGCCTTGGTCAGCTAGAAGGGGTAATCTGTCAGAAAAAGACCGTGTGCTGAGGACTGTAAATAGGTAATTCCGGTTTTACAATTTTTATTTAATGAATTTGTTCTTTTTAGTATGTTTGATATATGCATGGTACAGCTTTATTTTTACTGAAGTGTCAATTTTGGTTGCTGAAGTTTGGCACGGTTCCTTCTCAGCGTGCTTTAAACTCCTGAACCTCGGGGATTATAAAAAGCTGAAAATATTGAATATACTTATGGATGGTTGATATTGTAGTCTGTACATTTTACTTGCAGAATTTTGAGCTGCATTATAAAACTCTTGAGTGATTTGGTCATAGGTTTTTTTTCTTATCATGACTGACAACTCAGTATTATCTTTTTGCAACTCGTCTGCATTTCATGATGTTTAGAATAAGCATCGCATTTTTGTGTTTTTAATTCATAAGCATGCGATTTCATACCTTGGCTTCTCATATTTTGCTTCTTTAACATAATGTTTAAGTCCTCTGTGCCCATCTATCAGTACAGGTACTCCACTATAATATCAATGAAAATTACTGTTCTTTTTCGTGAACTTCCTATGCCCAGTTGCTTTACATATGATTGATTAATCTTGATATTCTCTTTTGAGCATCATTGTTACGAAGTTTCCTTGTGCATAATTTTTTTTTCTTTTCTAGTGTGAGATTTTCTATGCATCGACCTCATTTTTTCAGGCTTGTGGTGGTGTCGACAATTAATTTTGATTCATATGCGATATGTTATTAGTGAGATCAGATTGGGGTTCCGGTTTGTTATCTTCCCTTACCATGTTCTATCTTGCCATGCTTGAGTATGTGATCTGACTAATCCATGTATCAACTTTTTACTTGTGTTTCTTGACATGCCACCTTATGAGGTCCCGTTTTGCATTCCTAATAGAGATTGACTCTTACAATGGAATTGGTTATGTTAGACTTGTATTACAGTCAGGATTGACTTACAATGGATAGTACTTTATTTTCAGGATTCTGAACAAGCTGACTCCCAAGAAGTTTGATGTGCTAGAGGGTCAGCTCATTGGCTCTGGGATAGCCACAGCGGATGTTTTGGAGGTTGCTGCATTTTCTTTTCTCCATTTCGTGTTTGTATTTCTATTTATTTTGAAAACATTTTTCTCCCAATACAGGGAATAGTACAGCTTATATACGAAAAAGCAGTGCTGGTGCCCACATTTTGCCCCTTGTATGCTCGTCTGTGCTCTGATCTCCATATAAAGCTGCCCCAATTTAAGGATATCTCGTTCAGGCGAGTACTTCTAAACAAATGCCAGGAGGCATTTGAAGGTGCTGACAATCTAAGGGAGGAGGCAAGACAGATGACTGCCCCCGAGCAAGAGCTTGAGCAAAGAGAAAAAGAGCTTATGGTCAAACTTCGAACTGTGGGAAACATCAGATTGATTGGTGAGCTTTGGAAGCAGAGGATGGTCACTGAAAGAATCATTCACCTCATTGTTCAGGTTTTGATAAAATGCATTACCTCCACGTTCTCTTTAAATTTTATAATTGTATTGAGGTTGCTCTTTGTTTGCTCAATGAAACAGAAGCTTCTAGGAACTGATAGTAAGAGTTGTCCTGCCGAGGAGAATGTTGAGGCTATTTGCCAGTTGTTCAACACCATTGGGAAGCAGATTGATTGGGGCCCAAAATTACAGCGTCAAAAGGATATATATTTCAACCGGTTGGAAGAATTGACGACCGACACTCAGCTGGCTCCAAGGTTGAGGTTCATGGTTAAAGATGTTCTTGATTTGCGTGCGAATAAATGGATTCCTAGGCAGGAAGAGGTGACATTTTAGATCTTAACTGCTTCTTCTTCTTCTTCTTCTTTTTGGTGCATTTCCTTTCCACTATAGTTGGCTACATTTCCTTCTTATTACCAACTTCATCACTCCTTCCTTCAGAGAGTTAGGCCTGGGAAGCTTAGTTTTTGGTGCTTATAGAATAATTAACATGTCTGTTTAAATTATGACTGTGATGTTTCTGTATTCATTTGGACAGGTTAAAGCAAAGATTATAACTGGAATCCATTTGGAAGCAGAAAAAACTCCTGCTGCCACAGTGATATGTTGCATACGATTTCTTGTCACCCTTTAGTAATTAGGAAAAGAGTTTCTATTTGCTTCGAAAATTGAGACCTTTTTCTTATTTGCTTTGGAAATTGAGATATTTGTCCATTTTATGCCGTCTTATTGTTTTAACTTCCCATCTCTGGTATAATACCTTGTTGATTGTCGTAGTCTGTCAGAAGAAATATTGTTTTAATAGTCGGTTGGTAATGTTGGTCAAATCTTATGATGATAGTGGGATCAAGCTTACATCTCTTTTCCTTGTGTACATGCACATGTTCAAGTGCTGTGTTTCCTTTTTTTTTTTTCCACTTTTTACTCTTGGGTTGGGGGAGGGTTATCGAAGCCTGGAATATTGTGCTAATAAAAGGTTCCACTTGCATATGGAAGAACAGTGTTGCACTGTCAAAGATCAGATCATGGCTTTGTTAAATGCACTAATGAATGCTTCACCTGTCTATTAAAATGTGTTTTTGGCTGTCTTATGCCTCATTTGGCTTCACTTATTTGATCGGTTGACCAGGGAGGTCCAGTTCCTGCTCTTGTTAAGGCTGAAGTGCCTTGGACACCTAGATGGCGAAATCTGTTGGAGACAGTTCATGTGCTGAAGACTGTAAAACGGTAACTCATGATTTACAATGTTTATCTAATGAATTTGTTCTTTGCAATATACTTGATATATGCATGGTGCAGCTTTATTTTTGCTGAAGTGTTATTTTTGGTGACCGATGTTTGGCTTGGTTGCCTTCTCAATGTGTTTTAAACTCCTGATCCTCAAGGATTACAAAAGGCCAAAAAATAAATTTTGAAGTCCACATTTCTTGAATATACTTATGGATCGCTAATATTGTAGTCTGTCAAACATCTTGCTTGGCAGATTTTTGAGCCGCATTTTCAAATTAACTCTTGAGTGATTTGATCATAGGATTTCTTTTTATTGTGACTGACAACTCAGCATTATTTTTTGCAACTTATCTGCATTTCGTGATATGCAGAATGACCATCCCATTTTCGCATTTTGGATTCATAAGCATGCAAATTCATGCCTTGGCTTCTCAGTACTTTTGTTTCTTTATAATAATGTTTAAGTCCTCTGTGCCCATCTACAAGTACAGGCACTCCCTCATAATATCAATGAGAACTACTATTCTTTTTCATGTACATCCTATACCCCTATACCCAGTTGCTTTATTTATGATTGATTAATTTTGATAGTCTCTTTCAAGCATCATTTTTTTTTAAAGTTCATCGTGCATATGCTAGCATGAATTTTCTATGCATTGACCTCATTTTTCCAGGCTTGTAGTGGTGTTGACATTTAATTTTGATTTGTATGCAATATGTTATTAGCGGAGATCAGATTGTGGTTGCGGTTTGTTATCTTCCCTAACCATGCTCCATCTTTCCATGCTTTAGTAGTGCTCCAACAAAGTCGATGTATCGACTTTTCACTTGTGTTTCTTGAGACGCCACCTTATGAGGTCCTCATTTGCATTCCTAATGGAGATTACTCGATGCAATTGAGTTGGTTATGTTAGATTTGTGTCCCAGTTAGGATTGACTCTTACAATGGATAATACTTTCTTTTCAGGATTCTGAACGAGCTGACTCCTGAGAAGTTTGATGTACTCAAGGGTCAGCTCGTTGACTCTGGAAAAACCACAGCATATATTTTGAAGGTTTCTGCACGTTCTTTTCCCCATTTACGTACTTCTATTTATATTTATCGTGACAATTTAAGTTTTTATCCCAATACAGGGCGCAATACAGCTTATTTTCGAAAAAGCAGTGCTGGAGCCCACATTCTGCCCCATGTATGCTCTTCTGTGCTCTGACCTCAATGAAAGGCTGCCCGCATTTCCCTCTGATGAACCAGGTGGTAAGGATATCACTTTCAAGCGAGTACTTCTAAATATCTGCCAGGAGGCATTTGAAGGTGCTGAAAATCTAAGGGAACAGGTAAGACAACTGACTGCCCCTGAGCAAGAGCTTGAGCAAAGAGAAAAGGAGAGGATGGTCAAACTTCGAACGTTGGGAAACATCAGATTCATTGGGGAGCTTCTGAAGCAGAGGATGGTCCCTGAAAAGATCGTGCACCACATCGTTCAGGTTTCGATAAATGACATTACTTGTCCAGTTCTCCTTTTAATTTTTATAATTGAATTGAGGTTACTCATGGTCTGCTTAATGAGCCAGGAGCTTCTAGGACCTGATAATAAGACATGTCCTACCGAGGACAATGTCGAGGCTATTTGCCAGTTTTTCAACACCATCGGAAAGCACCTTGACGAGGGCCCAGAATCACGGCGTATAAGTGATTTATATTTCAACCGGTTGAAAGAATTGACAACCAATACTCAGCTGGCTCCAAGGTTGAGGTTCATGGTTGAAGATGTTCTTGATTTGCGTGCGAATAACTGGATTCCTAGGCAGGAAGAGGTGACATTTTGGATGTTCTTGATTTTGCATTTCTTTTTTCTCCTTTGGCTGTCTAGATTTCCTTCTTATTACCAACTCCATCACTCCTTCCTTCAGGGAGTTAGGCCTGGGATGCTCACTTTGAGGTGCTCCAATCTCGACTCTGATGTTTATGTATTCATTTGACAGGTAGCAAATACTATTTGATGAAATCCATTTGGAAGCGGTAAAAACTGGGAATGATGGCGGGAGGTTATCTGGTCCGGCAAGTTCTATGGTCCTGTAAGTGTTTCTAAGGGACTGATCCTGCATTCAACTTGCACAGTTGGATAAAAGGAGAAAAGGGGGCGGCAGTCGGACTAGTTTGCAAAAGGGAAATCGGTTATCTATAAAATTGGTGTTGTATAGTAACCATACATATGGATGTTTAAGGAATGTTACCGGCAAGGTGACCAAACTTGCGTGTGATTGAGGAAACTGCGACGAGTAAGAAAAACTATCGATTCATAGGTTGAACAAATATATTAAATCTGGAGGATAGCATTTTAGATCATATGAGTCATAGTGTCTTATACTTAAGCGGGGAAATTAGTAAGAAAATTATAAATTTATTATATTTATGTCAATTCAGTTCTTAATCTTTGAATTTGACTAATTTAATTTTACACCTTTTGACAATTTACCAATGTGCAGCACAATTGGCTAATTTTGGTCAGAAATAACTAATATGGATGTCAACCATTTTATGCTTATACGGATAATATTTGGAATTTTTTTTTGAAACATGAAAATCAAAACCAGAGAAGCAAGATTCTGGTGTCATTAAACATAATATGGCCGTCGGCAATGATCTTGAGGTCTGAATAAAAGGTCATTGAACCCAAGAGTTCTGCAATAAGACATGATGAGATAACAATCATTGACAAGGTCGATCATTTACAAAGCTCATTTTTTGGTCCACACCTGAGAGATCCCTCATGGTCACTCACCCTTCTCTTTCATAAGGTGGAAGCCAATTCCACATAAGCCAGGATGCTGTAATTCACCACTACATGATTGCTGCATTGGCAAAAAGCTTGACTGTAAAAGGTCATGATCTAAACGTTTGCCGGCTATACATTGCAAAGAATAGCTGACTAATATCGATATACAGGAAGAATTGATTAAACTATACCAATATGCCATAGAACGGATTAGGGGTGTCCTTGAGCTTTCAGTGCAGTCTCTGAACAGCCATTTCCCGGAGAATGCCACCATGCATATTCATGGTTCGGAAATTGATTCCTCATTTAAATTGACTTCTCCGCAGTGGATGTTAAAGAGGCCAAAAGCCATCTGAATGACAACAAAAGTTCATCCTAAACCCATCTGCTTCATCCACAGGGACCATCTAACAGCCTCCAAAAACTTGTCATTTTTCCGTAGTGCATTGATCAAATTTATGTAGGTGACCTTGTCAGGCTCTATCCCTTTCTCCCTCATTTCCTTTATCAAGGCCACAGCTTCTTCAACCATTCCTGCAATTCCATATGCCTTTATCAGTGTGTTATAGCTGCACAAATCAGGTCCTAGACGACAATCTTTAAGTTCTTTCAATACACTGGCAACTTCATCAATCCATCCACGCTCTCCGTAAATGTTCATCATGATATTGAATGTGTAGCAATCAGGAGAACGAGCTGAATCCTTCAGTCTCTGCAAGACTTTTCTAAAACTCTCCATTTGGCCTTCTTTCCCATAAGCATCCAGCATGCAATTGTACACTTCGAGAGAAACTGAAAAGCCATCAAACTGCATTTCTTGAATAGCTGATGACATGTTTGTGAAGTCCTTGTTTTGCCCATACAATGCTATGATGGTGTTGTACGTAATAGTATCAGCCAGCCCTTGCTTTCTAGCCATCAAGAACAACTTCCTCATCTTTTTGAAAAGCTTAGCTTTTCCATAAACATCAAGCATGACATTGAAGGTAATTGTATTAGGAGAAAATCCACACTGAAGCATCTCCTCAAAAAGCCGGGAGAGCTCATCAACAGGCAGAGCACGAGAACAACAGTTTAAAACACAATTATACATTTCCTGATCCCAACTGATGCCACTCCTCAAAAATTTATAGTAGAGCTTCTCTAATTTATCCTGCATACCACATCGCTGGTAAATGCGGAACATGTCTCGAAACAGAAAAACATCAGGCACGAGATTTTTCTGTTTCTCCATCATCTCAAGAACAGCACAAGCCTCTTTTAGGGATCCAGCTTTAACATACATTCTCACAACGATGCTGAAAGCAATCACATCTAACCGAACTCCAGAAGATTTTAGCTTCATATACAGTTCCTCAGCTTCTGTAAATTGGCCCGAGCAACTGTACGTATCAATCATCGTGCATAAGATATGCATGTTCTCTCTGCATTCAGTTTTAGGTATACTCGTGTATATTTTGATTGCATTTTCGAAATGGCCCAACTCTTTACACGAGCAGATCAAGAGATGGTACAGATATTCTTCAAAAGCTGCATCTGTCCACCGTTTATCCTGCATAACCTTTATGGCACTGTCCACCAATCCATTTTTCACATAAGCCATGACCAAAGTGGAGCATGAGGTCTGGTTGACCAAAACATGTTGATAAAAGGAATCTTTTACAAGGAGAGGCACTTTATCAATTCTTCCAGCCCTTTCGTATGCTTGCAAAAGAATACCCAAGATCGACGAATATTGGCAACCCATCTCTGCCATATCATTTAAAGTTTTGGTGGCACCATCTTCATCCCCATATTTTGCCTGCAAATTTATCAGTGTGTACAAATTGGATGAATTAGGCTTCAGCCCTAACCTCCTGAGTTCTTTGCAGTACCAGGCTGCCTCTTGATAATTGTTTGCTCGCCCCCATCCTTCAATCATGGACCTGTAAGTTGTCTCATCAGGTGCTAATCCAATATCCTGTAGCCTCTGAAAAATTCTTTGTGCAGCATCCATATTAGACACTTTTCCATATCCAGTTATCAAAGTGTTGTAGGCAACGATATTCGGTGGCAATCTGGCTTCTTGCATGGAAACCAATGTCTTTTCAGCCTCCTCTAGCTTACCTTGCTGGCAATATGCATTAAGTATCGCCAACCAATTTTCCACCTTCAGAATCACATCGTCATCTCTCAATAAGTCAATTATTTCCTCAGCTTTCTCATACAACCTCAAACGTGTATAGATCGTGATCATTGCAGCATATGCTGATTGACATTTGATTCCACAATCTCTCATCTGGCTAAATGCAAATTCCGCCTCCTCGACCTTCCAACCCTTCTGGTAAAGATTCATGAGCATTCCAAATGTCGCAATGTTAGGCCGAACTCCATATCCCAACATCATCCTGAACCACTTCCCCCCCATTTCAACTCTCCCCACTTTGTAACACGCAAAAATTAGAGTGTTAAAGACCTGATAATTTAAGCCACACTCAGGATCTACACTCAGCTGGCTAATCAATTTCTCCGCCGCATCCCAATCTTCTCTCCTACCAAACACCCTGAGGACCAAATTATAAGCGCCGATATTTCGTTCCAATTTCCCATTACTTCTCATCCACTCGAAAAACTCTAGAGTCTTGCTATCACTGCATTCCTCGAGCTGTCTCAAGATCCCATTACACTCTTCCACGCTTAAATCAGACGCAATGTCATTCACATCTAATCTACTATAATCCTGCACAAAACCCACATCTTTTTTCCCACCGCCAGACCTCCGGAAACTGGACTTCCACTTCCTATCTCGCCTGTTTCCTATCTTTGGACCGTCAAAGTTCGGATTTTTCTCACATCCAGCAAGTGGGTTTTGCATAAACAATGTCTCGCCGACAGAATTTCCTTCCGGAGGCTCGACGCCATCGATTTCCAACTTGGGAGCAGGACAATGCGACGGTTCAGCATCAACACGAGAGACCTTACAGTGCCTGAACCTACTGAAAGGACTGATTGCTGAGGCTCCACTTACATGCACAGAACCAGCGATGGCTAAAACGGAGGCGGCACGGTCGGATGATGGAACAGGGTTCACGGAGAAACCGACCCTCCTCGAATCCCGAGCGTCGACGGAGACGGACAGCTTCAGCGAGGCCATGGCTCGAGGCAGCCACCAAGACGACCACCCTTTGACTCAATTCTCGCCCATGGAAACCAAGAACTGCGAAATTCGAGGATGGAGTTGAAGGGTCCGATGAACTGTCGGAGAAGAAGCAGGAGCGGGGTGAAATCCGATGATGAAGGGCGGGTCGTCTTTCAACGGTCCTTGCAGGTTTGCGACCACAGATTGCAACCGCATTTGATCTCAGCCGTTTCTGTTTTCTTCCTCTGAGGAAGAGATAAGGAAGATTAGTTGGGTGAAAATGATGAAAAACTTCAAATTAATACATTTATGATAAATTTATACACGTTTCTCACACTCCCGATTTTCATTATATCTTTTTCTTCCCTAAGAGAGAGTCCCTCTAGTTGTTTTACACGAGATTTCATGTAAAGCAGTTTTAGGTTATACTTAGGACCCCTGTTTTCTCCCTTAATGCCATTACTAAGAGGGAGAGATTGAAAAATTAATTGAGTTAATGTCACGAAAAATCTCAAATTAAAACATCTATAATAAATTTATCAAAATTAATTTTTTGTCCACTAAAAATTCTAAATTGATATATCTATAACAAATTTATCATCATTATTTTCCCGAAATTTTATTATTAAATTCTTGAATTTGATACGTGTGATAATCGATGGATGTGCCAATTTGGGGTGTTAGCCTTTGTTTGTCATAGGTATAACCGGTTTGTGTTTTTCGTGATATTAATATAATTTAACGAAAACTAACGGAAGGTAAATTTGTCACAAATGTATCATTTTTAAGTTTTTGATAGTAAAAAAAAATAGTTTATAATAAATTTGTCACATGTGTCGGGATTTTTGTAATATTAACTCAAATTAGTTTCCCCATCTTTTATGGATATACCTAAGGAACAATGACGTCATTAATCAAAAGGAAAAATAACAAACTGATACATTTGTGACAAATTTATCAAAAACTAATTTTTTATAATGAAAAACCTCAAAATTGTACACTTATGGCAAATTTACCCCAATTGATAATAAAAAAAATCCCGAATTAGTACACTTGTGAAAAATTTACTCAAAATTAATTTTTTAACCACCAACAATATCAAACTAGTAAATTTTGTGACAAATATGCCATCCGTAAAATTGAATTAATACCACCAAAAATTGCAGAACTGGTACAACTGTAACAAACGAAGAGTAAAATCCCAAACTAGTACATGAGTTAACTATCACATATTATCCAACTTAGCAATTTGATAATAAAATTTAACGGAAAATGACAGAGGTTAATTTATTATAAGTGTACCATTTTATGGTAAATTTATCAAAAGCGTATCAGTTTGAGATTTTTAGTGTTTAAAAAATTAGTTTATGATAAATTTATCACAAATGTATCAGTTTGAAATTATTTGTGGTATTAACCATTAATCGAAATCCTCATTACACAAATAAGAACGTTCTTCCTAGTTTAAACTCAAATCAACAAATTTGGTTAATATTAGTGGTTAAGAAATTATATAAAGATCATATGAAATTTCATTCATTGCTATGCATATTAAAATTACACCGAGCATCAGGCAATTTGCGACGATCAATATTGTTACTTATGCAAAACACACCATCTGGTGAGATATGTTACTAGTTTTGATCCTCCTTCTTCTCCTATTTGTGTAGCGTCTAATCACTGGGTGGGCCTTTTCCAGTGGCGCAGATTGCCGATCCGAAGCACTATGTTGAGTTTGCCTCAACTCTCTCTTTAGGGCTCCACGCGGAGAAGAGGAAAAGTACAAAAAAAGTCATAAATTTATTACATTAGTACTAATTCAGTCTTAAACTTTTCAATTGAACCAATTCAGTCCTAAACCATTTTACATTAGTACCAATTCAATCCATCTGGCTAATTTTGGCCAGCTGGCGCTGACGTGGACGCTAACATGACAATTTTTAAATATTTTTTTTGAATTTTTTCCTTTTTCTTTTCTTTTTTCTTTTTCCTTTCCTTTTCTCCCTTCTTCCTCCCTTTCACTTCCAGCAGTGGCTGGTGGAGCCGCGAAGCCCTCGCCTGCCGCCGGTGAGGGTTGCAGTTGCAGCCCTCGCCCGACCTGTCCCAAGGCCATCGACGAGGTGGCTTCACCCGAATCTGGGCGAGGCCAGCCTTGCCCTAACCTTGTCGTGAGCGAAGGTGGCCTCGCCAACCGTTGGCGAGGCCATGGTGGCCATTGCCTGGGCGGAGGCGAGGGCTTCCAGGCCGAAGGCTCGCTAGCTGCCGGCGAGAGTCGCAGCCCTCGCTCAGCCTCGCCTAGGGCCGTGGGCGAGGTGGCTTTGCCCAAATCTAGGCAAGGCCTGGCGAGGGCCGCGTTGGCCTTGTCGGCCGTGGGCGAGGCCACCTTCACTAGTGGCAAGGCTAGGGCGAGGCTGGCCTCACTTAGATCGGGGCGAAGCCACCTTGCCCGTGGCCTTAAGCGAGGCTAGGCGAGGGCCACAACCTTCGCAGGCGTCGGCGAGGGCTTCGCAGCCCTTGCCTAGTGGCCAGCGAGCCTCCGGAGAGGCTCGCCAGCCGTCGCAAGGACAATCCAAGGAGAAAAAGAAAAGAAAAAGAAAAGAAAAAATTAATTAAAAAAATCGAAAAAAATAAATAAAAGTCATAAGAATTGCCACATCACTGTTTGGCCACCGGCCAACGTCCATGTCAGTGCCGGCCGGCCAAAATTGACTTGGCCGGATGAACTAAATTGGTACCAATATTAAAAGGTTTAGGACTGAATTGGTTCGATTGAAAAGTTTATGACTCAATTGTCGCGGAGAAGATGGTATCAATTGTAGATCAATGAGAACAGTGTGACTCTACCTCGAAATGTTATTGCCAGGACGATTTTGTTGTTCTCCCTGTTTGGTGTTAGTTAACGTAAAAAGCATTGATAACTATCAAAATATGTTGGTGATAGAATTATGATTGACAACATATTTAGTCTATATTGAGTTGGTAAATTACGATACTTTTACCAAAGTAACAACAATCATTGGATTGTTTTTAATCAACAACCATTTCAGTAATTTATTAATATTTAATCACATAGCTTATCAATGCATTGAACTTATTAACTCGTAAAAATATTATCAACTCCTACTTGACTCATTTTATCAATATTTATTTGATTGTTGGAAATTACTGACCGTTCCAATAATATACCAATATTGTTGCGGAAACAATTGATTGAACAATAATATAAATAGAATTAGAAAATAAATCAAATATCAGATTTACATTATTCGGTTGGTGTGATTTATGTCCATGGAAGAGGAGCACATAATTCCACTTTAGATCAAGCAATATAAGACTTTTCTAGCCTCTTATTATACCACTAGTGTTTTACCCCATAATTCCTCACGAAATAATCCACAAATCTTAATACAAGATTTATTAACTTCAACACTCTGCAATTGCTTCAAGGAGTGATTCATGAAGAAGCAGCCTCTTTGATGTTATTCATGGCAAAGACACTTCTTATATGTAGACAAGAGTTGGATCCAAAACAGAAAACATATTCAAACAAGGTTACCACTCATGTATGAAACCTCTTCAAATTAGGAAAGTTTCCTTTTTGAGCTTAAACTCGAGATATATTTCTAACAATTTCTACATTGACCTGATTTTTGAGTTAACTGAAATCTGGATTTTGCTACTACTCTCCCACGATCCCTCATGAGCTCAATCACCTTAGACATTTTTCAAGTCCAAGCCTCGCTTGAACTTCACCATAACCGTGGATCATACCAAAATGCCAACTCTATAAATACTTTTAACTACTCCACAAGGATTTTCCGATACAACCTCTTTTGTCACATATAAAATAAAACCATCATTGCATCCATATATATTGGGAAATCGACCATGCACCTTATCAAATTCAGCAGCTACAACAACTATTGGCCTTACAGGCTCCACCTTGTTACAAGTACTATTTATATCGATTAATGTATTAGTACCAATTACCTCAAGAGTTTCTTATTGTAACTCCACTTCAAGCTAAACATCATCTATATCTATATAAAGATTGCTATAATCACTCTCACTTGGAAGTATTAGAGACTCGTCATATATAACTTCTCTGCTGAGAATGGATGAATTTAATTTCGAGCACTACAACTGATAGCTTCACTTAGCACTTTCTTGTCCATCCATTGAGCTTACCATCATTCACTCAAATATAACACGACTAAGTAAATATTTTGAGAACAAAATAATTAGTAATATTACTTGACCATACTTCTCCAAGAGTCGAACACTCAATTATAGTTGATGGAAATCTATTCACAAGGTGGCTAGCCATTCTAAGCATTATCAGCAGGAATTTCCTAACAATACTAGCATTAGAGAGCATTTTATGAGCCTTATCTAGTAATGTTCTATTTATCAATTTCTTGAAGGAATTGGTGACAGCTTGCGAACATCTAAGTGAATTGATTCTGCAATCTCTGAGGTCTCTTTGACATTCACTAAATCGTAATTTTTAATGTTTGCCTAAGTCACGACACTTATATAAATTCAGTTTCTCATATATATAACCACTCAATTGATTCATTTTACTTAGAACCTTCAAGCTTCTCTCGCCAATGTACCCCAAACATATATACCACGAGATGCATCCAATATCTCCATGGAGAAATTCATCATTGTCTCACCCAAAGCTTATAAATGCCACTATGCTTCATTCATCATTATCACCAAGGCATCTCAAACAACTTTCAAAACTCCACATTTTGAATAGTATTGACACCTAAATGAAGTTATGCCACTCAAGTAAATTAAATTCTTCTTTTTGAAACGCGGCTTACTCTAGTCAATGTCATTACAACACTATCATGCATTTTGATTCGTATATCACCAACACCCACAACATTGTACTCAACATTGTTCTCCAATTGCACTTTACTACTGTCCATATATTAATTAGTAGACCAATTCTGATTCGGTGTAGCATGAATCAAACAACCAGAATCCATAATACATCCATTAATTGATAAATTATTAGTGATATACAACACATAATCAATATCATTTGAAGTATTATTAACCATTGCGGCGATATCATTAATAGACTCAACTCTAATTCCCTAACCTTGTGTCGTTCTTCAACTTAAGATAAATCCTTCTAAAGTGTAACTCTTGTCACAACTCTAATAAACAGCACCACTAGTCTTAGACTAAATCAGTTTACATGAATTCTACTTACTCGAGTACTAGTTCTTCATGTACTTTTAGCAGACATAGGTTCACTAAATTCTCTGCTACGGATCTCGTCATCAAAATTAATTGCAAACCCCATCAAACGTCAAGTTTGTTGACCTAGAGGATCTACCAACAACTATAACGATAATATTCCAACTATTAGGTAATGATGATAATAAAATAAAAGCACATAACTCATCCTTAAAGTTTATCTCAATTGAACTCAATTGATTATCAACCACATTGACTTCATTGATATGCTCAATAAGTGATGTACCTTCGTCCATTTTTAAGTTCAATACACGTCACATTAAATAGACTTTTTTGTTTGTAGAGGGCTTCTTGTGCATGTTTAATAGAGATTTCATCAACCAGTGATCTTTTTGTCACAATATTAAACATAAAATTATGAGCCAACATCAACCGAATAACACCAACGCCTGTCTATCTAGCAATTCAGAATTAGCTTGCTTCATCAACTCCGGCTTCTTCCTAGTTAGGGGTATGTGCAAATTCCTTTGGCACAGATAATTCTCAATATGCATATTCCATAATTGAAAATCCTTTGCATTAATTTGGTCGATTCTCACTTTTTCTTCTTCTATCAACATTGATTCGCTTCAACTTAGTTAAGCTTGACTCTCGTTGTAGAAATGAATGATTGAACAATAAAATAAACATAACAAGAAAGTAAATCGAACACTAGATTTATGTGATTTGGTCGATGTGATACAACTTATAGAGATGGTCGGTAATATAAAACAATCGAATAACTGATGGCACTTCCACAAGCCTTTCGGTAACTTAGTAACATGTTAAAGATTGGATAATTACGGGTGCATTGCTAAGACTGTTGGTAAATTACTAAGATGTTGCCGGCTAAATACGTGCGGGGCTACAGGTAATGAATCCGACTCTCTCGCCGGTAGAGCTCTCTCTCCTCCCATGGAGTCCTTCTCTATCCTCAACGGGTGATAGCTTCCCCAAACCTTGATCCCAAAAACCCTAACTCTTCTCTTCCATCTATGAAGACCCCATCGAAAACCCATACCATATGACCCCTCAGCCACCCTAAACCGCAAGCCCCAGAGATCAAAACCCAACAAAACCCTAAACGATGAATAGCACCGTCCGTTCTCCTCATCTTCGATCTGCGCTCGTTTCTTGGATGTTGGAAGAATCAGTGAGTTGATTTTCACAGCGAGAGATCATCCAAGACCTTGCCCCGAGCTCCCTTCAATCGCGAACACCATTCTCATCCAAACCAGGTACGAAACCCCTGTGCTCAGATCCTGCAAAATAAGTTGAACAATGGAGAATGAGGAAGAAAATCAGCTACGTGTTGCAGCTCTATGTAGGAGTCTGGGCCACTTATGGTCCGAAACAGATGTTGTTACTGTAAGGGAGGAAGTCCCCACTGATAAAATCATAGAGTGTCAACATACCCTATTTGGGAAACTGCTATCGCGCTCGAATGTTAACTTTCCAGCTTTCTGCACAACGATGAAGAAGGCCTGGAAAGTCAGCACAGTTCTCATCACCCAAAAAGAACCTGGGTTTTTCTCCTTCATGTTTGAATCAGATGAAGACAAAGAGAGAGTGCTAAACACAGGTCCCTGGTCCTTTTCAAGTAACTTACTGGTGTTGAAGCAGTGTGTACCTGATATTCCCGAACATTGCTATGATTTCTCCAGTTACGACTTCTGGGTTCACATTCTTGGTTTACCTTCGGGGTGGACTCTAGAGGAAGTTTATGCTGATGTGGCTGGCAAAATAGGCAAAGTAAAGGAAATTCAGCTAGAATTACAAGGCAATTCCTTCACTAAACCCGGGAAAGCACGTGTTGAATTAGACTTATCAGCCCCCTTGAAAACTGGGACACTAGTGCAGATGGGTGCCAAAAAGATGTGGGTTGAATTTAAGTACGGACGCCTTCCTCACTACTGCTATTCCTGCGGCAGGTTGAGGCATTTTGCTACCAACTATGAAGAAATACCCTATGAACAGTCAGAATGGGCAGCAAACAAAGTGGGGAAATATGGATTGTGGCTCAAAGCAGAGACAAGAGAGAAAAGTCCACACTGGGAAGCATTCTATGGAACAGTCATACCAATCCCAGAGACTGAGGAGTACGTACCTGAAACTCCTCTTCAGTCTAACCTTGAGATCGTGGAAGGCCCTGGAGTTACAGCTAGACCTAATCGAAGCAAAAAAAGGGCAGAAAATCCATTAGCAGATGAAAACAGAGCAGCAGACATGTGCACCACAGTAGACAAGTCAGCCAAAGGAAAGCAGCCCTTATATTTATTAGACTCAAATGAAGCAGAACGCCATGACACAGGGGTTTCCACTAGAAAGGGGCTGAAGCTTACTAGAGTAAAAAAGCAGAAGAAGAATGAGGATTCAAGGGTGCAACTGATAGAAGACATGGAGTTGGTAGATACTCCAATTCAGATGATGATAGAGGGGAATGATTGGGCTTTGGTGGTTAGCCCTAATAAGCCACCAGCAACATCATGAGAATTTTGAGCTGGAACTGTCAGGGGCTGGGCAACCCCCTGACGTTCCAAGAGCTTAGAGCCTTAGTGGCTCTGGAAAGGCCCACTGTGGTGTTCTTGATGGAAACTAAAAATAAAGAAGTTATGGTGGAAAAGGTAAGAAGGAGACTTAACTTTCAACAATCTTATTTAGTACAGCCAACAGGAATTGCAGGTGGACTCGCGCTCCTGTGGAACGAAGAGATTCAAGTGAAAGTGAGGTGCAGTTCAAACTACTTTATTGATATGGAATGTGATGACCCCCGAAGTGGTAAATTAATGAGGATAACATTCCTTCATGCTCCAACAAGCTACCAAGATCGACTTCAACTATGGCAACAATTGAGAGAGTTTCATGCAGCTAATCGATTACCGTGGCTTTGTTTGGGCGATTTTAACGACACCCTCTATACCTGGGAGAAGGAAGGCAAACGGGAGACTGACTACTATCGTATGGCAGCTTTTAGAGACATGCTTAATGATTGCTCACTTATGGAGATTGACAGCAAAGGCTGCATGTTTACATGGTCTAACAACAAAGACGGGGCAGATTTAGTTAAAAAGCGTTTAGACAGAGGAGTTTGCACAATGGAATGGCGAATTCCTTCCCGTCTGCTGAAATCTATGCTTTACCAGTGGTAGGGTCAGACCACAGTCCCCTCCTCCTCTCTTTATATCCTGGTCCCGGCAAAAGGAAAAAGGACTTTAGATTTGAAACTTACTGGTTAGATGAAAAGGACTGTAGAGATATAGTCAAAAAAGCTTGGGCTAAACCCCATCTCGAAAGTAGCAGCTTACCACAAAAACTCCACCAAGTAACAAAGGAGCTATTGGATTGGAGCAAAAAAAAGTTTTCCAATGCTTCTATTCAAATTAAAGAGCTCAAGCAGCGCCTTATGGAGATCACAAACCGCCAACCTACAACATCCACTAAAGCAGAAATTCAGTTGATCAAGGCAAAAATTGATCATCTATGGAGGCAGGAGGAGATGTATTGGGGACTACGGTCCCGTATCACATGGCTTAAATGGGGTGATAAAAATACGAAGTTTTTCCATGCAACTACTATTCAGAGGAGACAACGGAATAGACTTACCATGCTGAAGACTGATGAACAGCACTGGACCAGGGATCCCACTGCAATTAAACAGCACGTCAAGGCTTACTTCCGAGATCTCTATCAATCGGCGGGTCCAAGGAACCTTCAGCCCATCTTAAATCACTGCCCAAAAGTAGTAACAACGGAGATTAATTAGCTATTGATGGCTGATATTACTGAGGAGGAGGTCAAAGAAGCTGTCTTCCAGCTTGGTTCCCTAAAGGCCCCAGGACCGGATGGTCTAAGTGGGCAATTCTATTAGCATTTTTGGGAAGAAATCAAATCGGATGTCACGAATATGGTCTAGCAATTCTTTCAGTCAAGTCAGTTCGATTCCACTCTTAACCAAACTTTCATTGTCCTCATACCAAAGATTAAAAATCTAGAACATATCAACCAATTTCGACCAATCAGCCTATGCAATTTCAGCTACAAAATCATCTCAAAGATCCTGGCCAATCGCTTGAAACAGTGGCTACCACAGATAATTTCACAAGAACAAAGTGCTTTTGTACATGGACGTCAAATCCAAGACATCATTATCATTGTACAAGAAATGCTGCATCAAATGAGGATAAAAAAGAGGAAACGAAAATTCCAGGCCATTTTGAAACTTGACATGCAAAAAGCATATGATAGAGTGGAGTGGGACTTTCTGAGTATGAGTATGTTGAAGATGGGATTTTCACACTAATGGGTTAATTTGATTATGCAATGTGTCACTTCAGCCTCCCTAAACGTGAAAGTCAATGGAGAGCAAACAGAGTTTTTTCGGCCTACACGTGGTATACGACAAGGCGACCCCCTATCCCCCTACTTGTTTATTGTGATGGCAAATGTGCTCTCATGGATGATACACAATGCCCTGGCAGATGGCAACATTAAAGGGATAAAGCTAAACGGGTATTGTCCCACCCTAACCCATCTATTGTTTGCAGATGACGCCATTTTCTTTATGGATGGGTCAGTTCGAGAATGCCAGAGCTTGGCAACCATACTAAATCAATACTGTTATGCGACGGGCCAAGCAATTAACTTAAACAAGTCAGGAATGTTCTTCAGTAATGGCTGTCCACAGGATCTAAAAAGGAATATGACTCATTAAATGCAAGTGCCAACTATTGACAGAACTGGCAAATACCTAGGGCTACCATCCGACTGGGGAAAAACCAAAAAAGACATGTTCGCATGGATTTTAGCGCGGGTAAATATGAAATTGGCAGGGTGGAAAGAGAAATACCTGTCGAAAGCTGGGAAATAGATTCTGGTCAAAACAGTGGTGCAAGCCTTGCCGCAATACGCCATGTCCATCTTCAAGATCCCTGTATCCATTTGTAGAGCAATTGAGAAATGAATTGCAGCATTCTGGTGGAGGCAAAACGATGCAAAGAACAGCATGCATTGGAAAAACTGGGAGACTCTAAAAAGCAGAAAAGATCGAGGAGGGTTAGGTTTTAAAGATTTAATTTCTTTTAATGTAGCTATGTTGGGAAAACAGGCCTGGCGACTGTCCCAATCCCCCTCAGCCTTATGGAGCCAACTACTGAAAGGACTATACTTTCCTCAAGGAGATCTTTGGAAAGCAAACAGAGGACCCCGGCCTTCTTGGGGCTGGCAAAGTGTTCTTATGGGACGAGATGCTAAACTACCAGATTTAAAGTGGATCGTGGGTGACGGGAAATCTATTCATATCCGTCAAGATCATTGGCTATCACAAGGAATTCTTGGGGGACCAGAAAACAGAGACGATCCTCATCTAGTGGCTGATTTAATAGATCAAGAAAGGAAAGAGTGGAATGAGCCCATGTTAAACCAATTATTCGAACAGAAGATAGTCAATGAGATTCTCGCTATTCCTATCGTGCATCAACAGAAAGCTGACAAATTGGTCTGGACTGTAAGAATTATTGTGGCCCATATTATGTGATTTATTATATGGTTTACTAATTATTAAAATGCTATAAATAATTATTGGTTACGAGAAGGTACGACTCTAATAAAATGAAAGGGATATTGCTTTGATGGAAGGCACCTTTTCAATGAACGTATAAATAGTGTCGGTCCTCTCTCCACCCACAATGAACAAAAATAATAGAAAGAATTTGGTATTCTCTCCTCCATCAATTGAATACATTAAGGTTTAGTGGGTTAAGGGAGAGAAATCGGATTTCTTCTTTTGGTTCGAGATTATTGGATTTTCTACAACAATCATCATCAAGTCGTAGCGCTTATGGATAAAGGTATGTCTTAATCTAATTGTGAAAATCATGAAGATCAAACGATCACTGATTTGTTATGTATTTCAAGATCAAGTATTATATGAATTTATTTAACATTTGGTAGATCGTGAAAGATTTGATTTATGATCTCATGATTTTTCCGTTTAAAGAAATATTATGATTTATGTTTGATGATTCGTTGAACGATCCTGTTCGTATTATTTATTGTTGTTAAAATGTTTTCAGATGATTATGGATAAAGAAAATCCGAATGATGGAACGTTCTTCATGGACGAAAATAGCGAAGAAAAGTTACTGTGCGCGAGTGGAAAAGGACGAAAATGGAGTAATTCGGAATTTTAAGGATAAAAATGGAGGAATTCGGAATTTTAAGGGCAAGATAGAAACTCTTCGATTTCGGGAAAAATCCGGCGACCCACCGCTTGATTTCGGACCCATACGGTCGCACTGCCATGAGGAACGTTAGGCATGAGTTTTTCCGGTATATCGGTGTTCACCGGAAATGAATCGGGCGCAAGAAGTCGCCGTGGTTAGGGTTTGCGTTTTGGGGAAACTTTGGTTTGATTTGGGGCCAATTTCTGCGTCATTTTCGCCGAAACTTAAAGCCATGTGGTCGTGCCGGCATGCTCTTCAAAACCCATTATTTATTTGTGTCTGGGATGGGCTGCCGGAGAAGGAAACGCCGGTGAAAACCGCGGCGGAATGGCGAAAAACGGCGAAGAGACGCGTTCGGTCGCACGAGGAAGAAGGCGCGTGGGCTCCACGCGCGCGCTGCAGTTGCAGGCGCGTGCAACGCACGCGCCTGCGCGTTGGACGCGCACGTGCGGGGCACGCGCCTGCGGCGGATGAAGGCGCGTGCTCGGCACGCGCCTGACGTCCCCGCGTGCCCTTTTTTACGTTTTTGCCCCTATGTCATTTTTTAAAATTCCCATTTTGTTTTTCTCGCAATTTATTTACTGTTCTGCCCCTGTTTAATTTATAATTACGATTCTGTCATTACTGATTATTTACCATTTTGCCCCTGGATTATAAATTTATGATTCTGCCCTTATGGAATTATGTTTTTACGATTTTGCCCTTTTTCTTTGATTAAGTTTTTGTCCTTGTGTGCAAATTTGGTAAATATTTGTATTTTACAATATTAAAATTCATATTATGAATGGTTTGTTAGTCACCAAAGTGGCCAAACCTTGAAGTCTTTTGAATTTTTTGATATTGTAAATTATTTTATTCAATTACCCATGATTAATTGATGCTATATATGAAATTGATATGTTTTATATCATTATTGGAGTTATGGGTATATTGAAGTTCATTTATTATAAGAACTTAGGGATTAACCCAAAGGTTAATTATTTTCTTATAATCCATGAACATGATGGTTGATAATTAGTATGATTTGTTAAATTTGTTTGTATATCCAAAGATAACAAATAAATTTTAATAAGATATATTTACAATTATCAAATAAAAGTTATTAGCATCATTATTTGTATATCATAGGATCACCCAAAGGAGAACTATGATGTACATGTGTTGTTTAGTTTGAATCTGATTAAGTGATATTCTCAAAGCATTAATGTATGAGTATTTTCTTGCACATTTGCGATTCGTACTGTTTCACTTCATTCGCACGCCTCATCTGTTCCCTTATTCAATGGGATAAATTTTCCTGATTGGAGTGAACAAGTCCAGTTTCACTTAGGTGTCCTGGATCTTGATTTAGCGCTTCAAGCTGAGAAACCAGCTGCTATTACTGATGAAAGTAGCGATGATGAAAAGTCTTTCCATAAAGCTTGGGAAAGATCGAACAGACTGAGCTTAATGTTCATGCGAATGACAGTTGCAAACAACTTAAAGACTTCTCTTCCCAAGACTAACAATGCTAAGGAATTTATGAAATTTGTGGAAGAGCGTTCTCAAACCGCGATAAGTCACTTGCTGGTACATTGATGAGCACACTAACCACCATGAAATATGATGGTTCGCGTACCATGCATGAGCATATACTTGAGATGACGAATTTAGCAGCAAAGTTAAGGACTTTGGGAATGAACGTGGATGAGTACTTTTTAGTACAATTTATACTTAATTCCTTACCTCATGAGCAATATGGGCCATTTCAAATGAATTACAACACTATAAAGGATAAGTGGAATGTAAATGAATTGGCTAGTATGCTAGTTCAAGAGGAAACAAGGATAAAGAATCAAAAGGCTCATTCTGTTCATCTCTCAAGTCATCAAGAAGTTCGAAAGAATTTCAAGAGGAAAGGTGGAAGGAGCAAGAAGAAAGGACTACACATCCTGAATGACTCTTCAAAGACTTCTCAAATCCACAAGAAGGAACGCAATCTTATTAAGTGTCATTTTTGCAACAAAATTGGGCACTTGAAGAAAGATTGTCTGAAATGTAAGGCTTGGTTCGAAAAGAAAGGAAAGCCCTGTGCTTTAGTATGTTTTGAATCAAACTTTACTGAAGTTCCTTATAATACTTGGTGGATTGATTATGGTGCCACCACTCATGTGTCAAATACGATGCAGGGATTTCTTATGATCCAAACTATAAAGCCAAATGAAAGTTATGTGATTACGGGGAACAGAAACAAAGCTCCAGTTGAAGGCATTGGCACTTATCGTTTGATCTTAGATACTGGACATTATTTGGATTTGTTTCGAACCCTTTATGTACCTGCATTTTCTCGCAATTTAGTTTCTTTGCCAAGACTTGATGTGGCGGGTTTTTATTGTAAGTTTGGATCTGAATCTTTCGGTCTATTTAAGAGTGATACTCTTATTGAACCGGAACTTTATGTGATGGTCACTACAAATTTAGACTTGATAATACTTTTGTTGAGACATTAATGACCTTGCATCATAATGTTGGCACTAAACGAAGTTTGGTGAATGAGAATTCTGCTTACTTGTGGCATAAACGTTTGGGTCATATATCCAAGGAAAGAATGCAAAGATTAGTGAAGAATGAAATTCTTCCAAATTTGGATTTTACTGACCTTGGAGTGTGTATTGATTGTATTAAAGGTAAACAAACAAAACACACTAAGAAAGGTGCCACAAGAAGCACAGAACTTCTTGAAATTATACATACTGACATATGTGGTCCTTTCGATGTTCCATCTTTTGGCAAGGAAAGCTATTTCATTACCTTTATTGATGATTTTTCACGTTATGGTTACATTTATCTATTGCATGATAAGTCTCAATCAGTGAATGCACTTGAAGTGTATATTAAAGAGGTTGAGAGGCAATTAGATAGAAAGGTGAAAATAGTAAAGATCGGATAGAGGCGGTGAATATTATGGAAAGTATGATGAATCGGGACAATGTCTAGGTCCATTTGCTAAATTCCTTGAAAGACATGGCATTTGTGCTCAATACACAATGCCAGGTACACCACAACAAAATGGTGTAGCAGAAAGGCGTAATCGTACTTTAATGGAAATGGTTAGGAGTATGATGAGTCATTCATCTTTACCCTTATCTTTGTGGATGTATGCTTTAAAGACTTCTATGTATTTATTAAATAGGGTTCCTAGTAAGGCAGTTCCAAAGACTCCCTTTGAACTATGGACGGGAAGGAAACCTAGTTTACGACACTTGCATGTTTGGGGTTGTCAAGCAGAAGTAAGAATTTACAATCCACATGAAAGGAAATTGGATTCAAGAACGGCCAGTGGTTATTTCTTTGGTTATGCAGAGAAATCCAAAGGGTATAAATTTTATTGTCCTAATCATAGTACAAGAATTGTTGAATCTGGAAATGCTAGGTTCATTGAGAATGGTGACATCAGTGGGAGTGAAAGAATGCGTGATGCTTGCATTCAAGAAGTAAGGGTAGAAGTTCCAAGTACCCAAAGCTTCTAAAGTTGTTGTTCCCGATATTATAGTACAATCTAACAATAATCGAGAACAACAAATTAATGAACAAACACTCCATAATGAAGATGTCAATAATGAACCTCCAATAGCCGAGTCACAAGAAATAGCATTAAGAAGATCTCAAAGAGAAAGGAGATCGGCTATTTCGATGACTATATGATTTATCTACAAGAGTCGAAATTGACTTAGGAATTGGAAATGATCCGATTCATTTTCCCAAGCCATGGAATGTGAAGATTCTAATGAATGGTTTAATGCCATGGAAGAAGAGTTAATATCCATGCATCAAAATCAAGTTTGGGATATTGTTGAATTGCCTAAAGGATGTAAGAAGGTCGGATGTAAATGGGTCTTTAAGACCAAGCGCGACTCAAAAGGCAATATTGAACGACATAAAGCCAAACTTGTTGCAAAGGGTTTTACTCAGAAAGAAGATATTGACTATAAAGAGACATTTTCACCAGTCTCTAAGAAGGACTCACTTAGAATCATTATGGCTTTGGTGGCTCATTATGACTTGGAGTTACACCAAATGGATGTAAAAACCGCCTTTCTTAATGGGAATTTAGAGGAAGAGGTTTATATGGACCAACCCGAAGGCTTTTCAGTTAAAGGAAAGGAACACATGGTATGTAAATTAAAGAAATCAATATATGGACTTAAACAAGCTTCCCGACAATGGTATCTTAAGTTTAACAATACCATAACTTCATTTGGATTTAAGGAAAACACTGTTGATCGGTGTATATATATGAAGATTAGTGGGAGCAAGTTTATTTTTCTAGTTCTGTACGTTGATGATATTTTGCTTGCTGCTAATGATCTTGGTTTGTTACATGAAACCAAGAAGTTTCTCTCTAAGAATTTTGAAATGAAGGATATGGGAGAGGCGACATATGTGATAGGAATAGAAATATTCCGTGATAGATCACAAGGATTATTAGGATTGTCTCAGAAAGTCTACATTGAGAAAATTTTAGAGAGATTTAATATGAGTAAATGTTCAGCAGGAATAATTCCAATTCAGAAAGGTGACAAATTTAGTCTTATGCAATGTCCAAAAAGTGAATTGGAACGAGAACAAATGAATAATATTCCTTATGCATCTGTTGTGGGGAGCTTAATGTATGCACAAACTTGCACGGACGGACATCGGCTTTTTCGGAATGTCAAGTGTATCAAAGTAATCCCGGAATGGATCATTGGAAAGCTGCAAAGAAAGTTCTTAGATACTTGCAAGGAACGAAGAATCATATGCTCACTTATAAAAGATCCAATCATCTCGAGGTGATTGGATATTCAGATTCGACTTAGCCGGATGTGTCGATACAAGAAAATCAACGTTTGGTTATTTGTTTCTTCCGGGCCGGAGGGGCAATTTCATGGAAGAGTGCGAAGCAGTTGATTATTGCTGCATCCACTATGGAAGCTGAATTTGTGGCATGCTTTGAGGCCACAATTCATGGATTATGGCTGCGGAATTTTATTTCGGGGCTTGTGATTGTCGACAAGTATTGCCAAGCCGCTGAAAATTTATTGTGATAACTCGCAGCAGTTTTCTTCTCTAAGAACGACAAGTATTCTAAGGGTGCTAAGCATATGGAGATCAAATACTTGTTTGTCAAAGAAGAAGTTCAGAAACAAAGAGTGTCAATTGAGCACATTAGCACCAATCTTATGATAGCAGATCCCTTAACAAAAGGATCGCCGCCCAAAACATTTAATGAGCATGTTGAAAAGATGGGCATTATTGGACGTCATTAATGTTTGTATTGTGATTGTATTAAGTTTATGTATTTGACACTTTAAGCTCACTTATGTGTTTCTGATATTTCCTGTTTTCTATTTAGTATACATTATGGAAATAGATGAATGTTAAAAGGATAGTTTCTAAAGAAACATTATGGTTGGACTGTTATTCTTGTACTTCTCATTTATGGATCATGTTAAGTAAAGTGCTATAGTTGTAGTGCATAGAAGGGACTATGTCGATTAATGACATACAACCGCTATGACTCGCATTAGTTCCCTTTACTTAATTGTGATTATTATGTGATTACCAATTTAATGAAATTTTATAGCATAATCTTATTGTGCACATTACGTCTTTATTAAACCATGAAAGGAACATCATATGGGCCAAGTGGGAGAATGTAAGAATTATTGTGGCCCATATTATGTGATTTATTATATGGTTTACTAATTATTAAAATGCTATAAATAATTATTGGTTACGAGAAGGTACGACTCTAATAAAATGAAAGGGTATATTGCTTTGATGGAAGGCACCTTTTCAATGAACGTATAAATAGTGTCCGGTCCTCTCTCCACCCACAATGAACAAAAATAACAAAAAGAATTTGGTATTCTCTCCTCCATCAATTGAATACATTAAGGTTTAGTGGGTTAAGGGAGAGAAATCGGATTTCTTCTTTTGGTTCGAGATTATTGGATTTTCTACAACAATCATCATCAAGCGTAGCGCTATGGATAAAGGTATGTCTTCATCTAATTGTGAAAATCATGAAGATCAAACGATCACTGATTTGTTATGTATTTCCGCATCAAGTATTATATGAATTTATTTAACATGGACAGGCAACCATAGCGGACAATACACAGTAAAGAGTGGCTATAATAAGGTCACTGATGCTTCCTTACCGCAGGACCGCAGCAGGGCTTCCTCTTCCTACCAACCCCCTCGTAGCCTATGGACAAAACTGTGGCATATGTCAGTCCCCCCTAAACTGAGAATATTCTTATGGAGTCTCTCTCAAGACACTATACCAACCAAAGAAAAGCTACACCAGAGGAAAATTTTACCTGACCCGTTATGTCCCCTCTGTTCCAAATACCCCGAGACCGTCGAGCACATATTCCTTCACTGCCAACAAGTCCAGAAAATCTGGTCAGACCCCCGGCTAAACATAAGCCACATCACAACCTCGGCTACTAGAATGGACAAATGGGTGGCTGAATACCTCCTAGCCAAGACGCAAGCCTCAGATCCGGAACTGGTTGTCGAGGTCCTCTGGCAAATCTGGAAAAATCGAAACAACTTCATCTTCCGGAAGACCCACGGCCAACCTCAAGCTTTAATCGACACAGCCCTAGCACAGAATAGCGCTTCTCAAAGATGGATACCGAGGAACTCCTCAAGATTGAAGGACAACGAACACTCACCCATAACATGGAAAGCACCGAAAACGCCAGATCTGAAATTGAATGTCGACAGCTCGTGGATAGCCACCGATTCGGCCTGCTCGATTGCTGGTCTTCTTCGCAACTCCAACGGAAGCGTGATCGCCGGCTTTGCCAAAGAGGTTCACGCGGCCTCCCCTTTGCAGGCGGAAACCCTAGCCCTATTTTACGGGTTGAAGATGCTGGAAGAGTGGAAGACGACGCACGTGGGGCAAACTCAAGAACTGAACCGAACACTTACCTGCGAAAGTGATAGTCGAAAGCTAGTTGACTTCATCTTGGGCCGCGAGGAAGCGTCTTGGGCCGTCCAACTTCAGGTACAGGAGTGCAAAAATATCCTGGTCCAGTTACCTTCAGCAACAGTATCCTTTTGTTTGAGAGAAGCAAATCAAGCAGTCGATTGGGTAGCAAAGGCATTCCGCAAAAAAACCCTCCCCTCCAATTGGCAGCGCGAACCACTTGCCCCTTTGATGTCTATATTATGTTATGACTCCAACTTATCTTGTAAAGCTCGATGTGTTTAATGAAAGTATGGGATGCTATTTTCGACCAAAAAAAAAAAAATACGTGCGGGGCTTTCAAGGAATTACCAGCGAGGAATAGTGTTCCATATCTTCACGCAACGAAAGCTAGGAATTTGCTTTAAAGCTCTTACCAGGATATCTGGCCGGTCGGATTTATTCAGGAGGGACCCCGTGGGTGGCTGTTAAGTGATGAAAATGATCCTGCAGTTGCAAATTTGAAAGCAATCACTAATCCTACTCACTTTAACCTTCGGCTTCTAGAGTGGAGAACGTGACAAAGGGTCTTTAGCACGATCCACAGAACTGGTGTCTGGAAGCCTTGTGTACTTCACTGTCCCTCCAAGCATGATCCAAAATGATCCGCAGATGATCCTGGCTGTGGCAGAATTTCGGCTGCAAAATCTAGCTGGGGGAAACATGGTATTTTTGCTTATAATGTTTCGAAAGCATCTATTTGATCCTGGGAGTGACAAAAGCATCTTCTCTGCCCCTTTAAGTATCTATATAATCAGACCCAAATTCTGAAGTTGGTGAAGCTAAGATCTTGTGAATACATTGTGCCTTAATATTCCTGTTACTGCATATGGCCTGCTGTAGCATAATGGTTCTGAAAGCTACTGTTTAAATTGAACTGATGCTTCGCAGAACATCAGCAGATCACGATGTCAAGAATGAACTTTTCCAATTCGGGCTGAAGAATTTGGAAGTTGTACTGACCGAGACCATAACTACATAAACATGACAAAGAAACTTCACAAAGTATTCTCCAAGACCCGTGGGTAGGCATGTTGATCGAATTCTATTGAAGAACATACTTTCAACTCAAGATTCATCAATATGCCCACCCACGGGTCTGATTACAAAGAAACTTCAAAAAGTATATCCGGTGCTTTCACCGTGAATTATCCCTTATTAACTGTAATTAGCTTCTGATGTGTCGTTGTATATGAATTATTTGGACGGAGCAAGTAATAGCAACCTCTGAAAATCGTGATGCGTGCTTAATCATTTCAAATTGGAAAAGATGGAAGAACGCTTCCAGATGATTTCACCTTTTAGAATGGCTTTTCGACGCAAATTAGCATGCTTCCTGATGGTTGAGGTGATCATATCGAAGCACTTAACCTGGACTTTTCAGCAATTGGACGATTTGCAGATATCTCCACTTGCTACTTATAATAGAAAATGTCTCATTAGTGGTAGACTAAAAGAGGGATTGAGTGTAATTACAGTTGTGGAGGTCGTACTAATGTTGTTCACCACACTTGATCTTTAGACAGAAGACCAAACTGTGACTGCTCATCGAATAGTTGACATCCGAATCATGTTCACAATCCAGATAGATGAATGGTTCTGGAAAAATAAAATAATCTAAGGGTGTGCTATTTGACTTTGAAAAGCGGTTCTCCTTTAACATGTCTGTCCAACATGAAGTTCCCCTCACCAAGAAAATTGCGGTAGGGGGTGAATAAATGCATTAGATAAATTAAGTAGTGCTATTGGAGCATGTTTGTCAAGAAACAATGAAATAAGCTGATACAATTATTACACAACAAACTTTGAAGCTTTTATCAGAAAAATCTCAGCCATTAGAAGAAGTTGCTTCCATCTCTTGTAAGGAAGGATCAGAGAGATACTGCTTCAATCTGCGCATATCATGAGCCATGTCCATCATGCTAGGCCTTGTTGAAGGAGAATACTGCGTGCCCATGAGACCGAGCTCGATTAGCTCCACTATCACCTCGCAAGATGCCTTCCTCAAGTACTCGGACATTGACGGTGAGCTGCACCGGGATAGCGCTGGTTGCACGATGGGATCGAGATTGTGGGGATAGTGACTTTTGACCCATTCATGCAAGCTTGGACATTCATTAGATAGGACATCTGTAGGGCGTACTCCTGTCACGATCTCTAGCAGAAGAACTCCGAAACTGTAGACATCTCCTTGAGTTGAAGCCCTTTTCCCCATCCCGTACTCTGCATTTTCTCAAAACAGTCACATAGGAAGGTTAGGCTTTTATTACTAGGGGAGGACAAATGGTCAGGTTTTTGACATAGGATCACAGGAAAATATCGTTTCGTGTCAAAGAACTAGTGGAAGTGTAATATTTTATGATTCATATGTAGGAAATGAAATTTCCTAACTTATAAATTAACTAAAGTTTGCTCAAACTATTTTAAAAACTTAAGTTATTAAATGAATGCATAATTTATTATTTAAATATTATATCACTCTCCTTCATGCTTAGTATTAAATGTGAAAATATTTAATTAGGAAAGTAAATATGGCCTGGAAATATTTAAATTCATGACCTCTAATTTCGATATCATATGAAAATTTTGTAAGACCAACCAATTATTTTAAAAGTTTAAGCTCTTAATGTGTGGTTTATATTTACATATTCTAACAAGTACAACGCAATTGACATCAAAATGGGCACAATGGTTAGTGGCAATTCGATTTGATGAGACTGCAAGTGCAACATACCAGGAGCAATATAGCCGACTGAACCGCATAATAATCCATTTGTCGAGCTGAATGATGCCGAATCATATTGCGGAACACCTTTGTCGCCTCCTTTTACCAATCTTGCTATTCCAAAATCAACGACCAAAGCTGTCATATCATCATCGAGAAGAATGTTGCTCGGTTTTAGATCTCAGTGAACGACTCTAACAGGACAATAATGGTGTAAATAGGCAAGATCCTCGGCCACATCGCTACAAATGCTGACCAACTGAACCAAATCCAGCCCTTGGTCCAGCTTGTGGCTCGGGTACAGATGCCTCTCCAGGCTCCGATTTGACATCAATGGAAGAACCAGAGCCTTAAAATCCGGTCTACTGCATATGGTTATGATCCTAATCAGATTCCTGTGCCTGGATTGAGTCCACCAGTCGCCTCCATGAGTTGCCGATACAAAATTCTTGGGTTCTTTGCTCTCTTGCTTTTTTTCATCTATCATGTTGCTCCCGCTGAAATTCGTGAGCTTCTGTCGGATTTTGGACTTGAGTGCGAGGTATCCGAATATGCAGAATATGGGAATGACAACCAACGAAAGGAGAATCGGCACAATAATCAAGCGATAGTGTTGCCTCTTCTTGCAAGCTTTCGTGCCTTTTATTGATCCGCAGAGGCCACTGTTTCCCAGGAAAGAATTCACTGTCAGGGCAGCGAATGCACCATTGTCCGATACATTTGTGGAGAAACCGTTGAAAGAGAAGTTGAGCTGCGTCAGAGTTGGAGATGCCTGGAGAGATTGTGGGATCGCTCTGATCAAATGGTTGGAAGATACGTCGAGTGCTTGAAGATAATGCAACTGCCCTAACGAAACAGGAAGGGGACCTTCCAATATGTTGCCAGAAAGATTGAGGTACTCAAGTGCAATGCAGCTGCCGAGTTGCGATGAGATGGTCCCAGAGAGATTGTTTGACGATAAATCAATTGCCAAGACCATGTCCATTTTACTCATCTCCAAAGGTAAAGCGCCATGTAAATAATTACTAGACAGATTCAAGTATATCTTCAAGCTCCTCATACCCGCCACTTCATCCGGAATTGTCCCGGAATGTCTGTTGTCAAGTATCTCCAAATTCACGCACTTTGCTAGACTTGAAGGAATCATTCTGGAGAGCTGGTTCTCGTATAGCAAGAGCCCTCTCATTATAATTATTAATTTAATCTGTAAGACTTCGGATCAGATTTTTAATTATTTTGAACTTTTGTTTTGATGTTTAGGGTTAGAGTAATCGTTAATTTGATCTGTGAGACAATATGTTATTTTTTTTATTATTTTAATCCTTTATCATTTAGGGTTAGATGTAATGTTTATCTAGTAATTACTTGTCCTAGAAAAACACCAAAAAAAAAATGAAAATCAAAAATCAAATCTTGCATCGGAGTGTTTTGGTTTAGTAGATTAGGATTTCATTTTAGGATTGCAATTTTAGATAATTTTTTTGGAATAGGTTAGGGTTGGACCTAAATAATTTTTTTCAAAAATAGGTCTTAGATAAAGTTTGCATATTTTAATAATCTCATCCATTTTCTAAAAAATAGTTTTTCGAGATAAGATAGGGTTTAAGTGAAATTACCCCCTAAAAATTTTTAGAAAATTATTCATTTTTAGATAGTTTAATTAGTTTTTTTTAATTACGAATTTTAATAAAAAAAAATACAAAAATATTAGGTGCATGTCAAATAGTTTGCATGTTAGATTCATTTAATTAGAAATAGCTTGTTAGCAAAATTAAGTCATATAGTTTAAATGCATGATTTATGATAAAGTTCTAGTTAAAAGAAAAAATCCAAAAAAAAAAAATACTTGCTTTAGTGTGTGGAATTCATTTGGTGCAATTTATTCAATGTTTAATAATGATTGAGCATCTGTGTGATCACCCTATTGTATGATAGTAATTTAGCTTAAAATAAATCCAAGCTGCCTGCAAAAATATTTTTGAAAATTAAAAAGAAATGGTACCGAAAGGGTATTAGTAAAATCTAGTGTAATCAAGTCCTCGTACCCTTAGTCTCTGGTTCGTAGGAGTAAAATAATTCTCCTATTATTTTACTTAGGTGTCTAATCAACCTACCGTAAATCGATTAGTGGCGACTCCTAGATAATAATCATTTGCATGTTAAATATTTGAACCTTAAGTCGCAAATTGGTATGAGCTTGGGAGAGCCTGAGCTAAGTTTAAAGACTTAGTAGTCCATTAGCCTAAACTTTAGGTGGTACACCCGAAAATTTAGGTCGCGACATGGCCAATGCTGGAGGGACCGGACCCACAAGCCTTTGGGACCACAGCAAGAGATACTTCAGCGCCCCAAGCTCACACTCATCTCTCAAGGGTATTTTCCCGGTTAGAGTATTGTTAGACAGGTCCACATATTCCAAAACAGACGACCCATTACAGAAGATTTCTTCCGGAATGTCACCTGAAAGCTTGTTAATTCCCAAATTGAGGTACACTAATTTGCGAAGAGAACCAAGCTCTGAGGGGATTGTCCCTTCAAGGAGATTAATTGCTAGGCTCAACTGTTTGAGCTCAACAAGAGAGCCTATCTCTGGTGGTATGTGACCTTCAAAGAAGTTCGTGGACAGATCAAGAACGATTAGCTTAGAGAGACCAGCAAGTGCAGGAGAGATAGAGCCTCCTAGTGACCTTCCAGACAGGTCAAGCTTTACTATTGCACTTCTTGCAGTGTTGCACACAACTCCTGTCCAGTTGTAGACATGGAGGTCGCTAGAATTCCATCTTTGCAAGGTGTTCCCCGGGTCCAAAACGATGCCTGACATGAACGACACAAGTGAGGCTCTATCGCTCATGATTCGACCATCACGGGTGCGGTCTCCAGAAACAACAACACGAAAGGAAATAAATAAGAAAAGGAAACTAATATACAAGGAAAACAATTTGAAACATCCCATCTTTGCTTTCAAGAAACTGTCTTCTTCAAACTAAAAATTTCAAAGAAAATGATCGCGGAGGCGAGAGAGAGAGAAACGAGCTTGTTAGTGTTGTGTGAGAAGGAAGTGAATTAGCATGCATGGCCGTGCGTCTTAATTAAAGAAGAACACGAGCCCTGAAGATACGCAATACCAGGAAGCAATGTAATAAACTAACCAATAATTCATGCGACGTGTCCTGTGAATGTGCCCAACTGCCGTCGAAGGAATTGAGCGTAACGTTTGGCGCGGATGAACTTGGACTTCCCAAGGTCAACGGATGGCAGAAGACCACGTGTGACCTTGAGGCGCAACACGTCAGCAACGTCCGGAGCCATACTAGCTGAGAAGTTTTGTATATGTCACCATATCACCTGTGAGGCCTAACTCTTAGGAAAAGTATTAAAAGAGTTCTAAGTTTATTATCTTTGTACTAATTTAATCTTAAACCTTTTAAAACTAAATTGGTAAATTCTCAAAAATTTTAGAATTAAATTGACACGGTTGAAAAGTCTTAAACTAAGTTGGTAGTATTGAAAAATTTAGAACTGATTTAGTTGCCGTATAATATGTTTATAACTGAATTAATATAATTAAAAGGTTTATGACTATATTGATCATCGTATAATAATTTATAACTTTTTAGATAATTACCTTTTTGGTTTTAAGAATATCAAAATTTCGTTGTTGTTACATTTTTCCACCATAAAACCCTAATTCACGTTACTATACAGTAAAGAGACTTAAACCCTAGTTCAAGCTTGTAAAAATAGAGTAATACTAGTCGCTTGACCAAAATGGTTAATCTCTTGGAATTCTGCATGATGTTGTTTTCAGTTTATTTCGGACGAAGCCAGAATTTTCCTTGGTGAACTATATATTAATAATGTGTCAACATAAAATTCATGGGAAGACGATCAAAGTGGATGCTGGTTCGACTTCGTCTTAGCATCATTTGGCTGACAGCGTGTTGAAAGGTGCATTTCTCTTTTTCCGGGAAAACACAAGTTGGTCTTGGCCAGAAGTCAAAGCTTTCGGCCAATTTTACATATAGTAATATTAGATTAACTATGTGCATCTATATGATTAAATAATTTTTCCAAGCATTAAAAGTTGAGAAAGCCAGTACTCATGCTCCCAAAAACTACATATAACTACATAATACGAAAGCGATCATCGACATTTTCAGAATTGGTGTCATTCACTCTAAACAACCCGAATAAAATGATTCTCCGTAGCCTTGTCAACATGGGTTTGCGAAGTACATAGAATGGTCATAATAAGTCAAGTATAACTAAGGATAACAAATAAAGATTTATGACTAAATTAATAAATCGTCAAAATATTTAAATTAAATTGGTATGATCGAAATGTTTAAGACTAAATTAACTATCGTATAATAAGTTTAGTACTAAATTGACACAATTAAAAGATTTAAGACTATACTTGGCACTGCACAGTAGTTTTAGAAATTTTTGGACAATATTTTAATACTATCATATTCTTGTTGTTGCTACATTTTTCAACAATCAACCCTAGTTCACAGAGGCTTAAACCCAGTTCACATTTGTAAAAATAGAGTAATACTAGTTGCTTGACCAAATCGGTTAGGTCTTGTTTGATAACATTCCCGAAAAAAAATAATTTTATTCTTTCGATCCCTAGAATAAAAAAAGAACAAAAATCCATTTTTTTTTTAATTTTTGAGAACAAAAATCCTTTCTTTTTTTTTTTGGCTGCTGGTAATAAATATAGAACATATTTAAGAAGTAGAAAAAAATTGATTCTTGTTCCCGGGAACAAATTCCATAATCAAGCCAAATTTTCTTTCTTCTATTTTCTTTTCTTCGTTTCCTTATCTTTGCTTCTCTCTTCTTCTTTCTCATTGCCAATTGCTGGCCACGGCGATAGCTGGCGATTGGCTAGGCAGATCTAACGAGCTCGGCGAAGCCTCCCTAGACTAGGGCGAGGTCGAGCCTTATCGATGGCCAAGCGAGCTTGCCCAACAATCGTTTAGGCTTCGACCTGGCCTAGGGAAGCTCTAGTAAGCTTGCTAGACCTTGCCCCTGCCCACTCGTCGGCCATTGCCATGGCTGGCTAGAGAAGAAAAAGGAGGAAGGAAAAAAAATAAAAAAATAAAAAGAAAAAAGAGAAAAATATAATAAATAATTAAAAAATTAAAAGAAATTCTAATTCACAAAAGAATTTAAGATTTTACTAAACATATTTCTATTATGGGAATAGAAATTTTGGATAGTTATCAAGCATTTTCAAAAACTCATAAATTATTTTTGGAAGTAAAATAAAAAACATTTATAAGTAAAAATTGTTTCTAAAGTAGAATGGTTACCAAACATACCTTTAATCTCTTGGAGTTTTGCATGATGTTGTTTTCAGTTTATTTCGGACAAAGCAAGAATTTTCCTTACGCTGGTCCGACTTCGTTCTTTAGTAACATTTCGCTGACAACGCGTTGAAAGGTGCATTTCTCTTTTTCCAAGAAAGCACAAGTTGGTATTGGCCATAATTCAAAGCTCTCGGCCAATTTTGCCTATAGTAATATAAAATTAGCTATGTGCATCTATATGATTAAATAATTTTTCCGAGAAGCTGAGAACGCCAATGCTCATGCTTTAAAAACCATGGAAGAAGAACATCTCAAGTGCCAAAATTTGGAATGAGTGGACATATGAGTATTAAAACTTTTAAATGTACGACACCCGGACCTCTAGAGTGCCAAAAGTTGGCACAAAGGGACACTTAAGTACTAGAAGTTACGAAAGTGACACTTAAGTGCAAAAATCGGAGCAAAATGGATCATTTAGGTCCTGTTTGTTTGTGTTCTTATTTTCTGGTCATGAACACAATTTTTGTTTTTTTGTTTCGGAGAACAAAAAAAGAACAGAAACGCGTTTGTTTGCGTTTTTATTCCAAATCTATTTTTTTGTTCCCGGAAACAAATTTGGAACAGAAATAAGAAATAAGAAAAACTTGTTTCTTGTTTCTTCTTGTTTCTGGAACACTTCCGAGAAACAATTTTTTACTCTCCTATTTTTTTCTTTTCTTCTTTTTTTTCTTTGACCCATCACCGGCCATGGCCAAGGCGGCGACCGGCCAAAAGAAAGAAAAAAGAAAAAAGGAAAAATAAAATAAAATAATTAAAAAATTAAAAGAAACAAAAAAATTATACAAATTTACCAAACGTGTTTCTGTTCTTTTTTTATTTCAGGAACAAATTTACCAAACGCATTCTTCTGTTAAAAAATTGTTCCCCGGAATAGAAATAGTTTTTTCTATTTCTGTTCTCTGGAACAATTTTTAAACGGAAACGTTACCAAACGCACCCTTAAGTGCCAATCCGGCCAAAACGCTCACGTGTCAATTTTCCAGCGAGATGAGTGCAAAACGGTGTCGTTTTGGTGCTGACGTGATAAAAAAAATTAATATAAAAATTAATTAAAATTAAATTTATTTAAAACATTTAAAAATAAAAATAAATATATTAAATATATTAAATATTTGGGCCAATCATCTCAAAAATGGATCTTGCACTTAATCTATTTCAGGAAGAAAGGCACATGAAAAGTCGAGGTATCAAATCTTCAATCGGAAAAGAAAAAAAAAAGGAAATAAGGTCAAGGCATAAAATCTGCTTTATGGGAAAAGAAAAGGCGTGAAATCTTCTTTAACCTTTTGCAGCAAGATTGCTAAAATTTTCTTACTTGGAAAACTTATAAGCCATGTGGATTCCACAGAAAAAGAAAATTCCCCATTATGAAAAATCATCCTTTCAACAATTAATCGAAATTAATCTTAGGCTCTTATAGATAAGAAATTCGAAAATTAACTATGAAATTAACTAATTAATTAACTTAAGGATTTTATAGATCTAAGTAAGTCCTTAAAAGGCTTTATTTTGGTACTTATTCAGACCTCAGGATCATCGGGATGTAAAACACAAGGTATTCCCTTTTATTGGGGAAGACAAAGATATAGGAGGAATTTGAGGTGTGAGACGTGCAAGCATTAATACGTTAAAATAAGAAATTCATATGTGGAGTCCACCGTCCCCGTATATCAAATAGACAGGCCACAAAGGCCCTCATAGGAGTGAGAACTCCCTTCCTAGGTGAGTTAACCCCTTAACCATTAATCGAAATTAATCTTAGGCTCTTATTGATAAGAAATCTGAAAATTAACCGTGAAATTAATTGATTAATTAACTTAGGGGTTTTCATGCTGTTTCCTTAAGCTTCCTTGTCATTTCCACTTTCGACCTAAGATTGTCCCTCCAAATTTGCCAATTCCACCAAATATACTTGTATAATAAGTTTGGGTCCTAGACAGACAATTGTAACTATCTATGTAGCATCAACACTAACACGCGACATGACACGATATGATGTACTGACACTTCATTTCTTTAATAATAGAGAATTCTGACAAGTTGAGACACGTTATATATTAACCGTATATTTTTATATATAAATGATTCACACACAAATGAGCGAAAAAATAAATGGCTTTTTTGGTGAGAGAGAAGGAAGGGGAGGACGATGGAGGGGCGTAATCGGCACAATAAATGAGTTAAAAAATAAATATGCCAAGGAGAGGAAAACCAAATCTGGAATTTTAAAAATCCTAGAAGATACTGAGAAAGGAAACAAAGAACGACAGGTGGCGATAAAGGTTAAATGAAAGAAGAGAGAGAAAGTACATATCATAACCGGCCACGAAAGACCTCATAACAACGCATCTCCAACAAAAGAAAAAAAGAAAAAGAAAAAGAGGAGGTTCTTGAGGGCGTTTTGGGCATTAAAATAGTTAGAAAAATCCCACATATAGTAATTGTCGTCGTGTCGACACCGCTTTGTACGGTTGCAACTTGCTTCATCAACTCCAGCTTCTTTCTAGATAGGGTTATTCAAATTCCTCTAGTATAGATATTTTCAATCTGCAACTTTCATAATTCAAATCATTCCTATCAAATCTGTTAATTCTCACTTTTTATTCTTCAATCGACATCAATTTACTTCAATTCAATTGAGCATGGCTCTGATTGTGGAAACAAGCGACTGAGCAATAAAATAAATAGAACAAGAAATTAAATCGAACAACAATTTGTGTGATTTGGTCGGTGTGACTTACGTCCACGGGGAGAACTAATGTAGAATTCATCCACAGATCCAATGTTACAAATAAGATTATAACCACACTTGAGTTACTATAAAATTTTCAATATTTCCCGGTCTCAAATTACACTAATAACTCACGCGGTGTTTAGCATCATAATTTCTCACAAAATAATATTTCGATCTCACAAAAGAATTTAAAAATTTTATCACAAGATTTAATTGCTCGAACACATGCCTAAATATAATTCATAAGAAGATGTACGACCGCAGGATGTAAATCACGAAATTTTCAATCGAAAACCAATATGTCGCTTGATCACCACCTGCTTCCGAACGATGAAAACCTATATCCACCGCCAGAAAGAAGTCCAAACTTGGAGCTGGTCAAAGCAAAGCGACCGAATCAGAAAGGAATCGAAGTGAACATTTTCTACCTTTCTTCGCCGATCCAATTCGTAAAAACAAAGTGATTATAATAGGCTTTGCTTGATTGTTTCGAAATTACCAACCGTTCCAATATCTTACTAACGTTTGTTTGCACGGCTTAGTGACTAATTCGAGTCACCAACTCTTCTACGCAAATTATCTACTACTAAATGATTAGTAGAGTTTATGAGATTTTTTTTAAATAACCAACCCTTCTTATAATTTACAAACATTGATTTGTTAAAGTTATCAACTTAACACAAAATTTCTAACTAATTCCAAAGTTACCAACTACTCCACTAATTTAGCGACATTTACTTGTAGCGCTCAATTTACCTGACTCTTTCATGAAACTGCTAATCGCTAATTGAGTTAGTCACTAAATTTAATCTGAATTTTTCAAAACTACCCACTGTTACTATTATTCACTAACTTCAATGGCAACTTACAATAAAAAAAAATGTTTATGATTCTTCTAAGAAGTTATCAACATTTATTAGTTAGTTACTAATATTTATTTGATTTTTTTTAGAAGTACCAATTGTTTCAATATATAACAATTTAATTTGGAGAAATCTTTGACCCAAAAAAGAAAGAAAAAAGATTGGAGAGTTCTCTAACATGTTAAAATTACTGCTCTTCTATAAAATTATCAATTTTTGTCCGAAATTATCCATTACATTCCAGTCAAATACCAACATTTAAATGCGGTGGTTAAGTTATCGATTTCTAAATGAAAGTATCAACTTTTATTCGATTGTTCAAAAAGTTCTAACTATTCCAATAACATACCTACATTTGTTCAAAGAGATTTCCAATGTGTTAAAGTTACAGTCAAATAAACATTGGTAAGAGGACTCAAGTACGTTTCTCAGTAAGAGCCGATAACTTTAACATACATATAAAATCCATAAATAAATGTTGGCAAATTTTCAAAATAGATAAAAATTTTGAAACATTCAAATAGACCCTTGTACTCGATCAAATAAGAGGAAGTAAAGTTAGAATTTTAGATGTTAAATTAAAAGAGTTAATAAATCACTCAACCTAGTATAAGTAGTTTGCTGTAAGAGTTGGTAACTTTAGTACGATGGTAACTCTGTAGGTAAAGTACCAAGAAAGTCATAAACTTATTGCATTCGTATAAATTTAGTCATAAACCTTTTAATTGGACTAATTAATTTTTAAATATTTTCATATTGGTACCAATTCAATTCATCTTGCCAATTCAGACTAGAAATCGCTGACATGGACACCGGCAGTCCTTCGTGGCACGGCTAACGCTAACGTTGACATTTTTAGATATTTTTTTTAGTTTTTTCCCTTTTTCTTATTTTTCTTGTTTTTTTCCTATTCTTTCTCCTTTGCCCTATAGCCGGTATCAACCATGGTCGGCGAAGGCCACCCTCGCCCAAGCCACAAGGGTCGTGCCCTCACCAGATTCGGCAAGGGTGACTATTACCTATGGCCAACGAGGACCACGATGCCCTCATTGGCCTTCGGCTGTGGCTGGTCATCGGCCATGGTTGGGATAGGCCATAGTGCAAACAAGAAAGAATAGGATTAAAAAAAAAAGGAAAAATAAGAAAAAGGAAAATCAAAAAATATTTTAAAATGTTTACGGCTACCGTGTCGATGGCTGATGTCCACATTAGCAATTTCCACCCTAGATTAGTTGGATGGATTGAATTTGTACCAATTGAAAAAAGTTTATAACTAAATCGGTCTAATTGAAAAGTTTATAACTGAATTGGTATTAATGCAATAGGTTTAAGACCTTTTGGTATTTCCCTTAGCTCTGTAACAAATAAATATTGATGAATTATTAACACAATTGGTAATTTTGAAGCAATCACGGAGTTGGTAATTTTCTTTAAAAGTTAATTTCTCTAATATGTGGAAAATGATAAATTACGCAAGTGTTGGTAAATTATAGAGACGGTCGGTAATTTAAAACAAGCAAATACTTATGGCACTTCCACAAACCTTTCGATAACTTATCAATGCGTTAAAGATTGGATAATTAAGGGTGCATCCTTAAGACTGTTGGTAACTTCCAAACATGTTACCGGTTAAAAACATTGCCGCGCTTTCAAGGAATTAGCGGCGAGGAATAGTGTTCCCTATCTTCACGCAAGGAAAGCTAGGAATTTGCTTTAAAGCTCTCACCAGGATCTCTGGCCGGTAGGATTTATTGAGGAGGGACCATGTAGGTGGGTGTTAAGTGATGAAAATGATCCTGCAGTAGCAAATTTGAAAGCAATCACTAATCCTACTCACTTTAACTTTCGGCTCCTAGAGTGGACAACGTGACAAAGAGTCTTTAGCACGACCCTCAGAACTGGTGTCTGGAAGCCATGTGTACTTCACTGTCCCTCTAAGCATGACCCAAAATGATCCGCAGATGATCCTGGCTTTGGCAAAATTTCGGCTGTAGAATTTAGCTAGGGGAAACATGGTCTTTTTGCTGATAATGTTTTGAAAGCATCTATTTGATCACGGGAGTGACAAAAGCATCTTCTCTGAAACCTTCGAGTATCTATATAATCAGACCCAAGTTCTGAGGTTGGTAAAGCTAAGATCTTGTGAATACATTGTGCCTTAAGATTCCTGTTACAGCATATGGCCTGCTGTAGCATAATGGTTCTGAAAGCTACTGTTTAAATTGAACTGATGCTCCGTAGAACATCAGCCGGGTCATACTTTAGTATCACATCGTAGACCCCGCCCCAACTCTATCTTCCAACTCAGTGAACCGGAACAGATCACAATGTCAAGAAGGAACTTTTCCAATTTGGGGCGAAGAATTTGGAAGTTGTACTGACTGAGAGGATAACTACATAAACATGACAAAGAAACTTCACAAAGTATTCTCCAAAAGCCACGGGTATGCATGTTGATCGAATTCTATTGAAGAGCATACATACAATCCAAGATTCATCATGTATTTCCAGTGCTTTCATTGTGACTTATCCCTCATTAGCTGTAATTTGCTTCTGATGTGTGATTTTATACAAATTATTTGGATGGAGCAATTCATAGCTTCCTTTGAAAATCATGATGCGTGCTTAATCATTTTAATTGGAAAATATGGAAGAAGGCTTCCAGATGATTTCACATTTTAGAATGGCTTTTCACCATGACTGAGACGTACATTAGCATGCTTCCTGATGGTTGAGGTGATCATATCGAAGCACTTAAACCTGGACTTTTCAGGAATTGGACGATTTGTCGATCGCTCCACTTGCTACTTGTAATAGAAAATGCCTCATTAGTGGTAGGCTAAAAGAGGGATTGAGTGCAATTACAGTTGTGGAGGTCGTACTAATGTTGTTCACCATAAATATCACTTAATCTTTAAACAGAAAACCAAACTGTGACTGCTCATCGAATAGTTGACGTCCGAATCATGTTCACAATCCAGATAGATGAATGGTTCTGGAAAAATAAAATAATCTAAGGGTGTGCTAGTTGACATTGAAAAGTGGTTCTCCTTTGACATATCTGTCCAACATGAAGTTCCCCTCACCAAGAAAATTGCGGTAGGGGGTGAACAAATGCGTTAGAAAAACTTGGTTGAGCTATTGGAGCATCTTTGTCAAGAAACAATGGAGTAAGCTGATACAATTATTACACAACAAACTTTCGAAACTTTTGTCTGTAAAATCTCAGCCTTTAGAAGAAGTTGCTTCCGTCTCTTGTGAGGAAGAATCAGAGAGATACTGCTTCAGTCTGCTCATTTCATGAGCCATATCCATCATGCTAGGCCTTGTTGAAGGAGAATACTGTGTGCACATGAGACCGAGCTCGATTAGCTCCACTATCACCTCGCAACATGCCTTCCTCAAGTACTCGGACATTGACGGCGTGCTGCACCGGGATAGCGCTGGTTGCACAATGGGATCGAGATTGTGGGGATAGTGACTTTTGACCCATTCATGCAAGCTTGAACATTCATTAAATAGGACATCTGTCGGGCGTACTCCCGTCACGATCTCTAGCAGAAGAACCCCGAAACTGTAGACATCTCCTTGAGTTGAAGCCCTTTTCCCCATCCCGTACTCTGCATTTTGTCAAAACAGTCGCGTAGGAAGGTTAGGCTTTTATTACTAGAGGAGGTCAAATGGTCAGGTTTTTGACATATGATCATAGAGAAAAATAGCTTCGTGTCGAAGAACTAGTGGAAGTGTAATGATTTATGATTTATATGCAGATATCAAGTTTCCTAACTCATGAGCGACCTAAAACTTGTGCAAACATGGAGTGACCACAATTCAGTTGACATTAAAGTGTGCACAATGATTAGTGGCAATTCAATTTAATGAGACTGCTACTGCAACATACCAGGAGCAATATAGCCGACTGAACCGCATAATAATCCATCTGTCGAGCAGAATGATGCCAAATCATATGGCGGAACATCTTCGTCATCTCCTTTTACCAATCTTGATATCCCAAAATCAGTGACCAAAGCTGTCATATCGTCATCGAGAAGTATGTTGCTCGGTTTTAGATCACAGTGAACAACTCTAACAGGAGAGTAATGGTGTAAATATGCAACAGCCTCGGCCACATCGCTACAAATGCCGACCAACTGAACCAAATCCAGCCCTTGGTCCAGCTTGTGGCTTGGGTACAGATGCCTCTCCAGGCTCCCATTTGACATCAACGGAAGAACCAGAGCCTTAAAATCCGGCCTACTGCATATGGTTATGATCCTAATCAGATTCCTGTGCCTGGTCCTCTTTAGTATTTGGCACTCTCTTTTGAAGCTCCCTGAGATTTCTCCAGCAGTCTTCGAATCCAAAACCTTCACGGCGATTCTTGTGTTATCTTGGAGAACCCCTTTATAAACATGCCCGAACTGGCCTGAACCAATCAGGCTGGAAGGGTTGAATCCACCAGTGGCCTCCATGAGTTGCCGATACGAAATTTTTGGGTACCTGTGCTCTTTGCTTTCTTGCTTTTCTTCAACTACCATGTCACTCTTACTAAAACTCGCGAGCTTCTGTCTGATTTTGGACCTGAGTGTGAGAGGGTATCCAAATACGCAGAATATGGGAGTGACAACCAATGAAAGGAGAATTGGCACAATAATCAAGTGATAGTGTCGCCTCTTCTTACAAGCTTTCATGCCCTTGATGGATCCACAGAGGCCACAGTTTCCCAGGAAAGAATCCTCCGTCAGGGCACCAAATGCACCGTCATCCGATACATTTCCGGAGAAACTGTTGAAAGAGAAGTTGAGCTGCTTCAGAGTTGGAGATGCCTGGAGAGATTGCGGAATCGCTCCGATCAAATGGTTGGAAGATACGTCGAGTGCTTGAAGATAAGGCAACTGCCCTATTGAAAAAGGAAGGGGACCTTCCAACATGTTGCCAGAAAGATTGAGGTACTCAAGTGCAATGCAGCTGCCGAGTTGCGATGGTATGGTCCCAGAGAGATTGTTTGACGATAAATCAATTGCCAGGACCATGTCCATTTTACTCAGCTCCAGAGGTAGAGCACCATGTAGATAATTACTAGACAGATTCAAGTATATCTTCAAGCTCCTCATACCCGCCACTTCATCAGTAATTGTCCCGGAAAGTCTGTTGTGAGAAAGGTCTAGTATCTCCAAATTCACGCATTTTGCTAGACTTGGAGGAATCATTCCAGAGAGCTGGTTCTTGTATAGGAAGAGCCTTCTTAATTGAGAAATGTTGGCAAAACTATCTGGAATCAAACCGGATAGCTTGTTTCTCGACAGGTCCAAGAGACCAAGGTGAGGAAGATCACCCAGAGCTGAGGGAATCTCACCAGATAACGAATTGTTCGACAAATACACTCTTTCCAGCCCTTGCATTCGGCATAGCTCGGTTGGAATGGTCCCATTCAAAGTATTGCTAGACAAGTTCAATAGAGTGAGATTAATAAGGTTCGAAATTTGTGGAGGGATTGAACCATGGATGAGATTCTCGGCCAGATGAAACTGCCGCAGAGTACGAGGAAGATTGCCGATGTTAGAAGGTATCTCTCCACCGAGTTTATTGGCTCCCAATTCAAGCTCTTGCAAGTTAGATGAATTGGCTAAAGCTGAAAAAAAAGGTCCGAGGTTGGTGTTACCGTCGTGACTTACGAAATTATTGTAGGAGAGATAAAGATACTGCAAAAGTGGCATTTTGTGGACAATGCCAGCGGGCAACTCCCCACTCAGCATGTTCGACTCTAAGTCAAGCCACTTTAGCCTCGTAGAGTTGGCCAATGCTGGAGGGACGGGACCCACAAGCCTATTGGACCACAGCAAGAGATACTTCAACGCCCCAAGCTCACACTCATCTCTCAGGGGTATTTTCCCGGTTAGAGTATTGTTAGACAGGTCCACATATTCCAAAACAGACGACCCATTACAGAAGATTTCTTCCGGAATGTCACCTGAAAGCTTGTTAATTCCCAAATCGATGTACACTAATTTGCGAAGAGAACCAAGTTCTGAAGGGATTGTCCCTTCAAGGAGATTCCATGGTAGGCTCAACTGTTGGAGCTCAACAAGAGAGCCTATCTCAGGCGGTATGCGACCTTCAAAGAAGTTCCTGGACAGATCAAAAATAATTAGCTTAGAGAGACCACCAATTGCAGGAGAGATAGTGCCTCCTAGTGACCTTCCAGACAGGTCAAGCGTTACTATTGCACTTCTTGCACTGTTGCACGCAACTCCTGTCCAGTTGCAGACATGGACGTCGCTAGAATTCCAGCTTTGCAAGGCGTTTCGTGGGTCCGAAACGATGCCTGACATGAACGACACAAGCGATGCTCTATCGCTCATGATTTGACTATCGCTAGCGCGGTCTCCAGAAACAACAGCACGAAAGGCAGTGAGCAAGAAAAGGACACTAACATACAAAGAGAAGAATTTGAAACGACCCATCTTTTGTTTTCATGAAATTGTCTTCTCCGAACTAAAACTTTCGAAGAAAATGATCGCGGATGCGAAGGGGAGAGAGAGAGGGAGAGAGAGAAACGAACGAGCTTGTTGGTGTTGTATGAGAGGGAAGTGCATTACTATGCATGGCGCGGTGCGTCTTAATTAAAGGAGAACCACGAACCCCGAGGATATGCTATACCAGGAAGTAACGTAATAAACTAACCAAACAATTCATGCGATGTGTCCTAAGGATCGTGCCTAACTGCCGTCGACGGGAGAGAGCGCAACGTTTGGCGCCGATGAACTTTGACTTCACGAGGTCAACCAATGGCAGAGGACCACGTGTGAACCCGAGGCGCGACACGGCAGCCGGCGTCGGGAGCCGTACGGGCTGCGAAGTGGTGTACATGTCACCACACCACCTGCGAGGCCTAACTCTTTTTATCTCTCTCCCTTTTTTTTATATATTTCGATTTGCTTGTGGGTTTAGGCTGAAATTTAGTGGAGGATGCGTTGTTTAAGGATGGGATAATCTAAGTTAATAGGCACGCCTAGGAGGGTGACGGGGCAAGTTTTTTTCGTGGGATTTTGGTATATTTGTCGGCTGAAACATTAGTTGCATGCGTGCGCACGGAACTTACAACTAATTAACCTCTTGTTATTAGGTAGACTTTGTCCTATATTTAATCTGATGTTTTACATAGACAAAGGTTAGGGTCAGCATACCTGATGTACGGCCAAAAAAAATTGCCATTTGCGGACGCTTTTTTAGCTCGATAAAGAAGTGCCAATAGATTATAGTGACTCCTTTTTGGTCTTGTAGCGACGGTCGGAAATAGCATTTCATCGTGTTACAAGACGATCCGGTTACTATATCGGCAAAATGCCTCTCCTTCATGCATGGAAGGCTCCACTTCTATTTTGGCTTTGACAGCGATTTGTGATAGAATATTTCTAATTCATGTCAACAAAATGGGTGGAATGTTTATTCACCTTGCAAAGATATTTAAGATACCTTTTGTTTGTATTCTTATTTTTGCTAACATATGGCGTAAGACCATGAAATAAAGAATGAAGTTGTAAGGAGTTTGTCCTAATAATTCAGATGGAGCAAAGGGAGATCTTCATCATTTACGGATCACTTGGATAAATGTAGTAACTCGTGAGAATAGTGTATCCAATAAATATATGATACAAAAATATATGAAGAACACATCATTCACACATTTTGATAGTCTTTAAGGAGATAAAAAAAAAAGAAAAAAAGAAAAAAGAAATTGTATCAAGATCGTATATAAAAGTAATAAGATAATATCCTTTAGTGTGGAGGGAATACACGCATATGAGGAAAACTAGTGAGGATGTGGTTATTATAAAATTCAAAATAGGTCATGGGAGCTTATATGGTGCCCTGGGATTTACTGTCATGATTCCGTTGCAATCACGGGTGTTGAGTTGTAATCCTTCTATAGAGTGTGGTAAATGACAAGATCTTAAAAGATTTACCATCAATGAGTGAGATTTGCGCACATCTTCGTCCAATGACAAGGACCTTTCCGTAGATCTAATTCTCGAGGACTCGTAGAAACCTCCTTCACACTTTTTCATCAATTAACTGTGACCGACTTCCATGCCTATAAAAAAAGAGTGTAATGTCTTCTCTCATGAAAGCAACCTCAAAATTGAGCAATACTACGTGAAAAATATGACATGGATATTACTAATTTAGGATTTTTGGTGGTATTATCCAAAAGATTTACATATTACACGGGAAAAAATAGTTTGTCTAGCTAGCAAAGAAACAAGTGAAACTTGAACCCCTCCGTGCGACAACTTGCACATAAAGTCACTGTGATTACTAAAATGGATGGTTAGATGGATAGATAGATTAAGATTGAGAATAGAGACATCGATGGTGTTCTAGACGTCAGTCATTCTCTTTTGCTTGAAGTGGACATTTTTATAGTGGGGATTTAATAAGTACGAGCAAAATGCATTTTTAGTGAAAATGACCAAGAAAAGTATGGTTCTACGGCTGCAAATTTAACTTGCAGATATCGATATTTTTTTTTCCTTTCCATGCCCGAAGGCCCAAAAGTGCTTTGAGCTTTTCTTCCATCTTCGTCTCGATATCGAAAGGAAGCATTGTTTGTTAGTGGAGGGGTTAGGCCGATACACTCGAAAGCACCAATTGAAAAAAAACAACAAGAAAAAAACCAACAAAAATGAACACCACCTTCTGAAATCGAGAGAACTCCACTACGTGACGTTTGCATCATCTTGTTAGTCGGTCGCCATCTTGAGTTCGGGCTTAGCTACACACCCAATTGATCGTTTCTTTGTTTCGGTATAGAAATTAGAAGGGTCCACGTATCGACAAATTGAATCACACTTAGAATCGTGATCGAGTGCTTCTGTAGGACTCGTGAGATTAGCCTCCATGGAACATTAGTCGACCGTACAAATGCCACGAGCTCGATGCCCACGAACCCAGTCGATCTCGGCTGTTGAATTGTCAGGGGCCTTGTTTGAGATCTACATGATCCGATCATTTATGTGCTCTCAGCTCGTGTATCAAAAAGCATGCACATACCGGTATTGCTAAAGTCTTTATTGCAAGAGAGATCGGTAGCCACTCTTTTCCATATCTTTTCTTCCAATGGAAAACAGAAAAAGAAGAAAGGAAAAAAAGGAAATCTTCTTTTCGTTTAAAGACCAGCACTATGAATTCGAGTAATGTCCACTTGCTAAGTGCAGGACCGACCTTCTTTTTTTTTTTTGGATACATATTTGCATATATATGACTATATAAGCATCTGCCCGTTTGATCATATATATCATCATGCTATTAACTTATAATGTGAATCTGCCTGCATTACCAAACCAAATCCTCCAATAACAATGACGGAAGGTTAATATAGGAGAAATCAATTAAATTAATCCATCGCGATAGAGCCGAACGCTTAATCACCAATGGGACACGTTCGAATTGAACCATGAGGCACATAATGATATCATTAGGCATGGTCGATGTCTTCAAACATGGTGCTTGATGGTCTATGTGATGTCCAGTTCAATACTATCAACTTGCAATCTTATATAGTCAAGTGGGTTGTTAGTATATATCTCAAACATGGAGGCCTAGCGTGATGACCGCATGTAAAGTCTATGCTTTTTGCCCTAGTTGTTATATCTATATATATCATCATGCTATTAACTTGTAATGTGAATCTACCTGCATAACCAAACCAAATCCTCCAATAACAATGACGGAAAGTTAATATAGGAGAAATCAATTAAATTAATCCATCGCGATAGAGAGTCGAACACTTAATCACCAATGGGACACGTTCGAATTGAACCATGAGGCACATAATGATATTATTAGGCATGGTCAACATCTTCAAACATGGTGCTCGATGGTCTATGTGATGTCCAGTTCAATACTATTAACTTGCAAATCTTATAGGCATGGTCAACATCTTCAAACATGGTGCTCAATGGTCTATGTGATGTCCAGTTCAATACTATCAACTTGCAAATCTTATATAGTCAAGTGGGTTGTTAGTATATATCTCATACATGGAGGCCTAGCGTGATGACCGCATGTAAAGTCTATGCTTTTTGCCCTAGTTGTTTGTGCATACCAAATCAATTGTAGTTTATAGGAATCTGTGAATTTGCCTGCATAACCAAACCAAATCCTCTACTAACAATGATGGAAAGTTAATCTAGGAGAAATCGATTAAATTAATGTCACGATAGAGGGCCGAACACTTAATCACCAATGGGACAAGTTCGAATTGAACCCTGAGGCACATAATGATATCATTAGGCATGATCGACGTCTTCAAAAATGGTGCTCGATGGTCTATGTGATGTCTAGTTCAATAGAATCAACTTGCAAATCTTATATAGTCAAGTGGGTTGTTAGTATATATCTCATATATGGAGGCCTAGCGTGATTAGAGGTGTGCAAAATAACCTAGAACTACTTGAACCACCTAGAATTAGGCCGAACTGGGGGTTCCCATGGGGCCTAGTTTGGTCCTCGGTTTCAATTTAGCGAAACCGGTGAGTACCAACCCAATTTCCGATTCAAGGCATGGAATCGCCCACCCACCCATCAAGATTAGATCGGTATATATATACATATATTTCTAAAAGAAAAAGAAATTTCATCTCCATTATTTAATTATTTTATAGTTTTTTGACCAAATATATATGTACATATATGGATATTTGTAGTTATTGTATATTATTGACTAATTTTATCTCTCGAGTGTGTGATAAGATTAATCTTCTACTTTTTTCTTGTCATTCTAATAACCCATTTACTTGATTTTTCAATCAAAACAAAATAAACATACGTAAAGGAAAGAGAGAACCGATTGGAGATGTCCATAATTTAAAAGTATAATTAGATCTCTCGTTAGTTATTTCCATGATTAAATTAGGTTGATGTTGAAAAAATATGAATCAAACGATTAAGTTTTTAACTTCGTGGATGTTACTTTTAATGTGGAATCTAAGGGCGTGTTTGGCAACCGACCAAACAATGAAAATTTCTATTCTTTGGTTCTCGAGAGTAGATTTGGAACAGAAATCCGTTTGGTAAATTTTTTATTCTCAAGAACAAATTTGTTCCCATAAATAGATTTGGAGTAGAATTAAGAAGTAAAAAAATTGATTATTTATTCTCGGAAATAATTTCAGAATCAAGCCAACCCATTTTTTTTTTTTTTATCTTTTCTCTTCTTTTCTTCTTGTTCTTCTTCCTTCTCTCTTCTTCTTTCACTGCCGCCGCCGCCTTTGTCCACTGTTGCCGGTCATCGATAGCTAGTTGGCCGAGGTCCAGCGACCTCGCCAAAGACTCGCCGAGCCAAGGTAAGATCCAGCGAGCTCACTGGAGGCTCGCCCAACTGTGGCCAGGGGAGGCTTGGGCGAGGCCCACCTAGCCACCAGCGAGCCTCGCCTGGTCGAGCAGTGGCCAGGCTCAGTCAAGCTTGCCCAACCACTGACGAGGCTCGACCTCGCTAGGCCACTGCGAGGTCAGTGTCACCTGGCTAAGGCAAGGCTAACCTTGCAATGGCTCGGCCAACGAGGCGCGGCCTTGACGAGAGCTAGTGACGCTCTGGCGAGGTCATCGACCCTCGTTTGGCCGGTCGCCGGCCTTCCAAGGCCGACAACCGACAATCAGCCAAAGCTTGAAGAAGAAGAAGAAGGGAATAAAAAGAAAAGAAAAAAGTGATAAAATTATTTAAAAATTAAAAGAAAATGATTTGAGTAGAAATTTTGAGAACGATGTCAAATGCAATTCTATTCCGGAATAGAAAATTTGGACAGTTACTAAGCGCCTCAAAATGTTTAGAAATTGTTCCCGGGAGCAAAATAAAAAAGAATCATTTCTGATAAGAAATTGTTCTTGGGAACATAATGGTTACCAAATGCGCCCTAATTCTCCACATTTTTTTAGTGCTAGAAACCTTATGAGGACCACACTATAACTTTCTAAGAAATTAAATTCTTAGCTAACTGTTATTGTTTATTAGTTTTGTCTTATAGTTTTCAATCCTTAATCAAAATTAATGGCTCACAATTCAACTCAAATATAAAAGCGAATAAGCTTTGTAGGGGTTGGGAATCAATTCCATGGACCCACTCGAGAACTGGACCGGACAAACAGTCCAATTCTTGAATAGATCTATGGAACCAACAGATGGGTCTCGATTTCAATTTTTCGAAACCAGTCTTTAGTGGGCGGTTCCCGGTTCCAAAGTGAGAACCGTCCGCCCAGACCATGCTCATCCCTAAACATGACAACCGCATGTAAGGTCTATGCTTTTTGCCCTAGTTGTTTGTGCATACCAAATTGATTGTAGTTTATAGGAATTTGTGAATCTGCCTGCATAACCAAACCAAATCTTCCAATAACAATGATGGAAAGTTAATCTAGGAGAATCGATTAAATTAATGTCGTGATAGAACGCTTAATCACCAATGGGAGACATTCGAATTGAACCGTGAGGCACATAATGATGTCTTTAGGCTTGGTCGACAACTTCAGAGATGGTGCTCAATGGTCTATGTGATGTTCCACTTCAATAGTATCAACTTGCAAATCTTATGTGGTCAAGTGGGTTGTTAGTATATACCGCATATATGGAGGCCTAGTGTGATGACCGCATGTAAAGTCCATGCTTTTGCCCTGGTTGTTTGTGCATACCAAATCGATTGTAGTTTAATAAAAAGGTGATAGTGCTAAGATACAGAGGCTTTGAGCCTGCCGAAATTTTATAATGTTTCCTCTCGCGTCTGCGATTAAAGAAAGTGCACGTGGTCCAGGAACTAAGCGTGAAATAGTGGTGACAAATCCCTGTGATGTCGACTATTTGGATCTTGTGTTATCTTCAACTTATTCTGCAATCTCCTTGTCAATGTCTCTTTCTCATATTCTGACTTTCGAATGGCATGGTATTGTATGAAGAAATAAGGATGAATCAATCCCATGTGTAGCTTGGTTTCAGGAAAAAATTGTCCAAAAATCGTAAAACCTATTGTACGGCAGCCAATTCAGTTCTAAACTTTTCAATTGTATTAATTTAGTCATAAACTAATTATACGGTGGCTAATTAAGTCCTAAACCTTTCTTATGTGTTAATTTATTTTAATTGTGTTAATTTAATCATAAACATATTGACAATTTGTCAATTTAGTCTTAAACCTTTGATAGTTTGCCAATATAGTCCTTTGGCAATTTCTAGCCAAAATTATCTGGAAAAACTATATTGGCAAATCGTTAAAAGGTTTAGGATTGAATTTGTACATTTGCAAGATTTTTGGAAGGACTATACTAGCAAATTGTTAAAATATGTATGAATATTTAAGACTAAATTGGCCACCATTTAATAAGTTTATGACTGAATCGGTACAATTTAAAAGTTTAAGATTAAATTGGTCACCGTATAATAGATTTAAGACTTTTTGTACAATGATTCCCTTGGTTTTAAGAATATCATAGTCTCGTTGTTGCTACATATTTCTGCCAAAAACTCTAGTTCACATTACTACAAAGTAATGTGACTTAAAGCCTAGTTCATGCTTAAAAATTAGAGTAATACTAGTCGCGTAGACCTAATTGGTCAATCTTTTGGAGTTTCGCATGATGTTGTTTTCAGTTCATTTCCGACAAAGCAAGAATTTTCCTAGGTGAACTTTATATTATTAATGTGTCGACATGAAATTCATGGGAAAACGATCCAAGTGGATGCTTTGCGGGGTCGACTTCGTTCTTCAAAAACATTTCGCTGACAACGTTGAAAAGATTTCGCTGACAACGTTGGAAAGTGCATCTCTCTTTTTCCAGGAAAATCACAAGTTGGTCTTGTTCATACGTCAAAGCTTGCGGCCATTTTGCCTATAGTGATATTAAATTAACCATATGCATCGACATGATTAAATAACTTTGCCGAGCATTGGAAGCTGAGAACGCAGATGCTCATGCTCCCAAAAACTACATATGAAAGTGACATTCGACATTTTCAAAATTGATGTTATTCACTCTCTGCAACCCAAATGAAATGATTTTTCGTAACATCGTTGGCATGGGGTTGTGGAGTACACACTATGGTTACAATAGGTCAAATATGATTAAGGATGGTATTTGAGCTGGTTTAGTGCCCAATTAATTAATGACGGATTTGAACAAAATGTTGATTTGACGGAAACGAGGTCAAAGTACATGCGGTACCCAACTAAAGTACAACATTTTCTGCACTAGTAAATTTCAACAAGTATTGGTAAGTATAAAAGAAACTGTTGGTAAGAAAATATAACAATACCATTGTCCGGATAATTCATTGGTAACATAACAACACTTTCATGAAAGTACCAACTCTTTTTTTCATGGTTTATGAATGGTTTATTTTACCTTTTTTGCATTTAATGTTTCGGATTTAATACTTCTTGCATGAAACTACAGACCAAATTCATAGTAACTTATCAACTTTTACCAAAATCATAGTAATTCTTGCATTTAATGTACCGATCAGTATTGATCGACGAATTCTTATTTTAATTACTCACCAAAGCCTAGTTGTCTTTGTTTGATAATTACTTTCTTAAGTTATCAACTTTGATCTATATTGATTAGAAACCCCTTGCATTTATTTATTCAATTTTAGAGATTACAAGCCTAAATTAGCATGATTAGCCTACTTTTTTCTCTCTCTCATCAACTTATCACCAGATTGGACTACTAATTCTCATGTGAGTTGTTAACTAAGTTAATTTTCTTCACAAAATTTTCTTGTCATTTGTTTTGCATTTGGGTATATAGCCTAATCATAATGAAATGGGCCTTTACTGCCCAAACCAAAAAAATAATGAAATGGGCCTTTTCCATGTTCTTGTAAAATCCATTTGGGCCTATCATCTTAAAATGGATCTTGCACTTGATCTATTTCAGGTAGAAAGGAAACATGAAAAGTCGAGGTATCGGATCTTTAGTCGGAAAAACTAAAAAAGGAAATAAAGTCAAGGCATAAATTCTGCTTTATGGGAAAAGGAACGGCGTGAAATGAAATCTGCTTTGACCTTTGCAGCAAGGCTGCTAAAATGCTCTTACTTGGAAAACCTTTTATAAGTCATGTTGATTCCACAGAAAAAAAAGAAGAAGAAATTCCCCATTATAAAAAAATCATCTTTTTGACCATTAACCGGAATTAAGTTCAGGCTCTTATGGATAAGAAATCTGAAAATTAACCGTGAAAATTAATTAATTGACTAATTAATTAGCTTAAGTGCGTGCGAACCCTTTCCTAGAGCTTCCTTGTTGTTTCTGCTTTTGACAGTAAGATTGTCCCTCTAAATTTGCCAAATTCCACCAGATATACTTGTACGATAAGCGGCCAGCTAAGACCAAATTATCGAAATCGAAACCATAAAATTAAACCAATCTAATCTCTTTATTCTCTAATTTGATCTACCAATTAGTGGGCTTGCGTGTAGCTTTGGTTCGACGAGACTCAAATGTAGATGTCAACATGTAGTCGGTCGGTACTTGCTAATGGCTTCGCCCTCCCAAGAATCAGTGAACATTTACGTGTTCATTGAATTAATTATGGCACGAGAGCGACCCTGGGTAGTTAGTCAATTGTTGTATATGACTTAATACATGTGATTGAGTATGTACATAGATGAGTATTGCGTGTAGATATTAGGTAAAGGCCGCCCATCAAAACATAGAAAAATTAACAAAACGCATTTGACGACGACTCCGAAATTGTTATTGACTTAATTTCAATTGGCTCTTTGATTGATTTCTATCGGATGTAATTGCGAAGGCCAATTCAAAGGATGAAACTTCTATGAAGGAATTAGTTATCCATCTCACCTCACGGGTGAGGAAGTTATGATGTCATCCCATATCATGGATGGACATTCCCCTATGAAAATCTGGTTTTAGGTTATGATAATGCACGAGACTTGCGCTGTTCGATATGGTAGGCATAGGTAGATGCAAATAGATGATTTGTGTTACTTTATTATTATTATTATTATTTATATTATCTTTTCATTTAGCATGTAAAAATCTCGTAATTCACTTGATTTCTATGATCAACCTCTCATGTCTAGGAGAAATGCAGAAGTAATTGCGCATGTGAGAGAGTTACAAATAGTGGTGTTGAAGAAAAGCCATGATTTGGATTATGACTGTAGTAAAATGACGATGGCCAATTGGTTGTAATATATCTGATGAGGGACAAGAGTGATCGCCGAAGGGTGAGAGGTTTAGATAGAGAGCGACTTCCGACCGGTTTCAAGAACAATTAAGGGGTAGGTTCAAACCAAATTACGAACTAATTGGGTAATTTTTCCATACGATGTTTTGGGTGTTGACAACATCAAAATCATAATGCATAATGATATCGTAAGGATATTAATTACAATGAGGTATGTTTATGTATTGAAGAACGACGTGATTTTCTTAAGTGCCCTAAATTCAAAGGATTGTTGGTATACTGAAAAAAGTGAAGCTCGTATGGTAGTTCAAGTTGTTCAGATAATAATGAGAGAAATCAAGAATGGTGGTCATATAAGTTTTAAGATGAGGTAGTGATAAATTTTGTCTTTATTCAAAAGTCTAATTTGTTGTATATCCGTTTGGGGGCACATTGGCAAAGGAATTTTAAAGGCTCTGGGTTAAAGGAATTTGCCGTTTGATTGCCGAGGGGAAGGAATTAACTCTTGAGTGTTTTCATACCATTTCGTTTGGCTTCCTTGTCGTTTCTGCTTTTGACGGTAAGATTGTCCCTTCAGATTTGCCAAACTCCAGCAGATATTCTTGTACGGCAAGTCGGCCAGTTCATAAATTAAAAAAAGAAAACCAATCAAACCAATCCAATCTCTTTGTTCTTTGATTTAATCTGCCGCTTAGCGGGCTTGCGTGTGGCTTTTGTTCAACTAGACTTACTGTATATGTCAAACCATGTGGTGTGTCGGCACCTGCCAACGGTTTTGTCCTCGAAAAGTTCGGGGAATTATGCCCATGTGAACGAGAAAAGATCGATAGTCAATTATTCTACGCGAATTATTGTCATGGGGACGAGAATTTACACGAGTTTTGCGTGCGGATGTTAGGTAAAGGCCGCCTGCAAAACGTACATAAATTAATTAATGCACTGCTGATGCTTCCAGAATTGTTGATAACTTGATTTCAATTGGCTCTTCGATAGGTTCCATCCCATGTTTATGGCGAGGGCCGGTTCAAAAGAGTGAACCCATTTTCTGTGTCATGGTTGGACACTTACCAAATCGAAATTTGCTTTTGGTTTCTGTGATTGTGCATGAGACTTTGGTCAGCTCTACTTGCAACTTGAAAGGTAGTGACCGAACAAGTCTAATTTTGTCCCTCTTGACTCTTCGCATCGTGTTTTTCGATCATTCCAATTTTATTTATCATTACAATTACTTCTTCTGACTCATTCGATTTTTGCGATCAACCCTCGTGTCAAAGAGAAATGCCAAGGCATTTGAATTTTTTCAATCAATAAGAGTAAGAGAGAGAGAGAATTTCAAATAGTGGTGTTTGGAACTTGACCGCGATGGCCAACTAATATATAGGTGATTTAGATTGATGGGGCCACCTCGGTGTCCATTCTCTGCCATCTTCGGACCGGTTAGGACCTACCATAGTCCGTCCTCAAATGACACATCTACTAAAGAGGTCCTTTGCTTCGACACCCTATCTTATTTACCACACTGGGCAACACAACTCGGTTTCAGGTGCAGGAGGCGGGGCATTCCTAACACACATGGTAACGAATTTTTTGTGGGTTCGCCGCCAACAATCTACATGCGCTTATGCTCACAGTCAAATTCACTAGCGAAGCAGCAGCCATAGAAGTTACCAGGAAACTCACAAGAAAACGACCGAGTGCCAACCCCACGCAGAGACCCCACGCTCAAGTCCACCGTTCGTTCTTCATCATCATCATCTTCTTCTTCTTCTTCTCCCTTCATCTTCTCTCTCCTGCAGCAGCACAGTGATTCAGTCACATGCATGCACGAGGCCATGAAAGCTTTCTCGTCACGTTATTAGCACTTGCTCGTCCTCGCTCATTGGCCACGCAAGCCGGGACAAAATCCTCGGTTCGGTTTGAGAACGCACGTCGTGGGCGATAGCGATGTGATATGGACCGTGGTAGTGGCAGTACTACTGCTAGGTCGTCTTTTTCTCTTGCTACTGGTTAGGTTTGAACTTCCACGACTTCCAATTGGTCTTCCGTGATTTTCTGGGTTGTTTACTCTCGAATCCGTTCCTGTCGGCCTCCTCATGTTCACTGTTCAGTCGGCAAATTGTACAATATAATTTCATTTCCCCACTTTGGGTTTTTTCCAATTTTTGAGATCGACATTACATTGAAGATTGGACGTTCGTATCAAGACTTAAAAAATCGTGACTCCACGGTTTTTTGAAGAAAATTCAGCTAACATATATGCCTTTCAACATATATGCCTTTCACATGAATTTAAAGAAATTCTTTCCTATTGTCAATAGTTATTCCAACGAGTTAGAAATAAGAAATTTGATTTATTGTATACAGAGATTAAGGAGTTTAAATTCTTCTGAATGGTGCTTTACCTTTTAATCCTATCTATTTATAATTTTTCAAAGAGAATTTATTCTCAAAAAAGGCCACTTTCCCCAAGTGGGATTGATTTTTTGCTTCACCGTTCTCCTTTTAAGGTCATCGGCTCCCTAACTTTTGGATTGACTTTTAATCTTCACTTTTCACTTAATCAAAATTTTGCGACCTACGTATTCCGATAATTTTGAAAGCTGAAATTCTTGAAAATTTTACAAAATGCAAATGTTGACAAATAAATGCACTTATATTTTCTTCTTTTTTAAATTTAATTAATATTATAAATTTTGGTGGAAAAGAAATAAGAGCACCTTTCCGCTTTCGCTTAAACACAAACAAACAAGTAGTTAATGATTAAAAAAAGTTTAATAATTAATTACACCATTTTCATGAAGATTGGTACTATCGTATCCATCAACTCAAAGATGCTATTACTAGAAAATCGGCTTCATCAATATGTACCATTGAAAGTTGGATGCGATGATCCTGGTCATGTTCTATCAACATTGACTTTATAAGATTAAATATTTAAACCCAATTTGCACTAGCTAAATCACATAAAGAATGACATGTAGATATTTAATTCCTTTGGGAAACTACGTGCACATCTTAATGTAATTTAGTTCTTAATGACAGACGATTGGTGGAGGGAGGTGGAGAATCTGATGGTCCCCAGATTATTAAATAGCCCAATCATCAGAAAAAGACAAAATGATGAACGATGTAACTCTCGTGTGACATTTTTAGTCGTAGATCTTTATCACGCAATAAGATGTCAACATGGTGTCCCCATTGCCCCATTCTTTCTTCATCAGCAATTTCCATCATGCTCCCCCGGGATTAACACGTCATTAGAGTTGACATAAACATGGATGAATTCGAATAGTACCATGAAAGACCTTAGAAATCTAAATTTCTCAAAGAAAGTAACTTGGTAGAGATGCATAAAAAAAGTGATGAAACTAACTTCCTTAAAAACGAATGATGAGTCATGTACTATTTGAGCTCTGAATGTACAATATGAGTTCAGCCGGTACTTTAAGAATCGAAATTTAAATTAATTCAACGATCCGATTTCAATTAGTTGTGCTTTTTTCAAAGAGAATCATTACAATTGAGTGTCGAAGTATAAACAAGAGTGAATATATCAGTCAATTGAAGAAAAATGCGAAAACACCTGAACTTCATATTTATCTACAAAAACATTTTAAGATCATGTAATTATTCATTCAATCTCCATCGAATAGATCACACTAATCATAAATTCAACATAAACCATCTTACTTCTCTACACCGTATTTCAAATAAAGAACTTTCGTGTGTATGTGATCAACGAGTGAGATGGACGGATTTTGAGTCGACCCATATGGAGGCCGGGATCCTGAACGCCAACCCCGAGGTCGGGTTGACAGCCGAATAACTAGCAAGCGAAAGAGAGCGTTAAAAATCCAGGCTTTCTAGCCGGTCCTAAGAACCCAAATGACATGGGAAAGAGAGAAGGAAAGAGAGCAAAGAAGCAATTATAGTAAATTCGATTATGAACCTGTCCATCCTGAAAAAGAGGAGGAAAAAATCAAGAGGGGAAAAAGGGTAGTGTTGGCTTGTCTTTCCCCCGAGCTCTTTCCACATCTTGGATCATCAACAGAGAGAGAGAGAGGAGCTGTGCCCGCAGAAGTCTACTTCGAAACTTTATCGTGACTTCCCGTTGAAGCCTTCTCTTTCATCAATATTATATTTATATTCCCCCCCCCCCCCCCCCCCCCCCCGGAAATCCTACCAAGTAAGGGGAAGAAAGAGAGAGAGAGAGAACGACTAGAGCAGCTGAAGCAAATCGTCTTCCTCTCCTCATCATTCTCCTGTTCATCTGCAGATGCCGCAGCACACGTAGCGTCCCTCCATAAGCAACAATTGAAACAACCCACGAATCAAAATTCGATTTTTTTTTAAGGCCCTTCCTCGTTGGTTTTCTTTTTCATTTCTTTTTCGATGGATAAATAGACAAAGCAATCGACCAGAATACAGAGAGGGGTTTCGTGTACAAAACCTGGTGCTCTCTACCCATAAGGATAATTCCATTCCCACTTCAATCCAAATCCGCACGTAATCGCCCATCTCCGAAAGGAACCTCCTCCTCTGTAACCTTCTTCTCCATTGTCGACGACCCTTTTGCGGTTTTGATCTGGTCGTTCCTCTTGCTCATCAAGTTCGGATTTTTTCTTGTGGGGGTGGTGGCGTGTCGGTGCGACTGCTCGTGATCGGTTTCGGGGTTCGCTGAAGCTGGTCGGATCTCGGTCCGCCGAAAAAAGTGGTCGTGATTTCGGGGGAAATTGTGCGGTCTTGTGGGCGTACGAGGGTTTGATTGGTGTTTGGTTAGGGATTCCGCTGACGGTGTTCGGAGGATTGTAAAGGTTCGAAATTTTCGCTTCTTTGGAGGGTTTCGGATGTTGGGTATGCCGCAATTCCGAATCTTTTTGATGATGGCATGCTAGTCGGATAGCAATTCCTTTCCTGGTGCTGTATCTGGAAATTGGGTTGGATGCGTTTCTCTCTCTCTCTCTCTGTCTCTCCGTGGAGGAGTATTGTTTGGATACTTGATCTGGGAGTCGTCGCTTTAATCGTTTTCTCATAAAGCTGGAGTTGAACTTTGCCCTCTCTGGCTAGGGTTTCCTTTTCAGGCGATTCGGACGCCAGTTCGAGCTGGTGACCCGTCAGCTCGGTTTGCTGCGTTCCTTATCTTGGGATTATACGGCTCTCTTGCACCATCGGTAGTTGAGTTGCTTTAATTGGAGCCCGTTTGGTGTGGAGTCTGTGTTTTCCATAAAAAGATGAGTTCGAGTGTCACCGAGGTTGCAGTTCATGAAGGCAAGCTGCTTGTGCATATTGCTGAAAATGGGCGTTCCTTTGAGCTTGATTGCAATGGAAACACTGCTGTTGGGACGGTTATGGAGTTCATCGAATCTGTTTCCGGGGTAAACTTCAATGACCAGCTTGTCCTCTGCTTGGACACGAAGCTTGAGCCACAGAGATCGCTTTCGTCTTACAAGCTTCCCTCGGATGGACGAGAGGTGTTCATATTCAACAAAGCAAGGCTGCATAATAATTCTTTACCTCCTCCACCGGAGCAAGCAGACATCGTCGAAATCACAGATCCTGCAATGCTGTCTTCCTCAGATGACCACCATCCTCTGGACGATGCTTCTGATCCTGCTCTGAAGGCCCTTCCTTCGTATGAGCGGCGATTTAGATATCATTACAATTGTGGGAACACCATATATAGACAAACGCAGGCAAAAAATGAGATCTGTTGGAGGCTCTTGAGGGAGCAGAAGGTGCAAGAAAGGGCGCTGGAGGTCGCGAGAAGCAATTTGGAACAGTACTATAGGGTAATTAACCAGAATTACTTGGAATTCATGAAGCGTTTTTTGCAGCAGCAGCGAGTCCATTCTGATCTTTTGGCGAATTTCGAGAGGGATTTAGATAGACTGAGGTCAATCAAACTTCACCCTCAACTGCAGACACCAACACGTAAATGCTTACTGGATTTCGTGAAGGAGGATCATTTGCGGAAGATGGCAGAGAACTGTAGCAATTCTCACAGGCAGTTTGAGAATAGAGTTTCTCAATTCAAGCAGATGTTTGTGGAAATGAAGCGCAAGGTCGAAGACTTGTTTTCTAGCAGAGCCTCCTTTCCTGTCAGGGACTTGGAACAGAGGATTAAGGAGCACCAACGTTACATAAATGAAGAGAAGAGCATAATGCAGTCTTTGAGGTTTGAATTTCTTTACATCAACAGCCTTTGTAGCATCATCTTTGTTTTTTCTAATCATTTTGGTTTACCGCCTGTTTTCGTTGGTTTCTGATTGACGACTTCCTCCACAACCTCCCCCTTCCCTCCCTCTTCTTTCCCCTGTTTGCTCTTCTAATGATGTCCTTATTAGTATACTACGGCAAATTAATTTTGTATCTGTAGATTGCAGTGCTGAGGTTTTCTATGCTTTTGGTCATTCCTGCCAAAGTAATTTTCCGAATGTATTGGAATAAAGTTCCTAGACTCGTGGTACTATCTACAACGAGCATCATTTTCTGTTATAATTGATTACATTGCTTTGATTGGAAAAGGTAGCTATATGTATGGTCTTTAACGTATATGCTTGTGATGCTTGAACATGGTTTCTTCGAAAGATTTCAAGGAATAGATTGGATGGATGTCACTGTTCTCACCATTCTTTACTGATTCTGTTGTGATGAACCTTTTTGTTAGGGCTGGCGTCATGTTGATAGGCACTGTGTTTAAGTTTTCTGGTGATGATGATGTTCGTATTTCTGCAGTATCTTATCGCATCTATACGATGAAGATATTTGAATATATTTCATTCTTATTTTCTAGTTATCTTTTATATTAAAAAGAAAAAGGGTTGTCTATCATAACGTAGGCGCTTTTGTGCCCTGAATATGCCATTTTCATTGGATTCTTTATATATTTTTAATGGTGCTAACCTATGAAAAAACATGAAAATTTGTGCAGCAAAGATGTAAATACTGTCAAGAAGCTGGTGGATGATTGCTTGTCTTGCCAATTATCTTCTTCTCTTCGTCCTCATGATGCTGTTTCAGCTTTGGGTCCCATGTATGATGTCCATGACAAAAATCATCTTCCAAAAATGCAAGCTTGTGACAAATTGATCCATAAGCTGCTTGAAATATGCAAGGAGAACAAGAATGATATGAACTCCTTTGTACATAGCTATATGCAGCGGATTACCTACATATCTTACTTCATAAAAGATATAAAGTTGCAGTTTCCTGTTTTCAAGGAGGCAATGGCGCGCCAGGAAGATCTATTTATGGACTTGAAGTTAGTTCGTGGGATTGGCCCTGCATATAGAGCCTGCCTTGCTGAAGTTGTCAGAAGAAAGGCTTCTGGGAAACTTTACATGGGCATGGCTGGACAGTTAGCTGAAATACTTGCGACAAAGAGGGATGCCGAGGTTAGGAGACGAGAAGAATTTTCAAAAGCACAAAGTTTATATCTACCTAAAGAAGTATTATTCTCTATGGGACTATTTGATATGCCAAACCAGTGTGATGTGAATATCATGCCCTTTGATGCTGGTTTGCTGGATATCGACATCTCGGATCTTGATCGATATGCTCCTGAGTATTTAGCGGGAGGTCTTTCTAGGGGGGAGAAGCACGGAAACATGAAAGGTTCATTTTCCATGCCCAATGATAGTTTGAATTCTGCAGAATCATTTTCCGCAGAATTCCCTCAAAGTTCAGAGGATTTGCCTGAGGGCAGTGAGCTGGTAGAGATTGCTGGGACGAGCAAGACGGAAGTTGAGAATGTAAAGTTGAAGGCAGACCTTGCTTCTGCAATTGCTACGATATGCTCACTCCAGCATGACATCCAGTTTGAGTCTCTTGATGAAAATAGTCGTGACATGCTACTAAAGACTGCTTCCGAAAAGACAGCCGAGGCCTTGCGTCAAAAAGATGAGTATCACAAACATCTTGAATCTGTTCTTAGAGAGAAACAATTGCAGTGTTCCTCTTATGAGAAACGAATTCAAGAGTTGGAGCAGAAATTATCTGATCGATATTCGCTAGAGCAGAAGCTTTCAACTGGCAAGGATGCCTTTGAGTATGAAAATTCTGCGGGTGCAAGGGCTGAAGGATGCAAGCTTGACACGATAGGCAGCGGTGAAGTTCACATGCCATGCACATCTGCCGCTGATTCTATGGATGAGGTCTCCTGCATTTCGAATTCACTTAATGCAAAGCTGGGATTTTTTACTAGGCAATCAGGCAAAGCTCGAGAAGGAGTGGATGAGAATATGATGGATTCATCTGGCTTGCTTCAAACGCATTTGGATTCATCAATGCAGGAGCCACACCGAGAAGAACTGCATGTCATTGATAATGATGAGAAGGATAAAATGCTTGGACCTTTAGGCATGTCATCGACGAACAGTTGTGCTGCTGAAAGCATGCATGAGCCTCTGAATGTCTTGTCTCGTGATGCAGTTGCTGAGGCAGGTTTAAATGCTAATGAGTGTAATGAGCTCATACTAGAATTACGGAGTGCTCTGGCTGACAAGTCAAACCTAGTGAATGAAACAGAAGATAGACTAAAAGCTGTAATGGATGAATTAGTTGTGCTAAGGAGAGAACTGGAAGTGAGACAGAAACTTCTTGATGAGTCTCAGGTAATATCTAGTGAATAACTGCTTAGCTATTTCTTGTTGCATTGTTTATTTTTTTTTCTGTCTCTGGATTTATTCACTTCCATTTCTATCTCTAAACTTGACATTCCCTTCTGTAAACGTGGTATAGAAAGTTTCCAGCTAAGGAACTAGCACTTGCTGATAATGATAAACCCATGCGTATGTGTATGCTTGTGTCTTTGTGCACTTGCAGAGACGTTGAGCTTCTTTCGTGTATTTTTAGGATATGACATGTAATCCTCCATTTGTCTCTCTTAATTCAAGCGATTGAACTGGTAGTCGCCACTCTTACATGCATAGAGCTCTTTAAACGGGCTTTATATGACTAAGATGCAACATAAAGTCTTGTGGAAAGATTCTTTGGTTTCCTTATGCTTTTTGATTTGATGCTGACAATAAGGGCTCCTAAATATGGAGAATGGTGTTTCATTAAATTTTGGCTCTGGTATTTCAGTTTTAGGAATCCTGACTTCTGCCTTAACTTTGGGTGGTCCACTTGCTTAACCATCTTCACTCATATTTGTTGTCCCTTGCAGTCTGTTCTATCGTCGATCTTCACATTCTCTAGCTAATCCCCTTTCATTTGGTAAATTTGATTTAGATGAATTGTGCTCACCTGGAGAATTGCTTGCATGAAGCAAGAGAAGAAGCCCAAACCCATCTTTGTGCTGCCGATAGGAGAGCTTCAGAGTACAACGCCCTTCGTGCATCTGCTGTGAAAATGGGCAGTCTCTTTGAAAGGCTGAGGACATGTGTATATGTTTCTGGAGGTGTCCCTGCCTTTGCTAATTCCTTGCGTGCCTTGGCACAATCCTTGGCCAAGTGAGTTTCTTCGAAAAAGCGCTCATCAGATAATGCTCCGCTTGTCCATAAGATTACATTCACTTCTCACGTTATTTTAGATGGCAGACTTTTTTTTTTCCCCATGTTTTAGATTGTGTCTTTGCTTTTATCTTTGTGGTACCATAACAATAAAAATTGCTTAAATTACCTTTTTCAGTTCTGCAATTGAAAATGAAGATGATGGTACTGCGAACTTCCGAAAGTGTATCAGGGTCCTTGCAGATAAAGTTGGTTTCCTATCTAAGCACCATGAAGAGCTGCTTGATAAGATTAAAAAAATTGAAGCTGCTAATGAGCAGCTGAGGAAGGAGTTGGAAGAAAAGGAGGAGCAAGTTAAGACACTGTATAAAAAGCATCAGCTTGAAAAACAGGTAATTCCTCTTCAACTTGTGGTGGTTCCTCCAACTCTTTTGGACTGTGTCTGATGTGATGAAAGAGACTAGGGTCCAATTGCAGCCCCCCATTTCTCAACCATCTAAAGGGACTATTTAGTGGTTTATTTTCTTGATTTTCTCCTTATGAATGGGTGGGTGTACATGTGCATGTGGTCGTGTGTGCCTGTAAGTGAATCTAGACAGAGGAATCGGGAGGAATAATGCCTTCAGGAAAGATCTAGATCTTTGGTTCACAGTTGTCTTTGGCTCATTTCTGGGTCCTAGCACATAGGTTTCTTGATGATATTTTAGCTAGTGACTTAGAGAAAATAGGGAAACAGGAGGATTTTTTAAGACAGTGACTTTGCTACGCTTAAATAGGAGACTTTCAGTGTGTGATCCATGTTACCTACTTGCCTACTGATTCAGAAATACGTTTTGTTGCGTATCCTAAACTTCCTGCGTTTAACTTGATGGTTAGTCCTTTGTGAGGATTTGGTTGTGTAATTCTTGTTGATAACACGTCGATAATTTTTCTATTTTTTTCTGCTTAGGCTAATAATGAATGCATGGTTTTTCAACAGGCAAACAAGGAAAAGATATCATTTGGCCGCCTGGAAGTCCATGAGATAGCTGCGTTTGTGCTTAACTCAGCTGGGCACTACGAGGCTATAAATAGGAATTGCTTGAATTACTATTTGTCTGCTGAGTCCGTGGCGTTGTTTGTGGACCATCTCCCAAGCCGACCAAGTTACATTGTTGGGCTGATCGTACATATCGAGCGCCAAATTGTGAAGCCCTTGCCTTCTCCACACCGACCGGAGCATAGTAGGGCAGACCCTGTAGATCAACTGACTTCTGACGCAGAGACTGACCGGCTCGCCTTGAATGTTTCAGGGTCGACTGCGAATCCATATGGTCTCCCTGTTGGCTGTGAATACTTCGTAGTGACCGTAGCCATGTTACCTGATACTGCCATTCATTCAGCACCCACTTCCTGATCCCTGCTGCAGACAGAGACAGACATGATGGAAGAAAATAAGTGTACATAAGGGGTTTGATTGTTTCTATTGGTCGAAGTGGAATTTCTCTTGGTGGGAGTTGTTAACTTGATTAGTTTCCTGTACAGCCGAAGAATTGATTGAGTTCGAATCTCCCATTTGTACATAAAGATTATTCCTTAGGTTTCTTTATAGGTAGATGTGAATATCAGGCAAACAGTCCACGCTTCTCCAGTTGTGAGCTCATGGGTAAATTATTCCATCGTCAGTTCGCATATGTGTTTGCACGATTTATTATTGAGTAGGTTCTACCTTAAAGCGCTGTTGACTTTTTTAGATGGAAGGTTATTCCTTGCCTAAACAAGTCGTTTCTCTCTGAATTAGGACTTATGATGAACATCTTATGGTTAGTTCCCTCTCCTTGGAGAGTGTGCGCGTGTGGAGTGAAGCCAGAAAAATGTGGCTTCTGAGGATGCTCAACTCCTTTGATTTTACTAAGCTTTAGGCGAAAGTACCAAAAGCATATGCGTCCTTGAGAAGCCGTAAGTAAATTTTACAGATCCCATTGGATCACAGGGTCTTTCACAGGAGAAAAATACCACTAGAAACTAACGCAAAGCTTTTTACAAGGGACGGTTACCAGGACTCTTCATCAAATTCTAATTTCAGAATCCCAATACTGCCGAACAAGATAAAGCAGAAGGATGCATTTCCCTAACAAGGCACCACACAGTCAACAAACATCTTTCCACAGATACTGGGGGGGTCATCTGATTTTGCAGATACCGAAACTTCTAGAGAATATACATAACCTTGACTATCTAGAATTACTATCGCTGTCTTCTTCTGAAATGTTGAACAAGAATTTCGGAAGGGAAGCGATCCGGGGAAGATGGAGCAGAAGCTCCCCAAATGAGTCTTTCCTTGACATGCCTGCTGGTTTTGATTCTTCTTCCAGAGCCTTAAAGTTAGCAAGGGGGTTGCTATTAACCCCAGAAGGAGCAGCATCCTTCCCGTCTTTAGGCTTGTCCTCGCAGCTTTCTCCACCAGCCAGGTTCTGAACGGGGGTAGTATCCTTCTGCAAGAGGCAGCAGAGAGAATTCACCCTTGCCATGAGGGATTTTTCATCGGATGCCGTAGTTGACTGGGTGTCACTCAGCAGGTACTGTGCAATGTCCTCCAGTATCCCCGGGCATCCTGATCCATCATTAGAAGAATTGCCAGAACCCATCTGCTCAGTGATACAGTTTCCAATATGGTTCATTAGATCGCTCATTGACATGGACGGATGTAAACCGGGCACTTTTATCTGGTCCCAATTTCTCATGGCCTTTATTTCCAGTCCATCACGATTTCCATTTCCTTCAATCACACGAGCATCCATCACTAGAAAGGGACAAAAAAAAAAATGAAAGGATCAGAATAGCCACCTTCAGGATAAAACCACTAAATTAAAACGCTGCAATTTTAGTTTTCAGTCACTTCTCATCATGTGCAACACCCACAAGAACTTTCTCCAAGCCATTTGAGATTCATTGCCGGAAGTAAGGAAATATCCAAGAGATAGAAATATGCCTTTTTCCCCTAAAACCAGATTGCTATATTTTCTTGGAACAGTGAATGAATCATGACCTATCAAATGCAAATGAATAGATTACTATGTACCTGAACTGGGAGAAGGAGCTTCTCTGGACATATGTTCTGACGTTATGCCAACATGTTCCCGTATCTCTGTCTTCACAGAGGATGACTGTGCTGCTGATGAAGCATGCAAGTCGGATATTCCTGATTCTTCATCTTTTGTGCCATTATCAAAACCACAGCCTTTGGTCTCTTCTAGATCCTCAAAAATAGATGGTCGTGTGTCAAACAAAGGTGATTCCAAGACTACCTCGGGCTGCTGACTTAAAAAATTGAGCCGCAAGTCACATTGGATAAGCTTTTCGAAGTGCTTGTATAGAAGACCAGGTTGAAACTGCAGAAAGTGTTGCCTGTTTGCCCACCAAAGAAAAAAGATCAGCACACTAAACCAATGACTTATAACAACAGTCTGCGCTTCAGTAAGAGACGAATGAACTTATGCAATCTGCCCATACAACTGTGGGACATAACTATCTGAAGTAACACAAATACCATCAGGTAAACAGCATATGAAACAGGCAGGAGTTTGCAAGAACAAATTCATACCAAGTACATTGGCAAAAATGCACGTCTGCAATATAAAAAGAAATAAGCTTTTGATCCCAGAGGAAATTGCTCAAATAACAAGAGGATCACAGAACTTTTGGCAACACAAGTAATCACAAGAAGAAAAAAAGAACTCAATCTAATGATGGAAACTTATCTTAGAGCTAAGGGAACTAAAGAGAGGTGTTAGGAGGAAACTTCGTTCACCTGTGAGTGCTCGCTTGTCCATCAGTGAAATCAGAGGTTGCCTGCCACAAAGTGTGCTTTCTCGGTTGTGGGTTGGTCTCCCGGTAGAAAAGGGGCTGTCTGGCAAGCTGCAACAAAGGCCAATATATATATATATAAGTAAAAAATCACTATTTCTATAAACAGTAAAGATTACATAGCCACATGATTAAACTGGTGTACGAGTGTGCACCAGAGACGAGAGAGAGATTTACCACAACTTTTAATGTACTAGGTCCATCATCTGGGCAATTCGCCTTTAAGGCCATTATATCTGACCACTGGATTTCGATTTTACTCTTCAGACCACCCTCAAGGACTTCCCAGACCAACTTATGCTTTGCGAAGTAACACTTGGCTACTAGATCACCTTCATATCTCGACTTATACTAGCAACCAAACAAAACAAATTTTCCTCAAAAGCTGAGCCAATCAAAGTCTGATAATCAGTCCTATAAGAGATATTCAAAAGTCAAACCATAACAAGTACCTCCCATCTTCCAATCCTCAAATGCGAAGCTGGGAAATTTGAAGCCTTCATCTTGTCAGTTGTACTAGAGGAGGCGTTACTTTTACCATCTTTATTAGTCTCGTGAACAAGATTGTCGCTCTGAGTGGTTGCCAAGTTACAAGTGCCCTGAGAAAGCTTCATCTGAATCAAATCCAACAACGAAGGACTCTTCCTTAGTCTCAAACCCAAAGGGCTCGGCTCATCAAGGGGATTGTACTCAGAAGGCTGAACTGGAAATGCATTGGCACCCGCACCCCATAGCTGAGAAAATAAATGATCATGCGGACAAGTAGTGAGATCGAGAGTCCAATCATTCTCAAAAGCCAAAAAAAAAAAAAAATTCTCAGCCTCAACTAACATCCTCCTTAATTCTTTTTGCTCATTCACAAGGAAATTATGCAATCAATTGAAATGCAGAGCAAGCGCAGGTTTAGCTAACACCATCATTCTTTAGTTGCAGAATCCACAAATCCAAACCGCTGGAGCCATAAAAGAGTCAAAAGTCATTTATTAAAAGAATTAATTAGACTCCAGAGTTAGTAATTTTTTGCAGAGTACACACTGACATATCGACAAAACCTCTATAGCAAATATCTCCTCTAAACTGACATACGGCATACCGCAGATATTCCCTAATTTTCCAAGTCCGCGCAAACACCCCTGATCACCTGCACCGACACCGCCGTGATTCCTATAAAAAATCGCAGCAACGCCAGTTCCGGCGTTCTAGGGACAGTCGACAAATTTTGGAGGCGAGGGCGGTGTCCGATCACAGCGCAGCTTCCAAAGGAGGCCTAGGCATATGCCCAATTTTACTAAACTACAGGAAGTGCTACTGCTCGTGCAATTCAAAGTACTCCAGGCCCAAACAAGTCAACCCCTCCAATCATCTCAATCTCCAATCCCCAAAATAATGATGAAACACAACTCATCTGAAGATCCTACCCCCAATTCCTATGCTCCCAATCTACTCCGAACATAAAAAAAGAAGCTTTTTCACCAAGAAAAAAAAAAGTTCTTTCTTTTCGTTATTCCATATTCGTCTCTCTTCTTCCCCGTCGATTTTTGTCCCGGAAACCTCACCTGCTCCAAACCGGACGATCCCTTCGATCGCTTGCTGAGCGGCCCGTGCTCCTCTTCCAGCGGATCCTCCACGATCTCGAGCTTCACCGGGAGCTTCTTCTCGCCGCCGCCGCCGCCGCCTCCGCCGCCGCCGCCGCCGCCGCCGCCGCACGGCGCCGCCCGCGATCCGCTCCGAAATCCCCGGATTTCATCAACTGCACCATGGAATCGAATCCCTCCACCACCGAACCGAACCGAACCAGAGCAGAAAAAGTCAACAACCCGAGGAACGAGGATCGCTTGGACGCGCCCAGGCACGGATCGCGAGCTCGCCGAATGAAGGGAATGAAAACCCTAGAAATGGGCGCTTTTGTCGATCGCGATGGAGAGAGAGAGAGAGAAGAAGGGGCGGGGCGCACGTGCCGGGACCCGTTCGGCACGTGTGTGGACTGTTTGCTTTTGTCGTTTTCCCGCGGGGGGGTGGGGTGGGGAATTGACCGAAACGGGGCGGGGGAGGGTGGCTAAATAGCGGGAGGGGGCAGGGCTATTTTTGGGAATTCCGCGGGACACTGCATGCGCGGACCGCGTCGCGCGTGTGCTGGCGCGCGACTCGTTTCGGTGGATAATATGGGCCCTGGCGGGGCCCGCGGCCCCCCCCGACCTTAGATGACAGCGGTGGTTGGTTTTGACCAGACACGTGGCGGCCGATCTGGGGGTGGTGGGGGGAAGCCGCCGACACGTAAGACTGTTGAAATTGAGGATGAGCTGACCCCTCCTAATTTAATTTCCCTTCTTCTTTCTTTCTTTTTTTTTTTGTCTTTTTTGGGGTGGGATTTGGATATGGGACCCTGCCAAACTTAGGGAATTTCTTATCTAAGGGAAAGATGGTCAAATCGAATTATTCTCCCAAGAGATATAGATATGGAAAATGGTAGATATATTAAAGATCAATATACAAATTCATCGCATTAAGAGATGCCATGGATGGAAACGAAGACAAAATTTATGGCAAGTATATTATTTTACATATTGGGCTTTCCTAACCTGTCAGCGGACTTCTTTTTGAATATTTGATTCATATCATGAATTTGCCTTATGATGACAGAACTCTGATGTATAGTTTCCATGTAGAGGTGATTGAAACATGTGTTTCCTTTGCTTGTTTTTTTTATTGTACTAATTAAGGTTTATATTTGCCGAAAATTCCCCTCACTATGGTGGTAAATTGCATTCAATTGATTGTGTATCCTTTCTTAAATTGTACACTTGGCTTTTCTGGCTTTTTAAAGGAATTGTCTCTTTTAAATTTTTGTATACACACAACGGATTTGCCTTATAATAGCATATCTTTGATGCATAGTTTCCATGTAGAGGTAAGTGTAGAGCTTATTATCAGGATTAATTAGAATATGCATTTCTCTTTTAGGGGATTATAGCTAGGGGTGAGCAGCGGTCTAGGGTTGACCCTGGACCGACCCTAGATTGGCCCAACCCTGCTGGTCCTGGTCCGGTTCCCAAGGGGACTGGGTCGGTCCTTGGTCCTGAAATTCCAGGACCAACACTGTGCGGGTTGGTCCTCGGTCCTAAGAGTTTTGGGTCGGTCCAACCCTGGACCAACCCTGTATATCATATTATATTATATTATATTATATTATAATTCTTTTATATATTTAAACCTAAGTAAAATGTCTGTTATATTATATTATATTGAGATGTTCTATCAATAGCACTAATAGTAATTTCAATTTAAAACTTTTGTTGAGTATTAATTATGTGTCGTTTGTTTTGTTTTCGTGTGTTTAGAAGTTCTAGTGAATTAACAAGATGTGAAGTTATAAATTCATGGTTTATATTAAGTATTTTGAACTTTTTATGGTTTAATTATATTTTACTAATGAATTTCAGCTGCACTTTGCTTTTCAATTTGTGTCAAATGGTAGAAGTTTTTGAAGAGTAGAATAGTACTTTGCGAGTTGCTTTACGGTGATTTGCTAGTCAAGTGGTGTGAAGCTCATTTTTAGTTGAGTGGACTCTACATGATCAAATGCTAGTCAAGTGGTGTGAAACTCATTTTTTGGTTGAGTGGACTCTACATGATCAAATGCAGGAAAACACTTTTGCATATGGTGTTATGAATTACAAGAACTTTCCATCTTGTCCCATATCTCGATGAGAGGTTAGCAGGCACAAAATTTCTATTATTGTGTCATCTTAAATTTGCTAAATATGTATTGGTATTTATAGTTTAGTTGCACAATGCCATATTGTCGATGGATGTGTAATTTGAATTTGTAGGTTTGCTTTTTTAGGGAGTATAAAAAATAAGACGAAAAAAATTATCAATCGGTCCCGGATTGACCCTGGAACCGGACCGAACCCATTGGGTTGGTCCGGTCCTTGGTTCCAGGCTCAATAGGGTCGGTCCTCGGTCCTAAAAATTGAGGACCGACACTGTACGGGTTGGTCCTAGGGTTAGGGGGTGGCCCGGACCAACCCGGACCATGCTCACCCCTAATTATAGCATCATGGCGGTAAATTGCATTCAATTGATCGTGTATCCTTTTTTTGGGGCGAAAAAGACAAATCACCTAATATTTTTCTTTTCGCTCACGTGGATAAATGGTGTTTTTTATTATCATGATTGTTATCTATGTGGGCCGACATGTGGATAACGTTGAATCATGTTTTTCCGTAATGCACAGTCAAATTCCCATTCCCACTAGATTGCCTCACAAGCCGACAAACCAATGTGGTTTTGACTGTTCAAGGGGGAATGTCAACGGTAATCCATAAGAAGCATCTCCAAGAGAATGAAGCGAGTCAAGAGAAAGGAACAATACAAGAGCACTAGCAGGGTGGTCGATTGGCAAGGATGTCACATGAATAGCTAGTTAGTAGCTATTGCATTTGGGCCATTTAAGGAAGACCCAATTCTTGTCCGAGCCCGCCGGAATCGTGGACGGGCCGGCCGTTGAGTCCGAGATGAGGTGATCTCTATAGGGCCCTATGGAGAATTATCTTTCGAATTGAAAGATGAGGACAAATGGAGGACTGAAAGGTTGTCTCACTTCAAGCGATGAAAATCTACCGTGAAACGTATTGTCGACAGCGATAGGAAAGGGGGCCTTTTCACATTTTCTTTGCAAGTCGAATTGGTTGAGGAGATGATAATATTACGTACACATTTGATAAAATGAGCCAAGCATATGGAATTTGGTTGTGGACCATCGTGTTCGTTCATGCCCATGGCCACATGTATTCGCCTTTTGAGTATGTAAATATTCAGAAAAGCTAGTAGTCCCATTCTTGCGCAATTTTTTCAAAATGACCCATTTTACTATAACACTTCTTCACATCAATACTTCCCATTGATGAATATACATAATGATACATGTGATTATTCTAAGTGATGTTGCATGATGTATATAGTAAAAGGGTACGTTTCTTTTCAAATCCTTTTGTTTTGCAAGTGATGCAATTAAAAGATCCTTCCTTTGCATTAGAAAAACTCGTATAATTCTGTGAGTCCTGTGAATGGACCCATGAAATTTGACGATGGTGGGAGCTACAAATTGGGGATCTCGCTTCTTGAAGCGGAAGGTCAAAGCATCTAATTACGATACTAATCGCGGACAGGTTAAACATATCCGCTTAACCATATTGACGATAGTAGAAGCACCACTCTCCATATGTCTATCAAGCTGGGAAAACTGTAAAAAATGTCTTAAACTAATAATAGTAATGACAATTTTGTCATAAATATTTTAATTGTGTTAATTTAATCGTGACCTAAAATCAATCTAGTCTTTTGGACTAATTTTAATTGAATACTGCTGACATGTTCCTTGACCGGTCTACATGGCACGGCTAATGCTATTATGGACATTTTTTTAGTAATACTTTTAATTTTTTTAAATATTTTTCCTTTCTTTTTTCCCCCTTTTTTCTCAAGTGGTTGGCACGCCATGGCCAAGGAGGGTGTGTGTCGATGAGGCTACCCTTGCTAGATCTAGTTAGGTCAAGCATTGCCTAGGTGAGGGCGGCCTTGTCGGGCTTCGCCTCAGCTTGGGTGAGGACCAGCTAGGCCAACCCTCGTATAGGCCAAGGCGGCTTGCCAAATCTAGTGAGGTTGATCCTTGTTGGGTGTCGCTTGGCCTTGCTAGATCCAACGAGAGCAGTCTCACCAATGCTCACCTTTGCTCAAGCAAGGCTAGTCCTTACTGACCATGGTTGCGCTGACCATTGGAGAAAAGAGGAGGAAAAAAAGAGAGAAAAACGAAAGAAAGAAAGAAAAAAGTTCAAAAATAATTAAAATATTATTAGAAAATTTCACGTAAGCGCCCACTGTGTCATGTAAGACGTCCGATGTCTATGCTAGCAATATCCAATTAAAATTAGTCTGAATGACTGAATTGGCTTTAAATCAAAATAATTTAGACTAAATTAGAACAAATAAAAGGTTTGTGATTGAATTAGCATAAGTACAATAGATTTAATACTTTCTTGATACTTACTCCCATTCAAGCTTGATAATGGTAGTTTTGTCGGAGGCGACACGTTGTTCGGCCGAGAAACCTCTAGTTGGAAATAGATGAATCATGGGTATTCTAAAAGAGGTGATTTCTCGACAACTGGGACCGGCTTGCTGGTGAAAGCTAGTGTAGAACCTCCCACTTCTGATCTTGATTTCATTTGGTCCTGAGCTATGGACCTATTAAAATTTAATCAAGGGAGATGCGCTAGAGAAAATTACTGTGATTAGCCCTATTCACAATTTTAGGAATTTGAGAAGACATTTGGTCAGTGATGCTTGAGCTAGGAATCTACCGACATTGAATTGACGGCACAAAAAATATAGAGAGACCAAACCATATCATGTTGCTCATGTCATATAAGTTTGTCGGCAGGTATTTTGTTGTTGAAGTGCTCGCTAAGCATCCTCAGATAGAGTGCACGCACATGGAACGAGCTATAACTCAAACTCCATAGTCACTCGAGTAAATATATTAGTAAATTCGTGGAAAATTATATTTCTCAAAACAGGTATAAAAGGCGCACAAGTACTCTTCCAATAAGTTTTTCATGAGACCGGGCTCGTGGTATGATGCATCATGTGACAATGCTTGATGCCTCGCTTGACATATTGTGGAAGATAAAAAAATGTTCGCCGGTGCTTTATTTGGTTAGGGTTTTACTTTTCTAGGTTTCCTTTTTCTTTCCTTTTTTTTTTCCGAATTTTACGGTTTGAGTAAATTTGACTTCACTTGATTTGTAACACGAGACTCTTTTCAAATAGACAAATATATGATAAGTATATTAGAAGTCCTAAAACTTATCAGAAAATTGTAATTTAATCCTAATACTTTCAAAAAATACAATTAACTCATAAAATTTGTTACAAAAGTGTAATAAAATCCTAAAATTTTCAAAAAGTTCAATCAAAGTCCTAAAATTTATCAAATTGATCAAATCAAGTCCTATTGATAACACTTTTTGAAAGTTTTAGAATTTAATTGTATTTTCATAACAAGTTTTATGATTTGATCACACTTTTTGAAAGTTTTATGATTCAATTATACTTTCATGACAAATTTTAATACTTTAAGTGCACTTATCCCTACAAATATTGACATATACTTTCGTTTGTAATTCCTCTCATTATTCGTCATAACTTAAAATAATTATTCAACTTGTCTTTGAACAACAAAGGAAAAGTGAGATTTGCCTTTTCTTTCTCAGAAAATTGAACGAGTCATGAGGGCGTTGTTGGAAATTATCCTCTTTTTCTTTTCACTCTTATTGGAACATCCTCAAAGCATGGGATGCAAATTTTTTTATTAAGTTCATTGAAGGCGTATGAATAATTAATATACACCATTGTTGATGGATATAGGGGTGTGCAACGAGAACACCATCCAAACTGGATTGAATTGGTCGGTTTCTAGGAGATTGTCAAAGGCATCGATTTAGTTCTTGATTCCATAAAATTGGAACTAGTGATGGGCAGTTTGATTCCCAATTTCAGGGTGAGAACAGGATTCAATCAATTTTTTTATTTTATTTTATAAAGAAATCAAGATAACATCTTTTTCTTCATCTTCTTCATGTCCGTGGAGTCTCCACTTCCACATTGTACTGCCATTCCCCTTCCTAGCACAGGGCCACATGCTTTTGCACCTGGACCTCACCCACCGGCTCTCCCTCTAAGGATTCGCCCTCGCCGTGTTGATCACTCCCAAGAACGTCCCCGACCAGACCCTCGTCCTTCCCTTCCCTCCTCACCCCAAACTCTCGTCTAGCGTAAACAACGTTTGCGACATCGGTCGCTTCGGCAAGGTCCCCATCATCTCCGCCCTCCGCCTCCCCCTCGCCTAGTGGTTGGCCTCCCAACCAAACCCTCCCGTGGCTGACAAGCTCGGTGTCTACTAGTTCTAGGATCAAGTGATCTGATTCTCGATTCCTGGATGGGATCGGATTGGATCGAGAGCCAAACATCCCTAGATAGACAGGGACACTTGGGTTTTGAGCTAATTATGTAATTGAATTCTCTCACAATATAATGATCTGAGACTAATAGTAGCCACTTACTTTCTAGTACTATGAGATGGACCTAATAAAAAATCGTTGTCTCGTTTCACATGTGTACGTACTCCATGCATATGGATCAATCCAAATGTATTAGGTCGTCACAATCGGATTATTCTATACATGTTATAAATCTCCTCGACATATTTCTGTAAGATTTTGCGGAGTTGAAAAGAAAAATCAATACAAGTCTTCGATTTCTTAGACATAATCAACGGAACAGAGCACAGCCGGCATGAAAACACCCTCCCAAGTATCTCTCTTCAGAATCACGAGTGAGGAGATTTTCAACGTATGATTGTACCACACGTTCACGACGCTACGACGCCCTGGACTCGATCGCCGATGGACCGGAGCGTCGTAATTCCGTCACCATTTTTGACGACGCCTTACCACACGTCGTAAAGTTGTACGGTAAATCGAGTGTGTGCCCGGAAAGTGCCGAGTCCCCACACGTTCCATATTTTCAGACAAGAGTGCTGCGTTTTTGGAGATGCACAGAAGAGAAGGTGGCATGTACGTCACCCCCCCACTACAGTAAGGGGTCTTTTGGAGAGGACACTTATTGCAAGCACTAGTGGGGAAATTTTTTTTAAAAATTTAATCTCCCACCACCTAGATGAAAATAAAATAAAAAAATCAAAAACGTTTTTTTTTTGGGTGTGTTCAAAAAATAATAAAAACGTGTTAAACATTTCTATTTAGGTGATTCGGTAAAAGTATCAAATATTCGTACTGGAAGCTCCTTAATGAAAACATAATGAGAACACAATGTCAATTCAACTAGGAATACTGAGCTGACAAATCGGTTAAATTGATATTGTGCGAAATACAAGTCGACCCAGCAAGAATTCTTTCGAATTCCACCTCATCTCTACAGGCACACGAGGCTATTATACCTACCTAATCAATTGTAGCCTCTTTTGAAGAAGAGACGGTGAGTCTACCTTCCTTTCTGAGATTAATTTTTTCTTCTCTACCTAGGTGGGAATAACTTCGAAGTTTTGGCAACGTTGGCTTCGAGCTCTCTCCTCCTCACGAAGGGGAGAAGTTCGAACCCCAGCGTTGTCGTTAGGGATTTTTAAGCGTAACGTCGTGGTGGTGAGTCCTGCGCTAGCGTCACCTGGGGTTTACAACGCAGCTGTCGGCTGACGGTGGTTTCTCCAGTCCCAAAAAAAAAAAATAATAAATAACTTCGAAGTTTTATGTCCCAGAGTTCAAATAGAACCTTTTAAGGATATGCTCAAGTCTAGGACAATTGTTCATGGGTGATTGGATTCTCCTTTCTTTTTTTCGATATTTGTGGAATACCAAACACTTGGTAATGATCTTTTTAACCTCTGTCCAGTACAAACAAATGCTAATTACAGAAACGCACATGGTGGGATGAAACTCAAGATGAAGGTACCGCCGCGAAGCCGGTGTCATAAACCGTTCGATGAATAGGCGGCAAGGGGCCATATTCGGGACCCCTCTCCTTCTGGGGTAGGGAGGCCTACAAGACTTTTATCATCGTGCTGGAGAGCTACTTTCTTTGCATAGACTAAGGTACTTTTTGTCGGTCATGCTACCGTAAGTCGAGAGGGTTAGATACTTACCTGCGGGTAAGATTTGGGAAATCACCGAACGGTAGTATAAGAGGCCACGTGTGAGATGGCTAGAGAGGGCCCGGAGAGCAAATCCAAGCCGAAGTCATCATCGGTTCAACTTTCCAATGACAGGCCTACAAATCTGGCAGAAGATAGAGAGAGAGAGGAGGAGGCGATGAGGCGTCGTCGAGGGTGAAGAAAGCAGAAACGAGAGGCCTCAAATCGCTGGGAGTCTCTCTCTCGTTCCGTGCGCGCGCGTTGCTCATGCGAGCTCTCCTTGGCCTTTGGCTCACCTTATCCTATCCCCCATCTCTCTCTCTCTCTCTCTCTCTCTCTCTATAATCCTCCTGCGAGACACAACATCCTCGCTCCCTCTCGTAATTCTCTCTCTCTCTCTCTATCTGGTACCCTGTCCCCAGCTTTTCTCTTTCGCAGTCTTTAACACACACACACACACACCCTTCGAAGGACATCGTCACCCACCTCCCGCACTTCATTCAATTCATTCCAATTCTACTCAATGCGGCGTCACTTTCTCTAGCCATCCATGTCTTCTTTCACATGTAAAGGCGCTTGCTACACCGAGGCAAATACAAGAAAAATGGCTACTTGACTGGGTTCTTTCTTCTGTATCCGTTCCTCCTGCTTCCTTCGAGCTGCTGAGATAAAAAAAAGTTCTGTTTTGTCACTCTCTTTTGTTATTTGCATTGGAATCGGTACCTGGGTTCGAGCTGTATTCCCGGAAAACAGAGTTCTTGAATTGGAACTTTGGAGCGCAAAGAGAGAGCGAATTCCAGTTCCTCTTTCTATAGCAGAAGCGAATAGTGTCCGAGATTTTTGGGCAGAGATTCTTTTCTTTTCTTTTCTCTTCCTTCGAGCTCCTTTCGCATGCAGCTTGGAGCTGCGGATACGATAAGTTCAATCTGAATTCCATCGTTATTACCGTCGCTCGGGAGGACCGATTGGAGGAAAGTCCTAGAACCAGTCCAGCAGTGAATTCAATCTCCCCCCGGATGCGAAATGGCTCCCAAAGCAGGCAGAGCAAGACCACACAAAGCCAAAGGAGAGAAGAAGAAGAAGGAAGAGAAAGGTCCGTTTTGCATTGTTACTTGCTGTTCTATTACCCCCCATCTACTCTGCATTTCATTTCCTCGTTCTTTTGATACTTTGATTCTTTTATTTTTTAAATATATTTTCCGCTTCATCACATAGTTTAGCAACAGCCTGAAAGAGAGAAGTAAACAAGATTATTTCAGCACCAAAGTTTAATGTCGGATGGACTTGGGCAAGTCCTTAAAAGGCTTGAGGTGGGAGATCCCGCACTGTCACCTTCGTATTCTCTCTTTGTCAGGAAAATAAAGATAGATAAAAAATTAAGGAGTCTCATGGTGGTGAAGGTAGACACCAGTTAGGACTTCGGTTCTGGTTACCTCAGATAGACAGGTATACTAGCCTCCCGTGCTTGGGGTAGTGAGAGTGGATAAAAGGCCTACTGTTGAGTTAGAACACCTTATGGTATTGCTTACAACTGCAGGTTAACTCAGTATCCCCGGTTGTGAGCGGCGAGCTCAATTAAGATTCTGGCATGTCAACCTTACTTGGACTTCTAGAATTGTTCAAAAGAAAATGTTTTCCTGGCTCCCTTCCTAACCCAGCTTTGTCTGCTTGCGAGTCTTTTAGATACCCGTTTGATTCAGCAACATTAAATGATTCTGCGGTACTAAACTGTGCAGTTTTGCCCACTGTGGTGGAGATTACTGTGGAGACACCAGATGACTCGCAAGTGACGCTCAAGGTCTGAACTTTTCCTCACACTGTTGTGTCCTAATAAGCAAAGCGTCGACGCCCATTCTGTCTTTGGTAACGTGGGAGACTGTCGTGGTTTCTTGACAGCGACGCGACATCAGTCGCCACCATGCCTAATTCAGCGACCTCACTTATATGCGCGCGTACCTAAAACACAGTGATAAGTGCAAGACACGATACATCGACACGAAACTTTTGCTACTTGCTCAAGATAAGCTAAGTTATTCGATAATTTGCTTCGAAACAAAGTAAACTTCTCTTAGTAAGATGAAAACTATATTCCATCGGCAAGCATAATAGCATTTCTTGCCCCGTCTTAGCGTAACGAAACTAATCACGATTCAAGAATCACAAAAGGCAAGTTCGGCGAAACGGGACCCATGTCGTCATCATCATTGTACGGTTTTACAGCGACTGGTCTGCAGCAGCAGCAGCTTGTGCAAGGATGTTTTATTTTTTAGCCAGAGTGAACAGTTCAATAAGTGGGGCACGGACATGGCTTTCTTCATGTGGAATGCCAAGCAAGGAACCGAAACTAACGTTGGACTCTCGTTGGATTGACGACAGGGCATATCTACAGACAGGATCCTGGACGTGCGCAAGCTTTTAGCGGTTCACGTCGAGACGTGTCATCTGACCAATTTCTCCTTATCTCACGAGGTACGTTCCATTGCATTACAGCCAAGCGCTCTCTTCTTCTCTGCGCCTCGTCTTCTTTCGTCTGCTTCTGAACATTTTTAGGTTTTCGTGGTGGGTTCCATATGCCATTTATAACAATAACGTCGCCACCACCACCGCCACATGCTGTGTTTTTCTTCCTTAGGTTTTAGGGTTGGCATTTCTGCATTCCCCAATTTTGTTGGCTGGAAGTTAAAAAAAGAAAAAAGAACAACTAAAAGAACAACTTTTTATTTTTTGGTGATAGTAGACCATATGTATTTAAAAAAAAGATCTTTTGCGGTTTTGGTTAGCTTCCCGAAAAAAAAATCAATATTAAAGATATTTATGTATTTTTCAAAACTTGTTACTACTCAAACATTAAGAATTAAGAATTAGAATTTAACTTACACTATATGAACCCCATGAGATAAATGATTTGATTATTAACGAGTATTCAATCATATATACAGGTTCGAGGACCAAGGCTCAAGGACTCGGCGGACATTCTTTCCCTCAAACCTTGTCATCTTACCATTGTCGAAGGTAACGCTAAATCGAATGACTTTTATTTTTCACTTTTATTTTTACATGTTTTTGCAAATACTCAGAAATTCATTTTAATATAGTGGGGAGCACTTGATAATTAAAAAAAAGTATAGAAAAACTAACACGTACGGTCATATAATTTTTCCTGTAAATTTTTTAGCTTTAAAAAAAAATTGAATTGGAAAATTACGAGTGAAAGGCGAAAAATTGCCGAGAGCAAGCTATAGATCATTTAAGGGGTTTATCTTTGGACACAACTTTTCGTTATAACACAACAAATCGATTTTTTTAATAGAGAAATCGGGAAAAAAAAACCTCATTTCGATAATTGCATAAACCAAAATATAATTACACTTAAAAATGATTGTCAATTTTTATAAAAATTATATAAGGGGAAGAAAGCCTGATGCTGATTAACTATTGGATTCTCCAAATGCAATTTTTTTTTCCTGCATAATAAATTGCAATAATCAATTTCGAACCAAGAAAAAGATTAAAAAAAAGAAAATTGCAAAAATTTGGGTGCCCACTATAAAAGCTGGCGAATTCAAAAATTTCCCACTCACTCTTCGCAGAGGACTACACCGAAGAGCTCGCGATCCCTCACATCCGCAGGCTCCTCGACATCGTCGCCTGCACCACCTTCTTCGGCTCCTCCTCCTCTTCATCATCGTCCCCGAAAGCCCAAGCTCGCCCCGCCGCCAAAGACCCCGCCTCCAAGCCGAACAACCTGGGCGATGGTGCGGCGTCTCAGGGTCCCGGGCCCGACGTCAGTGAGAGAGAAGCGGCCGGCTGCGACCCGAGCCTCAAACTGGGAGGTGAGAAGAAGACCGACCCAACCCAGAAGTGCACCGGTGCAGTGGCAGCGCTGGCCGACAAGGGGGATACGGCGGTCTCGCTCTGCCCGCCGCCCCGGCTTGGGCAGTTCTATGATTTCTTCTCAGTCTCACATCTCACGCCTCCGGTTCAATGTAAGTTCCCTTTTTTCGCTGTGTTTCTCTTTAACTTTTTGGTAATGAGATGGGGCTGGTTGATGCTTTGTGCTTTGTTTAATGTCTTTTGGTGTCATGTAGTACTATTGAGTAAGAGAGGGGGACAATGGTGGTCTCAGCTTTTCTAATTTTGTCTTCCAGTTCTTCCCTTTGGTTTGATGAAATTGCATGTTCTCGTCGAAGTAGATGATGCTTTCTTTGATAATTTTCTTTGGCTTCTTCTGTAGACATCCGGAGATCAACGCGTCCATTCCTCGATGATAAGACAGAAGATGATTTCTTCCAGATAGATGTGAGGACCTCACTCCTTTCCGGTTATCTTGTACTCCACCACTTCTATCATATATGGATTATGCCGATAAGCTTCTGAGATTTCCGTTCCTTGGGAGTGAATTTCTGGCTGTAACTGTGTATGCAGGTGCGGATTTGCAGCGGGAAGCCGATGACTGTTGTAGCTTCAAAGAAAGGGTTTTATCCTGCTGGAAAACGCATTCTTCTAAGTCATACTTTGGTTGGTCTGCTTCAACAGAATAGCAGGATTTTTGATGCGGTAAGCCTTAGAAATCATATGAACTATCTTGCGCCTGTGTTCTGCTGTCAATTTTGTTTTCTGCCAGTTTGGCCCTCTTTGATATTCTAATTATTTGGTTTTTCTTTTCATTTCTTATGGTGTTACTCAACATCTCAGATCATAGAAACTTGCAAGTAGCCATCACCTATTTAGCATTTTTATTATACTATGCTTGCAGGCATACAAAGCTCTCATGAAAGCTTTCACAGAGCACAATAAGGTGCGTACATCTGATTGTATTGAATTTGCAATTCTGGTAATTATTGACATTGCAAGACAATAAACTCACCCGAGTTCAATATTAGTTTGGAAATCTTCCATACGGATTCCGAGCAAACACGTGGGTCGTTCCTCCAGTTGTTGCTGATAATCCTTCAGTCTTCCCAGCGCTTCCCGTGGAAGATGAAAATTGGGGAGGAAATGGTGGTGGTCATGGACAAGATGGCAGACATGATTACAGACCGTGGGGAAAAGAGTTTGCCATTTTGGCGGCAATGCCCTGTAAAACATCTGAGGAGAGGCAAATCCGTGATCGCAAAGCATTTTTGCTTCATAGTCTCTTTGTCGACATTTCTGTTTTTAAAGCCGTCGCTGCAATCAAGCACCTCATTGATGCAAATAATTGCTTCACATCTGATCCGATTGTTTCAATGTCGCATGAAGAAAGAGTTGGGGATTTAGTTATTAAGGTGACTAAGGACGTCCCTGATGCAAGTTTGAAACTGGACTGTAAAAATGATGGGAGTCAGGTCCTTGGCATATCTCAAGACGACCTTGCTCAGAGAAACTTACTTAAGGGCATAACTGCTGATGAGAGTGCTACAGTACATGTGAGTAGCTGAATGTTTCCTTTGACATGGGGCATGCAATTTGAAAATGTAATTTCTTTATGTAGTGGATCATATATTAATTTGCAAGTCTTTTTTTTGGTAGGACACTTCTACTTTAGGTGTTGTGGTGGTTAGGCATTGTGGCTATACGGCAATTGTTAAAGTCTCAGCTGAGGTAGATTGGGAGGGAAACGCAATTCCTCAGGACATTGACATTGAAGACCATCCTGAAGGAGGGGCAAATGCCTTAAATGTCAATAGGTCAGTACATAATTTTTGTTGTGTACTGCTTAAACATCTTGATAGTTTTCTCAGTTATTGACCGGGGTGCTCATTTCAACTTTGAGCATCAGCCTGCGGATGCTTCTGCACAAGTCATCCTCACCTCAGTCATCCAGCACTGTTCTACGGACACAAAGTTCAGATTCTGAAAATTTACGCTCTGCAAGGTCTCTGGTAAGGAAGGTCTTAAGGGAAAGTTTGTTGAAGTTGCAGGAAGAGCCCACTAAATGCACCAGATCTATCAGATGGGAATTAGGGGCATGTTGGGTTCAACATTTGCAAAATCAGGCTTCTGGAAAAAATGATGCTAAAAGCACCGAAGAAGCTAAGCTTGAGCCAGCAGTTAAAGGTCTAGGTAAGCAGGGTGGCCTGCTTAAGGAAATAAAGAAAAAGACTGATGTCAGGACCAGCAACTCTGAACTTGGAAAGGAAGCTCCTATTAGCAGCAACAATGACACTGACAACAAATCAAACAGCATCAATCCGAAGGAACTAGAGAAACAAGAGGAAGAAAAAGAAATTATGTGGAAAAGGCTGCTTCCTGAGGCAGCATATTTGCGTCTTAAAGAATCAGAAACTGGTCTTCACCTTAAGGTTTGTTTAATGCAAGGACCATTATATTTAATGTGTCCGACTTTTTTTCAGCTCTTTTGTCCAATTTATTCCCTGAAGACCAGATAATCTGAAATGCTTTAAGTGTCAAGCTGTGCCATCCTCTAATACATGTGCATGGTGAAAATGATATGCTTTATCTCCTTCACCTTATACACGTGCATTCAATTTTTCTGCGGTTATTCTTGCAGTCGCCAGATGAGTTGATTGAAATGGCACACAAATATTACGCTGATACTGCCCTTCCAAAGCTGGTAAATTGCTTTCTGGACCGGAATTCTTCAATAAATATATAAACATATTCATAATGGTTGATTGGTATCTCTCTATTTTCTTAGGTGGCAGATTTTGGTTCCCTCGAGCTTTCACCAGTCGATGGGAGGACATTGACTGATTTTATGCACACCAGAGGATTGCAAATGTGTTCCTTGGGCCGTGTGGTAACCAAATCAATACCATTCTTTTAATTTTTTGTAAATTCACGTTTACATCTTATGCTCATTTAACAAATGTCTTCGACAGAAGTCCTGTAGATTTTTTTTTTTCTTTGTGCAAGGGATCGAGAGACACTTCAAAATTTGCTATCTTTTGATGTCATGTTATTTAATTAGCTGAATGGATAGGAACGTTTTCTATCTAAGTTACCCCAGTCAATCTGGCTTTACCTTCTGGCCAAAAAAAGGACATGTAGGTTTTACTGACTGATTGTGCATGTTTTACATAAACAAAAGCTGTTGGAGAACTTACACTGTGGAGCCTAACACTTCGATTCATTTCCTGCATTGTGCTAGGTTGAACTTGCCGATAAGCTTCCTCATGTGCAGTCACTCTGTATACATGAGATGGTTGTTCGAGCATACAAGCATATCCTACAAGCCGTTGTGGCCGCAGTTGAAAATGTTGCTGATGTGGCTACTTCAGTTGCTTCATGTCTAAATATACTGCTAGGCTCGCCATCAAGTGAAAATGCCGACACAGACACTCTCAGTGATGATGAGCTAAAATGGAAATGGGTGGAAGGCTTCCTTTTTAAAAGGTTTAACTGGCGATGGAAACAAGAGAGCTGCCAGGATCTCAGGAAGTTTGCTATTCTTCGTGGATTGTGCCACAAAGTACGATAACATGCCCTCTTACTCAAGTTTCTTTTGGATCTCATGGTATTGCTTGTGCACCTATGTAATTGAAGCAATCTTGCAACAGGTTGGACTAGAGCTTGTTCCAAGGGACTACGATGTGGAGTCACCTTCGCCATTTAGGATATCAGATATCATAAGCATGGTTCCTGTTTATAAGGTGACAAACAGTAGTTTTTTTCATTCAAGATTAATTGGTAATTATTTTTAGGATCTTATTTGGATTTTGACTGGTTCCTGCAGCATGTTGCTTGTTCATCTGCGGATGGACGGACTCTGCTAGAATCATCCAAGACTTCCTTGGACAAAGGAAAACTGGAGGATGCTGTTAATTATGGTACTAAGGTGAGTGACTGCTCTTTTTGTGGATCATATTGTAAACTTATCTGCATTGGAGCTGACGATTTTTTAATTGAAAAATGAAGGCACTGTCGAAGCTGGTGTCTGTATGTGGTCCTTATCATCGAATGACAGCAGGAGCGTATAGTCTTCTGGCTGTGGTGCTCTACCATACTGGTGATTTTAATCAGGTATGTGCATTATTAAGTACCCAACCAGACGAAGAGTTCACCTCTAGATATCTATGATCTGATATGAACCACGTCATCACAAATTGGGATATCAATATTGTTATTGAATAATTATGAGTCAAATTTAGACTATCCACACTTCGTCTTAGTTAGGCGGATTCTCATCAGAACCAACTGCTCATTTATTCAAGTGAATGAACATTCCACACAGAAACAGTTAAATCAACAGCATAACAATCACCTTCATTCTAGTGAGTTATTGTTGACATCTTGAGTTACTGTGCAGCATTCTTGGTTACACATTTTGCATCTATCTTACAGTCAAGAATCAAATAGATTTCAAGTTTGGTATGAAAGTATTGAAAGTGGTTCTGGGAAAAAAAACAGAGCTAAATTTTGGTGAGGGCACTGATCTGTTTGAAGTCCCACTGCTTTACTAGACATTGACAAAGGGAAAAAAGAGAGATTCTTTCAATATGTTGAATAAGGTGGTAATTGATGGAAAGAGACTTTTTGGCTAGGTAACAAACTGACAGATATTTCATTTATTTCTTTCTGAGACCTTGTACTAAAAGAAGTAAATCCGATCGCTGTTCGGGTGAAAGAGGATTAGTTTTTTCTGTAAGAATTTGCTACTACAAAGATTTGATAATTGCTACCTATACTCTCTACATTTTTTTTTCTTCACTTAGTGATACTTTTTTGAGATGAGACATACTGTCTGTGGTGGAAGGTTTGATTCTTGTCTAATAGATTGCTGTAATAGCATGTTGTTTCATATGAACTTATTAATCTTCTACCTTGAATAGGCAACCATCTATCAACAGAAAGCATTGGATATTAATGAGAGGGAGCTCGGTCTTGATCATCCAGATACCATGAAGAGTTATGGGGACCTCGCTGTGTTCTACTATCGGCTTCAACACACAGAGTTGGCTCTGAAGTATGCTTTTACTTTCTTTTCCCAGAATATCTAACCTACATTCTAAACAAGATAAGCTTTAGTTAAGGGCTTTATCTCTTTTTCCTTTCCCATTCCTCTGCAATTAAATATATTTTCCTTAGAATAATGGACGCCGGAGAGAATCCATTTAAATGAAACCATATGACCATTGTCTGACTATGTTAAAGTTAATGTTATAACTTTTGAGTCGAACCTTCATTACTCTAGGTACGTGAATCGTGCTTTGTATCTGTTGCACTTAACCTGCGGTCCATCTCATCCAAATACTGCCGCCACCTACATCAACGTAGCAATGATGGAAGAAGGTCTGGGAAATGTTCACGTTGCCCTTAGGTACCTCCATGAGGCTCTAAAGTGCAACCAAAGACTTCTTGGAGCTGATCATATACAGGTCTCTCTCTCTCTCTCTCTCTCTCTCTCTTCCCCTCCTCCCCCCGTGCCGCCCAACACTCTCGATAAATAATTTGAAATTCACTTGCCAGTGGCATTTTGGGAAAAACTATATTTTATTGAAAGAAGGGATAAATGCATTGGAAGTTCTAAAACTTGTCATAAAAGTGCAATTGAGTTCTAAAACTTTTAAAAAGTGCAATTAAGTCCCGAGTTCTAAAACTTTCAAAAAGTGTAATCAAGTCCTGAAACTTATCAAATTAGTTCAATCAAGTTCTTCCGTTAATTGCACTTTTTGAAAATTTTAGGATTCGATTGCACTTTCATGACAAGTTCTAGGTATCAATCCCACTTTTTGGAAGTTTTATGACTCAATTGCACTTTTGTGACAAGTTTTAGGACTTGATTGCATTTTTGAAAGTTTTAGGACCTAATTGCATTTTCATGACAAGTTTTAGGACTTATAGTGCGCTCATCCCTTAAAAGAACGGGCGCGAAGATTTTAGTTTCTACTTGGACTCCAATTTTGGACCTTCTTAATGAACAAATCATTGTAGTTGACACTTGGGCGGTCAACATTGACAAGGTCTTCTAGCAATAGTTGTGTGCTGTAGTATTAGGAGCAGAAGGTCAACTGCTATGCCGAACCAACTCACCACTAATCTCTCTATCATCAGTGTTGATGAGCTTGTCCAGTAACCCATTGAAAATTCGTTTCAACAGGAAATGTACGACAACATTTTATTTAAGTTTTGGCAGATTGTGGCAATAACATGACCGTCTTTTTTTGCCTTTGTTATTTCCCTTCCAGACTGCTGCTAGCTATCATGCCATTGCTATTGCTCTCTCTCTGATGGAGGCCTACTCCTTGAGTGTTCAGCATGAACAAACTACCTTACAGATACTGCAGGCCAAACTTGGATCAGAGGATCTACGTACACAGGTACCGCCAACTTTATAATGAGAAATCCCTGTCTTGTATTATTTGATATTCGTAGTTGTTGAGTTGATAAATCAATTAAATTCTAGGATGCGGCTGCATGGCTTGAGTATTTTGAATCGAAGGCTCTAGAGCAGCAAGAAGCTGCTCGCAATGGTACACCAAAGCCAGATGCCTCAATCTCCAGTAAAGGTCATTTGAGGTATCAACCTCTTGCATCTGTGTCCATCCTATACTTCTCATCTTCTTTCTGACCAGATAAGAGAAGTGATAAAGTTTGTGTTGGTAAAATTGTGTGGAAAATTTATGTCTTCCCTATAACCAAGCACATGGCCTCGCTATTCTTTTCACTGTTTTTTTGTGAGTATACTGATCACTGTTCTGGCCAAAACTTATTAGTGCTGAATGAACAGATGCTCATAAAATGTGATTGGCATTGTTTTCTTTTAAAATCTATGGTTCCCCATTTTTAACCTGAAACGATTTTGCTTCCCCTTTTGAAATTCATAATTTTGATAACCTAATCTGTGTCCATGGTTTTTCCTTTATAATTTGCTGACTTTCCATTTCGCATGAAAGTTCTGTGCCCGACTGTATATTACCAAAGTTTAAGCTATTAGAGTATGGCATGAAGTATGGTCACTCCTCACACAAAGGCCTCAAGAATGCAAACACGGTATGTGTAAGTAGAAGAGTTAATTAAGTCCATTGTGCATAATGGAGGGAAAATCCATGAAAGGGTACAAGGGGATGTGAGGAATTAAACTCGAGATCTTTGGCTCTGATACCAAGATAAAGTTATCTGCTTGACCGGTTACTCCAAAAGATTAAGCTATAGAATACGATGTGAAATATATGTTTAAATGTCGAGTCAAAGAACTCTAGAATTTATAGCTTCTTCTTTATGATGCTGCCAGTATTGTATGATAAAGCAATAATGTGATGTTCTCTCTTTTGGCTCAGTGTGTCAGACCTCCTTGATTTTATAGCTCCAGATGCAGACCTGAAAGCGAGGGATGCCCAGAAAAAGGCTCGTGCTAAGGTCAGAACCAGCTTTTATATATCTATTCTTTCATAAATGTCTCTGCTACTCTTGGTTTAATTGATAATTTTGCTGCAGGTGAAAAAAGTTGACCAGAACTGGGATGCATCAGAGGATTATCAGACAGATGAAACCTTATCGCCGAATGATCCTCATGTAGAGAGCTCAAGTGACAAGGAAAACAAAGCTGAACATCCCAAGGCTACAAATGAGAAGGAAGATCCTTCTTTACCAGGTCAATTGATAGTGGGCATCAGTAATGAACTGGTACACGACGACACTTCAGATGAAGGGTGGCAGGAGGCCATCCCTAAAGGCCGCTCACCCGGCGCTCGTAGGTCTTCTAGTTCGAGAAGGCCAAGCCTGGCAAAACTTAACACTAACTTCACAAATGTATCGCAGTCTTCAAAATACCGTGTGAAATCCAATAATACTGCACCATCAAAAATCAGCACTAACGAATCGGCCACCTCAATTGTGCCATCCATGCCTGCTACGAAGAAGTTTGCGAAAAGTGCAAGCTTCAGTCCGAAGGTCAATAGTCCTACCGCCTCATCCAGTTGGACTCCCAACCCCAAGTCTGCACCTGCTAGCCCAGCCCCAGGTGAACAAGCTACTAAGACGTCTTCCTTATCTTGTCCAATCAGTGTTCAGGCTACTGGGAAGCTTTTCTCCTATAAGGAAGTTGCTCTGGCTCCACCTGGATCTATAGTGAAGGCAGTTGCAGAACAGTTGCCCAAAGAAAATGTTCTGAGTGAGCAGAATTCTGAAGACACAGCTGCAGCGGAGTTGGCTCTAAATGAGACACCTGTATCTCAAGATGTAGATGATCAGGAACTTCAAAAAGAAGCTGCAGAGAATAAGTGTCTAGATGCTGAGATAACAAAAAATGCTTCAAATGAAGAGCAAGAAAAATTAGAGGAAGGAGCCACAGAGGAAGCCATGGATACCACCATTCCACAAACAGTTGAAAAGGCTGTGGCAGTGGAGGTTGAAGGCGCTGCTTATCTAGAACATCAACAAGGTAGCAGTGTTCTGGCTTCAGAAACTGATGCAGCTGATAGCTCGACAGCTTCAGATGCGATTGGTTTAAAAAATGATGCATCACGAATAGTACCTGATGGCCCCACTACTTCCTCTGATGTAGATCTTTCACAAGTTCCTGTTGAAAATGCATGCTCATCGCAAGAGAAAAGTGCATCCACTACCAAAGAAGTGGTGGTTGAGGAAAACAAAAACCCGCATGATTGTCCGAATGGTGATGTAAGTGGTAAGCCCTCAGCAGCTGAAGCAGGAAATCAAGATGAAACTGATACTGGAAAGGAGATGACCAAGAAACTCTCTGCATCTGCGCCACCCTTTAATCCTTCTACTGCTCCACTTTTTGGCTCTGTTTCGGTTCAGGGGCTCAAAGATCATGGAGGAATCTTGCCTCCACCATTGAATGTTCCTCCGATACTCAATCCTGTCCGTAGGTCACCTCATCACTCTGCAACAGCAAGGGTCCCATATGGTCCTAGGCTATCTGGTGGCTATAATAGGTCTGGAAATCGGGTCTCCCGTAACAAACCTGGCTTCCATAATGGCGAACATGCTGGAGATGGGAACCACTTTAGTCCTCCAAGAATAATGAACCCACATGCAGCTGAGTTTGTGCCTGGCCAACCGTGGGTTCCCAATGGCTATCCAGTATCCCCTAATGGGTATATGGTTTCTTCAGCAAATGGTATCCCACTGTCTCCTAACGGTTTTCCTCTGTCACCAAATGGTATTCCCTCGCCTACAAATGGATATCCAGCATCAGCCACTGGTCTTCCAGTCACTGCTCAAAATGACTCCATTGCATCTGCAGTTAGTCCGGTGGAATCACCAATAGATATGGCTGCTGAGGCGGTTGGTGAAAATAAAGTTGAAGTTGCTACGGTGGAACAGTCATCTGCAGAAGTAGTAGTTGAGAAGCACTCCACTGAAGAAACAGCGCCAGAAAATCACTTGCCATGCCATGAGGACACTCCTCATGAGACTGAGGGAAAGACTAAAGATGATATCTCAGATACTCAAGATTCTGTGAAGACCAAAGAGATGGGCAACGACATAGCAATCGATCATGAGAAACCCATCAAATGTTGGGGGGATTACAGTGACGGCGAAGTGGAGATGATTGAGGTTTCGAGTTAAATACTACTAATAACCTTTTTCCTACACATTCACCCATTTGAGGCTCTGCTCTGTGATGTCTTGAGCTGAGTCAGTAGAAGCAATCCAGCAATGCCGCTGTGCAGGGTGAACCAGAGATGTTGCTTCTTCTACTGAATGTGTTGTAAATGACAGTGAATGCTGGCAATTCCTGAAGCTTTTTGACGTTGGGTTATCACAGCATCAGAGAAGAATCTGATGACAAAATACTGTGCATAGGCTGATGAAATGAGGATATGAGACATTACGAGAAGGATGTATCAAGTGGCTCATTGGTAACTAATTCCTATCAACTTTATTGTTTTTCAATCTGTCTTTGGTCCTTGTAATTTTTGTTGTAGTTGAGAACGGGAAGAACCTTGGAAATTTGTACTCTACAGGAGCTCTGCCGGTAATGGTTTGAGCAATGAAGACTGCGATGGTCTGCACTAATAATATTTAGTTCATCCTGTTTGTAAGAAAAGTTCACTGCACAACATAAATTTTAATGCATCTACAACTGCTTCTCTTTTGCTTGCTTTTCTATCCACGTAGCTAAACAGCTCATCTCAAATGATAGCAGTTATTAAGAGGGTGAAAGAGGTGGCTCTTCGATCTCAAAAGTTTGGTGGCAGTATGACCAGCAATTATGTTGCAGGCTTCTCCTGCTATGCTTAAATTACGATCGGAGCTTATGCCTGGAGATTTGATGACATGTTCCTGGCCAGTCTTTCTTTTGATAAGATCAACTCTTTATTCCTCGAAATTTGATGACTTGAAGATAAAGCTGAACAATGTAACCCTATTGAAGTAATAAGTCAAGTAGCAAGATATCAGCATGGTTATAGAATATAATCTTCTACAAATTAGCATGAAGATAATACATCAAGCAGAGCATCCATTTAGAAATTATTCCTTGATTCAGTTTTCCATGTAGATAGATTTGTTATCTTTATATTCATATTCTAACATAAGTATAGGTGACAATATTTTTCTCTGATATCTCTCTATTTATATTGTACAAACTATCAATGAAATTAGTATGCTTTATTTATTCAATTCTCTGTTTATTTTTATGGTGTCAGGCTATCAGCCATGCAAGGGCACACCGATCTTTTCTTGTAAAAAAAATTCAATACAACCATGTCGTCTCTTTCTTCAATCCCCAAATTCTCTTTTCCTTCAGATATCAATTATGAAGCTCAATGAAAACAACTCTTTGCTTTGGAAAACAAAGGTATTGTCTTTGATTGAAAGTCAGGACCTATTTTGTATCCTCATTAGAGAAATAGTTGAACCATAGACTAAGACATCAGAAAATGAAGCCCGAGTCGATAATCCAAAATATATGTCATGGATGCATAGCGACTGTCTTGTAAAATCTTGGATCATGGGCATACTCTCAGAAGAAGTTCTTGGACATGCTGTTGGACTTCGAACATCAGTAAAAGATCGACATTTCAAGCAAAGCTCGGTAACTTGTGAACTTGACCTCCTTGGCCAACTTCAACTCAATAGGAAAGAAAATAAGCCATCGTTTGTTTATCTTCCCAAGTTTAAATTTATTTGTGATCAATTGAATTTCATTGGTAAATCTCTGTCAAGTGCTGATGAAGTCCTTAGATTATTTGAAGGATTTTATGATAGCCAAAAGTTAATTAAAACGACTGTGTTTAGGCCTGCTCTTCTATGTCGTATTGACGTGTTGCACAACTTCAGAGCTATGGGTTACAAAACAAGCGAAGTTCAACTGTACTCCCGAACACTTCCACGACATCGATCTCACAGGGACAATATGGAGGGATCAAGAATAACCCCAGAAATTGAGGTAGGGGATCCATATTTAATTATAGGGGTTGTGGCTTTTCTCAAACAAAAATTGGCACTTTTCATGAAAGTAAAATACTACTCATCAAATCAAAATCGTCATTGCCCCGCAAGTTCAAACTCAGGAGTACTATCTCTCATCTGTCAGGTTTGAAAGAAGAAGGGGCATGATACATTATATTGCTAGTATCGCGTGGACCACAGTTATCAGAGTAACAATATACTCCACGGCTTGACTGCTCTTCATATCTCAAACTCACGAGATGAAGAATGATACTTGGGCACTGGTAGTAATGCTCAAATGACAGATAATGCAGGTAATCTTGTCAACATAGTTTCTTACCATGGCTATGATAATATGATAGTTGGGAATGGTACATCACTGCTGAGTGCTGACTTCTCATGTTGGAACTGGTCACTTAGGAAAGGAGACCTTTCACTTTTCACTTCATAATGTTCTGGTCGTTACACATATGAAAACCCTTTTATCTTTTTCTCAATCGATGAGGGAATATTCTTGCAATTTTGAGTTTCATGCCTATGGTTTTTCTATCAAAGACAGTAGGACATATCGGGTGTCACTGACAAGAACTAGTCATCAAGAAGTATACACTAGTAAGGACCTGCAATCCGCGACATTCTTCTCTCAGAGAAACAAGGTTGTGGATGAATTTATGTGGCATTGTCGATTAGGCCATCCAAATAGTTGTGCTTTACAGCTTTTGTGTGTGATAATTTTATTTTAGTAAAAAATTCCATCGACACTTTATGTACAAGTTGTCAGATTAACAAAACTTCAAAATTATCATTTTCTTTATTTAATTCTCGATGTTCCCATCCATTAGAGAAATTCATTGTGATATTTGGCAAGTGAGCCCAGTCAATTTTGTGCAAAAGTTTTGATATTATGTTTCAATTATTGACGGGTTGTATCCATTGAAGAGAAAGCCAGGTTTTTTTTAGATTTTCCTTTCTTTTTGTTGCGGAATATGGACAAGCAAATCAGATAAAATAGTCGGAACGAAGGAAAGGGAATCAAACACTAGATTTATGTGGTTCGGTCAGAATATTGGATCCTACGTTTACAGGGAGAGCAGTACGGAATTCCATTATAGAAATAAGCGATATACCGGAGATTACACTCACTCGAACACTTAAACACACTCTCAGTGTTTTCCAGCCCCAAAATTACATCCAAATAACTCACATAGTGTTTAGCCCATCATGATTTCTAGTGAAACCTCACTCAAGGAATTAAACAAATTCTACTCACAAGAACTCTGGTATTACAACGAGAAAATCCCTCCCCTACGAGAATTCTCTGCACTCTTCTACAGTCTTAGAGTTCTCTCTCTCTCTTGGCCACCGAAACTTGGCGCCTTCTTCTCCTTCGCTCCTTTGCCTTTTATAGAGAATCCATCTCAATGTTGCATCTGTTAAAATCTAAGTAGCACCGACACTAACACGCGACACGATACGCCGACACGTCGTTTTTAAAAAAACAAAAAATTCCGACACGTTAGGACACATTATATATTAAATATATATTTTCATATATAAATAATAATTTTTATTTTTATGATTATTTTCAAATTCACAAATAAATAAATAAGCCTAGAATGAATTTATACTAAAAACATTAATCCACCATTTATTAATATCATTCATTGTTTCAATTTGATAAATTCAACTTTATTCCAATAATTCATAAAATTTGGAGAAAAAAACAAGCAATCCACATTATGTACTCGCATGTTAGATATGTCGGAAAATGAGAAAAAAATTTAAGGGGTGAATTGTGTATCACAAGAAGTGGAAGTTAGAAGAGAAAAAAAGATTAGGTTTTTCTTCTATCTTCATTTATTATTTTTATTATTGTGTTTTATTTTTTCACACACACACACACACACACACACACACACACATATATATATATATATATATATATATATAAATATATAGTGACATCTCATTTATTGAAAATTTATAAAATTGACATTGAGAAATTCATATGTTGAATTTTGACTCAAGTGTCGGAGAGTGTCGAGAAAATTGACTAAGTGTTGGATTTTCCAACACGTGTTGATCGAGTGTCGGAGAGTGTTCGAGAGTGTCGGACATATGTCAAAGTGTTCGACACGACACGAAGGCTCTTGAAGAGAGTGTCGGCACGAAGGCTCTTGAAGAGAGTGTCGGTGTTTCATAGGTTAAGATAGGCTTCATGCGGCTGCCTCTTTTTGACTTGGCATGAGGGAGTCACTCTTCATATGAAAGAAAAGACAAAACAAGCCCACCATAATCCATGGGCATGCATGCATGTGCAACGAATGCAACGGATGCCATCATTGCACTTTTCTTCATTCTTGAACGAATGGACGTATGAACCTTTCTTTCCTCTTTCTTTGACCCATGCAACGAATGCCATCATTGCACTTTTCTTCATGCACGCCAACTCCCAAGCTTTCTTGAAGAAGTCCAACCTAAGCACTATTCTCCCTTCGCACTTCAGCCGAATAAACAAAAGACAAAGAGCTTCTATTTGCATTAAATAAAAGCAGCAATTTTGGACTTTCCCTCTAGCGGCTGCAGGCTTCCTTCTGACCACATTCTTCATTCTTGAACGAGGCATGTGCATAGTAATTAAAGCACGAACAAACAAAGTTAAAAGACATTCTCCAAAATTTTTTCTATTTAACTTGGATTATATTTATTTGACATACTCAAACTCGAGATATATTTTAACACTTTTTAGAAATTGATTTATGCAGATCTTGCGCATTCTTAGGTCTTGTTGGATCAAATTAAAGCAGCTAATATGATCTGATGTCTTGCCTAAGCATGGAACTTTTTTCCCTCCATATTAATGGAAGTCTTGTCCTGTTGCCGTTGGTTCGAAGCGTCTTACAAGAGAAACTATGGGGGTGCCCATGTAGTGTCTGTGAACGTTAGGAGGGTGCTTAGCCACAGGGGAAAAGGCTTGCCAGATTGCTTCTAAATGCAAACAATTCTTGGACAAACCAATCTTCCTTCCGAACCTCTCAACCCCCAAAAGATTAAGTTGCTATTTGTTGGGTTATGTCATTGATCTGCAATTTATGAGAACTACTTCCTTCACCTTTTCCAATTTTTGGAGTAGTTCAGTTGTGCACTACAGTTCAATAGGAAAGAAAAAGTTCAGAGGATTACTATGAAGGGGCGCAAGCCAACAAATTCACATTGTGTAGATGCCATAGGCAATGTTTGGAGCTAGTACAGATGTAGAAAATGAGATATGATTAGAACAGAACATGGCCTAGAGATTTATGCGAAGACAAGAGGGAAGACAATAGAAGCAGTTTAGAGACGGCCACGATTGAAACTCTCTCGCGGCCGGCTACACGTAATAGCCAGTTCACACTCTTCCAAACTGTTGCTCAGTGTCATTCCTTTATAACCCTCTTCATTGTAAGACTCAGTCATAGTCCCTCCATTTCTTGTTCCGCCATCTTCAACTTCTTCATTATTCTTTATTCAAGTAAATTGACAATTTGGTTGCATTTCATTGGTGCAACTTCCATGGCGAAGCTATCACAGCAAAACCAGAGAAACAATGTGAATAACAACAAGAGAAATGAGAATGTTACAGGCAATAACGGTGGTGTGACAAAAGTGAAAAGAACAAGGAGGAGTGTTCCCAGAGACTCTCCTCCTCAACGTAGCTCAATCTATCGTGGAGTCACTAGGTGTGTGTAACACCTCTACTTATTTCCCTTCTTGCAATATTTCTCTCGTAATCTTTTTTTTTTCTCCTAGGCATTTATCTTGAAGTTGTGTGCACTTGTTGGGTGCATGACGTGATGCTTGTTTTAGGCATCGGTGGACCGGAAGATATGAAGCGCATTTGTGGGACAAGAATTGCTGGAATGAATCGCAGAACAAGAAGGGACGCCAAGGTATTTTTCTTTTTTTTATTATTTTTATTCATCAAAGCCATCTTATTTCTTTACTTTTCTTAAGATTTGTGAAGCTCGTAATTTTTCATTCTACTGATGTGTTCTCTCTTTTTCTCATGATTTGTTCTTTTGTTTTTGTGGAATCTGGTTGCAAAATGCAGTTTATCTTGGTACGTTTCGTGATCTACTTTTCTACTCTCTTTCACACACAGTTGCCCCAGAAACACATAATTAGTAATATGGAAAGAAATACTGATCTCTACGTACCCAAGAAAGATTGCGATAATTTTCTACATTTGCTTCCCATGTCAAATGATGTTAATCTCATTCAGTAGATATGGTTCATGTGATCTTTGCAGGTGCCTATGATGATGAAGAAACAGCTGCCCATGCTTATGACCTAGCTGCACTGAAATACTGGGGTGAAGGAACCATTCTCAATTTTCCGGTATTTCTTTATCATTTGTCACTATGTGCACGATCACACTCTGTGAGAAAAGATTACAGAAAATTAAGTACGATTACAATGCAGCTATCCACATATGAGAAGGAACTGAAAGAAATGGAGGGACAGTCTCGTGAAGAGTACATTGGTACATTGAGAAGGTACAAGGTCATATTTGCATGCATTGAGGTTTAAACAATTTACCAGTTATGAATGAAGTATGGGTCTACCAGTTTGAGGCCTTCTTTGAAGAATGATATTCATTGAATTACGGGTTTAAAATTGCAGGAAAAGCAATGGTTTCTCTCGTGGAGTTTCAAAATACAGAGGTGTCGCGAGGTACTTAAGCATCTGATCTACTCAAACAAAGATCAGGAATCAGCCCTTTCTTTACAGTGATACTCATCAGAGATCTTAACACAATTTTCTAAATTGAATTTGATCTTAACTTTCAACATATGAATGAGCAGACATCATCACAATGGAAGATGGGAAGCTCGAATTGGCAAAGTTTTCGGAAATAAATACCTCTACCTCGGAACATATGGTACTTTGCCATCTCCTCTTGCTCTTGTAGTATGTAGTATTACTATATGCATCTACTTCATCTCATCGTACTGCTCAAGGATTAAAGAACAAAAGGAAACAAATTTTGGACTATTGGCATATTGTTTCTTACTTATACTTAATTAGACCATCGAGTAAGTGCAAATTGAAAGAGGCCAGATGTCTATATATTTCGCTTAGCGTCCGTTTCTTACATTCTCATTTGACTCTGTCCAAGCTTTTTAATTTAACAGTTGGGACATCGCAGCATCAAAATGTTGCTTGTTGTTTCCTATTAGAAAATCTTAAAGCAGTCCATATCTTATCCGCAGACGATGGAGAAGACAAGACTTTTGCTTTCTAAAGAGATTTATACGTGATAACCAGTCAAAGAGTAGTCCTTCCACTGTAATACACACAGAAACAGACACAGGTAGATATCCTTTCCAACGGTTGGCCAAAGGTAGTAACTAACTTAAAAGACAAATACATGAAATTCTGTAGTTAGTTTGGTAACTGTCAACTGAATGTGTCTAAAAAATCAATGATTGAATATAGAGCTCAGAAGATGGCAAAACCCATCAAGGATCATGAGAATCACATAGGTTTCATGGATAAAACAAAGAAAAATCACTCATATATGGATATAATGACAATTTCTTTGCACAAGAACAATAAGAAGAGGAAGAAGAAGAAGAAATTTGCTGGTCGTATGAATGCTAGAAAGGTACAGCTGCAACAAACAACTACAGATGAAAAACTTATGAAAGCTTTTCATTCATATCGAAAAAATTGTTAAAACGTACCTTAATAATTGACACTTAGTTCTGTAAGAATGCATAATGTGGTGGTCAATGTTCATCAGACATTCATCAATTTCGCTATCCCATCATTGTGATGTTTTCTTTTCTTTCAACTTTGCAGCTACCCAAGAAGAAGCTGCCATTGCATATGACATGGCGGCCATAGAGTACCGTGGACTCAACGCTGTCACCAATTTCGACCTGAGCCGTTACATCAAATGGCTTAAACCCGGTAGAAATGATAATAACAACCGCATCCAAAGTCAAACAAGCACGAACGCTGACCTTAACCCTAGCCTTACCCTTGTTAACTCCAGTTTACCTGCAAGCTCTCATCAACTTGGGATAAGCTACTTCCAAAACCAACAGACAGATGTGCCCATAGAAAGTTTAGAAACATTGCCAACTCAGCCGCACCGAGCTAATGCCACGTCAGCCCTAGGGCTTCTGCATCAGTCATCCAAATTCAAAGAGATGATGGAGATGACATCTGCTGTCGACTGTTCATCGTCATCATGGGAGTCCGAGTTGCCTCAGTGCGGCAGCTTCCCAGATGAAGTAAAGACGCACTTCGAGTGTCATGATTTCAGCTGTGGCACAGAGACCGATGATATGATTTTTGCCGATCTCTGCTTGGTCTCTCACCCGATGTTCGAGCTTGAACTAGAGGCATGACGGCTAAGGCTAGGATCCGAGTCCAATGCATGGAAATGCGGTCTTGCCGTGCATTTGAAGCAAATAGTATGAGTAGTCTCTTATTATGGATGCAAGCCATGACACAAAAAAAGAAGAGTCTTGGGTTGTATTTGATTCGTTTGTTGCAGTTATTTAGCTTCTCTTCGGAAAAAAGAATAAATCATAGATGAATGAATAAGAAGCCAAATTAGATGCAATACCAATTTTTCCTTTAAACCCTTGAATTCTAGTTGACTTGGCTCGAAATTCTACTGAAAAGATATGTAAATTAGGGATTATTGGTGCCTGGTAATCTCTCAAAAGAAGGTCAGACCATTTTTTCTTCCTATTGTCTGTATTAGTTTTTTGCCTGAATTTTCAATAAAATAAAGTGCACTTCCTTGTGAGATTGGAATGACCCTCTTTGTTCTTATGGATGATTCTAATATTTTTCTTAACACGATAATACATACTGTTGAATGATTAATATTTAAACCATTGCTTGTAATTTAAACTTATAACTTGTATTTAAGAACGAATCAAAAAATTTGTACTTCAGAGTAGAAATACATTTAGAAGATGACAAATAACTTGATTCCTCGCTTCAATTGTGCTTTGCACCCTTTAATTTAAAAACCTACCCTTTCACCCTCATATGTATGACAACTCTCAACAAATTTTGCCATGAGAAATTTTTTATTTAACAAAAAATCTTACTAAAACTCTTTTACTAAGTGATGCGATGATTTTTTATTGGACGTTGAAGTAATTGAGATCCATAAATTAAACAATTAGCTTGTTCAAGCACTCAATAGAGTATTGCCACATCAATTATTGAAAGAGTATATCTAACTTTTTGGTTTTACAATTAGTACCTTGTTTAGTGCATAATGAATTTCTTCATCGACTGCATACAATATATTGAATTGGAATGGCATGATGAATGAACTTACTATGAAAATACAAAGAATTGGTTGAGTGGTAAAATGCTTAGACCCGATACGATATTTCTTCTATCCATGCGTGAGTGCAAATTAGTCAAGTCAAAAATAGGGTTTATTAAAAACCTTATTTCCAAATATCCAGCAATCATCCTATTTGTATAATCAAACGGCGAAATAGAGAGGAAATGCAGACTGTAGCTTTCCAAATCACATTTTTTAGATTGGTGAAAAAGAAAAAATCAGCTTTTTGATCAAATGTTGAAATTTTGGCTTGATCCTTTGAGATGGTATTGAAGCCACTTTCGTCTAGTGTTTATGTTTTAATTGGGCATTGAATATGATATTTTCTTCCTATTAATCAAGTTTCATGGAACATAATAAATTTAAGTGTTTGGAATAATTGGCTTCATGATCTCCTAAACATTGCAGAAGAGAAGGCTAGAAATATATATGGTCTTACAAGACGTCATTCCTTTCAGGTTCTCACCATTCTATAAGTTGCATTGACGGGAGTGAGAGGAACTCTATATGAGGTGTTTATACTTCCTAAAATTTTTTGAAACAACTAATCGCTCTCTTGAAAATCCTAAAAAGATTCTTGAAAAAGATAGGGTGACATTTTGCTTCGCTTATAAAGTGAGCACTCACTGATTTACACAGCAAGCGTAAGAAAAGAATACTTATTCTGTGAAGTTTATTGATCACTTTCAAAACAATTGCTGGAAAGTATAAAATGAATGCTAACCTATCTTCCCGCAGACTCCTAGGACGAAGGAATAATAAATTAATTGAGAAGCAATCAAAAGTTGCTCAACCGAAACAAAAGCCAAAATAAAGTAATTACCTTTCAGAAGCACCAAAGAAAAGCTGCAAGCAAATAGTGTATTCTTACTATGCATGTGATATCCAGAATTTCGATCCCGTTTCGATAAAATGAAATGGGCATTTCGTCGACGTGACTATGGTCCTTTTTCTCTGAGCTGATCACTCACGAGTTAACTAACCTATTAGGTGAAGCCGTTAAAGGATGTATCCGCGGTAAAATCCCTAAAAGCTACTTAATTTGTTGGATTGGACTAAAATCGCGTCTGGCCGATTTTAACCATGAAATTGAATCGGTTAGGGAATCGAATATTCGAGCATGTCATAATTCATTTTTGGATATTATCTCATCGTCCATCAAATTATCTGAGTCTGAAATTTCGGAAAAGAAATTATCGAAAGAAAAATTGAAGATCGGAAGAAATTAAAAAGAGAATGAGAAAACGAAAATAATTGAAGTAATTTGAATAGTAGGATTTTTACTATTGAATTACTCTTTATTTTCTTTTTTTCTCTCTCTTTCTTTCTTTCTTTCTTTTTTCTTTTTCTCTCTTTTTCTCTCTCTCCTTTTCTCTCTTTTCCTCTCTCTTCTCTCCTCTCCCCTCGCCCCTTCGTGCGAAACACCCCCACCGAACCTCCCTTTTCTTCTCTCCTCTCTCTCTTCTTTTTCTTTCTTTGACTAGTCAAAACCCCCCACCCTCTCTCTTACCTTTTCTCTCTCCTCTCTCTTTCCCCCCCCCTCGACACTCTCTCTCTCTCCCTCATTCTGTTCAAAACAGAAGCAGAAAACCAGAAGCAAAGCAGGAGCGGAAGCCGCACGAAGACCGCTCGCCGAAGCCGCCGCCGCCCGCACCGCACGCCCGCGCACCGCCGCCGCTCGCCGCCGTTCCGCCGTCCGCACTCCGCCCCGCGTCCGTCGCTCGCTACCGCCCCTCCCCCGCGCGTTTCGGCCTGTGTTCAGCCCCCGTTCCGCGCCGTTCGGCCACCTCCGGCCGCCGCCTAGCCCCGTCCGGCCACCGTTCGGACCCGCCGGACCTCCACCGGCCCTCCCCCGCACCTTGCCGCCCCCAACCCTCTCTCTTTCTCTCTGTTTTGCAGCCGAACCAGCAAACCCGGAGTGGGTTTCCAGCTGGTTCGAGGCCGCTTTTGGGCCGTTTCCGGGCCCCGAACCCGAGCCGTGCTTTGGGGTTTATCGTTCCTCGCGCCGTCCTCGTCGGATTGATCCGATCCGATTTGCGCGCGATTCCGGTGAGTAATCTCACTGATCCCTGCGTAGTTTGCTAATTATGCTTAGGGATTGGTTAAGTTTAATTAAATGTAATTAGGTGGTTAGATTTGAATAGATTAGTGATTAATTAGTCAATTGTGATGCGAATTAGACAAATTGAGTGTGTATTTAGCAAGTAGACGTGGTCTACTATTTATTGAGGGTAGCCCGGGATTTTTCCGACCCTTTATCGGGTTTCAATTTGACAATTCGGGCTTAAATGGAATTTTTAGTATTTAAATATTATTTTTCGGAATTAAATTAATTAATTATTTATTTTCCGAAAATTCAACTGGAATGGCCAGTGACCGGAAAATTATGCTGATGACCGTGGTGAAGTCCGTTTATTTAATCGGGCTTTATTTTAAGCTAAATTGAATTTGTAATATTAATTATTTAATTTTCGAAATTAATTAATTATTTATTTATTTTTCGGAAATTAAGGTTGAGATGGTTGACGACCGAAATCTCGTGCTGATTGTCGTAAGATGAGTCCGTTTATTTAATTGAGCTCTACGTTGCATGGAATTAAATAAATTGTGATATTTTAGGGATTTACCCTAAATTGATTGGAATTAATTTAAATTGTGAATTTTTGAATATGTTCCTATTGAATTGATTTGAGTAATTGACTGTTGGACAATTGAGGGTTGATTGTCAGTAATAGAGGCATGGTAGTAGACTACCAGATGCAGTAGAAATTGTGGAAATGAAAGGGAATATGTGAGTGATATACTGGCTTGATGACCAAGTATGTCATCGGGGAGAATGAACATTATGTATAGTGGTTCAATGTGGGTTCTACATCACCTTGGAGAATGCACGTGGCTCGGTAAATTAATGTATTACCTCGGAGAATGCACGTGGCTCGGTGATTAAGGAATGGCATCTAAAAGGTCACGTGGCTCGGTGACTTGATGTACCACCTTGGCGAAGAGGTCGCCTTAGAGAATTCACGTGGGCCCAAGGTTTGAGGCATGTGGCTCGGAGACTTGGGATGTCGTCCTGGAGAATGCACGTGGCCTGACTTCTAGATATTCCATCGTGGGGAATGGTTTGGGGTGACATGTAATCAATTAGGTCGATTTGATCGAGATATCGATCTTTGATGTGATTGCTTGGGTGTCTATTTGGATTGTACTGATTTGCAGGTGGGATCTGAGGCCAAGGTAAGTCCTCCAACCTGTGCGTGCTTAGGCAGCCTATAGTATAATGGTTTGCTAATCGGGCCTTAGTGGGGTAGAACTCGCTGAGACATAGTCTCATCCCGGTTTGGGGACAACATTTCAGGACCCCGATGAGGAGCTGAAGAGGAGGGATCCGAGAAAGAGAACTCGGAGGTGAAACCTGAGGAGAAGAATTTTGGAAGAAGAAGATAATTCTGAGAGGGGCCTTGAGTACGGCCCGGATGGACTGAGATTTTATCTTCTTTTAAGAACTCAATTTTGATGTGAATAGTTGTGAAGTACTCTAGTTTATGCTTTGTGTAAAAGTTTGGTTGTGAATTTCAATATGAAAAATATGGTCTTACTTTTCTATCCCATTGTGTTATTGTCTAGGGATTTATAACTGCTTCCGCATGTGCTTAATAAACGAAAGGGGTCAGCGATACTTAATCATGGGATATCGCATTATAAAATCGACCAAGGGTAATGGATGTGCGCGTGCCTGAGGATCGGGGCGTGACAATGCACAAGCATACCATAATTCTTTACTTCTTTATAGGTTCTCGACAGGTTCTTTGCTGTGATCACTCTCTTTTATGACACTTTTCTAGTCCTCGTGATGCACATTGATGTATTGCCTTCATGAGGGATCCATATACGAGGGTGGGTTGCAACAGTTGGAACATGAGAAGCACTGTGACATGTGAACTTCTTAGTGACAATATACACAACCAAAAGCTCCTGTTTGAAACAATTGCCACAAATGATTTCTCTGTTTTGAATCCCAAAAGCCAAACTGAGGATTCAATGATTTTCTGTGTTTTGATCTCATTGGAGTGGCGTGAGGGCGAGTAGATTGCGGCTCAGATTTGTGCAATTGTTTTCGACCTTTATCGATTGTCTTCAACTTGGTAGTTGGGTTAATTTACGATGTGTTGTCATTATCTATATCAAATTACTTATAGTCAAATTGGCTAATAAATGATAGTCTCGATTATCACATAATGAACAATTAGTATGTAATTAATGCAATTATGACATTACTTGTTAATGACTACAATTTAGTATAGGACATGAATCAAGTTATTAAAACTTATTACTTTTTAAATTGTTGTTAGTTATTAATTAATGTGGCTCAAGAATAATAACGCAAAATAGTCACAAGTTTGAAACTAGTAATTTCCCCGGTCACAGAACTCGTAGAATTTTGACTAAAATAATTATTATGCGTATTCCTCTGTCAGTACATTTTTAAATTTAAAAAAAAAATCAATTTCTCATTAGCTATGCCGTTATTTAAATCAAGTAGCATAGGAGTTTTTACAGCTTCAATCTAAATTACATCTATAATAAGCTCTGCATTAGCGTCTTAACTATTACTGTGATGGTTCGATTTAATTTAGCTAAAAATGTGAAGCAACAAAGAGGACATTAACACAGTTGCAGAACAAAAATGAAATAATATTAAGTATCTAGAAACAACTAAAACAGAAGAATGACAATTCAATTAGAGATAATTCTAATATATGGATACTCAGGAATCGAATTGAAGTTGTCCTAGATGGACATGAGATGAATATAGTTGGATGATAGTCTTAACTTCTCCTCGTGTGACGCAAGTGGAAGTACCAACATATGGAGTTGCAGAATCATAATAACTCAACTTTTCAATTTTATGATATGTGACATCCTGAAATTCGACCCCGATTCGGATATATGAAATGGTTGTTTCGTCGACATGCCTATGGTCATTTTACTAAGAGTTGGCCCCTCATGAGTTAACTAATCTATCAGGTGAAGCCGTTAAGAAATATAAATGCGACAAATTCGAGAATTCGATCAGAAATCGACTGCTCGACCATAATAATCGGCAATGGTCAATACGACACCATTATAAATCGATTAGCGAATGGATATAAGTCGATTCGATGGAATTACGTAGTCGAATTGCAGGTGGTTCCGCACAATTGAGATATTTGTGTCAAACAGCTATAACCCGATTTTCTATCGATAGTGCACTTGAGACATGTAATTGAATTTTTGAGATTTTATGACAACTGAGAGTCGCCTACAAGTCAGAGATGCACAAACGTGGATCGAAAATTACCGACCACGGGTTAAACGCACTAAAATCCCTAAAAGCTACCCGGTAGGTTAGGTTGTACTAAAATCGCGTTTGGTCGATTTTAACCACAAAATTGAATTCGATTTCAAGAATCAGACGTTCGAGCGTGTTACGATTCATTTTTAGGACGCCGTCTCATCTTTTGGAGAAATTTCGTCGAGTCCTGAATTTTTGCGAAGAATTAATTTCGGAAAAATCGGAAAAGAAATGGAAATTCGGATGAGATGGTGTTTGAGCTAATTTGGCTGTCAAGATAGATTATTTTGGGGAAATTGAAGGTTAATTTAGGATTGGAGGAGCCCTTGACTTGTGGGGTTGAAGACTTTGGAGGCCAAAGCAATGAATGTTTGGGATATTTGTCTAAACTCCTCATTGGTTAGTTCATTGACTTTCTTTTCCCCCATTTTCTTCTTCAGCCGACCAAACCTCCGCCTCTCTCTCATGCACGCCCACTCCTTCCTCACGCCTGCATCTCTCCCCCTCATTTCTCTTCTCTAGTTCTGCCACCAACCTCCCCTTGTCTCCCACCGGTAGGTTAGATTGTATTAAAATCATGTTTGGTCAATTTTAACCACAAAATTGAATTCGGTTTCAAGAATTAGACGTTCGAGCGTGTCACGATTCATTTTTAGGACGTCGTCTCATCTTTCAGAGACATTTCGTCGAGTCCGGATTTTTTGCGGAGAATCAATTTCGGACAAATCGGAAAAGAAATGGAAATTCGGATGAGAGGGTGTTTGAGCTAATTTGTCAAGATAGATTATTTTGGGGAAATTGAAGGCTAATTTAGGGTTGGAGAAGCCCTTGACTTGTGAGGATGAAGACTTTGGAGGCCAAAGCAATGAGTGTTTGGGATATTTGTCTAAACTCCTCATTGGCTAGCTCATTGACTTTCTTTCCCCTCCTTTTCTTATTCTTCAGCCGACCAACCCTCCCCCTCTCTCTCACACACGCCCACTCCTTCCTCATGCCTGCATCTCTCCCCCTCCTTTCTCTTCTCTGGTTCTACCGCCAACCTCCCCTTGTCTCCCACCGGTAGGTTAGGTTGTATTAAAATTGCGTTTGGTCGATTTTAACCACAAAATTGAATTCGATTTCGAGAATCAGACATTTGAGCGTGTCACGATTCATTTTTAGAACGTCGTCTCATCTTTCGGAGAAATTTCGTCGAGTCCGGAATTTTTGCGGAGAATCAATTTCGGACAAATCGGAAAAGAAATGGAAATTCGAATGAGAGGGTGTTTGAGCTAATTTGGCTGTCAAGATAGATTATTTTGGGGAAATTGAAGGCTAATTTAGGATTGGAGGAGCCATTGACTTGTGAGGATGAAAACTTTGGAGGCCAAAGCAATGAGTATTTGGGATATTTGTCTAAACTCCTCATTGGCTAGCTCATTGACTTTATTTTCCCCAATTTTCTTCTTTAGCCGACCAACCCTCCCCCTCTCTGTCACGCACGCCCACTCCTTCCTCACGCCTGCATCTCTCCCCCTCATTTCTCTTCTCTTCTCTAGTTCTGCCGCCAACCTCCCCTTGTCTCCCACCGGTAGGTTAGGTTGTATTAAAATCGCATTTGGTCAATTTTAACCACAAAATTGAATTTGGTTTCAAGAATTAGACGTTCGAGCGTGTCACGATTCATTTTTAGGATGTCGTCTCATCTTTCGGAGACATTTCGTCGAGTCTGGAATTTTTGCAGAGAATCAATTTCGGACAAATCGGAAAAGAAATGGAAATTCGGATGAGAGGGTGTTTGAGCTAATTTGTCAAGATAGATTATTTTGGGGAAATTGAAGGTTAATTTAGGGTTGGAGAAGCCCTTGACTTGTGAGGATGAAGACTTTGGAGGCCAAAGCAATGAGTGTTTGGGATATTTGTCTAAACTCCTCATCGGCTAGCTCATTGACTTTCTTTCCCCCCTTTTCTTATTCTTCAGCCGACCAACCCTCCCCCTCTCTCTCACACACGCCCACTCCTTCCTCATGCCTGCATCTCTCCCCCTCCTTTCTCTTCTCTGGTTCTACCGCCAACCTCCCCTTGTCTCCCACCGGTAGGTTAGGTTGTACTAAAATCGCGTTTGGTCGATTTTAACCACAAAATTGAATTCGATTTCGAGAATCAGACATTCGAGCGTGTCACGATTCATTTTTAGGACGTCGTCTCATCTTTCGGAGAAATTTCGTCGAGTCCAGAATTTTTGCGGAGAATCAATTTCGGACAAATCGGAAAAGAAATGGAAATTCGGATGAGAGGGTGTTTGAGCTAATTTGGCTATCAAGATAGATTATTTTGGGGAAATTGAAGGCTAATTTAGGATTGGAGGAGCCGTTGACTTGTGAGGATGAAAACTTTGGAGGCCAAAGCAATGAGTATTTGGGATATTTGTCTAAACTTCTCATTGGCTAGCTCATTGACTTTCTTTTCCCCCCTTTTCTTCTTTAGCCGACCAACCCTCCCCCTCTCTCTCACGCACGCCCACTCCTTCCTCTTGCCTGCATCTCTCCCCCTCATTTCTTTTCTCTGGTTCTGCCGCCAACCTCCCCTTGTTTCCTACCGGTAGGTTAGGTTGTACTAAAATCGCGTTTGGTCGATTTTAACCACAAAATTGAATTCGGTTTCGAGAATTAGACGTTCGAGTGTGTCACTATTCATTTTTAGGACGTCGTCTCATCTCTCGAAGAAATTTCGTCGAGTCCGGAATTTTTGCGGAGAATCAATTTCGGACAAATCGGAAAAGAAATGGAAATTCGGATAAGAGGGTGTTTGAGTTAATTTGGCTATCAAGATAGATTATTTTGGGAAAATTGAAGGCTAATTTAGGATTGGAGGAGCCCTTGACTTGTGAGGATGAAGACTTTGGAGACCAAAGCAATGAGTGTTTGAGATATTTGTCTAAACTCCTCATTGGCTAGCTCATTGACTTTCTTTTCCCCCATTTTTCTTCTTTAGCCGACCAACCCTCCCCCTCTCTTTCACGCATGCCCACTCCTTCCTCACGCCTGCATCTCTCCCCCTCATTTCTCTTCTCTGGTTCTGCCGCCAACCTCCCCTTGTCTCCCACTGGTTTGGTTTTTCCCATTTGTGTTGCTACCACACCATCCAAACCCCACGTCCGCCAGGCTCCACACATCTTCATCATCCCCTCTAAAAGTCCAGCCCCACCTCCGTAAGCTGCCACCACACACCCATCTCCACGCTTGCAACGTCCTGACCAGCAGCACCCCAGCGTCTCCAGCTTCCCCTCCGTTGTTGTCGTCCTCACCTCAGCCGCTCGTTCTAACTGCCGTCCCCATGCCGACCAACTACCAGCAGCCCCGACCAGCAACCACAGAACAGAACTGAGCCCTTGTAGGGCTGTTTTCCTTCGCCGTTTGAGCTCCGTTGGAGACGCGGTAGTCTCGGGATCTCACCACCTTCACATTGTCGTCACCATGAGCCCGTCGCCGTCTTGATCTGATGAGTTAACTCCCTGATCCTTGATTAGGTTGTTAATTGCGTTTAGGGGTTAGATTAGTGTTCATTAACTTGATTAGATTAGTGTTAAGATGGATTAGTGTTAATGTATTTTGGTTAAATTATCCTTAATATGGATTAGTGTTAATCTAGTTGATTAGATTAGCACTAATGAGGGTGGTTTAGTTTAATCTAGTGGATTTCTCTGCAGATTTGGTTACTGAACACTGCTGTTTGCGATTTTCATAGGATCGAATGTGCTACGATTTTGAGATTGATTCTTTCTTGAAAAATGTTCTAAACATCCTCAACTATGACATATATTTTACTCAAGATTTTATGGATTTAAAAGAATAAGAATTCAAATTCGTTACAAACAAAAACAGAACCTTTGTTTGTGCTGGAACTTGTGACCTTTTGGTGTTCATAAGATTTTTATCAACTCTTAGAGTTTGATTTTTGAAAGAGTTTTTTTCACAAAAGTTGTTCATCACATCTTGTAATTTAACATAGTCAAATTTCAGATCAAACAGACAATTTTTGGACCTCGAACCAGACTAATTTTGGAAAACGTAATTTCTGGACATGGACATAGTTTTGGTAACGGTTTGAACGATTTAATTCTCTTATTATAGAAATATTTGGGTCAAGATGTCTTCATGAAAAGTGTTTGTTTAAGTGTCATTTATAACATATTCAAATTTGAGAATTTTCTGAACTCTTTTGGTTATGTTTCTAGAATTAATTTTGTAGACGCGTGAGTGGACCGGTTTCTGCCAGTTAGGGCCGGTTGTGGTTTTGTGGTTGTTCTTGGTGTTTTGCTTGCTGGAAAATGTATATTTGGTGATGTGGTTGATTTGTGGCATGCTTAGAACTTATGCGTGATGATATGTGAATGGTTGTGCTATTGTGAGTGTTTATTGTTATTGCAAAAGATGGCTTATGGGCTTTTAATTAGAAAAAACAATGAGGTGTCGGGTTTGGACACCAAAACTTATTTGCTCAACAAAACTATGAAGTTTTAAACTAGGTACGTGCAAAGTTTGATGAATTAATTTTGAGTACGTGAGCACCTATGAATTTATTTCTAAAAGTTTTGAACAAAAAAAAGGAGTTACTAAAGATTGTTTCCAAAAATGGGTGGTTGGAAAAGAAAATAGAAAATAAATGAGGTGTCAAGTTTGGACGCCAAATTTTATGTGTTCAATAAAACAATGAAGTTTTATAGTAGAAGCATGCAAAGTTTGACAGGTTGATTTCAAATACGTGATTCCGTATGAATTTATTTCTGAAAGCTTTGAACAAAAAAAGAAAAAGAGTTGTCAAGTTGATCTTTGAAAAGGGGTTTTTGGTGTTCTTGGCTATATGATGGCATTATGCATGGATTTGATGACTTTTATATGATATGATGTGCAATTGAGTGCTTGATGACAATTATTGAATTTTAGTAGAAAACTCAATTTTATGGGCCTTTAAATGAAAAAATGTCAAGTGTTGGTTTTTGGACGCCAATTCTTATGTACTATATAAAACGTGGAGTTTTAAAATAGGAGTGTATCAAGTTTGATAGAATGATTCCAAATATGTCACCACACACGATTATGTTTACCGAGATTTTTAATACGAAGAAAAGTGGCCAAGTTCATTATTTGAAAACGAGGCATTTGAATGCAAAACACGATGTTCTTGACCAAGTATATGCACATGTGATCACTATCATAACCCGTCTTGATGCGTATGAATACGCGGGACGATGCCTGATTTTATCAGATGCCCAGTGGGGGTCCGGAAGCTAGTCGCAGTGGAGGCCGGACCGATACTCCTTTGTGGAATGCTGTCAAAGCGAGGGTTCTAGATGATGTCGTGCTCGATGGGGCGAGACGATGCTCGGTTATGCCAGATGACTACCTGTTGAGTTGGTTATGGCCGATGCGTCGTAATAACTGAAACACGCCTGAGTGATTGTGATAGTTGCGCCTGATTATGGGGCAAAATTGTGTAACATGGTATGGAACGTGTCATAACGGTTTTACCTTATAATCGGGACTCATGTGATTGTTTGAGATATGAACATGATGTGTTCCGGTTATTAATTACGCCTGTGATATGTATATTGGTATATGTGATGCACTAATGTGCAGGGTCGTGCCCAAGCGAGATAAGTTTTGTATGGTGTGTGTTTAGGACCGCATTCGAGGCGAATTTGCGTCATAATTGGGGTTTAGGGGGTTGATTCTCTGAAATTTTATCTCACCCCGTCGTGGGCTAACATTTTTCAAGGCCGTAGTGTGAAGATCTGCCAAGTGCGGATGTGGTGGGTGTAAGATGCGACACCTTTTGGCTGGCCCTGTCATTAGCGAAGTTTAGGTTGACCATAATCCTTGAGGTCTTTTAAGAGGGTCAATAGGAAGTGGTCGCTGAGAGACTTGTAATTAATAGACTTCGTAGGGTTAACAGTTGATAAGGAAATTGTTGTGTTTGGGAAATTTGTTCCTTGTGTTTACTATCCCTATTGTTTGTTTGTTGACTGGGTGTTGTATTTAATTCGCTTCCGCATATGCTTAATTGAAAGAAAAAGATAAAAAGAAAGGGTCGGCGACCCATTCTGGGACGTCGCATTTTTAATCGACCGTTGAGGGATGTGCATGTGCCCGGGGTTCGAGGCGTGGCATGATAAGTCTACATGAAAATGGCCTCACACCTCAAAACTGCTTAGAGCACACGACAGGTGATGGTCAATTGCGTCCCTAGAGGCCTCAAATCCCATTGCTAGCTGGCTTTTGTTCCGTCAAGGTTCGTCGGCTGTAGGTTTTCGGTTGAACTAGTAAGAGCCCGTCCCAGCTGACTACGCACGACAGGCAGCCGCCTGTCATCTGAAGTGTTTCAATATGAGGAGCTATTCTGTCCCCAGAGCCCCTTATCTAAGGAGCTCAAGGGGGAGGATTGAAGCTTTAATGTACTTTCTATGGAAACTGGCTCGAATTGATGATTTAACAACGAATAATACAACCAGATACCATTCATTTATTCATTTGAATGGTTATGATGCTTCTTGGTCCAAGAGGAAGCACAAGTCGTGTAGTCTAGCTGAGAAATCTTTTTTTATACGTGGTAAAAGGAGATTCTACACAAAATCATAGAACAATTTAAGTAGACAATGATCTTCAAGAAAAATAGTTGTCATTTTGTGAAGTTTATATTGGAAATTTTACCAATTTTTCTCAAACTAGGTTCAGGAATTGTCTTGAGAAGATCAGGAATCTGTAACTATGGCCTACAAATTGATTCCGCAATGGGTACTCATTCTAACAGAGGACTCGATGAACTTACGGGACGAGTGGGGAATCCAAGCGCTTGTGATTGGGAGCCTCTCCTTCCAAGTCATCCTCACCCTCTTTGGGAGTCACCGAATTCACGTGACTGGGCTGATTGGACTCTGCATTCGCTCCGTCCTCAGGGGCACCTACCTGGTGGCCACTAAAGTTGTGCCTTACTCTCTAGGAAAGCTCACTGGATTGAGGATTGACGATCCTTCACATCCCGACCCGGGTGTTGAACTCAAGGCCTTACTAGCTCTGTTGCTCCTGCTACAACTCGGTTACCCAGATAATCTCACTGCTTATTCAATTGAAGACAATCGACTGGGTCTGAGACAAGTCTTGAAGAGGAGCATCATTGTTATGGTTATTGTCGGCATTCTCATCAGATGTTTGAACTACACCGATTTCGTAATATTGTACTTCCCTAAGCTTCTTGCCAGTATCATCAAGTATGCAGAAGGGATATGGGCTCTCAAGTTCTCGCTTGGCTTGTACACCGGCATCACTGTCAAAGAAATTGCTGGGAAGAAAACGGTTCCTCTGTTCCTCGATGACTTGCCAAAAATTGACGGTCTTGGATTGGTTGTCAAGGTTTATTACCGTTTCCATTGCTTAAAGCCTCACCTGGAGGACTGGATCTATCATCCCAGCTATACATCTAATGACCAACTCTCAATAGATAACTGTTTGCACCAAGAGGCCTTTAGGATCACTGAAATCAAGCTAGGACTCATGTACGATATGCTTTATACCAAGGTGCCTGTAATCTACACAAAGCTGGGCTTGTTCGTCCGGTTTGCCAGCTTCTTCTGGCTAGGCATCATGCTAGGCGCGTTCAGTGCTTTGGAAAAGTCGATCAATCCTCTAGCTGAGATCACGTACGGCTGCATGTTCATGTATACTTACCAGTACAAGGAATTCCCTTTCTGTGTACTGATGCTGGCTTTCCTTTTGGAGGCTTACCGGATCCTGCTTTTACCCTATTATGAGTGGGCGATTGCGAAGATGTTGAAGCATATAATTGGCCGCTTGTCCTCACATTCTTGCGAATTACAGCACCCAGGTCCATGGACAAGTGGAGGCAGTGGCCGGATTTACTGTACCAGTTCAACCTACTTTGCTATTGCCTGCGACGCGACTGGACAAGGTACATCAAGTTCCTAAGCTTTTGGGGCATTTATGAGTACATCAAATGGAACTGGGCACTCTATAGGATGGGACCTGTGAGCCTCCCCAAGAAATTGAAGAAGAGTGTGTTGGAGGAGTTGAAAGTTTTCAAAAAGGATTGAGGCACCCACCATTTAGCAAGAGAGGCGAGTGGAGTTTCACAAAATACAATGCCAGCAACGAGATCCGGCAGAGCATCGAGACCGCATTTGATAAGAGCATTGTGGCATGGCACATCGCGACAGATATATGTTACCATCATCTTTCAGACGAGAAAGAATCTTCCGAGCGACGACGCCATTCGTGCAATGATGAATCTCCCAATTCCCGGTCCAGAAGCAAGCTGATATCAGACTATATGATGTACTTGCTCGTAATCCGTCCGAAGATGCTGTCGACCATCACAGGGAGCATTGTGTTTAAGCATGCATGCCGTCAGGTCAAGGAGATCCGAAGATCTCCGGTAACCATGGAATCTCAGTTAGCTGATAGCATTTTCAACCATGAGCAAAGTTCCAGGTCATCGGGCCAAGGGCAGGACCACGACACATTGGTGACGTTGGGATGGGACGTGATATCGGATGCACAGGGTCGCGTGAGGAATTTGCTGGCTAGGCCAAATAGGTGGAAGCTCGTGAACAGCGTGTGGATGGAGATGCTTCGCTATGCAGGGGTGACTGTCGGTCGTCTTACCACGCCGAGCAGGTCCGGCGAGGCAGAGAGTTGATCACTCTGGTTTGGTTGCTTTTAGCTCACAAGGCGGACACCTTGCATCCGTGACTGGGCTGAAACGTTGAAAACTTAGTGAAACGTTGTAATTAAAACTGGAACATGTAGCGGTGTAAGCTTTAATTTTCTGGCTTTCGAGCTTCTGTGTTTCCCAATATTTTCTAATGGCTTTTCAACTGATGTTGCATTGCATCTGATCAGGAACCCCAAATTGCTTGATTTCTGATGCATCAAACTGAAGGTCTTTGTCATTTTTAGGAGCCAAAAAAATTAAGAATAAACACAAATATTCATGAGGGTAATTGCTGGACCCGACTCTGAATAAACAGATGGAGATCAAACTACCAAAAAAAGAAAATCTCCTCTCGTGCATGAACTACATTGGAATGCAAAGCCTATGCGCACTGTAAGATTTTGTGGGACCACTGCCAACTAACTATTAAATGAAAGCATGGTTTATTATTTAATTATTCTAACACTTTCCCTCAAGCTTTCCTCCAATTATTCAAAAACTTTAAGTTATTAGATGAAAATGTGGTTTTATATTTAATTACTCTGACACTCCCTTCACGCGTATGAAAGCATGGTTTAATATATAATTACTCCATTTTCTTTGATTCTCAATGTAGGTTGGACTTTGGCCTAAGCCTAAAAGGTAAAAATGACTTGGAAAGATTTGAACTCTGGATCTCCCGCTCTAATATCATGTAAGATTTTGTGGGACCACTAGCAACTGTTTTAAAAACTTAAGTTATTAAATAAAAGCGTAGTTTAATATTTAATTACTCTACAAACTTGCGCGTGTGATCTACAACCTTTTAGATATTGATTGATTTTGGTTTCCGCAATTTGCTTTCTCATTCGACACTATTCGATGCACTATAATTCCACGACAAGTAAAGTGGTTTTATCACGTCTCATTCAAAATTTGATAGAACATTGAATCAGCATCGAGTTGATAGAGTGATGTCAGTGCGTTGCATCACATATTACCAACCCTAATTACAAATACCATTAAACAAAGTTTATACGAAACTCCAAAATCAAGTCAAGTACCATTCCATCGCTCTCCCTCATCTGGACGCTGCAAGTTCTTACAAAAAATGGTCTGAAGTGAACGGTGTTCTCCTTTTCATGAATCACGAGGAAGGACAACAAATCTGAATCGCAGGCTACAAGAGGAAGAATGCAAATTTTTTTTTAAAACTAATTGAATTAAGGAACCTCGTCAAAAGGCAGATGGAACGATTGCAAAAGCAGATAATTATAGTTCTTTCGATACATAAAGAGTTCCTTTGCTTCCTGGCTATAGTCTTGTCTTTACTCTCTATAAATAAGCCACAATGTCGTTGAGGACTATGAACGACAATTTATCTTACAAGTTCCTCCATACATTTTTGAATTCTCGAGCATTGGGAAGAGGATTTGTTGAAGTTACATATACTTAGATCATTGGAGTCAGGCCAACCCAGTTGATCTTCAAGCTTCAGCTCTGATTATTTTCCCCTTCTTGTTGATTGATTACCTTGCGGTTATTTTCCTTGGTTATCTTAGAGTTGTGATTCTTGCTTGGTACTCTTTTTTATTTGACTTTCAAAATGGCTCGCACAAGACAAGGCTCAAACTCAGCTGAACTAGAGATATCAAAATAGGTATGGACTCATTTTTCGACTTGTATTTTTCGAACTGCATTGTGTCTGGGTTGTTTAAAATAATTTAAAGGTTAGGTGAAAGTCCGTTTTAAAAGGTTAAAGTTTAATCTAATTGGTCTTGATGAGTTTTGGTTCATTCAAGGCTCATTTTGTTCACGGAAAATGAATGATGTGAAAAATATTTTCTTAAAAAATGATCGTTTGTCACATTTATAAAAATGAAAAGAGTGAAAAGTGTTTTCATTGACCATGAAAATATTTAGACATAAATTGCTATCAATAGTGAAAGCATTTTTTTATTGAATTATTATTTCGAGCAATACAAGCAATCTTTTTCAAAAAAATATTTTTCAAATCATATATTTTCTACGAAACAAAAGGAGCCTAAATACATAGAAGATTATCAAATATACTTTGAGACCACTTCTTTGGTTATTGTTATAAGTTTATGTCTGAGAGTCTCGGACACATATGAATGAATGATCTAAAAGGTGAATATAATCTTTGTGAGACGGTTTTCCTTTTTTGCTTCGGTTAGTATGGGCCTTTTCCATGGCGACATCAATCTAACAAGGAAACGAAGTAATAAAAAATGGAAAAGAATATTTAAAACACAAAATGACGGAACTACGGAGATAAGGAAAGTTCATAAGTGAATTTATGATATAAATGAAAGATTTCAGTCTCAGATTTGTAAATGTAAGAATGCTCAAACCTACGCTAGAATTTTGGGAAAAAATAACTAACCATTTTTGTACACAAATGTTAGTAGCATCTCCTGTACCTTTTCTATGTACATTGATATAGTGTTTGTGGATAAGCTTGTTCTTTTATCATTAATAATTGTTATATTTCCTTATTGTCCCTATTTGATGTTACAAATCTTGATGGATCCAAGTATTTTCAAATCTTTGAATATGTTTTAGATCTTTTAATGCTTATGGGAGTAGAAGCACATGTCACATATTTCTTCCCAGGCATGATTTCATCTACTCACTTAAATCAAAATTTTAACACTGGGAGAAAATGTTCTAAAGGCTAGTATTGGGTGGATCAAAAATGGGTTCAATCCAACTTGACTCATTTAACTTATATTGACCGACTATAATAATTTGCTAAGCTACTTAGCTACTGTCTTCAAGATGATTGGACAAGGTACATCAAATTCTTGGAGTGTTTCAGCATTCAAGAACACATCAAAAGGAATTGGAGTCTTATTAGAATGGGGCCTGTTTGCTAAGGTAAAATTGCTGGAAAATTTGCTAAGTTTCCAAATAAGAGGCTCCCATCTGTTCAGCCAAAGAGCGGAGTGGGCTTTCGATAGATTTGAAACAGATGAACTCAGATATTGTGTGGAAAAGGGGTTTGATAAGTGTATTGCCGTATGCTACATTGCAACAAATGTGAAGACTCGTACGATTTTCCCTATGGAAGCAAATTGATTTCGGATTATATGTTGTACCTTCTAGCTATCCATCCTCACATGTTATCGGTCATCACGGTAGATATCGACTTTGCACATGCTTGCTCTAAGATCAAGTCAGTCCTGGAAAGTGAAGCTTCAGTAAAACAGAAAAGAAATTAGCCTAGGGCATTCTGACAACTCAACAAAGTCCCCCTTGCTTGAGACAAGATCCCAATTAGAGAATAACATCGCAATGGAACATGATATCCGATTCAAAAAGACTTGCCCGGTTGTTGTGGAACAGGGGAAATGAATGGCAGGTAATAGACAGTTTCTGGATGGAGATGCTCTTTTCCGCTGCCGAGAACTGTGAGATTGTCACGCCACGCAGACCAACTTTGCCGAGGTGGAGAGTTGATCACTCTCATCTGGCTCATTTTCACTCTCAAGACAGACAAACCCTTAGCTCCATAGTCTATGCCGAATCATTTTTCATGTTGTATAATTAATATGATTGTGAAATCTGTAGATTGTGTTTGAGACATGTAGCTAAATTTACTCTTATTACTTAAAATCTAGAACTGCATGATTTTCTGATATAAGCCAATTTATTCTGAAGCCCTGTGGGGGTTAATATCTCTCAATTAGCATAGAAAAGCTTCATAAGGAAAATATTATGCAGAAGGCATAATACCGTTGGGTCCCAACCTCCACTCTTCTATCAACTTCTTGTTCACTTATTCTTTGGAATGGGATTCCAGAATAATCTTTTTCTAGAATTAATATATTCATATCCTTAGATCCACACGAAAGCATAAAGATTCGCTTATATCGTCTAAGAATCAGAGTTGCAAGGTTGGACTAGGAAGGAGAACGTGTTAAATAAGTAAACAAATCAGATAGGTTGCTCAAACTGATGATATACCCGAATCTTTTGCAGGGCATACACTGACATAAAGATTCCGTCATGTTAATTAGTCCACGTGGGAGAAGTTTGAATCTTTATTTTCTTTAAATAGAGAACAGAGGAACTTAAGAGTCGACCTACTTTGAAGTAGGAATAAATAGCGGTGGGAAATATTTTCTGGATTGATTATCCAAATGTAGACACAACCAATAAGTTATGTCAATAGCTAACATTTGTTCGGGCAAATATGTATAAGCCGGTCGTTGGAAAACGTATATATACATTTACCACATGAACGAGGCTCGTGTATCGTTTCTGACTACATTTGGTCAGTAATGGAGTCATAGGAGGAAACAAAAATTCGACCCGAAAAATAAAATATAAACTGTATGCAATCCTTCTATCTTCCCTTGAGAAAGTTTCTGCAGATCCTCTCCCAGCACTTCCGATCTGGCTCGGCCATCTCTAACGCAAACTTGGCATTTTCAGCGAAACCTTTCTGCAAGAGTCACAGCAACACCAGTTTAGTGGACGAAGCATGGAAATGGTCGCTGATACATCAAAATGAAGAGAGGGGTATCCGCATTAGTGATGCGGCTGATCCATTACCTCGATGCAGCCGTTGTTGAGAAGGCGGTCGATGAGGTTGAAGAGAATATCTTTGGTGTACTCAGGGTGGCCCTGAATACCGAGAATGTGATCACCAACTGCGAACATCTCGACGCCGGTTTTGTCGGAGAACGCAATGACTTCAGCACCAGCTGGGAGCTCCCACACCTCATCTTGATGGCACTCAATGATGGACAGAGCTGGTGGGATATCGTCCATCTTATTCAAGTACCCACATGGGAACAAATCCTTCACAATCCTCACCTTCCTCAGCCCAATGTCCCACCCAGTGTGTGCTTTCCCAACTTTGCCACCCAATGCTCTGCAAAGCACCTGCAACAGAAAGCGTTCAAGAAAGCCCCCACTTCAGCAGCCAACACAGATGACTACCCATGAATATTTTGGCTTCAGTACAATCAGGATTCGACTGGGATCAACGGGTTCCAGTTATGTATTCATCACATGCATCTACCTGGTGGCCGAAGCAGATCCCGAGGATCTTCTTGTCCATGGCATCCAGAGTCTGCAAAAGGAGGCAGAGCTTGAGGATCCAGCAGTCATTGCCATAAGCGTCGTGAGGGCTCCCGCTGATGACGAACCCGTCGTACCTGTGGAGCTCGTCCATGTCCGGGAACTCCCCATCCACGACCCTGTACAGGTCCCACTTCTCGCCGTCCTCTGCGAAGGCCGCGACGAACACGTTGAAGTACCCGCCGTAGACTTCCTTCACGTAGTCCGAGTCTCTCGCCGCGAGCAAAAGGGCGTATCTTTTCTGCGATGTAGCCTTCATTTTGGAGCCAAGAAGCCTGCTTGGGACAATCCGGGTATGTCTGAATCTTGCAACAAGAATGTCTGAGAGAGTGGGAGGCAAAGAGTGTGTGTACTTTCTTTTTGTAGATGTGTGCGAATTCGATGTGCAGAGAAACGGAGGAGGAGAGGTGGCCTTTATAGAGAAACGAAGGAGACGGAAGATCTTGGCCATGAGATGCTATGCTGCTCCGGAAATGGAAACTTTCATGAGCTGGGATTTGGAAAATTATAGATATGAATATTTTGTCTACATTATGTAATTTAAAAAAAAAAGGAAAAGACAATCTCCATAATGCAAGAAAACGACCCGGAACAAGGGGAGGGAAACCGCAGCTTGGAGAGACACGGTTTGACCATTAGGCCCTTTTCAGCCCCAAAAGAAAACGTGGGCACCGGGAACTTCTTTGTCTCCTTTTGTTTGAACGGTCACGCATAAGTTCAAAGACGCCCTTCTATTTTGTTCTCTCAAGCACATAGAAATTGATTACAAATTGATTGGCACTTTACACTTAAAAACCAAAAAGGATCTTGAGCTAGGATCATCCAAGTGAAGAGGGTGAAGAGGGACATAAAGAAGAGAGGCTTAGACTAAGTGGGCTGGAAATGGATTAATTTTATAATCCATTTGGACTCATTTATTTCATGCTTTAAATTTTAGAACCCATTATAGGTAGGCTCTTTAAATATGAAGTGACCTATGTACGACCCATTCTCGACAATTTTGAGTTATATATTTTGATAGGTCTAATGCTAAGTGTGTAATATTGCAAAAGATGAATATATACTGGAAATTTTGCTTTGGGTCTTCTATGGAAAAATTATTCAAAATTTTCAAATTTGGCATAGTGTATATGCTAAATCTAAAATTTCACGTAATTGTTTCTAACTAAATTGGTAAAATTGAAAATTTAGGGTTAAATTTGCATCCGTACAATAAGTTTAGAACTGATTGAATAATTTTCTCAATACTTTATAAACAAAATAAGCACTTCTATCTAAATAGTGAAGATAACTTTGCTAATGAAATAACACAATATATAAAAATTCAAAAAGTTCAAATGGATCTTGAGCTAATAACATTGAAGTGAAAATAACCATATCACTCATCAATCCAACCAATTACAAAGTGAAAATACCGAGTATTTTGAATGTCTTTCACCTAGAAAATCCACTTATCATGCTGTACTCTTTTAACTAGTTATATAATTGGATCGATGATAGGATCCTTAAAAAGCACCTAAAAGTTTCTCATAAACGTGACCTTATAATTTGAGCAATGTCAAACCCAAGGGAAAACGCTTCCTTGTTGTCATGAATTAGCATTTTCAAATAGTTATCTTCAATATGCTCCTTCCCCGCCACGCATGGCAGCTAGCATGTCCTACCACACAAGAAATGAGAAAAAAGTGGGGGAAGCTTACCGGTCAAATTCCGGTCGAGAATATAGTAAATTAAATGATCGAGCACATCAATTCTATGGACCAACGTTAAGGGCCACGTACGCGTGGGAGCCAAAACGCCCCGCCGGTTTTGGCACTAATGGAATGTTGCGTGATCTAATCACATCATTTACTTAATGGCCTTCTTTTGTAATTTTTTTAAGCAACGCGGCAAATCGATTGTTGAACAGCATGGATTTGCCCAAAAGGTTTGAAAAGGACATGAGATTTGATTACGCAAAAACTATTCAATAAGGTATTTCCCAAGATAGAAAGATGGGAGTTGACAGGAACGGGCTCACTGGCTTAAGGCTACATTATCAAATCAAACGGGAATTATATATCCTATAATGGACAGAGCCAAGCAAAGTAAGAACCAAAAACTTTGGTTCGATCGGATTTGATGCACTGTTCATTTTCCAAAATTTTATTTGCATATTAGATTAATATTCGCTCACTGTTTAAACCACGTTGAGATCTCTTTTGCACAAACAACCCATCACAGGTATGCAAATAATCGACATTTTGAAAGATTCTGTAATATACTCGTAGTAATTAACGGAAAGAAATTATTGAAACAATATGAAAGAATAATATAAAAAATAGAGAAGACTCAAATTAAAATTTAAGTACGTGAGAGATAAAATAGGATGAGCAATTTATGCATTCGTCTATTAACAGAATATTTGATATTATTGTGATTAAGGGGAAAAATAAATATTTTAACCTCTTCACGAGGTTCTGCTCACTTCATTTAATATGGTATTGATGAAAAATCAATGTTTCACTATAATGACATGAAATTACTAAAATGATGAGAATAAGAGAAGTCGCGAATTCTTTTAGTTAATTAATTATTCTCTCATTAGAGAAAGATCAGGACGGCAATCGCAATCAATTAAAAGTCCCATGGAGGAAATTGCTTGGTGGGGACAGTTTCGTGTTGTGACATTCGAAATTATTGAGATGAAAAGTTATTTTTATATCGGAACTTTTTTTAAAAAAATATTACGGAAAAGGTCGTCCGCGTGAATGGCATTTTCTCGCGTGTTATGTGTTGGAATAGACGAGACAACAAGGATAGCAACGTCAGTGATGTCCCACGGTCCACGCGAACCCGTTATCTCCACAGGATTACGCGAGCACTCGAACTTTATCCTTTCCTGGTGGTCGTGAGTCCACTTTTATTTGCACGTTTGCAGCATTTCCCCTTTCAATTTTCGTGGGATTACCAAAAGAAATTATGATCCTCCTCGCTATTTCTCTGCATATTAATTGGAAATACCTCTCAATCTCTGCGCAGACAGTAGACACTAAAGGGTCCGATATGCTTCTGTTTCATCCACACAAAAAAAAGAGAAGGAAAATCTAAAACTACAAAGGTTGATTTTGGTGTTGTATTGAATGGGTTCTGTGTTGATCCTGGACAAAATAATGTATGGCTCAAGAAGAACAAGGAAGAGTGTTCGCAGAGACTCTCCTCCTCGACGTGGCTCGATCAATCGTGGAGTCGCTAGGGAAGCAAAACCCCTCTACGCGTTTCACCCTTTGAATTTTTCTCTCTCACTTCATTTTTATTGTCTCTTCGGCATCTATCTTGAAACAGCGTGGATTTCATTCATGCCTGTTGGGCGCACGTTATGTGCTTGTTTTAGGCATCGGTGGACGCAAAGATATGAAGCGCGTTTGTGGGACAAGAATTGCTGTGACTCTATCGCAGAACAAGAAAGGATGCCAAGGTATGTGATCATTTTGATGAATCAAAATGAACCTTTTCTATTGATTGTAGTTGATTTGGTTACCTTAGATATTCATCTAACAAAATATATAAATAGACTCATGTACTTTTCATTAGTTACATCCAATACACAAAAATTCACGTATTCTTTATCTTGGTTTTAGAGCAAGACGATCTTGAAGTACATTGGATGTGACATGCACCCCATACACAAAAAAATAATCTTGCATCTTGTCGTTTTTTTTTTTCAACAAGTCCTAAAATATCCTCTCGTCAACATCTCATCCAATAGCAAACATTGCCCGTTTAGTTTTTGCATAGTCTGCGGAACCTGTTATCTGAGGAAGTGTCATCGAGTCTATATTGTAATAGTGCCGGTCGCATGGGCAGTGTTTTTCCACAATGGTCATCATGTGCTAGCCACATAAGCTGTACCACTCTTATTTCTCCACCAAGTTTGCAGCTTTAGTTGTTGTTTGAGACTCTTTCTCTAGTCGTTTGGAAAATAGACATCACCAGACTCGCCACCCTTAGATTGAACCTAAAATTTCGTCGACGATAGCATCCTACGCAATGGTGGCCTTTTGTTGCATAGCCTACTTGACAACCACGTCAACTTCATACGATTCTTTTTTCAGCACACCGAACCGCTTCTCATTATTAAGAAAAGGTAACTAAGATAAAATATGAGCATGTTTTATAGTTCCGAATTAGTGGATGTTGCCAAAGGAAGTGGCGATGCCTTAGTTATCAAATGATACATAATGCAATACAGTCAAAACAAGGTCTTCTACTAAGAAAAGAATAAATACCTCATTTGTTTAATCAATACAAATTGTGACCCGAATCTTTTGCACACTGAGCACTTTAGCTTTCAAGAGCCAGCTTTCTAGTTAGCAATCCACTCAAGCATTTTTTGGATTTTTTTCATCTGAACTTAGTTACCTTAAATTTGAAGGTTGTTAGAGATATTTATGATATTTTCCAGACATATTTAGGATATATTACATATTTCTTGTGATTGTGTATAAATCTATGAAATTCTCTAATCCTTGATTGTGTATATCTTGATTGATCATACTTGATTTGATTATCAATATAGCCATAGCTAATAATACTCTTAATTAGGTATTATCCAATATATAGCATTTCTACAATTTTCCATTCCAGATATTTCTTTTCTAAACTCAAGTTAACATGTCATATTTTATGCACCTTGATTTTGAGGGGATATTAGAGATATTTCTCTAAGATATTTTTCTTTATTTGAAATAATTAGAATATTCATTTCCATTCTCTATAAAAACAAATGAGGAGATGTGAGATTAGCTCCAGATGTGCACTCGGAGGTGCACTGTTGTGCACTGGGTGCACATTGCACCCGGTGCACCTCAAGATAGTCTAGCTCTAATATCAAGATAAGAAATACGTGGCATAGAAATAATGGAACTTTTGTGCATTGGATGTACCTAATGCAGAGTACATTAGCCTATTTATAGTTTTATTATATGACTATCTAAGGTAATCAAATCAAGTACATTCAGTCCTATATATGCACAATCGAGATAATGGAGAATCTATCGGATATATGCACAATCATGAGATATATAGAAAATCTCCTAAACATTTCTAGCAATAGGAATATGCCTTGACACAGAGTCTTAGTTTCTACTTTGATTCATTTGTTACGGTTCTTTAGCTTATTTTCTGTAAAAAAGAAAAAGAAAAAGGATAAGTGCATTAAAAATTCTAAAACTTGTCAAAAAAGTATAATTGAGTTCTAAAACTTTAAAAAAAAAAAAAACAGGCATATTTTGAAACTTGTCAAATTAATGCAATCAAATCCTTTTGTTAACTCTATCCAACTTAACTAATAGAGAAAGCTAATATAGCTAAACATGAAGTTGTTTTGATTCAAATTTTATTTTAATCTAAATATCATTTAAATTAGATGACAAAATAAAATATATCTTTATAATTAAAAATTGGAAGGCAAAATAGGGCAAGGGCTTGCAAGGTTGGGCCCTAGCTAGTGGTCGACCATCTTGACTGACTGCAAGTGAGGGTCGCGGCCCTCACTGAGATCAGGCAAGGATCGCCGGCCCTCGCCTAGACCTAGTTGAGGGCTAACAGGTCCTTGCAAGTGTTAGGCTGGGGTTGTCAAGCCTAGCCCCACCATCGCCAGCCCATTCAAGCTATGGTGGGGCGGTAGCCAGGCCCTTGCCCAATTTCGCTTTCCTTCTTTCTCTTTTTAATTTGTTTTATCTTTTAAATCTAGTTAAAATAATATTTAGATAAAAAAAATCAGATTTGGATCAAAATGTTGTCATTTTGGCCTTGACCTTCATGCTTTAGCTATGTTAGCACCACATAGGAGAGAAAAAATAATAAAAAAATAAGTTACATTAACATTTTCTATTAGCAAAATTGGATGAAATTAATAGAAAAATTTTATTGCGTTAATTTGATAAGTTTTAAGACTTGATTATATTAGTTGACTAAGTTCCAAAATTTTACTTTGAGTAAGACATGTAAATTGGGGTCAGGGGTACCTAATCCATTTCCTATTCTTTTATTAGTTCTTTGCCTGGATGATCCATAAAATAAAACCCTCCTTGTTCTTCTCGATGATTCTAATAGTTTTATTTTAACGCCTGATACATATTAAGGGATTATAATCGTTCCCTGCAATTTAACCTCAAAACTCGTATTAAGAATGAAACAAAAAAAATGTATACTTAAGAATAAAAATTCATTTAGAAGATGACAAATAACTTGAAATTATCACTAAAAACTTTTGGTTCCTCGCTTTAATTGTGCTTTGGACTCTTAAATTTAAAAACTTAGACCTAGCTCCATCACACGTGCACACGCACGCACGCACAGATATATAACTCTTAGCAAATTTTGCAATGAGAACTTTTTTATATTCTAAGAAATCTTACTAAAACTCTTTTACTAAGTGATGTGATGACCTTTCGTTGGATGTTGAAACTAATTGAGACCCACATTAGCATAAGAGTTTCAGCTAGATTTTGTACTATATCTAATATTGTTGTTTTGCATTTAGTGACCCGATTTAGTATATGATTAGTTTCGTCATCAACTGCATAACGTATTTTGAATTGGACTACCATGATTAATGAACTTATTACAAAAACCCCCCAAGGCATTGGCTGAATAGTAAAATGCTTAGATTGGATAAGGTATATCTTCTATCCATGCATCGATGGAAATTAGTCGAGCGGAAAATATGGATACCCCAAATAATGTTATAAGAAATTATTGCCCAATATCCAGCAATCGTCCTATTTGTATAATCAAACGGCAAAGCAGAGAGGAACTGCAAGCGATGGGCTTCCAACCAAATCACATTTATGAGACAATGTTAGAGTTTTGGCTAGATCCTTTGAGATGGCACTAGAGCCACTTGTCTAATGTTTATATTGTAGTTGAGCATCCCATATAAGATTTTTTTCACATTGATCATGTTCCATGAAGCTTAACAATCTAAGCTTATATGAAAAACGGCTTCATGATCTCCAAGATATTGCATAAGAGATAGCTAGAAACATATGGTCTCATAAGTTGTCACTCCTTTTAGGCTGCGTTTGGCAGTTAGGATAAAATTTGGGATATGATAAGATTTATCCTATCCTACGTTTGGTGCCCACTCAGGATAGGATAAAGTCGGATATAAATGGGATAGAGACAGGATAAAATTATCTCATGGGGGATGTGGGATAAAGGTAAATAGGATTTGTATTGTCCATAATAGGAAAGTTATTTTTCTCAAATAACAAACTTATTAAATTAACAAAATTGAAATTATATTTCAATATAAATAATATTTGAATTCTAATTTAAGAAATTAAAAATAAAAAATAAAAAAATTATTTTAATTAATCTTAATTTATATATTCAACTTTAATTCTATCCTATAATAAACATTCAATCTATAAATTAAATATTTATATTTATTATATATTTTAGGTATTTTTGTATTTTAGGTATGCTAGTACAGTTTACTATTTGATAAATTTTATTAAAGAATGATGAAAGGGGAAAAAAAGAAATAATAAAGAAAATAATATAAAAAATAGGAAAAATAAAATAAAAATAAATTAAGGAATAGTGTTACGAGAGATTTTCACCATCTCCGTTTATGAACATTTAGGTTCATTTATAATAATATGTCATTTATATGAAAAAAAATATATATATGATATGATGTGAACATATCCAACTTTAATCTTGCGATTCACCAAACAATGGATATGATATAAAAAAAATCATAGGATTTCATATCATATCCTATTCATTCATATCCCGATTAGAAATCCGAACGACCAAACGTTAGGATCTCACCATTCTATTAACTTGCACATAATGGAGGGACAAGAATTATATATAATGTCGTTTTTACTACTTTACTTTTTTTTAAAATAACTAATCGCACTCTTGGAAATGCTTATAAAATGCTTGAAAAAGATAGGGCGAGGTTCGCCTCACTTATAGGATAGCGAAGGTAACAAAAGGATACATATCTTAGAGAGTTTATTGATCACTTTCAAGACGATTGCGGGAATAAAGATGTTCCTTCAGACTCCCAGGAAAAAGGAACAATAAATTAATATGAGGAGCTAGCAAAAGTTCCTCAGCCGAAACTTAAACTAAATTAAAGTAATTGATTTTCCAAAGCGAAAAAAGAAAAGTTACAAGCAAGTAATATATTCTGACTATATTGTAATCGCTCTCTTCTGCGACACTTTTCTACTCCTCGTGATACACATTGATACGAGGCATATGTATACGAGGTCGCGCCTGAGGATTTGGAACATAAGAAACACTCTATGCCAATTCCTGAGCGACAGCACATTCCCAACCAGAAGCTCCACAGATGATTTCTCAATCCTGGCAACCCGGAAGCCGCAGTGAGGATCAATCCATGTTCTTGCTGGAGTCGCGTGAGAGCGAGTAGATTTCGGCTCAGGTTTGCGCATTTACTTTGGACCTTCGACCTTCTTTATCATCATCTTCAGTTGCTTTCACTATTTTCTTCCGAGACTAGCTATTTCCACCTCCATTTTACGTGGAACCGCCCCTCTTTATTTAAAGTGACAAGGATGCCGTTATGCCCCTAATCCTAGAAGCCTCTGATCGCATTGCCAAATCTTATTAACGCTGGCTTATGTCACGTCGTGCTCCATCGGCTGTAGGTTTCCCGTTAAACTACTAAGAGTCCACTCCAGCCAACTGCTCGCGACGGGGCAGCTACCCGTCCTCAGAAACTTTTGATGGGCAATGGCCATTCAGTCCCAAAAGCACTTTGCTAAGGCCCCTCAAGCGGGAGGCCTGAAGCTTAAACGTACTTTCTGTGGAAATTGGCTCGAATCGATGTTTATCAGCAAGTAAAACCCCCAAGTACTATTCATTTATTCATTTAAATGGTTACGATGCTTCTTGGCACGACAGGATATGCAAATAGGCTACGCAAAATCATAGAACTTGCACGAATTAAGTAGACAGTGATCTTCAAGAAAATTATATTTAGGCCGTTATTTTGTGAAGTTTATATAAAAAATTTAACCAGATTTCTCGAAATAGGTTCAGGACATTGTGTGGAGAAGCTAAAGATTGTTATTATGATGGCGAGCAAATTGATTCCGCATTGGATGTCCCACACAAGAGAGATCCTGATGAACTTTTGGGATGCGTGGGGAACCCAAACGCTTGTGATCGTAAGCCTCTCCTGCCAAGTCATCCTCACTCTCTTCGGGAGTCGCCGAAAGAACGTGACCGGGCTGATCGGGCTCGGCATGCGCTGCTTCCTCTGGGGCACCTACCTGGTGGCCACCGAAGTTGTGCCTTACTCTCTAGGAAAGCTCACTGGACTGAGGATCGACAATCCTGAACATCCCGACCCGGGTGTCGAGCTCAAGGCGTTCCTAGCACCATTGCTCCTGCTACAACTCGGTTACCCAGATAATCTCACTGCTTATTCAATGGAAGACAATCAGTTGGGTCTGAGACAGGCCTTGAACATGAGCATCATCGTGATGGTGGTTGTCATCATTCTCATCAGATGTTGGAACTACACTGATTTCGCAATATTGTACTTCCCGATGTTTCTTGCAGGTGTCATCAAGTATGCAGAAGGGATATGGGCTCTCAAGTTCTCGCTTAGCTTGAACACCGGCATCACTGTCAAAGAAATTGCCGAAGAGAAAATGGATCCTCCGTTCCCCGATGGTTTGAGAAAAATTAAAGGTCTTGGTTTGGTTGTCAAGGCTTATTACCGTTTCCATTGCTTAAAGCCTCACCTGGAGGACTGGATCTATCATCCCCGCTACATATCTAATGACCAACTCTCAATAGATAATTGTTCGCACCGAGAGGTCTTTAGGATCACCGAAATCGAGCTAGGACTCATGTACGACATGCTTTATACCAAGGCGCCCGTAATTTATACCAAGCTGGGCTTGTTTGTCCGGTTTGCCAGCTTCTTCTGGCTAGGCGTCACCCTATGCGCGTTCCGTGCTTTGGAAAAGTCGATCAATCCTCTAGCCGAGATCACGTACAGTCGCACGAAGAGCTTCAGCTCGTTCGTGTATACTTACCAGTACAAGAAATTCACTTTCTCTGTGCTGGTGGTGGCTTTCCTTTTGGAGGCTTACCAGATCCTGCTGTTACCCTACTCCTTGTGGGCTATCGCGAAGATGTCGAAGCATTACAATTGGCCGCTTGTCCCCACATTCTTGCGAATTATAGCTCCCAGGTCCGCTTACAAGTGGAGGCAGTGGTCGAATTCGCTGTACCAGTTCAACCTGCTTCGCTATTGCCTGCGACGCGACTGGACGAGGTACATCAAGTTCCTAAACTTTTGGGGCATTTATGAGTACATCAAATGGAACTGGAGACTCTATAGGATGGGACCTGTGAGCCTCCCTGAGAACTTGAAGAAGAGCGTGTGGGAGGAGTTAAAGGTTTTTGAAAGGGCTCGACGCACACACCCATTTAGCAAAAGAGGGGAGTGGAGTTTTGAGAGATACGGGGTCAGCGCCAACGACGAGATCCGGCAGAGCATCAAGACCGCGTTTGATAAGAGCATTCTCGTATGGCACATCGCGACAGATATATGCTACCATCGTCATTCGGACGAGAACGAATCTTCCGAGCGACAATGCCATTCGAACAATGATGAAACACCCAATTGCCGCTCCGGAAGCAAGCTGATATCAGACTACATGATGTACTTGCTCGTCATCCGTCCAAAGATGCTGTCGACCACCACGGGGAGCATTGTGTTTAGGCATGTATGCCGTCGGGTCAAGAAGATCCGAAGATCTGCAGAAATAACGGAATCTCAGTTAGCTGATAGCATTTTCAACCATGTGCAAAGTTCCAGGTCATCAAGTCCGGGGCATGAACAGGAGACATTGGTGACGTCGGGATGGGACGTAATATCGGATGCACAGGGTCTCGCGAGGAATTTGCTGGCTAGGCCGGATAGGTGGGAGCTCATGAACAGCGTGTGGATGGAGATGCTTTGCTATGCAGGGGCAAACAGTCGGTCGTCTTACCACGCCGAGCAGGTCCGGCGAGGCGGAGAGTTGATCACTCTGGTTTGGTTGCTTTTAGCTCACAAGACAGACACCTTGCAACCCGTGACTGGGGCCTAAATTCGCTGAAAACTTAGTGAGACGTACCGGTTTATCATTGTGTTTAAAACTGGAACATGTGGGGCTGTATGCTTTAATTTTCTGTCTTTCGAACTTCTGTGCTCCCCTTCTTCCCTGTTTTGAAGCTTTCCATCTTTCTTTTCTCTCCCAATCTATTTTGGGAGTTTGTGTGTGAATAAATTTCTGCACCTGATCTTGGGTGAACGTGGAGATCACTTTGGCTATTCATCCAGTCGATAGCCACCAAGAAGGATGTTTGTGACGTTGCTCCACAATCTCTTCAAGATTAGACCGCTCTCCTCTCCTAATTTAGATTTAGGTCAAGTTTCGGCAGTTTTATTCTGTCAAACTAGATCTAAATATAGATCTAGGAGCTCCTTACAGGTATTTGATCTGTGTCCTTTCAATATTTTGACATTGGTGTCTCTGCACAGCGATGGTGATGAAAACGTTGAGCTTAGATGTGAACCGCAAGCCGTTGCAAATGGAGTAGGAGATTTCAAAATGTGCTCATCACTGAATCTAGTAATCAGCTGCCAATTGTTTACATATCTATTCTTGAGGGATGAGAGTGTGCTTTTAGCTGCAAAGTGTGCTTTGTTATTTACTTTTTAGCTTTTGATTTGTTCTGTAGTTATTTGAGATTTGCTAGGCTTAAAGCCTTCTATGTACTTCTCGAGTATCATTTTGATATATGAATGGTATCTTTTTTTTTTTAAAACAAAGGTCTTTAATTATTTTTGGGAGCCAACAAAATTTAAGAATAAAAACAAAGCCTACACGTCCAAGTTTATGAGCAAAAATCACACGTTCAATCTACAAACTTTTAAATATTGATCAATTTTGGTCTCTGTAATTTGCTTTCTATTCAATGTGCTATAATTCCACGACAAGTGATTTTATCACATTTCATTCAAAATATGATAGAATATTGAATCGGCATTGAGTTGCTCGAGTGATGTCATTGTGTTGTAGCAAGCCTCATTACAAACACCATAAAAAAAGTTAATACCAAACTCCAAGATCAAGTCAAGTATTATTCCATCACTTTGTCTCATCCGGACGTTAACCGTGTTATCCTTTTCATGAATCACGTAGAAGAACAACCGATTTGGATTGCATTCCAGAAGAGGAAAGAATGCAAAAAGCTTCCTGACTGTAGTCTAATCTTTACTCTCTACAAATAAGCCACAATGTCGTTGGGGACTATGAACGACATTTGATCTTACATGTTCCTCCATACATTTTCGGAGTCGTGAGCATTGAGAAGAGGATTTGTTAGAGTTATAAACTCCAATCATTGGAGTCGAGCCAACCCAGATGATGTTCTCAGGTTTCAGCTCTGATTATTTTCCCCTTCTTGTTAATTGATTACCTTACGTTATTTTCCTTGATTATCTAAGAGTTGTAATTCTTGCTTGGTACTCTTTTCATGAGGCTCAGACTTAGCTGGACTAGAGATGTCAACATGAGCCGCAAGCCCATTTTTTTAATCGTAGTTTTAGAACTACATTGTGTCTGAGTTGTTTAAAATATTTAAAAGTCCGGTCAAAAAATGGGTTTTAAAAGATTAAAGTGTAATCTAATCTGTCTTGATGGGTTTGGTCCGTTTAAATAAAAAGAAGATTAACAAATATACTTTGGGACCCCTTCTTCTTTGGTTATTTATTATAGGATAGTGACACAACTGGTTCATGAACTTTGGCTTAATATGCAATGTGGTCCTTGAACTTTACCATGATGTGCAATGTTGCTTTTGAATTTTTGATTTGTTTATTATTGTCTCTAAATTTTTAGTACGTGCTCAAATTAGTCCTTGAACTATTAAAAAAAAAATCAATGTTATCATTCCATTAATTCAAGTTCGGAGATAATATTGAACATTTTCATATAGTTCAATGACTAAATTGAACATATATAAAAATTTTCGGGACCATATTGAATAAATTAAAAGTTCATGAATGTCATTGCGCATTGAGTTAAAATTTAGAGATCATATTGAACAAATTAAAAGTTCAAGAACCACGTTGTATATTAAGCTAAAATTCATGAACTATTTGTTTCATTTCCCCTTTCTTATAACTTTATGCCTCAAAGTCTTGGACACGTATGAATGACAATCCAAAAGGTGAATATAATCTTTGTGAGATGATTTTCTTTTTTGTCTGGTTACTATGGGCCTTTCCATGGCGACGTCAATCTAACAAGGAAAAGAAGTAAATACAAAAATTGGACAGAATAATTAAAACACGAAATGACGGAATTATGGAGATTTGGAGAAATTCATGAGTAAATTTATAATATAGATGAAAGATTTCAGCCAAGCAGAAATTAACCACCAAAAAAAAAAGGTTAGATTTGTTCATCTGAGAATGCTCAAACCTATGGTTGAATCATGGGAGATAATAATTAAAAAATTTTGTACACAAATGGTAGTAGCATCTCCTGTATTTTTTTCTATGTGCAATTGACATAGAGTTTGTAGATGAACTTGTTCTTTCATTGTTGGCAGTTGGTACATTTCCTTATTGTCCCTCTTAATGTTACGAATCATGATGGGTCTATAGATCTTTTAGTGCAAGATCTCATCTACTAATTTAAAACAAATTTCTAACATTGGGAGAAATGACATGAGATGTGTTCTAGTAGTTAGTAGTCCGGGTCATTTTTTGGGTGGATCAAATTGGGTTTGATCCAAATTGACTCATTTAATTCGTATGGACTAACTACAATAATTTGCCGATTGCTGTAAAAAAAACTCAGCAAAATTATCATGTTAGGCGAAGTTTTTGCCAAGTGAGCGCAAAGTGATTGCAGTAATATAAGACAATTTGCTAATTTTTTAGAACACCTCCTAATGATACCGATTTGAATCTGGCGATACAAAGGAGTGATGATCTTGATTCGGTAATAGATCTCAAGAAAGAACTGCTCTGTTTCCTCATTTCTAGGACAATCTGGGGATATAATGGCTTTTTTCGAATGGATTGCAACGCTGGCATTAGTGGCGTGGGACGATCTGATGGACTTATGGGATGAATGGGGGATCCAAATGCTCGTGATCGGAAGCATTTCCTTCCAAGCGGTCCTCCTCTTCGGGAACCACCGGAGGCATGTAACCGGATGGTGGGGCATATTGATGAGAACGATTCTCTGGGTCACATACTTGTTTGCCACAGAAGTTGTGCCTTACTCTCTCGGCAAGCTCACTGGACTCCGAGTCAGGGATCCTACTCAACCCGAGCCAGAGACCGAACTCAAGGCATTGTTGGCCCCGTTGCTTCTGCTACAGCTCGGGTATCCGGACAATATGACGGCCTACTCGATGGAGGACAACCGACTGGGTTGGAGACGGGTTCTGAATATGTTCGTTGTTGTGGCTGTTGTCTCTGGAGTTCTCATCAGATGCTTGAGTTACTCCAGCCTTGCATTCTTGTACATCCCAATGTTTGTGGTCGGCATGGTCAAGTACGGGGAAGGAGTATGGACTCTCAAATCTGCTCTTGGCTGGAACATCGGCATCATCGGGAAAGAAAGCAAACCGGTGAGCATTCCTCATTCCTTGAGAGACTTGCCCGAGGAAATCCACGGTCTCGATTTGCTTGTCAAGGCTTATTATCGCTTCCATTGCTTGAAACCGCACTGGGAAAACTGGATCTATCGTCCTGAATTTATATCTCATCCCTTGCTCTGGATCAAAGATTGCTCATTAGATGCATTTAGGGTAACGGAGATGGAGCTTGGCTTCATGTATGACGTACTCTATACCAAGGCACCGATAATTTACACAAAGCTGGGTTTATTCGTTAGGTTCGTGAGTTTCTTTGGGCTATTCGTTACGCTAGGTGCATTCAGAATTTTAGCAAGGAGTCTGCCTCAAGATGTATCCGCATATACCAACTTCACCTTTGCTGTTCTTGTGGTCACTTTTCTTATAGAAATGTATCAGATCCTACTATTACCCTATTCTGATTGGGCGATTGTAAAGATGGCTGAATGTCATAAATGGCCACTCGTGCTGCGTTTCTTACGAAGCCTAGCACTTAGGTCTGCGGATAGGTGGAGACGTTGGTCGAACAAGGTGGATCAGTTCGATCTGCTTAGCTACTGTCTTCAAGATGACTGGACGAGGTACATCAGTTTCTTGAAGTGTTTCGGCCTTCAAGAATACATCAAAAGGAGTTGGTTTCTTAATAGAGCGGGAATGGGGCCCGTCTGCTTCACCACAGACGACAAGATGAAATTGATGGAAGAACTGCAAAGGTTTGAGGAAGTAGGAGCCTCGCAACTGCTAAGGTTTGAAGAAGTAGGAGCCTCGCATCGGTTTAGCAAAAGAGCAGAGTGGACTTTCCGAAGATTTACTCGAGCACAAGAACTCAAATGGAGTGTGGATGGGGGGTTTGATAAGTGCATTGTGGTGTGGCACATCGCAACAAATTTATGCTACCAGTGCAGCCAAGGCTCGTCCAATTTTCGCAATGGAAGCAAATTGATTTCCAATTATATGATGTACCTTCTAGCTATTCATCCTTACATGTTATCGGTCATCACAGGGGATATCGTCTTTGCACATGCTTGCTCTGAGATCAAGTCGATCCTGAAAAGAAACACTTCCATAAAAACAGTAGAGGATTTAGCCCGGAGCATTTTGACTACTGAGCAACGTACTGCTTCATCAAGCTTGACACGAGATCCTGATGCAACAGGAACATCGCAATGGGACGTGATATCCTATTCAAAAAGACTTTTTGGGTGGTTGAGGAACAGGGAAGACAAATGGGAGGTAATATACAGTTTCTGGGTGGAGATGCTCCTTTCCGCTGCCATGAATTGTCGATTGTCACACCATGCTGAGCAACTTCGGCGAGGTGGAGAGTTGATCACTGTCCTCTGGCTCCTTTTAGCTCACAACACAGACAAAATAAATCCTTAGCTTCATAGACAATGCTGAATCATTTTCCGTACTGTATGATAAATATATATAGTGTGAAATCTGTAGATTGTGTTTGAGACGTGTAGTTGGATTGAGTCTTTCAATTTAATTGATCTTGAACAGCAGGTTCTTGTGATTGAGCCTTCCATATTTGCAAAATAGAAAAGCCTCATAAGAAAAATGATGCAGAAGGCATAATGCCCTTTGCTTTCCAACCTACACTCTTCTATCAAATTCCTGCCGTTATTTTTGGGAATAGGATTCCAGGGTTAGCTTTTTTCAGATTTAATATATTCATATCCATACATCCACGTGAAGGCATAATGATTTGCTCATATAATCTCAGAATCAGAATTGCAAGGGTGGACAAGAGAAAAACATATTAAATCAATCCAACAAATCACGTGGGATGCTAAAAAGGATGATATACATGAATCACTTCCATAATACGGCCATAAAGATTCCGTCGTGTTCATTTGTCAATGTACGCGAACTGGAAATCTTTACTTTCTTTAAAATAAAGAACGGAGTAATTTACGAAATCGACATACTTTAGATCATAAATAAATGGCCGACTGTAGCCATGGGGAATTACTTTTAGGGATGAACATTTGAATGTAGACACAAACAATAAGTTGTGTCAATAGTTGACATTTGTTCGGGCAAGGATGTAAAAGACGGTCGTTAGTATACGTACATATATTTACTATACGAACTGAGGATCGTACATTGTTTCTTCTAACCATTTTTGGTCAGTAATGGAGTCATAAAAAGGAAACGAAAATTGAACCAAGAAAAAAAGAAAGAACAAGAACGTAAGCAATCCTTCTATCTTCCCTTGAGAAAGTTTCTGCAGATCCTTTCCCAGCATTTCCGATCTGGCTCGGCCATCTCTAACGCAAACTTGGCATCTTCAGCGAATCCTTTCTGCAAAAGTCACGGCAACACCGGGCTAGTGAGCAAAGCATGGAATTCGTCGCTTATGCATCGAGATGAAGGAAAAAGGGTGTTCGTTAGTACCTCGATGCAGTCGTTGTTCAGAAGGCGGTCGATGAGATTGAAGAGAATGTCTTTGGTGTACTCGGGGTGGCCCTGAATACCGAGAATGCGGTCACCGACTGCGAACATCTCGACGCCGGTTTTCTCAGAGAATGCAATGACTTCAGCACCAGTTGGGACCTCCCAGACCTCATCTTGATGACACTCAATAATGGACAGAGCTGGTGGGATATCGTCCATCTCATTCAAATACCCACATGGGAACAAGTCCTTCACAATCTTCACCTTCCTCAGCCCAATGTCCCACCCTGTGTACGCTTTCCCAACCTTGCCCCCAAATGCTCTGCACAACACCTGCAGCAAAGACACATTTCAAGAAAAGCCCAATTCAGCAACTGAACAGATGATTACCCTTGATTATTCGGCTTCAACACAATCAAGACTCAATTGGGACTAACGGGTTCTAGCTCAATATTCATCGCACGTGTCTACCTGGTGGCCGAAGCAAACCCCCAGCATCTTCTTGTCCATGGCGTCGAGAGTTTGCAAGAGGAGGCAGAGCTTGAGGATCCAGTAGTCGTTGCCGTAGGCGTCGAAAGGGCTCCCGCTGATGACGAACCCGTCGTACTTGTGGAGCTCGTCCGTGTCCGGGAACTCCCCATCCACGACCCTGTACAGGTCCCACCTCTCGCCATCCTCGCCGAAGGCGGCGACGAACACGTTGAAGTACCCGCCGTAGACTTTCTTCACGTAGTCCGAGTCTCTTGCCGCGAGCAAGAGGGCGTACCTTTTCTCTGTCATGGCCTTCATTGTCAAGCAAAGAAGCCTGTCTGGGACTATCTGGGTGTGTCTGAGTCTTGCAATAAGAATGTCCGAAGTGTGCGTCTGTGTTCGTGTGTACGTGTGTGAACTCGATGTGCAGAGAAACGGAGAAGGAGAGGTGGTCTTTATAGAGGGACGAAGGAGACGGAAGATCGTGGCTATCAGATGCTGCTGCGGAAATGGAAACTTCCATGAGCTGGGATCTTGAAATTAATATATTTTTTTGGTATAAACCATGTGTTTTGAGAAGGAAAAGAGAAGCTACATTATGTAAGAAGGCGACACGGGAGATAGGAAAGCCGCAGCCTGGATAGTGGAGGGACACGGTTTGACCTTTTGGCCCTTTTCAAACCAAAAGAAAACGTGGGCACGGTGAATTCCTTTGTTTCCTTTGTTTAAAGACATCTCTTTCTTTTTAGGTGTAAAAAGTGCCAACTCAGTTTGTCGCGAATTCTATTTGCTTGAAACTAAGGTAATCCCGCTAAAAATTTTAATTTTTCTCCATGCGACATCAATACTCAAACTGGTACCGGCGATCCAAAAATATTTTCCATTAGATTTTCATTTAGAATTACCTTTAAAAAATTGATAAGGCAACATGCATGGACAATGCCAAATAAATGAATCTAACATGGCTTGCACATCTCTAGAATCAATATTGCAAATAACGACATGATTTCTTCTCGATTATGTTTTTTTTTCGAAATTAAATTGGGGCAAACTGTGCAACTTTAGGTTAGGTTTTTTGGAACAATTTGAGCAAGCAAAACCGAAATACCTTCAACTTAGATGGTTTACTAGGGTTTGCAGTGGATTCAAAGGGAGTAGCACCATAAACGGCACATCGCCTGATTGCTCCAAGAATGAAGCTTGTCACATCTCGTGCTAGCGCAGACGGTACTTAAAGTTCTGAGAATGAGGCTCCATTGTTGTCCTTTATGGGCAGTGATGTGTTGTTGATTTTTTCGCAGGAGTTTAAGGATCGATTAGTTAGGGCAATGTTCACTGTGGAATTATAATTCCTAACGTTAGTTTTCAAGTTGTTGATTGTCTCTATGCTCTACAGGTTGATGATTGTGGAGTTTTTTAACGGATTGATCCTAAATTCGGGAAAATTGTCCAAAAAGTCCTAAACCTATTGCACTTTTGTCAATTGAGTCCTAAACCTTTTAACTTTGCCAATTGAGTCCTAAACTTTTTCACTTTTTGCCGATTCAGTCCATCCGGCCAATTTTGGCCGGAAAATGCTGACGTGGACGCCGGCGGTGCCACGTAAGACTGCCGGTGCTGACGTGGACAATTTTTAATAATATTTCAATATTTTTTCGATTTTTTTTTTTTTTTTTTATTTTTAATTTTTTATTTGAATTTTTTGGATTTATTATTATTTTTTTAGTATTATTTTTGAATTTTTTTTTTCCATTTTTTCTTTTTCTTCCGTCTTCTTCCTCTAGCCGGTCGCCGGACATCGGCGGCCGGTCGAGGAGACGGCCGGCGAGGTCGACCTCGACCTCGCCGGCCACCTCGCCGATGGCCGCGAGGGCGGCCTCGCGCGGGCGGCGAGGCTCGCCCTCGCCGGATCTAGCGAGGGTCGAGCCTCGCAAGCTCGACCATGGCCGGCGAGGCTCGACCTCGCCCGGATCCGGCGAGGGCGGGCCTCGCCCGCCCGGCGCGAGGCCGCCCTCGAGGCTCGGGCGACGAGGCTCGCCCTCGCCGGATCGCGGGTCGGGCCTCGCCCCGACGGATCGCCGCCGCGGGGGAAACCAGGCGAAAATCCGGGGCCGGAGCCGCGCGACCGAGGACACCCCGAGCTCCTGCAAAACCCTAGAGACGACGACGACGAGTGGAGAGAGGAAATTTCTAGGGCGAGATTGGAATCGGGGAACGGAGCGGGGAGAGCTAGCCTCACGCTGAGCTGGCGGGGCTCGCCCTCGCCGCCCAGGCCTCGAGGGCGGCCTCGCGCCGGGCGGGCGAGGCTCGCCCTCGTCGGATCTGGCGAGGTCGAGCCTCGCCAGCCATGGTCGAGCCGCGAGGCTCGACCCTCGCCAGATCTGGCGAGGGCGAGCCTCGCCGCCCGCCGCGAGGCCGCCCTCGCGGCCACCGGCGAGGGTGGCCGGCGAGGTCGACCTCGACCTTGCCGGCCGTCGCCTCTCGGCCGGTCGCCGAGGTCCGGCGACCGGCTGGAGGTAGAAGACGGAAGAAAAAGAAAAAATGGAAAAAAAATTCAAAAATAATAAAAATAAAAATAATAATAAATCCAAATAATTCAAATAAAAAAATTTAAAAAATATTAAAATATTATTAAAATATTATCCACGTCAGCGCCGACAGTCCTACGTGGCACCGCCGGCGTCCACGTCAGCATTTTCCGGCCAAAATTGGCCGGATGGACTGAATCGGCAAAAAGTGAAAAGGTTTAGGACTCAATTGGCAAAATTAAAAGGTTTGGGACTGAATTGGCAAAAGTGCAATAGGTTTAGGACTTTTTGGACAATTCTCCCTCCTAAATTCCCATTGCAAGAGAAGAATGATTTGTCAATTGATCGATGAGAAGGAAGTCATGGAAAAAGAGGATTGAAAAAGCGTATGAGGGAAATAATCCACGCTCTCCCAATGCAGCTAGAAAGGAGTGGGCAATATTTGGACACAACTTAAGCGACTGAACAATAAGATAGTAGGGGAAGTGTCCCAGCTGGAAGCACAGGAAAATATCTGTTTGAGAGCCATAATTGTACCGACAGGGGGACTGATGTGTGCACTACTGCCGTCCCATCTGGATGAGGAAGAGACAACACCGCTTGCTTTAGATCAACAACAATGATTATTTGGGGATAGTGGTGTTGTCTGCCCGTCATTTTCGCTTCTTGGCAGGATCACTGATTATGGGTCGAACGATGCAAATGATGTATTTTGATGTTATTTTGGTCTGAACAACGTTTTTTATGTGCTTGGCGAAGTGAATGACATAGTTGAGAGTATTGCGTATTGTTTATTGGCACAGCTCGAGTGACATATTTATGCTGCGGATATAACAAAAGGATTGATCATTCGTATAATCTTATAAAACTAGCAAAGTGTTCCGTTCAGAATGAATAACCAAGTTCACTATCTATTCGCTAATGCACATGATTCAGCGGATGTAACTTGACAAACTCCAAAATTTGATATATTCACTATTCAAAGTACATATGCCATTTTTCAATCATCACTTAGAGCACCATTCAACACACAAAACTTTGAGTTGAACGCGATTCGGTCCAACCAATTACAAAGCAAAATTTCTCATAACTAGTCATATAAGTGGATCAATGACAAGATCCTTAGAGAGCATCTTGAATTTCCTAATTAACCGGACCACTTTATAATTTCGAACAATGTGAAACCCTAGAGAATACAAGCCATTGTCATCATGAATTAGCGATGTCAACGAGACATCTTCAAATTTGTTTCTTCCCCGCCACGCATGGAAGCTAGCATGTTGGACCTTGCCGGTCAAGAATATTAGTAAATTATATTATCGTTCTAGACCGTCGCAAGGGCCACGTACGCGTGGGGGACCAAAACGGCTCGTCTGTCTTGGGAATGGGTGATTGGCACTAATGGAATCTTACGTGATCTAATCGAAATATTTAATTTTAATGGCCTTCCTTAGTGATTTTCTAATGCAACACGGCAAATCAACTGTTGAACACCCCCACCAACGCGTGTTTTCTCGGGACGGCATCAATTTCTCCAAAAAGTTTTGGAAAGGACATAAGATTCGACATGCGTGTTTATTGCATTTTAAGATCTCTCCTTATTATATCCTTCGAAAAACCTAGCATAACGAACCAAGCAACGCATTATTTTCACGCAAGGAGTTGACATCTAGAAGATTTCTGTAAAATCAATGCTCGGACATAATTGTCTTGGCGAAACGAAAAGAAATTATTGTAGTAGTATGAACAAGCTGTACACGTATGCGTGGAGAAGAGAAAAATATTTTGAGACTTCATTTGGCAAGTCTGCTTAGAAAGCAAAAACAGAGGTAAAATAGAATTAAAATCGAAGCACGCGAGGGAAAATTAGGATTAGGAATCTACCCATTTGTCTACCGACAGGAATATTATAAAACAAAAGTGATACTATTTTGAGGAGGGAAAGGAAAAAAAAATCTTTATAATATAGCACAGATGAAAGCTATATTTGAATTTATTTGAATTTATTTTATTTTATTACATGAAAGCTCTCCTCCCCGTGAATGGCATTTCTCACGTGCAATTTGTCAGTGTCAAGAAGAAAGGGATAGCAACATCAGTGATTATTAAACATCTCCACAGTAGTCTCTAAACTTAGTCGTTTTATAATTTATGTGGGATTATGTAATTAACGATCCTGCCTTCACTAGTTACCGGCGTATTGGCTTGGCGTATCTCCTCAATCCATCATTTTCCATGTGTACAAAATTTATGTTTTCTTTCATTATATATACATTCCATGTTTCATCGTTTTTGTCAAATTGCACGTAAGAAGTGTTACACTACACTTAATATATACGTACATTTGCAACTTAGGATGATTCATCTGAGTATGTAGAAGATGTCTCCATATATAATCTAAGAATATTTTGAATGATCTGACTGTACACCTATTAATATGGGATTAAAGTATTGTCATGTTCGGTGTTTGATATTTCTTGATTGTTCATTTGATTTCCTCCTAATTTTTACTAACATACATAGGTGCACATTTCATCATTTTCTCCTTTTTTTTTAAAAAAAAATTATTCTTTTCTTTTCTTTTCTTTTATCTTCTTTTTTTTTTTTTTTTACTTTTGAGGGCTGGAAGGGGTTGCCGAGTCTCGCCTAGTGGCCCATAGCACCTCACCAGCCCTTAATAGTAAAAAAAAAAAAAAAGGACTAAAGAAAATAAAATTTAAATTCAAAAATCAGAATATTAAAAAAATTGTAAAAATTGTTTATGTCAACGTCGTCCATGCCACATGGGATGACCAGTGTTAGGGTAATTGATTTTCGATTGAAATTGACCGGAATGACTATATTGACAAATTGTTAAAAGGTTTACGAGTAGATTGATAAAACTAAAATGTTTATAACTAAATTAATTGTGGTCAAATTTACAGTGCACTATGCTTAATATACACGTATGTTTGCAACTTAGTATGATTCATCTGAGTATGTTGATGTCACCATCTATAATCTAAGAATATTTTGAGTGATCTAATTGTGCTCCTATTAATATGGGATTGAATTGATGTCGGATTTGGTGTTTGATGTTCATTGATTGTCTATTTTATTTCCTCCTAATTTTAATCAACATACATTGGTCGGCATTTCTTTATTTCCTCTTAGTTTTCTGAATCTTTTTTTTTCTTTTTTCCTTTTCTCTTTTTTCTTTTACTTTTAAGGGCTGGCAGGTATAGGCCGGTGGCTTGCAGCACCCCACCGATCCTTAATAATAAAGAAAGAAAAGGAAAAGGAAAATTAAAAAATATATTGTAAGAATTGTCCATGTGCTAGCCATACCATATAGGACGACTAATGTTCATGCCGTCGATTTTTGATTAAAATTAGCCAGAATGATTAAATTGGTAAATAGTTAAAAGGTTTAAGAGTAAGTTGATATAATTAAAAGATTTATAACTAAATTAGTCACTTATGATATTTTCGACAATTTTCGCTGAAGATGGTTATAAGTTACTCATGACAACAAAATAGAAACAAAAGATTTGTCTCTAAGAGCTACTCTTGAAGAAAATATATTTTGTTGCTCCGCACAAATATTAGTAGCAGATGTTATTTTGACGCTGCCTATTACTTTCAGAATTAGTAGCTGTTGTCAAATTATTTTTTCTTTTTCTAAAAATTTAAGGAATATATAAATGATAAGGAGTGACAGAGAGATGTCTTTGAAAGCATTATTCGTTGTAGCGTGGAGCTAATTGGAATTGAATAATTTTATTCGCAAGCGCGATAACCTTAGAAATATACGCACTACGTGAGTACTTCCTGGCCAGTACTAGTGGCCGGAAAAGGAATGTATTTCCCACTACAACGTTGGATATCCCTTCTTTTTATGCACTTGTACCTTGTTTTATATATATGTGTCCGATAAAAAAAAAAAAAAAAGAAGTGTTTTAGCATTGTCCATTATCTCCAAAAGAAAGATATCAGATTTGTCGGTTATGGAATAATCACATGTTCTCCTATCCAAAGATTAACATACTTTAAGACGGAAATCGCGCTTTGTACAGACTATCATATGAATTGTAGCATAAAACGATAAATAAACATATGAGCATAAAGAAAGCTTGACATTTATGTATTTATATTCTCGTATTTATTGATTTTGACAAGCTCGCATAGTAAAAGAGTTACCATGATATCTTGACCTATTTTATCTTCTTTATATATATATTGTGGCAAATTTATACAAATCTAAAACATTATGTCGATATTGAGGTAGGAAATTTCTTTAACGCAAAGGAGCTACAATTAGAATAAAGAAATAATCAAGTGGAGAATGTAGAAAAAGTACTCCCCACGAGGAATACGATCAATCCCTTGCAAAGTACTCCCCGCGAGGAATATGATTAATCCTTTGCAACTTAGAGTCCCGCGGGATCGAATGTAGATGAATACCTCAATAAGTCGTTGCTATTTTATAATTTTTCATCGGTGACGCATATATATTCTTGAGTCTAGAACCCATCAAAGGGTTATGGGGTGATGCGTAGATGCAAATTGGAAACACAGTGGAGCGCAACCGAACGACATATGTAGGATCTAAGGTATCGCATTCTTGGTATTGGGGTTGTGGGATGTTGACCTAACTTATCATTAATAACTAGGCAAGCCTTATAGTGCCCGAATTGCGGCTTTATGCACGGTGCTGCGATTCAGAATCATGCACTTCCAAGTTTCACGTAAAAGTCGATTCTCTCATCCAATTGCATGGCTGCTGCTTATTCACCCCTCTTTTTTTACCTGAATTGTCACGAGTATAGGAGCGGGCAGAGGTTCTGATGTTCTTTATGGAGGAATAGTTTCCATATCTGTATACCCGATGCTTCGCCCGTCCATCATCTGCTGTTTTTTTTTTTTTTTTCTGGAAAAGTTCTGTCTGTGTGGAAGAAGATGTGAATCGTTCGAATCTGTGATGACGGCAGCTGCCCCAGTTGGGTGCCTCCTTGCGATTGTCCATTGCCTCTCGCCTGAAAATGAATGAAGAGCACTGTTGAATGAAATTGATAAATAAGAATTGAGCGTTAGAAATGAATATTTGAACATTTCGCTTTATTTCGGATAGATATTCTAATAAGTGCATCTATGATAGCAATTCACGAATGAGATTCTCCAATCACAATAGCACTAAAAATGAGATAATTATCCAAAAATTTTATAAACTTATTGTACAGCAACCAATTCAATCTTAAACCTTTTAATTATGCCGATTTAATCCTAAATATTTTGACAATTTATTAATTTAGTCATAAACCTTTCTTTGTATTAATTTAATTCTAAACCTTTTGAAGATTTTCCGATTTAGTCCTAAACCTCTTATTTGGATATGTGGCTCGAATGACTAAATTAACAAATCGTCAAAAGGTTTATGATTAAATCGGTAAATTATAAAAAAATTTAAAACTCAAATTGGTAAATCGTCAAAAAGCTTATGACTAAATTATAAAACTATGCAAGCCTTCGAGTGCCATAATATCTGCTACATGCATGGTGCTGCGATTCAGAATCATGCACTTCCAAGGTTCTCGTAAAGTCGATTCTCTCATCCAATTGCATGGCAGCTTATTCACCTCTTTTTTACCTCGACCGTCACGAGTATATGAAAAGGCAAAGGTTCTGTGATCTTCTTTATGGAAGAATAATTCCCATATTTTTCCGATGCTTTGCACATCGATCGTCTACTGTTTTACTTGAAAAATTATGTCTGTATGAGAGAAGATGCGACTCGTTCGAATCTGTGACGGCAGCCGCCCCACTGGGCACCTCCTTGCGATTGTCTATTGACGCTAGCCTGAAAATGAATGATGAGCCGTGTATAGAGTTGAATGAAATCGATAAATAAGAATTGAGCATGAGAAATGAATATTTGCACTTTTCGCTTTAATTCGGATAGATATTCCAATAAGCGCAACTATGAAAACAATTAACGAATGAGATTCCCCAATCATAGTAGCATTAAAAATAGAATAATTGTCCAAATAGTCATGAACCTCCTGTACGACAATCAATTCAATTTTAAATGTATTAATCATGCTAATGTAATCCTAAGCCTTTTGATAATTTGTCAATTTAGTCTTAAACGTTTAATTTGGATACTTAGTTGAGAGGACTAGTTTGATGAATCGTCGAAAATTTTACGACTAAATTGACAAATTATTAAAGAGTTTAAGACTAAATTGGCATTGAAAGGTTTAAGATTGAATTAGCCTTCACACAATAGGTTTATGACTTTTTAGACAATCTTTTTCATTAAAAACCCTATTTTCTTAGGATGTTAATTTTTTTTAAGTGATTTCCAATATGGGCATTTAAATGTCTTTCTTCTTAAGTGGTGCATCTGATTTTTTTTTTTTTTTTCATGTACTCAAACTTCTTTCCAGCTTGAATTTTACTTGGGCTGCGTATTGCATGGCCTCATGCAAGTTATGAACTTTTCACGTAGGGAAGAGACTCGAACTTTCGTACTTCCGAAGGTCGTAGTATCCATCTTTCATTTGTCTAACCAAAGCGTGTAGACTTCAGGCATTCAAATTCACTTGGATTAGGATTTTGCTTCTTGAATCACAGCCCGTGTAAAAGGAGGGACAAAAAAAAACCAAAACATAGAAAGTTGTGTTGACCAATTGACTAGCCGCACCACGCTCTATTGGTGCCTCGACAAATCACAGCCAACGATAAGACCACCACTCGCATGACTCAATGGTCGAAATTTATTTAGGCATCGAGAGGAATACTGTAGGGAGTGGAGGATCGGAATTTGCATGCGTACTTCTATTTCGTTATCGGAAAGCTTAGGGTTAATGCACACCCTAGACTACCCATTAGACAACACATCCATATCGGATATATTCTTGTTTGGATCCGCATCCATTCGAATCGAGTTCTTCGCAGCCATCGGCTGTGCGAGCATAAGCCTCACATGCGGGGTCGGTGTGAGATCACAAGCCGGGCGACGGCGGCCGTCGAGTTGGAAAGTTCCCTTGGGTTCCCAAAGCCCTTTCGGATCCGGTGAAGGCATACGTGGTTTGACTAGAACTAGACTGACTCAACAACAGAGTTGAAAGGCACGGACGTGAAACTGATCAGGAACACAATAAAGTCAGTCAAAGCCTTCCTTGGCAGACCACATTTTTCTATGGGAAGAATTTTCTGCGAGGTAGCCGTCTACGCCTAGCGCTTCCCAACGTAATGTGGAAGAGACAGGGTCTCCTAACTTTCATTTCCACGTTGGACGAAGTCGATTCCAAGCTTGGTTTTCCGCCTAACGACGTTTGACAACTTTGGCAAGACAGAGATAATGGGGGGGAGAGGAGAAAAAGAAAGAGAAATGGAGAGTGCTCCACCACTTGTTTTGGCAGATTCTAGGTGGCCCGAAATTCGCAGTCGATGACGAAAGGATTCTAATTCGACCGACGTATCTTGGGGCCCCATGTTTAGGCGAAACTCACGAAATGAGATGAGAATATAAGATGGTCGTGGATTCGTGTGCTTTGATTCGAGGTGTTTAAAGGAGAATTGTAGGTTTCAAAGACAAACCCTTTTGTCTTGTGGAAGCCAAGTGCATCATGGTACACATTTTTTGGTTCCGGAAGAATGGAAAAAGAGAGGGTTGGATGGAGTCTCAATTAATTTAGACCAGATTTAGCTCATGCTACATATATACTGTAGCTATTATTATGACGCCTCAATTTTAGTGTTTTTTTTCCTTTTTTTTTTGTTTTAATAGGAAATGAAAATGAAAACGATTTTTATTTCCATTTTTCGATTTTGTTTTGAGAGAAAGCATTTGATGAGTGAAACATATGAACGTTTTGCACTGATTTTGGCAATAATCCTAACAACAATCTACCTGTTCACATAACTCGTGTTAATATTTGAAAATAATTTCATATAAGCATCGAACAGGAAAAAAGAAAAAGAAATAATACTTAACCTGGGGGTGTCAATCTTGAGCCAAAACTCAAAACAGCCCGAAAATTTCAAGTCCTTTCAATTTGGATAATTGGGAAAACAACCTTCTTTTTTTTGTTAGTATTTTTCAAATGATTCATTTTTTACGAAATAAACGAAGTGAATCTATTTTAACACATTTTTTACATAATTAGGGGGTTATACCGGACCATATACTGGCATTATGGTCCCTATGCCCGGTCTGCTTCTAACGAGGCTTAAAGAGTGAATACAGATATATAAATTTTGTGGGCTGAACTATTAGGCCCATATAAGGACTGCCTTCACATTCATGATTCATCTATTAAGGCTACTATATAATGCTAGGCCCAGAGAGGGCATAAAAATGACATCAATTAAAGGAAATTAAACCATGTAAATGTCTCAATAAAAATTGTTGATGAACAAAATTAAGGTCTGTCTGTTTGAAATAAAAAATCATTTTTTAGAAATTATTTTTCAACTTCCAATGTTTAGATGACGAAAACTAATTGATGTAAGGAAGGCCTTTTTTTTTTTTTTTTTTTTTGGTAAGTATGTAAGGAAGGCCTTTTTATCAACTAAAAACAATAAATTGAGATTTGGAGAAAACAACTTCCCCGTTTGGTAAGAAGAAAATTACTTTCCCTAAACTACCAAATAAATGAAAACTATCCATTTTCTTTTAAAATGATTTTTGTGAAAAATATTTGTCTTTACTATAAAGTTTTCAACAAAACAAACGCATCCTTTACTAATACTAATAGATGATTTTCCAAACATCAAACAACATCATTATTAAGTTCTACGTCTATTGAGCGTCATTGTCGCTTGCTTTTTTCCCTTTGCAGTTCTCTTGCAATTATGCAACTTAACGACTCGTTATCATTAACCACTCACTAATCAGGATCAAATGCATGATTAACACTTTTCCCCTTTCCATATTCAATTCACAAAGTATGGGGCATCATTACTTACAATGATGTGTATAGTGCCAACAACATTTCCATCAAACTTGACAATAGGGTCCAATGCAAACCCTACTTGTGATGGTGGTGGACACAGACGATGGGATAGCTTTATTCCACGTGTCATTACAAGACAACTTCAGTATACATATTTTATATAAACACACACACACACATAGATATATATAGTGATAAAGTTATAATATAATGGGTGGGGCAAATTGTTGGGTCGTCCTTTTAACCATTGGGCGTGGCTCAATGCAGGTTCTCTCATGTGCACCACACTCACTCGTAGGGCACCAATGCACTTTTTCTATCGAAATTCTTGTAAGAGCTTTTGGCGGTAGAGAGAAAAAGAGAAGGGGTCTATCTTTGACATTTGATAAAAAGAGTGGGGGGCCAAAAGTACAAAAAAAGAAAAAAAGAAAAGAAGGGAGAAGAAGGGTCAACATTTGCGACCCCAACTTTTCACACAACGTGGTCTCGTCATGATTAAATCATCTCTCTATCTTTTTCTTTTTCTTTTTTAACCCTTATCCTTTTATTTTTTTCTTCACTTCGCTTTTATCTTCCAGGCGTTAAAATAAGATGAAATCTTCCATCATTATTATTATTATTATTATTATAACCATGTAGGTCCCTTGATTTTTTCTTCTCTTTTTGCTAAATCGTAGGTCCCGTTAAAATAAACCGTGCCCTAGGGTAGCCCATAAAGTATGGGAGGAAAATCATGAAAAGTAAAAAAATTTAAGCAAATGGCTATTTCAGAGAGACCTACATCAGGGCTAGCTTAAAGTACTGCAACCTTGAGTTACATCGATACAGATTAAACTACTCGTTCGACTCTAATCAAATCTAAAGATTGAAACAAAATAATTTAACCGAATCGTATTATTGACGATGTTAGTTGTAATTTGCACTAAATATCACTTAAAGACATCTATGTATGTGATTGTTATTGTATTAGAATACCGTTAGATGTATCCATTTGTGTAGTATACATATCTATGACGTTTATATCGTTGTCTCGATCACCTTGACCTATATTCTTTCAAAATTCATTAACTTGCAAAGAACGGCGTCTTGGCGTTTTGGTATAAGATGAAAAGCTAAATATCAAAAGCATAGATGGGCGCACACACTTCTCGATTATTGTACTCGAGATTTGGGTCCATGATAATAAGTAAAGCAAAAAAAAAAAAAACAACTGGCTCAATCCTGGTCATCGATGTCCAATGCTGTGAAACTGACTATGCTTATCGTCATATAAAATGGTGATTGGATAGGATATGTAGTTGAAAACTACTCTCTCTCTCTCTCTCTCTCTCTCTCGCTCACATGAAAGTTCAAACCCTAGGAAGAGCCTCAGTAACGCTTCGCAGCTCCTGAGGGCTCGAAGTTCTTTCTTTAACAGTGAAACAAACGAGATTCCAAGTACATATAATCACTGTAACAGGTTCTCTCTCTCTCTCTCTCTCTCTCTCTCTCTCTCTCTCTCACACACACAACAGTGCGTGTTTTCTGCGTCTGAGCTTGGATGTTCATATGTTGAGGAAGAGTTAAACCTGAAAAGGCGTGCAGGAGGGTGTTGGGTTTGAATTTTCGTACATTGACTCCTTTGAACTTTTTCTGTTCTAGGGATGTGCATGAATGCCCAGTACGCCCCATCAAAAGTTTCTATAAATGGACTGGAGATCTGAGTCGATAACGATTGATATCGTCTCCGATCCTATCCTTTTCAGCTTCTCCATCGTTTCTCTCGTTCTCTCTCTTCTTATTTTCTCTTATCATATGGTCAAACTTAAATCAGTTGAACCTAAATTAAGCTTTAAAATTTGGAGAAATGCATAAAATTTTCGATTCTTCCCTCAGCTAGGAGAGATGATGACATGCAGGATCTGATGATGATGATAATAGTAATAATCTTGGAGATTTCCTCCCATTTTTTATTGCGCGTTTTCTTCTCTTACTTTTCAATGGAATAATAGTTATTGAAATGATAGCATGTCACGGAATCGAGTCGTCTCACTTGCAATCATCTTTATCTCATCAATTATTCATGCTTTTCAATTAGTCTTCCATCTCAAAACCTTTCTTTTTGTTTTCAAGCGAGTATGTTAATATCGTGTTTTCACATGTATGACTATTTACACGTGAGGGAAAATATTAAGAAACGTTTCCTAACAATTATAGCTAACTTCATGTTTAATCCAAGCTTTGTATTTTATCCATTTCTGTCGTTTGCATCATTGATCTTATCAGTGTGAAATCTCTCTCTCAATGCAACTTAGCCACATGCAAGCTGGTAATCATACCATGGGCTCCCAGACTCTTGCTTTTTGAAAAGAAAATCAACACTTTAATTCCTCGAGCATCACTTTGCTCCCTAAAAGTTATTTCTTCACTTTATCCCTCACAAATTCATAAACCGTGTCAATTTTACGAAATCTTTGCATTCAAGGCATTGCTCAACACGAATTCAAGTGTATCTTCCCTTAGTAGAAACTAGGGTCCACCCCCCCCCCCCCCCAAACATCTCCCTTAGGCCAGCTGAGTAAAAAGAAGAAAGGGGGAAAAAGAGTACAGAAATGCACTAACTTGCCCAAATATTGACAGAATGGATTGTGTGAGGAGCAGAATTTGGTCACTCATGGAAGCAAGGAAGCTGCAGGACCCTCGAAAGGAAACTGCACAGCCCACCTCATGCTCATTCTCACGCGTTGTGAGATAGGGGAAGACGCTTCCCTTTGAACATGGATACGAAAAATCCGGGAGTACTTTTCCCTCTCTTTTACCTTCATTAACTCATGCTTGGATTTTGCAATGACCATAGACCCCACCACCTTCATTAACTCATGCTTGTAGTTGTAACCTTACCTTCTTATGGTCACATTCCTTGCACTTAACCATAAGGTCAAACTGGATTAATCATAACCAATCATACATCAATGGCATGGAAAAATAATATCACAATCGCTTTCAAAAATGTTATCGATCACCGTAATTAGGTGATATCACAGTTAATTTTAATGTATTAGATTCATATAATGTAGTCGATTCAATTAAAAAAAGCATGTTATCAACGATAATAAGCGATTCATTGAGTGAATTATTTTCCATGCCCCCACCCTAGGATGTTGTGCCGAATAGTAATTGCATATGAATAGAGATAATTCCAAAGGCCTTTTGGGGTTCTTACAAAGGAAAGGAACAGGAGAGAGACCACTTGGAGTTCCACCTTTTTGCTTGCTTGCGGTTAGCTTTCCCTCTTTTCTCATCTTTTTTCGAAAGTCGGGGGTCGTGATTGACGAAGTGAAGTGCGCGAAGCCATACATGCGATAGTGTAAAACAGCGGTTCGAGTTCACAAGGAGGAGAGGGGGCAAACATAGAATAGGAATAGACCTGGACATGAACGAGTGTGCAGTGGAGGGAGGCCTAGAACCAATCAAAACCGAATGTTAGGCCGTGGGAAAAGGGGAAGGACTCAATGTCTAGTCGGGGTCCTTTTGGTTCTCGGGTGTCCGTCTCGATGGTCCTCGACTGTGGCGCCCCTGTTTAGTCGCAACCCTCAGTCTCTCTCTCTCTCTCTCTCTCTCTCTCTCTCTCCCCCATTTTCAAACTTAAATATTCACAGTAGCCTCAGAAAGAGCTGAACCCGTTTTGACTGGCTGATATGTTTTAGGACATGGACGTCGCTTTTCTCTTTGGTGGTGGTGATGTTTCTCTGTTGAAACTGCTGTTTCTCTTTCTTCAGGAGGGGGGGAAATAGAGAGGGGGAGGGACACGGATGTAATTCAGGAGAACGTTTGAGGGCAGGCAAGGGAACAGGACAGCAGCAGAGGTTGCTTGCGCAAATCTAGCTAATCTTGGGCCTCCTGGGGCAAGCAGAAATCGCCCGAGCTTAAAGCCAAACATCAAATCACAATCCATATCAAAGGAAAACACACCCCCTCCCCCAATCCCTCTTCCCTCAGGAAAAACACACAAGACCCATTTCGTTTTCACTCTCGCTCAGGTCACTTTTAAGCCTCATCATTATGGTGTGAGAAGAAGGGGGAGAGTACAGTTGCAGAAATGGTCTCTTCCCGTGCGCGCACGAAGCCAAGGCAATCTCACGTCCTCTGCTTCTTGTAACCCAGCGCAGCACACAACCTCCCCTCCCTCCCTCCCTCTCTTATCATTTCCCAACAGCCCTTTTCTCCATTTCTTTTCAGGACAGGACAAGAAGACACGACTTGGTACTCCCAGGAAACGAGGAATTCTTGAGACAAGGGAAGGAAACGTTGCGAGAACGGAAGAACCCATGTTTCCCTCTTCCATGATTTATGCTCTTTCTGACAGGCACGCAAGCACCCCACCCGCCTCTGTTCTATCTTGTTTTCTGGGGGTGACGCTGCTTAAAAATTCCACCTTTCGCCTCAATTGATGGGTGAACACATGCTGCTGCTGCTGCTGCGACTGTGGAGGCGACGGCGACGGCGACGGCGGCGGCGACGGCGGTGGAGCGTGGGGAGTGCATCTGGTGGTGGCGGCGGTGGCGGTGCTGGGTGGCGAGCTGAAGAATGGCATTGCTCTTTTTGCTTATGTGAGGAGTGGCAGATTTGGGCTCTTTTGCGAGGTTCAATTCTTGTCACTTGCTTATCACTGTTCTCCTGCTTGTTTAGCCTCTAACGGTGGTGGTGGTGGTGGTGGTGGTGGTGGTGATATTGGCGGGACGGCTCAATCTTGTATTTCTCTGCTTCCAATTTGCTCTCATCTTTGTTGCTTTTCTTCTTTGTTAGCTAATAGTGAATTCATATGAAAGGCTCTGCAAATTGCTCAAGTTGGTCTCTCTCTCTCTCTCTCTCTCTCTCTCTCTCTCTCTCTCTCTCTCTCAGTTCTTCTTCTTCTTTGTTAGTGCCTACTTTGTGCTTCGTCTTCTTCACCTATCTCTTGGAAAAACCCCATTTCTGGAGAAAGCGAACCCAGAAGTGTTTTTTCCATTTTTGCTTCCCTTCCAACAAAAAGCCAGAAATTAACAGGAAGATGAAGCAGTAAAAAAGAGCCAAAGTAGATTTTTTTTGGGGTCTGAAAACACTGTTTCATTACCTTGTTAATTCAAACTGCTGGTCAGGCTGTCCACTAAATGCTCCTTGTGTTTTCTTGGGGGATGTGCATGTTGGTTGGCCGTGTTGTGTTGTGCTAATGCTCTCTCTCTCTCTCTCTCTCTCTTCAAATGCAAATTTGCGAAATTTGATGTCATCTTTTATATGTTTTGTTTCTAGGAATTGGTACAGTTTGCCCTTGGAATTTTCCTCTTGCTTTTTAAGAATGTGGGAAGACTTTGTTTTTTTCCTAATGGACATATTTCGCCCTTACTCTTAACCGGTTCCTATATTGTTTCGTTTGGCTTGGTAAAACTTGTCTGCCAATGCCATTTTCTGGGGTGCAAAACACAAGATCGACATGTTCACTAAAGAAAAACACTGAACGCAGAACCCTCTCGGACAGAAGGAGAAACAAAAAGCCCAGCTACCAGCAGCTGCTTTAACTATAATTTATTATGCCTCGACTTCCTATAAGCTCCAATTTTCGCCAAATCAGCGATGCTTGTAGGTTTTGTGTCTGAGTTATCAAATGGTTGGAGGGATTTGAGTTGTTCATGCATCCAGGACCCTTGACACAAATAGAAGCGTTGCAAGTTCCATATGGATTACTCCTCAATTCAATTTCTACGACTTGTGCTTCTAAAGTATTATTTTCCCCATTTTTTTGTCTGAGTTATAAAATGATTTGGAGGATTCGAGTGTTCATGCATGAAGTATCTTTGACACAAACAAACGCGTTGTGAGTTCCATGTAGACTACTTCTCAATACAATTTCTACCGAATGAATGTGTGCTTTTGCCCCCATTTATCACCTCAACAATGCCATGGAGCTTTTGCGAGGAAACCTTGATTTGGACACTCGCCAATGAGCAGCAAGAAAATAAGAAAAAGTGGGAGCCAAGTGTCAAAGGAGAGCTTCTATAAGGTACCCATCTTGAGTGTTGTTCTTGTTGTAGGCGCTGGGGGGAACTTGGGAATGATGTGGTCATTTTGGAAGAGATAAATACGGGTGGACACAAGACCTAGGAATTGGTGTGTGTCTCTTGATTATTACTACATTTTCATAGCTGTGCTTCTCAAGGTAGCCTCGATTTGAATCGTTCAGACATAAACTTCTTTTCTTTTCTTTTTTTGGGGTTTTTTTTTTTTTTTGGTGATTGATTAAAGAGGCAGAGTTTTATAGAATCGGCTAGTAGCATAGAAACTCTAATGCTGCCCACCTGGACCTGGATATGTCCCTTGAAACAGCTCATTCATATGCTTCTTTTCATCTGGTTTGGAGGGTGTCATTAGTTTGTCGCTTCATCACACGTCGCTCCGGACATTGAAACAATTTAAAAAAGCTTGTACAAGTCTGTTATTTCAAAGGTGATCTTTTGTTCCTTTACTTTGATGCCAAGGCTAAAGAGATTTGTAGACTAAACAGATTGATAAGAGCTTGACTAGGAAAGGAATAATACTCAACATTATACTACCAAGATTTTCCTTTTGATTTCTTAATCTCGACGCACAGTTTGGTTCATGATTTTCCATCATTGCCTTCTAATTAGGAGGGGCATAAACTACTGGGGTTTGCCCTAATGGCCACCCTTCCAACATGGAAGGGGGAGGTGGGGAGTTTGAATCCCCACCTTTTCAGGGAGGGTAGAGGGTTGGGGTAAGGGCGATTTAATTTCAAGTGTGGGTTTCGACTCCCACGTCCTATAAGGAGGTAAGACAAAAGTCTAAAAGTGAGAGTTAGAGTAGAAGTAAAGTAGGATCGACGAAAAAAAAAAAAGGAGGGGCATTGTTCGGGTCGGAATTAAGAACCGACCTTGGAGATCTGACTTTGAAGAATTGCAACTTAAGATAATTATACCACTAAAATGGCCAAACCAAGCCTACCTAATAAAAGAGAATTAAAACCAGACTATAAAAGAACAAAGAGAGTCTAGTCCGGTGTAAAATAATTGAGATTTTTTCTAATATAAATGTCTTTTTAATCTGATAAAAAATTTATTACAAGCCAATTGAAACTTGAAATTAGCGGTATCTTTCCTGATCAAATCGATGGTTCCCAGCTCAGAATTGCGAATGAAATCGGTCAATTGGCTCCAACCTTCTAGAACCGAAAATTAGATATGCTCTTCTAGGATATAGCTTGAAATTGAACTAGCGCTAATTCACTAATAATTGAATTGGATCCGGTGCTCGCCCCCACATCTACCACAAAGTCTTTGGGGACCCGAGGGAAATTATACGAGGGCAAGCTTTAGGAAGCATCGTGTAGAAGTAGAACTCCAGCTGGAAGGCCAATCAAGGTAACCCTTTACTTAGTGGCAACTTGTAGCCAGATTTAGCTCATCCAAAACCATAGATCTTAGATTTGATATCCACTGCAAAAGCACATGAATGTAGTTAAAATTACTCAACTTTGTTGCTGTTGTGAAGGCTATAGCCTATGCAGTGAATTAACTAGTAAACCAAGAGATGTAGGTACTCAAATTTTGGGTCTATATCTACCTTGAAAATTTTATCTTTTATTAGCTGAATCTGAAACGATCTACAGATTTATTTTCTCCCCAAAAGAAAGATCAAAGGCAATCAGTGGTCTAAAGCAGAAGCGAGGAACTGCAGTGAGAGCTGCCACATTATGGATTCATAGATTTCTGCAAGCTACGCACCAATCAAAACTCACCAGAGCACTTCTCCTTCTACAGTTCACGTTCAGTGGGTTGGTGAAAGTCCCTATCAGACATTAAATTTCCTGCTGCCCGTTCTCATGCCTTGCAGCCTCTGAAGTTGCAGTCCCCCATAATTTCTAAACAAGACAGTTTGATGGATTCAGTCTATCTAGTGTCGTTTTAGTAAGAAAGAAAGTAATTATTTCAATCAAGCTTCCTTTTATGGTATGTGAAAATCACGTCAGCCAAGATACAATGCTTTTGGCTTATCATATTTCTGATTTTCAATCCCTTGGCGCAACATGCACTCGATCAGTCGTGCATCACCTCATTGCCTTTGGACCCACCGTAGTTTCAGGAAATAAGAAAGGGCTTCCCCGAGACTTAATTATGGATCATGCAGTACCATCATGAGTAGGTTTATAGTTAAATTGAGTATATTCCATTTTTTCTGTAGAGAGATTTTGGTTGGGACCGTGAACTCAATCCAGCTATTCAAGGCCAAGTAAGTAATTCTCCATGAACGGTAGAAAACACCTTAACAGTTCGATTTGAAGTACATGTGGATTTCAACAGTTCGACATCTTAACAAGACGCGACCGATAATTGCTAAAAGGTTCGAAAACTGTCGCTAAAGGACACTAGCAACGGCACATTGGCCATCGTCTGTGGCTGCCTAACACTTGCCACCAAGGAGAACTTGCAACGGTACATGTCAAGCATTTGATATGGTACGGTTTGACATGTTAACTAGACTCAACACTCAGATTTAGCTTCACGTTGACACAAACCGATGGCCTCCATGGCAGGCTTTTTAATCACTCTCGTTGTTGTTTTATGCTTTTTCGAATCTCTGTACATGTCAAGCGTTTTTCAAGAGCGAACCCGACAGGGGCTCTGCAGAATTTTCAAGGCATGGCCGCGCAAGGCTCAGAAGAACTGTTGATTCTGTGAGAAGTGCAGGTTACAGCGCATCATCTAACATTCTTGAGGATAATTTTAGATGGATGTTATAGCGCAGATGCATGTTTTAAAAAGATGACGGTGTTTCGCCTGGTGAGGCGAAGCGATTGGGAACATGATGATCGCTGCGCACTGGCTCGCAGACCTAATCTTTCACAGGGGACTTGGAAGCGAGACTTCATACAGATATTTCAATGATCATACCTTGTTCTCCCGTTAGATATGGTGCTTCTATTGATCGACATTACACAGAAGATGAAGAATACTTCGTAAACCTCAGCATCGACAGAACTAAAGCTTCGATTGGAATTTACACGAAGACAAGTAGACAACTCATTCACGCAATTATGATATTTCATTCCGAAATGATTTTCACCCAAGAATGTCCAGGGACATGGAGCAGCTAGCTTCATGTTCGACGGTGGACTAAAGTAGTAACCAATTCTTTACAGTTGAAATCGGACCATTATATTAGTCTACGAACTCGGTCGTTCAATGTCGTCGCTGCTTTTAACATGCCAGATAGCAATAGCATCAGTCCATGAAATAGTGGATGTCTTCTTGCTTATACTACGAAATGGCAAACGGGCGTGCTGGCCTGTGACGAAGACCTTGGCGAATTTGTTAATGAGGAAGGAGTCTCTGGTTGCTGTAAGAGTAGAGGAGAGAGGCTCTACCTTGAGAGGTTGGTGCTTGCAGAGACTCGGTGGCTGCTCTCTCTCTCTCTCTCTCTCTCTCTCTCTCATTATTATCTCTACTACAGAGAGAAAAATGCCAGGAAAACCAAACCTTGAGCTCTTACTAAGATGATGAACGACTGTCCAGCGCGAGACTAAGGCGATATCAATACGTTCATCATGTCGTCAGATAGATCTCTTTAGCATTCCATAATGAACCTGAATCACGTTCGTCCGCAGCAACTTATCGTAGTTGTCTTGTACGGTTCGAGAGTTGTTTCTCTCTCGTTGTCCGCCAACAGGGTGAGCACCTAGTTACAGCCCCAAGAAACAATGGCGCCCATCGCGAATCCTCCAAACCTCTAATTTAACAGATGCATTTTGATGTTTTGATTAACTTTCCCAATTCTTCAGCTAAAAAGTATCTAAAATGCTCATCTTACAGTAGAAAGAATTCATGCAGTCTTCCCATCATCATACGTGAATAATCTCCTGCAACATCTCATGTCGTGCGTGAGCTTTTCATTGTCGTGACAGATGATTGATGTTCAAGATGACTGTGTCAAGGTCTCTAAAATAATTCAACCAAATCGATTCATTTTAGTGACCTGACCCGGCCCGGCCCAATCCAAACTCCAGTTGTTAACAACTGTTCTCCTTAAATTGTTGCCCCTGAAGAATGGGAGATGCCAGTGACCATCTTGAAGAGTCGGCAAAAGAGTATGGGTACTCGCGTTGGGTCGTAGGCTAGGATTTCGCCTGGCACATGAACAATGTGGAGGCATCCGTGAGCGCCACACTGATGGGCAAAACCACCTACATGGACAGGTTGAGAGGTCGGGTTATGAACAGCGGCATGAAAGTTACAGTCAGGCGAAGGGTAGTGAATCTTTTCCCGGGGCGAGGAGCAATGCTATCGCCATTGGTTCCCTTCCGGGCATTGCTCGCCACGATGGCCGGGGTACAACAATTAAGTGAACGTGTGCTCTGCTGCTAAAACATGAAGATGAAGTTTATAGACAATAAGGACTGACTTTTCAGCCTTAACAAAACGTTAAAAAATAAAAATAAAGCCCAGAAAAAAACTTCAATTGCAACCTTATCCAAATCAAACATGCATAGAAAATTAGATACAAGAACTAAAATGGGCTTGGTGCGAACCCACAAATATCCATACAGAGTTGGGTTGTGATGCTTTAAGCTCATTTCATCATGTTTTTAAATTGCAAGTAACCCACACATAACCTGGCCTACTGAAATTGAGTTGAAAAATGGGTTTCCGACCCATATGGACACCACTATTAGGAGGAACTGGAGCACTAGAGAGTTACGCTAAACATAAGCAATTCAAGTCAAGATAGTTGGCAACAGGCATGTGGCCCTACTAGTGAAGAGATTGGGTAAGTAGGGTCACTAGTAGGGCCGGAGAGTACCAGGTTTATGATACTATCCCTGTGAGTATCGTGCACAGATGTACATAGAAGAGAGGAGTGAGGAAAAAAAAAGTCAGGATAGTTGACTATTTGAGTGGCTAGATTGTCACCTAACAAGAATTTTTAATCAAGGAAACTTTGAATGATAGAATTAGTTTCCTTTTAACGCGGTCTTACAAGTCAGTCTTTTGTGTCTCTGGCAAAGCTATTTAGGATTAACTTGATGAGATGTCTCTCTCATCTCAATCTCACCATCCTTTGATCTTTTTAACACATAACGGTGATTCCTTAAATGCAAATATAATTTTTTTCTCTTTATCACATTTGATCTTCTAAACACACAATATTTGTCCCTTAAGCACAAATGTATTCTTTACCATCCTTTGAAATCCAAAAGTGCCATGCAATCATTTAGTCGATCTCACGGTGTGCAGCTCCTCAACAATAAACTGGAAAATGAGGCGCTTAAGCACGTCGATGCTGAAACTTTGGGGTCAACATCACTACAAATTATGAATCATTTAACATACCACTTCATTTGTTTTTCTCCCGACATATCAATTAATCACTTAAAAGAAGGTTCACCATCTTTAACCTTTTTGTCTTATATATTTGAAAAAGAGCTATTGGATATCGCGACCGGATAGGATGGCGGCGATACCATGACATTGGAGTACGTGGAGAAGGCTCAAGTCTCAACCCGTAATGAAGAGCAATCATATTATATGTGGAGCCCATCCGATTGGCTCGCACGATATGAGAAATTCAATAGAAAAAGAAAAATGTTACCTGTTCAAGGATAGAAGCTGGCTCCAAGAAAATGAGAAAAAAGCAAGAAGGACAGCAGCTCCTTCAGGTCGGACAAAATGGACCCACATCGAATTCGTTTCATCACGCTTTCATTGACGCAATTCATGCCGAAGAAGCGATGGCCTCACGGCCTAAGCCCACGATGCACGCCGCGGACAGGACGATCTCGGATCTCGCTCGTGCGCACGGACCACCTCGAACGACACGACACGACCCAGGATGCTCAGAAACAAAGAAAAGGTTCCTACCCAACACGTGGACATGTGGGAGCCCGAGACATGTCGCGAGCGCAGACGTGTGGCAGGTCAGGGGACCCTCGTGATCGGCCGAAAAGACCCGCGAATCGCGATCGCAGAGATTGGGATACGAGCCGAATTCATAAAAGCGAGCGAGGCCCGAGCAGGTTGAGAAGACCAGAGACATCATTATTATTCCATGAATTTAGGTTGAAACATGGGGAAGAAAATTCAGGACGCTAGGGAAAACGACAAATCCCAACATGACCGATTGACAACCAAACAAAGCGCTAACGCACTGCAAACATGAACTATTGGGTGTTCACTGGCTAGTAATTCCGGCCAGAGCAGGAGCCATGCAGTCGCCGGCCGCCGCTGCGCCCTCCACTTCCTCGGCCGCCATCTCCTTCCAGCAGCACTGCTTCGCCGGTGACTTCATGGGTGCACGGGCCGCGCGACGTCCATTGCCGGCGCCGCCTTCTTCTTTCACGTATGTCAGGTACACCAAGCACGCGCCGCCGGGGAGGGCCTGCTGCACTGCCCTCTCGAGCGTGTAGCCCTCCACGCCCGCCGCGGCGGCCGCCCAGAGGAGGTGGGCCCGGGCGCCGCCGCCGCACGTGACGGCGACGGAGAACTCAGTGGGCCCGAAGCACCTCAGCACGCGCTTGACCAGCGCGTCAAACTTCACGGACTCGGGGTCAATCCCCATGGCCTCGTAGCTGGCGTAGCTGAACCCGTCCTCTGGGGTCACGTGCACGGTGGAGAACGCTGCGCCCTCGATCCCGTTCATCGAGTACCCACACGGGTCAAAGTCAAAGTCGCAGATCGTGTGGCCAGGGATGATCTCCGATATCCCGGACAGCTTCGTCATCTGCCTCGCCGAGTGGTCGGGGTCCACCCCGGGCTTCTTGAAGAACACGGACGCCTTGCTCACGTCCAGCCCCGTCATGCACATTTCCAGGGTGATCCCGCCCGCCCCGTCGTCCTCCGCCGCCGCCGGCGGAGCCGAGCGGCCGCGCGCGGCCGAGTAAACGTGCCAGCTGCGGTTCGGGACCCGCGGGTCGCCGATCACGTACGCCTCGGCGAGCAGACCACCGAAGAAGCCGTTCAGGACCTCGACCTCGTCGGCGAAGTTGCGGTACGGGGCGGGCTGGGCGTCGGGGAAGATGAAGGTGCCGCGCGAGTACTTGACCGAGTCGACGATGAGGGCGAGCGGCTCGGCGAGCTGGAGGATGGGCTTGATGGAGGAGAGCAGCCTCGTGGTCCCGCACGTCTTGAGGATGATCTTGAGAGGGTAGACGAAGAGGCTCGACTCGGAGAGGACGTAGGAGTCGAGGTCGGCGCTGGAGAGCTGGGACACGATGGTGCAGCGGGCCGGCTCCAGGATGGAGTCGAGCTGGGCCCGGGTCAGGCGGCGGAGGCCGAGGCCGGAGGGGTCGGCGAAGAGGGGCGGCGGGGAGAAGGTGATCTCGAGGCGCTTCTCGAAGCCCTCGAAGCCGATCGGCGAGTGGGGCGGCGGTGGGTCGTTCATGGGTTGGTCTAAAACAGCCATTTGCGTCTCTAGAGTCTGAGCTTGAGGAAACAGTATCGAAGCAGAGCGATTTCTTCGCAGAGACAGACAGAAGCAGAGAGACAGAGAGAGGCAGAGAGGGAAAGAGAGAGATTGGGGGGATGAATTCTACTCTACTGAACCAGCCGTTAGCGAGAGCGCGTATCAGGATGGCTTCCTCAGGCACTGCAAAACATCAAAAGAAAAGAAATAACGAGTGAGAACGAGGACATAGGCGTCATCAACAAACCAAAGGTTCGATCTTTATGGGGGATTAGATGAGAACGACACACGTACGTCGGAGTAAGCAGCAGATCGGAACTTCTCGACGCCACCGTTGGGACGGATGTCTTCAATGCAGTAACCGAGGGGGACTTCGTAGTGCAACGAACTAGAACTACTACTACTCTTTTTCCCACCTTTGGTCTCCATTAAAACATCCACGCTGCTATCTGCAAACATTTCGATAATCAGACACAACCGCTCCGGGAGAACAGCACGCAAGACCCATGTAAAACCACACGGGGAAATCTACAAATCTGACAGAAACGGGGTACGCAACGACGACGACGACGAGGACGTCGATAAAAACAGAACAAAACAGAACTCAGATTGATACATGGGCTTACTTTTCCTTGGGTTTGAAGATGAAACCTGTGCTTGATTCGCCTTTTCCGAGTATACCCAGAAGAACTGCTCCGGCGAAGAGGGTGAGAATGCAGGGCACGGGAACTGGAAACTCTCGCGAACGCGAAAGCAGGGAGAGGGAGGGAGGGAGGTAGGTAGGTAGGGCAACAGAGCTTTGCGGGTTGAAGGAGAGAGTGGAGAAAGAGAGAATTTATAGGCGGAGGGCGAGTGGCAGTATCGTAAAATAGAGGAGGGAAGGAGGGCGTTGCGGTACTTTTTCCTTCCTTATGCATTTTCGAATTTTTTTTTTTTTGGTCGGTTTTACTCTACTCCTATTTTAACTGTTGCTCTCAGACTTTTGTCTTGTCTCATTGAAGGGCGTGAGAGTCGAAACCCACTTATGAAATTAATTCATCCTCACCCCGACACCTTAAGAAGGTGGGGATTCGAATCATCACCTCCCACTTTCATGTTGAAAGGGTAGTTATTGGGATAAATCCTGGTGATTGCATTTTCGAAGTCTACGAGGTGATTTCTGTGAACGTATAATTGAGCGACCTTAACGAATGTGGGAGCGCCAGTAAGCGCTTAGGACATTAAGGTCAGCGCACGTGGCAGCGTGCCCTAAGCGGTTGGGGACTTCATCGGCCTTTCCGAAATGGATTTCGCTTTCTACCTGCTTGGAAAATGTCGGGCATTAAGGTTGATTCACAGAAGCTACGTGCACACACATAAGTCAACACGATTTTGAATTCCTCGAGGCCTAGCAGCTACATGGCTACTGCCCGTTAGGTTGCGATCTGTCGATGGATTGTATCCATTCGGCGCAGGTCGAACCTAACCATTTCACGGAACATTCCCTCTGCTTGAATAGGAATTCACTCGTTTCTGCTCGATCGTCTCCCTATTCCTGTTGCTTCGAGCAGCTCGAAAGGGCCTCCACCGTGATCGGTGGTCGGAGTTCGGCACCTCCTCCGTTGCACGCAGTTGCCTTCACCATTCGGCGGTCGATTGTCGTTGCTCACCCTGCCACCGTTCGACCTCTATGTCTTTCCTTCAGTTGTAGCATAGAGCAAGGTCCACGAACTGAGGCGTGGAGGTCATGCACCCTTGAGGTCTCTAGGTGGCCGCTGACAACCTCCATTAATTGTGTTCGACAACTAAAGTGATAATAATTAGGATTAATGCTTCAAAAAATCCCAAACTGGTATACCTGTGATAAATTTACTCTTCATTAGTATCCGTTGAATTTTACCGATAAATTACTAAGTTATATGATACGTAACAGTTGATGGGTAGCGCAATTGGTGTGTGAGTTCTCTTCCTCATCACAGAGGTTGAGGGTTCGAACCCTCTTGTTACTAAAGTGTTTGAAGTAGAGGGTCCTGGTGTTAGGGCACTCCCGAGATTTACGTCTAAATAGCGGCTTGCGGCGAGACTCGACGCTAGAGGGTCGTGTGATCCCCGAAAAGTGATCTCCGGCGGTTCCTCGGTCAACAAAAAAAAAAAAAAAACAGTTGATGGGTATATTAGTTTTGGAGTTTTACCTTTCATTTATCACGGATGTATCATTTTGTAATTTTTCGTGTATTAATCTAATTTAATATAAACTGACGGAGAGTATCTATCACAAATGCACTGATTTAGGTTTTTAGGTGATTAAAAAATTAATTTGAGGTAAATTTCTCATAAATGTACTAATTTGGAGATTTTTTATGGTATTGATCCTAATAATTATGTTTCATCTAATTTTGATTTTAGGATTACTTTAGGAACTCTGGTACTATCCCCGTCTCCCCTTTTTGCATGTTGTTTATGAAATCAAACAGTACAATAGGTATCACAATACTTCGAACAATCGGTATCACAGGGAACAACTCCTTGACTCCGTAGATACGAAAAATTCGTTTACATCTCAGGTTAGCATCATAAATTTCAATAACCAGTTGATGAAAAACTGAGGTGACTAGGGCGTGATCGCAACCTTATGCCATCCTTCATGCCTCGTCAAGAATGTCATATCTATCGGACATGGTGATCGAACTCGAGCATAACAAAAATCAGCAATGTTAGTACCAATTTTTGTAACTACGAACTACATCTTTTTGATCAGTTCTCCTTGGGGAAAGAAAATGAAAGAGCTCAAAAGTTCGGAGGCCATGGATGTCTCGCTAAGATAGCATCACTAGAATTCGCTGTTTTAGCGGGGGCAAGGATCAAGGCCCATTCTTATGTTTCCGTAAGTTTAGGGAGTTTCACACGAGGTGATGCGAAATCGTCGGGCTACTTTGTTTCATGCTCTTCACGTTTCACTCTCGCTGAGAAGTTGCCGTATGTGCAAGTGGTTTCTTCTATAGTTTGTCATCCAAGAAACGAGACAGACAAGAAGGCCTTTTCTTTCATAAATAGGAAGCAATCCTTGACAAACTTTGTTTCATGGTACTTCTTTAGCAGGTTTCGCAAGAGACAGGGTCACCATGGTTGATGTCCAAAAATGATCAAGTTTTCTAAATCGATGTTAAGCAACTCTATCATTGGTGAGTCCTTGATAGCAAAAATGCTTGTTGATATCGACATACGATGATGGCTGGCCAACGACTGCCACTTAAATAAATTTAGATAAGTGTTAAATGCAGAAAACGAAGACAATAGAGATGTCAATTAACGGTTAGATCCAATGACAATTGAGAAGTCATAACGACTCGTAGAGAAGGTTGGTGTGCAATCATGGAGCCTAGCCAGAGTTGCAATTGAGTCAAGTAACAAAGTTGTAATTGTTTGTAGATAGTGTCGACATGCAATCATGGAATATGATCATGGAGCCTAAAATTATGGAAATGCGGGCATAATGGTTAGTTTCAATATTAATTGTCTAAGAGTGCCTACATTTATCAATTTATCTTTTCAAATCATTGTAAAAGCATTTAAGCCGTGTTAAATCATTGTAAAAGCATCCATCATCAAACAAACTACCGATCTCTCAATTTATCAATTTATCTTTTCAAATCTTACATTTACTTTCCTTTTATAATAGTTAGTTTTAGTTCGTGGTTACGCGTTCTCTCTATCCAAATTACATGGAAGACATTTCATTTAAAACTGAAGATCAACCTTCGATAAAGATCATGGAGCCATTCCTACACGAAATATTTACCTGCATATTGAAATTTTCTTGCCTAGTTAGATTCGGATACGCTTGATCTGGTCCACACAGCCATCTATATTTGTGGGACTCACAAAATGGACCGATTCCGTACATTTTTGGGGTAAGTTTGGCAATGTTTTGTCTTTGAAAATTTGGATTGGCGAAAGGAACCTTGACTAGAAGGATTTACATTGGAAGCATAGGGTTTCATAGTCATTTTGTAGACTTACTCATTCAAAAGTAACTTTTGACTTGGGGAAAAGATTACAAAGAAAAGAAGAGGCGCAGACTAGAGGTAGGGAAAAACTACAGTAGCTTGACTGGATATGGGTGGCACCACGTAGAACCGTCCATGCAGGTTCATGTGATTCCACGCAATGCGATGCCTAACTCGCATGATGCAACCCTAGAAAGGACCCTCTCTCTACGGGTGTGCAAATGGGTTAATTTGGATTTTGGATAGTTTAATGAGGGCAAAGATGAAAGACAAGAAAAAAAAAATCATTTAAATCTCTATTTGCCTTTAAAAAAATGTACAAATGTCAAAGCTAGTGGGCATCTCTCTCAAGTTCTAAAGGTAGAATTTGGGTACCCATCAAAAGCTTATGAAATCTAGAAACTTTATATGAATTAAAGAGACGTAATATCGTGGAAGACCTCAAAGAAACACAATAAAAAATCCGAAATTTTCATAAAAGTTGCCCACATATATGTATATCTAAGTGAACATCTCAAATCTTTACTCGAAAACTTTCAAGAAAAGGTAATGGAGCGGTTCATGCATATCGCTTGATGTTACGATGGGATTCCATTCCAATCATTGACCAAATCCATCCATACTTTTTTCCCCACTCACATGTGAGTGAGCAAGAGACTTGAGGGATTTTCATTTCTCACCTCTCTTTTTCTTTCGCCTCCTTTTGGGTTGGGCAGATCACGACTTCTTTATGTTGCCAATAAGGACAAAGAATTGTTAAATCTCCTACTTTCGCCACTTCCCCACACCAAGACAAAGATCTGCGTCCTTCCGGGAAAGACAGCCCCAAGCTTACCATCAAAGCTAAAGATAAGAGGAGGAGGATTACAATACTAATTTCACACTGTAATGCATTAGACTTCTCTAGAAACTATAGTTTAAGCAAGAAAAGGCCAAGAGAGGTACAAAGTGCTAGGACAACTACGCTCATTGTTAATGGAGATTGCTTTTGGTTGCACTGGTTAGGATACTTTGACCAGTGAACCCCAGCTTTTTTGCCAAATTACTATCGCCGACCCCTTAGCTTTTTGCGAGGTCCTCATCCCAAGAAGATCTAATCCTGAACACCCGTTAAGCCTACTTAGTTTTATATTGATTGATCAATCATCTTCTGTGGCCCAGACATAATTGAAATAAGATAGAACAAACAATCATGTTCTTGCCTGTTCTCACTCCCCATTCAATGTCAGAATGCCTATCCTCTTGGGCAGGGACTCAGCACCCACTGGGACTCACCTGACCCAAAGAATTAAAAAAGGGAAAAGGAGACTCGACAATATCATTGGGGAATGATGAAAAGAGTTTTATCAGATCCGTCGCAAAGTGGAGAAACGTTTTGAAATCAAGCATTGTCAATTGATCTCATAATGATATATGTAGAAATTCTTTTTTTTTTTTTTTTTAGCTACTCGTGTTGTAAATATTGTGCAAAATCGTGTAGTTTTAGGGAACATCAACTAAAACTTTATTTGTTGCATAAAAAATAAATTATTTGGAAAACATTTTCTAAAGAAATAATTACTTATATCGCTATAAAATGAATTAATGAAATTATAGTAAAACTAAATTGTTATTTATTTAAACAAATGGCGACTAAAATTATTTTCATCATCCATGTGACTATTCGTACTCCATTGATTAGATCAATGTCTATAATATGTGTTCATATGATAACTTTAAAGTACATGAATAAAGCCAACACCGACTTAAGCTTCGGCCTGCCAACTCCATCTTATCCTCGTCATTTCCCTGTCAATAACATTCGCCAGATAATTTTGATCTCTTTCTCGTGCTGGGTCCCAAAAATTTGGTGGAACAGGAGAAGAAGGCAACCGAAAAAAAAGGAAGAAAAGAAGAACAAGAACAGGAAAAGGGATTGAATTTATTAGGAAAATTATCTGCGCATGCCCTCAGAACAGATAAAGTGAACCCCCACGATCGGTCATTCACATTGGGTTTTGCCTGAAAATTGCCATATCATATTCTAAGTTGAAGCTATAAGCATGTAAATAAGCTTATTCTAATCTGGTCTTTGACATGGAGCATCTGGCGACGAAAGTGTCCCTCGTGATGATATGAAAAAGAAATGCGTTGAGTGGCGTTGGTATATGCTGTCTGCTGAAGGAGAGGCGCCACCTAAGGTAGTCCATAGCTGGGGGATTTTTGGCAAATGGCAGAATCGGATTATTCCAATGTTCACATCTAATTGTAGTGGCTGAATGTTATTACGTCGCTCCCCAGCTTTCTTTCCGAGTGAAGATTTTGTCTATGCCATTAATGTGTTATTCACGAAACGTCGACCTCTCTTCTTATTCTTTTTTAAAATGATTCTTAAATTTTAAGATTCTCCCATTGTATCTTTTCAAATGAGTTACTTCATTGAAGTGTTGAATTGGGATGTTGGGAGTGTTGAGTTGGACCATACGAGGACGCACATCTCATTCTTATCGACCAACCAAGTAGGCACGACGCTAGAAGTGACGATAATGAGAGAGACAGAGAGAAATGTGTGTGTATGCGCGAATGAAGCAACGATGACCACCACACGCGTCGGTCACTATCTTTGGGCTCTCAATTGCATTGCCACCGGACAAGCATTGGCCGAGGCCCCATTGCCCCTGCGGGCCATTCCCCACCCTTGTTAGCCCTTTTCGGTGATGGTGGGGCAATGACAGCTAGGGCACTTGCCACTTGGTTTTCACCCCTCTTTTTTAATTTATAAATTTAGCTTTTTTTTTTAATTTAATGTAAATATAGTTTACATAAAAAATTAGATTTGGACAAAATTATCTCATTTTGGTCATGTCATTGCCACGTAGGATAGAGAAAATAATAAAATAGGTCATGTCAGCATTTTCTGTCAATTAAGTTGGACGGAGTTAATGGAATAACTTGATTGCACAAATTTGACAAGTTTTAAGAGTTGATAACACTTTTTGCAAGTTTTAGGATTCAATTTTACTTTGATGATAAGTATTATGACTTTTAGTACAATTTCAACAAGAAATTTCAAGCTTCATTATGTTGAAAAAATTCAAGTCCATCTCAATCAAAATTGGCTATGAGTAAATTCTATTATTCCATGGGGATAACATAAGGAGGTTTTCCGTGTTGGTAAATTTTTAATAAGTGCCGGTAAATATCAAAATGCTGTAAAAATGACCTGTGACTTTTTTTTAAGGTAAGTTATAAGTAATGTACCAACCCTTTAATGAATTTACTAATTCTTTTGTAGTTTGCAAATTACCAATTTTTGTAGTAATTTACCAACACTTATTTGCACAACTTACCAATCCTTGCTCATATAAAATTACTAATTTAAACTAGAGGGGCTTACCGACTTTTGAGTTACTTACTAATATCTAATTATTTTTCTGTCAACTTTTGTATTGAATTGCCAACTTTTATTTTCTTTGGTTAGCAACTCTTAAAAGTTACTAAATCCTTTTGAAAATCACCAACCTAAGTAAGCATCTCCCATCGACATTTCTCCCACTAAAGTATCACCTATTGAGTTACCAACTCTCTTGGAGTTAGGACCTGTTTGATAATTTCAATAAGTGCTCATCATTAATGTATTATCATCTAATACAAAAAGCATATTGATAACTATAGCAAATTTTTTTTTTATTTACAACATTCAATCAAGTAAAAAAAATCACTTAAACATAGATAACTTTACAACATTTGTAAGAAAAGCAGATAACATTAATATTGACAAATAATACAAATGAGAGTTAATAACTCAAAATTAGCTAATAATCTAATTAGAAAAAAGTTGGTACCTACTGAAATAAAGATTTGTAAATTCATGTACTAGTTGGTAAATATAAAGTAATGGTAATAAATGCAAATAAAAATTGGTAAAATAAAAAAAAAAAGATGGCAATTCCCAAAATGTAAAAATAAAATAAAATTCGTAAACGTGTCAATAATTTATCAAAAACTTATCGAGAAGTTAGGTAATCAATGATTTTTTAAATAACATTTTTTTGATATCTACAAACTCTTTTAAAAGTATATTTGTACGGTACGGATCAATAGAATCGTCCTAGCTCGATGCACAAATAATTGGCACAAATAATTGGATCAAGGACGCTCTCTGGCACGATTTCCCATGCACGTCTAAGATAGAAAAGAGTCTGTGCTCGAGGAAACTTGATCTTTGTCTGCACGTCCATCTTAGGACAAAATCGATCCCACATGAACATTGAAAATCATATCGAAGTTTGTCTTTCGTATCAAGGCAGCTGAGGCAGGTAAGATCAGCCCCCCTATGCTTGCCTGTTCTAACTGTAGGCTCAAGAAATGGCCAAAAAAAAACAATTATAGGCTCGAGAAAGGCCCCATGATACCGACATGTCCTGCCTTCTTGTGCTTTTGCTTTACAGTGCGATGCAAAACGAATATAGATACGTCACCTTAACATTGTTTTCTTTCTTGAACAACGATGGGGATTAAACGAGCAAGTGGTCGCTAGGGTAATCTTATCTAACTTCGGGTTAGGATGGGAGTTTATTGTATGGCCAATGCTGCATTTGCAACTACTATGTGAACCAGCCTTTTCCTGTTCATAGCTTAAATGGACTATACTATCAATTAGAGTCTAAGGGTGCGTTTTGGACTTGCTTTGACAATGGGCTTTGGACACCTGAAAGCCTTTTGGCCAAATATTGAATGTTTGGGAAAGATTTTACAAACCCCATTAGGGGAAGGCTAAAAGCCTAAGGCTGGTCTTGGGATACCTTGAGTTTTCAGCCTTCGGGAAACCCTTGCGAAACACCGTTCATCTTCTCCGTTAAGGCGGGTGTCTAGGTTGTGCAGGGTTGCGAATGGCCAACAATGGAGCAAAGAGAGGCTGGCGATGAACATGGCGACCTAGGCAATGGTCGTCGGTGGGTCGCGTGACCTCTGACGGTATATGGGCCGTGCTACCCTTGCTGAGACCCTCACCTGAGGTCATTGGGGTCGCGCGACCCCAGCCAAGACCTCGCTGAGGTTGTCGACCACAAGCGAGCTTGCCGAGGCTGCGTGACCTCAGGCAAGGGTCTCGCTTGTGGTCGATGACCTCAGCGAGGGTCTTGGCCAGCGTCATGCGACCCTTGTCAGGAGTTGCCCGACCGCAGGCAACCCTCATCGAGGCCATGCGACCTCAGGCGAGGGTCTCGCTTGGGTCGGCGGCGGTCACTCGACCCCAGGCAACCCTTGCCGGTGGTCTCCGCAGGCCGCCTGAGGTTTGACAACATCAGATGATGGCCGTCGGTGGTCGCCGCCTTTCACCGGTAAGTTTTTTTTTTTTTTTTTTAATAATAAAGATTTTTGTAAATATAACTTATCCAAATGCTATTTTGCTTCAAGGTATTTCGCAACGGGCTTTTAGGTTACAATTTATCAAACGCAATTTGCATTTTGAAAAATCCATTTAACTTAAAATGCTTTACATTTTTTCAAGGACTTTTCCCAAAGGTCTAACCAAACACACCCTAAGTAGGGTTTCCTAGATCCAAGAATTTGTATGGATTGGACTCATGTAAGGTGGACGTACGAGACTTTGTACTCATGTAGGGTGGACTAGTACAAGACTCTATCCAACGATCACGATAATCCATTTTTATTTGGCATAGATTCAAAGGATTTTTCGCAAAACAAATTGGCCTTTTAATGAAGGAACCGAAATGAAGTTTATTAGTAATTGATACTACTTGATCTTTCGTTATGGTTCTTTGATGTCCAAATCAGGAATTACTGAAGGGCATGGTGGGTGAAAATTGTCATGAAATCTGCTCGAGGTTTTGATCATCTTCTCTTAAACTCGTTAACAGTGATTCTAGATAAGGGTATTTATGGTGCACCTAAGAAAAAAAATTCAAACCCGTCAAGAGATTTAGCTGCAACCTCTCGTACGCATCACATGTTCTATAGTTATTCATGTGTAAACTTCACTTGACAAAGATGCACAGCTCACAAATGTCTCTATTCTCCATCTCTTTCTCGATCCAAGGTGGTTGGATGAGTACTTCATTGCTCCAACATAACTCTAGATAGTATCCAATGGTGCGTAGGAATGATTAATTTTTAAGCAGGTCAATATCCAACTACGATCTCGAAAAATTAAAGACAAAAATCTTGAATCGATTTTGATTTCTCAATAAAAAAAAAAACTTTACTTTTTCTATCATGAAATCTTAAATTTGTAAATTATTATAATGAAAAGAAGAAAAACTAGTCATTATTGAGTAGTCAATAACCATTGGAGTTTGCTCCAGTGACTACCCTTCTAATATGAAAGACGGAGGTGAGGAGTTCGAATCCCATCTTCTCGAGAATTAAAGAAACGACTTAATTTTAATTGTGAGTTTCGATTCCCACACGTTTTGTCTGACTGAACAAAAGTTATTACGAAATCGCATCAAATTGACGAGGTCCGAGGAATCCTCCTGGTCTCATCAGCTGCAGTGTAACCCAATCACCACCACCATCATCATCCTCATCACCACCACCATCATCATCATTGGCGCGACGTAAATTCTCAGCGTCGATTTCCCCTTTCCCACCAACCGGTGTGGGACCCCCACTGCGGGATTTACCGATCTTTTGACTTTCCCCGCACCTTTCCCTTCCTTCCTCCTCCTCCTTCTCCTTCTCCTTCTTCTCCTCCTCCTCCTTCTTCTCTCCTCTCTGCGACGATCGGGTGCGCCGGTTCGATGCTTCCTTCTCCGCGGAATTCGTCGCCGTAGAGGTCCCGCGACATGGCCGGCCCGTCCTCGTCCTACCCGATTCTCTGCGCTTCCTTCAATCAGGACAACAGGTGACTTTCCCAACTCGCCGGCGACGCGTCCCCTGAATCGGGCGGTTGCTTGAATTTGTTCTCCCGTGCTCTGGACTGCCTAAAGTTCGAAGCTTTTTCCGTTTCCCGAACGAGGGTCGAGGTTTTTTCCGATCGCTGAAGCTTGCGTGTTCTCCAATTTTGCAGTTGCTTCGTCATCGGCACGAGGGATGGCTTCAGGATTTTCGATTCCAACACGGGGAAGCTCTTGTATGAACGAGGTCAGCTGTTGCAGCTTCTCGGACGCATCATCTGTTTTTTGAGTAAATTGATTTTGTTTTGCACTAATTTATGATGGTCTTTATAAAGGAAATATGGAATCTCTTGTTTCTTTTTAGTACCATCAACCTGTTAAGTTGTGTGGAACTTGTGGTGTCGCATTTTGTGTAAGTAGTCATTGAGGAATTCTTTCTTGAAAAGATTTATTGGATGACAATGGCGACCAAAAGAAAAAGAAAAGCCTGTGACACCTTCATCGACTTAAGCTGAATTGTAGGTGAGAAGTATATGAGCTACGAAATGAGTAGGCAAGTAAGGAAATCCTTCCTCATTCTGTAGCCTATATACTTCTCACCTACAATTCTGCTTAAGTTGATGAAGGTGTCATTGGCATTTTGAATGAGTAGAGTCATTTATTACCGATTTTCAGATTGTCTGGAGTGGAAAAACTTCAGATGCTTTTGGGGACACCAAGCTGCCTAACTTCTGTTGCTGTATTGTTTATTTCGGTTATGTCCTAAGATTAGTTTGTTTCTTTTATGTTTGTAGCTGTTGGAGCTTTCAACATTGTTGAAATGCTCTTTAGCACTAGTCTTCTTGCCATTGTTGGAGCCGGAGAACAGGTGCTTTCCAGTACACGTGCCTTTTGTTCCTTTTTCAACGAGTCATCTGAAGTTCTGTGTGGTCATTCACTCATCATTGTTGTCATTGATGCAGCCATCTTTGTCCCCACGTCGCCTGGTTTTGTTTAATACCACAACCGGAACTGCCCTTCGAGAGTTAAATTTTCTAACTTCAGTCGTTGCGGTTCGCTTAAATAAGAAAAGGTACCAACTCCATGATATGTTTATGCTGGGATTGGCTATTGGCTATCGATGCTCCTCGGCAATCACTAGCTCCTGTTTACTAAAATTACTATAAATGTCAATGCAGACTTGTGGTTGTCCTACAAGACAAGACATACATATACGATGTGAATACTGTTGCAATACTGGACACAATCGATACAGTGCCAAATCCAAAGGGTGGGTTTTGGAAAAAAATCGTTTGATCTTGCAGTGCTTACTGATTTGAGCGAAGGTTCATTTGGCTTTCATAATTGTCACAAACAGGAGTTAGATTTGTATTACTTTAACACAATATCATTGTTCTGTTGAGATTTTGAAAGATTCAGGCTATGAACTCATTTGCAAGAGTAGTATGAGTGCATTATCTGTTGTTTTTTTGAGCTGCATCATTGGCTCACTTTATTTTTGTGACTACTTTATTCACAGGTAGATTTGACCAAATTTCTTATGTCTTAGTTGGGAGGTTTAGCTGTTTATCTAGGTAGCGACCTATCTTTTTGGTGCCATAGACATTATGCAGAGCTAGGCAAGTAAAAGTTGCCACAAAGATTTGGAAACTTAGCTATTCGTGAGAAAAAGGCACCTCTATGGTATTAGTCTGTTGTCAGTCTAGGTTTGTATCATCATCACATCATGTCGATATGCTGTTAATTGTCGAAGATCCTTTTTTGGCTGCTGCAGAAGTCACAAATTGTATTGCCCTCTTTAATGATGATAGCGATTTTGTCTCGTGTACTAAGCTCCTTGAGTTCTTCTCTGACAGGAATCTGTGCGTTCTCTCCCAGTTTGGATGGTTGCTTCTTGGCTCTTCCTGCTAGTGCGACTAAAGGAACTGTTTTGGTGTATAATGTCAAGGAGCTCCATTCACATTGTGAGGTTACTTCCTCATACAAAAGGAACTTGACATCATTTTTCAACTGCATCTGATTTTCTTTCCTGTTGGTTTATTAGATATTTATCCTTGTGAGGATCTTGCTCGGTGAATGAAGGCAGTCATCCACTTTTGCACGATGATATTCTCGAGTTTTGTCAACCAGCAGATTAGTTGATACTTTAACGATGATCGAGCAAGTCACTCGTTCAGTTCCTGGTTTTTGTTTGCGTGAGCTTTGTTAAACTCTAATCATGATGACTGATTCTACGGTGGCTATCCTCTTCTTTGCCAGAGATGGGTCTGAGTACGATCCTGAAGATGTAGGAAACTGGTTAGGGCCTATCTACTGAAGTAGGAGCAGAAAATGAAATAAATAAATGATTCAATGAGAATTGAATAATGGTGCAAAGGCAGTTATTGATTAGAATATTATGAAGAAGAGTTTGAGACTCTGTTTAGCTTCTCTTTGCTGCCTCAGAAGTTGAATGCGTTTCATTTGTGCCAAACATATAATTGATTCTGGCCCTGGTAAACTTCCAATTAGACAAATAATGGACTAGGAGATGAAAATGTTTTTGTGCTTCTATAATTGTTATCAGACTTGATTAGTATTATCCCTCTTGCTATAGTGAGAAATCACATTCACTAATATTCCATTGAATTGCAGATAGATGCTCATCGTTCACCATTGGCTGCGGTTGTCCTCTCATCCAACGGGATGTACATAGCCACAGCATCTGAACATGGAACAATAATCAGAGTTCATTTGGTCTCTGATGCGAGCAAGGTAAGAAATGCTGGTAATATATCTGTTTTTACTGTCCTTTTTGCTTGTCTTTAGCATCTATATTAGTTTGTAAATAGCTGTATGTTCTCTGTCAACGATAGATGTATGCACATCCCATGTCTAGAAAATGCATGCATTTCAAAATGCCAATATAGGGAGCTCGTTTCATGTTCATGCAGGACCTGTTTAATCTTGTGGACTTGTGAGGAGCACAGTGGTTGAAGAGATGCTTGATTATTAGTCAATCAGAGCAAGTCAGCGGTTGGGTTCATGCACATATCTATACCCTGCTTATGCTCCATGATGAACAACCAAGACTTCACTTAACCCTTATGCAGATGGGGGAGAACACATGCTTTTCTGTAGCATTATATATATATATTTTTTGGTGGGCTCTATGCATAAGGCATATGTGTTCTTTTGTGTCTGTTGTTAGCTTATTCAGTGTAGTGGCTTTGGAGAATAATATAAATAGTAGTGAGGCCCAAAAAGTCTTACCATGTCAAAAGATTAACTTGTTGACTTTATAGATGCCTTGACCATGTTGTTAAATTGTCATTACATTAGACCTATTAAATGGGCGGGTCAGGTTAAAAATGGGCCAACCCAAATTGACCCATTTCCATGTGACACGAATATAACGGTCCATACTAGACCCGACCCGATCTATATCGCTGAAACACTTATGCATCAAAACCCATTCTAGGAAAATTCATATCCAAATTGAGGTGAAAGCATGAGCAAGCACGAGATTGAGAGAGTGAAGAGAGATTCATAAAGGAGGGTTAGGTTAAAGTAATTTGTGAATCCATTTAACACTCATATTGAACCCGTTTATGACCCCAGAATTGGGTCTAAATCCATTTATGACCCATTTACTAAGTATGACTAACCCATATAACAACCCAGCCCATCAAATATGGTTAAGAAATGGGTACCCATTTTGACAGGTCTACATTACATCAAGCATTCTCAGCTGCTTTCTGTTTGCATGTGGTTGTCTGACATCTAATTCATATGTTGGTTTTAGTTCTTGATCACTTTTCTGTGGTAGCTGCAATTCGTGTCATTTTTCTTCTCTTAATGGCATCTAACTATGCTTCATTGCAGTCATATAGTTTCAGAAGGGGAACATACGCGTCAACAATATTTTCCTTGTCCTTTGGGCCATCATTGCAACTACCAGACATTCTTGCTGCCTCAAGTTCCTCAGGATCTGTTCATATTTTCTCCCCGGGTATTGCTGTAAACCAAAGGTGAATATTGATTTTTCTTATTTTAAATTGAAGTTGGGACTTGCTTGGATGCAAGAAATTTAATTTGAGATTCTAACACATCCAATCAATGTTTGGTTAGTTTTTGGAAGTTTTTATCTTGAATTTCATACTTTACTTCAAGACAGGTTGCGCTAATTTTAGAGAGCTTGATATCAATTTAGTAAAATCTAACTGTAATGTCATTTTTACTTTTGATCAGAACACAATTTGCTTCCTAAGACGTTTTAATGATTTTAATGGCTGTGTATTACTTTCCCCTTCAAAATTACATGCTGTATTCATTATCTTTATTGAATGTTGTCTTTCCAGGAGCAAACGATCAAATAGTTTTCTTGGAGCAGTCTTACCTGATTCTGTGAATGATGTACTCGATGCAGCTCATCATCTTGTCCTCCATGATGCTACTCCGGCTGGAGTCAAAAGGTAAAGTAGTTAGTGATATCGCTATTCAAGTTGGGGCAAGATGTTGTATGGTACGGAAGATGTATTCAACTAGCACTCAATCATAGTGAAGATAAATGTCTACAGTTAGTTTAATGGTGGATTTTGGTTTTTTGTATATTAATGCTCGCTCAGGGCTAAATAGTATTATTTTGTTCTATTTTTTGTGCTAGGACTAAGAGAATTATGATACATATTATTTCATGGTTTTCTTTTCTTCAAAAATTTGCGGGCGAATTGCAAAGTGAAGATCAAAATCGCTGGAGGGAGAGAAAGGGGGCGAAGGTTGGGGGGGGTGGGAGGGGTGTGCTTGGACGGAAGATTAATCATTTATCTGGTAGGAGACACACAGAACTATAAATCTCAGGACTGTTGAGTCAGCTATTCAGCTGATTCCGAAATCCCCGTAACTAGCCAAGTTGATGCTATTTATGTTGTCGAGCCAACTTTATGTTGTGTAGACCACTTGTTTAGACTCAATGATATCTTATGACTTGAACTTTTGTATGCTTTTCCTTGTCTTCAACTTATGGAACAAAATGTTTCTAATCCAGCTATGCAGTGATTCGCAAAGTAGATAAGGATCCCAAAACATCTGCATCTGAATTTACTGCCTGTAGGTGAGTTACTCATGATATCTAGCTTCTCTTTCACTGTAGTGTTCCTTCATCTCTCATTTCTCAATTTCTCTTCTTCTATATCCCTGTAATTCTTTTCTTGATGTAGATCCTTGTAATTTCATCCAACAGATCGAATATAGTATAAGGGCATATGGACCAAGATTTCTTTTTCCTTAATAGTTACCCATTCTAAATGTGTTGGAGAGAATGCCTAGGATAAGCTGCATAAAGTACCTGGAGATGCCCAGTTTTCTTGAAAGTTTCTTGATTGGGTGCCCCCTATTAGATCTGTAATCCTTTGAATATTACTAAAAGGCCACTATCTCGATTTTCAAGTGTACAGTAGCATGCATATGTTTGAACTTGCGGTTTGTGGCTGTGCATATTGGTCCATTGGATGCTTATACACAATCCATTTGAGCCTCTATAATTGTGCTCCTCGAGTGATTAAATCTCTATGATAACTGAATTGAGGTGTAATTATTGTTGCCAATGTTCCCATCACATGATTTTTGTAAGCAATAGAATTTTTAACTTGGAAGATCGAAAGCCAAAGAGGGTGTCACTATTCTTGTAAATGTATGTTTTACTGGCTCATGGCCAGTGCCCTCGAATGCTTACCAAAATAACAGAGAAGTTTGGTCTTTCCTTAACCTCTCCATTCCAATGATGTAGACTGATTCTCCATGTGCCTTTTTCAGGGCAATAATATCCATCATAACCTTCAACGGTTACTTCCAGGAGTATAACCTAAGTATCAACGAACAAAATGAGGCCTCCTGGTCCCTGGAACGCGAATTCAACCTCTTGATGGTAAATTCCATGCCGTAATACAGCACAGGGATCTTATGTTTTCTTTCCAAGAATTCTTTGGAGCACATGACAGGTTGGCAAAACTCATGTATATGTCAGCTTCGCAGTGAGCTTTGTGCCAATTACGCGTCTCATGCCGACATCAACCAACGAATACTATGAAAGCAATTAAGAAAGATTAGAACATACTTTTGTGGTCATCAACTGAGCAAAGGGGTATTTTCAGAGGTACCCAAGTCGAAGCATGCCCATTTGCGGTCCTATAACACTAAAACTGTATATATTATTAGTTTCTGCTATCCCTATCTGCTTGGGGATTCAAGGTCTGAAGGTGTCCGTTATTAGACTACTTATCACGAAAGAAGACGAACAACCACGGTATATATGGTCTTTTTCGACTGCGTGGAGTCAGAAAAATGTATATAGCATACGGCATCATGTGACTTACCAATGATTGTCCTGCATAAAAATCCTTTCCCTCTTTCCCTCCCTCCCTCCCTCCATCTCTCTCTCCCTCTCTCTCTCTCTATACAAGGTAAAATGCTTGCTTTTTCTGGAACAAGGCAAATGTTTGACTTTCAAATGAGGGACTCAATCAAACATTGTATAACCTTTGAGCCATCTATTCAATGATAGAAAAAAGAGTTATTGACGAAAGCGAACATGCGCAAGCCAAAGTGGACAACGATTGACGCCTGAGCCTGTCCCATGCTTTACTCGTGAAAATTCTTCACATGGCTGGCATTGAAACAGCAGCTGAAGTCAATCTAGTAGAAAGTAGCCTAGTCAACAGCTACGATGTGTTGCTCCCAAGTATACCAATGCACAAGATCCACAATATGCGTCCTTTCCATGAACGATGCAGATAAAACATCTGTGTAAAAGTAATATATATGACATGTTTGAGCCTAAATTTTGCACTCCCTAAGCAACATCTCAGCAGCATGCTTGGGGCGTGGATTTGGAAGACAGTTCAAAACAAAAACTTTGCATCATGATGGGCCACAGATAACGTTACAACATACTAAAGAGGAACAAACAATGGTAAAAGAGGGAAAATTTGTTCTCTTCGTTAATACATCACATCTGTTGATTGTATCCTATCTATTCGATTTGGATAAGCAAGCCGACGAAGATGTGGCTGGCAAATGAGTTTGGACCTGAGACTAAGTCGACTACTCCAAATCCTTATTTGAAAAAAAAAGCTCCAATGAACCCTCATTCAGCAGCCTTGAGATGCGATGATGGGTCGCCTCTGTTTCTTCCTCGGTAAATCCAACTCCTTATCATCATCATCTCTCCCTCGGTCTCGGTAATTCGGTTACTATTCTGGTGGTCTTCACCCAACCGTCCTCTCTCTCTCTCACTGGCGGAAACCGGAAAACCCAACCGAAGAGGAAAAAGGAGAGACCTTTAGCAAAGCACTCTCCGCGCCGATTCTCAAAGTGGGATCGCCCTTCGCCTCTCCCTCCGCATGGCCTCCTTGCGGAGGCTTCTTCCGTCCTGCTCGTCCCTCAAGGTCTGTGCTTTTCGTGCTCTGCTGCGTTTCCCTTCGCGTGCGGGACTAGGAAACCGACTATCTCTTCCGACCCATGTGCCCGTTCCTTCGGATTCGCGTTCTCCATGCTTTGCACTCGTGTCTACGGTGTAAAAATCTCTTGTGGGTCGCGACTTGCAATGCGGGTTTTGTCGTTGGCATTTTCACAAACACGTCTTTCGTCGTTGCAGGGGTTGAACTTTCTTCGCGATGAGGCCAGAGCAGGTAAGGCTGTTCCGTTTTTCTTGCTGTTCTGTGTTGTTAAAAACCGTGGCCGTAAAGGCGGATCTGCAAAAGGTTCATTCTTGATTCTTGCAGAGCTTGGAGGAAGCTTCCGAGGCCTAAGCTCGATATGTTCGCAAAACCAGAAGATCTTGAAATGGGAGGAGCATTGGCAGTCCGAGCACGACGGCCCAGGGCTCAGCGATGAGATAGAGAAGATTCGGCGTGAATTCGATGCTGCCAAGAAGAGTTTTCTCAAGATTCCTGAAGCACTTAATGAAATGCCAAAGATGAACCCTAAAGGTTGCAACCATTTTCTTTCGTTTTAAAATGCATTGCTCTTATTCAAATCGGGCTGTATGAGCCTGTGTGAAGTGCTGATTAGATGCTGACTGTTGTTGGGGATCACATTAGGAATATATGTGAACAAGAATATCAGACTGGATACTGTACAAGTGTATGGATTTGACTATGACTACACCCTGGCACATTACTCTTCTAACTTGCAGACTTTGATATATGATCTTGCAAAGCAGCACATGGTCAATGAGGTTTGTATAATGCCTAAAATCTCTGGATGTTACTTCCGCGGCCTATAGCATGGCTGTTTTATGACGTGATTATTAATCACAAATTCCTTGCCTTTCTTTTCAGTTTAGGTACCCAGAAATTTGTATGAATTTTAAGTATGATCCAAGCTTTCCAATCAGAGGATTATACTATGACAAGCAAAAGGGATGTCTCTTGAAGTTGGATTTCTTTGGCTCAATTGAGCTGGATGGATGCTACTTTGGTCGACGGAAGGTAATTTTATCGCTCATTAGTCTTTGGTTGTTGTAAACATATTTCTTTCTAATGGTTGAATTCGTAGATCTTCCAAATGGTCTTTTGTGTTCCTTTATCATGATCTTACATGGAGACCAAAAATTCCACCTAAAGGTTATATCACTGCAGTGACTTTTTGACATATGAAGCAGCATAATTGAGCAAAGTCTGGAAATTTTCTACATGGTTGTGCATAGGAATTAATAGAGCTTAAGCATCTCTTTTATCCCTTTTGATGCATGTATTTTGGTATTGATTGCGCAGAATTGCTAAAGAACAAGTACAAGCTTGATGAAACCATGTCTTTTACATGCTTGGTCATCTTATTTGTCAACTCAAATAGTTTGTGGTCTTTTCGGTCATGGTTGACAGCATCCTTAGCTTGCTATTAGGTGGTTGGGCTTGTTGTAATATTTTCTTTTCATTATTTTTTTGCTAGTCAAGAGGCCCCACCTCTTGATCTGAAATATAGTTGTTCCAGCTCATAGCTTTATGCACATTAATGCAGCTTTCCGGGAAGGAAATCAATCTCATGTACGGAACACGGCATATTGGCCGTGATCAGGCACGCGGGCTTGTTGGCTTAATGGACTTCTTCTGCTTTAGTGAGGTTAGTTTCAGCATCTGTTTGCTATTTTTAGAATCTCCTTCTAGAAAGCAAGTGGCACAGTAAGAATTTGGTGGTATTTGTAACAAACCAGTATCCTACACCAGGGCATGTGTCCTACTGCTGTCTGTGATTGAAACAACGTACTATAGACATATTGATTGCGGCTCCAACTTGATGGATTTTGCTTTAATTTATACAAAACCTGTCTCTCTGAATGGTTTATATGTGCAGTGATCTATTCAACATTACTTCTATATATTCTGTGGATCCGTCTGACTTGAAGTAATTTTAGCTTTGGCCACCATATACTTGTCTAAGCTGCTGCAACTTATAAATTGGGCATCCTGTCTCAAACCCGACTTTCAATACCTTATCTGTAGTACTAGCCTCATCTTATCAGCTTCTCACCTCGACTTTTGCTCTGTTACTTCTAGGCATGCCTCATTGCAGATATGGTGCAGTTTTTCGTTGATGCAAAGCTGGAATTTGATGCCTGTTACATTTATGAAGATGTAAATCGGGCAATTCAGCATGTTCATCGAAGTGGATTAGTTCACAGAAAGGTTCTTTCAGACCCTCATAGATATTTAGTAAAAAATGTAAGTTCGTACTTCCTGTATTCGTGTACTTTTTCACTGGATATTATTCTTTTATTGTTTATCAGATATGTGGAGTTCATCTATTGGTATTTGTCAACATAACAGGGAGGGGTGCTACACTTCCTGAAGATGCTGAAGGAGAAAGGGAAGAAACTCTTTTTGTTGACTAATTCTCCTTTCTATTTTGTGGATGGAGGGATGCAGTTTATGCTAGAGGTTAGATTCATCCTTGAAAACTATGCCACCGTGTTTCTTGTCATAGTGAAAATGTGAAGGTTGATGACTTCTATCTGGCATTCTTTTCCACCACAGCAGAGCTGCTGGTGTTGATATTTTATGCATTAAAAGACAACAACATGTTCTTGTTCTTTTTACCTCTTCTTTATGAGTTATATGGAGGTGTTATAATTTCATGAACCTACTCTTGAAATTCTTTTCAGGAATACATAGACTGTAGAGATTCATGGAGGGAACTTTTTGATGTTGTGATAGCTAAAGCAAATAAGCCTGACTTTTACACATCTGAGCACCCATTTCGGTTAGCATTTATACTTTGCTCTTTCTTTTTCCCCTTTATATAAATAAAATTAAGTGCTTTTTTACCTTACCATAGCTGTAGTTTGTTTCTTTGGTAATATTAGGATTTATTGTGTTTTTGCGGGTATAAGCATCTCTTTTTGAAAATAGAAGAGATGGAACAGGGATTGTTTTACTGGTCTAAAGATATTCAGAAATTGCCTTACCCAATAGAATTGCTATTTAAGTCAGCTAAAATGTGCAAAGTTATCTTGTAGCCATTATGTGGTTGTATTGGTATATGAGATGCTTTTCATACTATACGAAGTTAGTGGTAAACCTTTGCCAAAGACCGTTGCTTCATTGCATCTGCCTTCTGAGGAAATACAAAAATTGATGATCGGACATTGCTCTACCTAAAATTGTCATCTCCCTCAACTGTCAATGCACACATTATGCCACTGTCTCAACTTGTGATGCAGCCTCAACTTACTGGAAATTCTGCAATCAAATTTTCAGTCATCTAATTTTGAAAAATTTTATGCGACTCATGTTGATGAATGCACAATTTTCCTCTTTTTTGCGTGAAAACAGCTAGAAAATTGGATTAATATTTTAGGAGACCAATTTTTCTAAAGAGGAATATCTTCTTCTATAAGACCAGAAAAATCTGTATGGTTTGAGGACAAATCACATGCCCAGTTTATGATTCCAACTGTATGACCAATTACGCCAAATTTATGCTGCATTAGAAATAGAGCCATGGATTGTTCATAATTACCAATTGAGGCATTGGAAGGGAGGGAGGGTATAGATTGTTACCACTGCTCAAATAATTTATTCTTGCGTTTTGTATGGATCATTCTTGCATTGAAGAGTCTAGTTACTCAGCATGAAGTTCATTAACTATTGAAGTGGCCTTGTTAGTCTATGTCCAATTGAATTTTGTCTATGTGATAATGTTGGTTTTGGTGATTTTCCTCCATCAAACATCTATGCAGTTGTTATGACTCCGAAAAGGATACCTTGGCTTTCACCAATGTGGATGCGTTGCTTCCCGATAAAATTTATTACCATGGCTGCCTTAAATCATTCCTTCAGATCACTAAGTGGAATGGTCCAGAGGTACGCACTAAGTAATTATACCATGTTTGCTTATATTTGCTTATTTATCAGACAATTGATCGATTCATCCTCCAGTATATCCTTTTTGCACCGTGAACTAATTTGTAATCCCTTTACCTCCTTGTAAGGTGATATACTTTGGGGATCATCTATTTAGTGACCTAAGAGGGCCTTCAAAGGCTGGCTGGCGCACTGCTGCTATCATCCATGAACTAGAAGTATGTTGGTTTATTTAGTTGTGATTCTTTCTATTCAGAAAAGTTTATGGAGTTAATTGAACTTCTAGCCATTACTGGATTTTAAATCGTGCAGTGCAATTTAATTATGAAGCGTAATACTGAAGAAGCTGGAACAAAGTAGATGGAGTTCATTGAACTTCTTTCTTTTTGTACTTTATAGATCTGGAGTCACCTATAGTTAGACAAAAATTAAAGATAAGACAATCCAATCTTGTGTCAGATTGTTGACTGCTCTGTTTATGCTGGGAAGCACAGCTTTTATTTCCCAGTCATGGTTTGGCTTTCTATTGGTTTACATACTCCTGTAGTTAGATAATAGAGCAGCTACTTTGTACTTATGTCATTCTTTGGTTATATGCAGAATGAGATACATATCCAAAATGATGATCGCTACCGATTTGAACAGGTAAACTATGATGAATATTATTTATAATTGTTTGTATGCCCAAAAATAGTTTGAATAAGGCATGTTATTATCTCTGATGATTTCGAGTTTTCATCATGCTCACGCATTCTTTGAGCTTACCATTATAAAGATCGCGATATGCATCTAAACTGTATGGAAAGACAAGACCCCCTCCGTCTCCTTTCCTCTCTAGGTGTATATCTGCTTGTTCACTTCCGGGCCATGCTATAGTGAGGCAGTTGAACAGCTTATTTATTTTAATTGTGTAGTGAGAGTTTTGCTTCTGATTTTTTTATAAAACTCTTGGCATGTTTCGAAAATATTGATGGAACAGTCCTATGTCCTATTAAAAAGATGAATGCATTTAGGATTACTTAGTGTTACCTCTAGAATTGAACTTGAGAGGGAGAGGTGAGGGGGAGTTACCTCTACACGAGGTTCGTCTAATATGATATACTTCATATTTTTAGATAATTCCCTCAGTAATTTCATGTCAAAGTGGAGGTGGCTTTGTGGCTATTGCTATATCAAGCTGCTTTTGGGTTTGGATGTTTTGATATTGCCACTTTTTGGGAGACGACTTCAACAAAAGTTCTCCCAACTTGAAGCTTCTTTCACCTTTTATACACCCAGTAACTACAACTGTTTGCTTCTGTCTGGCAGAAAACAGATTCTTTTGTCCTTATCCTTTTCATGATCATGAACCTGGCATCATTTAATCTTGTTCCCATCCAAAAATCACCTTTATTTTTCACCCAAAAAAAAAAAACTATTAGAGGGCCCTATTTCCTGATTCCATACTTTGGTGGCCATTCATTGTAATTAAGGGTGCGATGAGGTTTCATACTATTATATTCAATTAAGAAAGGTTATTCATCTACTCTCAAAGCAACAAACTGAACCTTAATCTTTTCCCTAATATTAACTTGAGTTTACAGTCATATATACGTCTTTGTGGTTGACATCTTCATTACCGAGGTAAACACGTTTATGAACCTTATTAATTATATGAGGACATCTGACGTCCTTTGGGTTTCCCCAGAAGTTAATTTTTTATCTATTCTATTCTGTTTAATTGGGTAGCTGAATGACTGTGTCAGCTGCTTGTTTCCTCAAATCACTTTATACCCCTATCAAATTGCGCATTTGAAATTTGATTCTGATCTTATGTACAATATAGCAGTTTATAATCAATAGACTTAGCTGGCAATTCAAATGCGGAAGTGTCTTTTCTTATTACCTATTTTACTTGTGGACTCAGGCAAAATTTCACATTATACAAGAGTTACTAGGCAGATTGCATGCAACTGTTGTCGGTAGTCAAAGTGAAGGGTACAAGTCTCTTTTTGAGGAGCTGAATGAGGAGAGGCAGAAAGCGCGTCTCATGATGAAAAGAATGTTCAACAGTTCTTTTGGAGCTACTTTCCTCACTGATACTGGTCAAGAATCTGCTTTTGCTTATCATATTCATCAATATGCAGATGTCTACACCAGTAAACCTGAAAACTTCTTGCTTTATCAACCTGAAGCATGGCTTCATGCACCCTTTGATATTAAAATCATGCCACATCATGTGAAGGTATGGCTGCCTTTTCTCCAAACTTTACATCTATGTACAAGCAAATATCCTGGGTGGATGTGCTTGTGCCCGTGCATGTTTTTCAGTTCTAAATCTACAATCAGCAGCTCCAATTCCTCTCCTGTGCAGGTTCCACCTAGCCTGGTCAAAAGTCACTGATATCATTCCTAGTGCACTTGGGAAGTAAGAATAGTTTTGGCATCATTACTCAGTTCTCACGAGTAAGATGAGATAGCTGGCTTTTTTGGTGATTTGATCATGCGGGTGGATGATGAATACACGAATTGAGTGCTCACCTTGCTGTTTCTTGGAGGATGTAGTATAAAAGTGGTCGGGCATTTATTCTTTTACATTAGTGTAGACACAAAGATAATGATCCTGTCAATTTTTGTACCTTGAAGTCCATTTACTTTTGAGCGTCACATGTACAAATTGAAAACTCCTGTGGTTATTTTCCTATAGATGTGTCTTCTAGAGTTAGTGGGGGAAATAACGCAGTTTCCCAGTTAATGAGGGAGTTGTGCAAACCATTGTTTTAAGCTGCTGATGTTCTTCAATCCAGTAAGCAGTTACCCAAAAGAATTCTCTGGCCATTTTATGGTGACTAAGAAATAGTTCAAGAATTGGACTTTCATTAATGATTTGTGTTCTTCCCATTGCAAATGGGATTTAGACACTCTTGCAACATTTAGATATGGCCATCAGCAATAAGCAGTTTTCAAAACAAGGTCCAGTAACAAGCAAAATCCAAAGCATGTCATTCCAGCTTTAAGTGAACATATCCTATCTCTGACAGCAATATTCTTCTGTGCTGGTCTGATCTTTGAAGTTAAATATATCCTTCAATCATTAGTCTTTGAATTTAAGGTTAAGATTACTAATTTTCGCCAGACTAAGGTTGGCGTTGATGGAGTTGGTTCCTGTCATCAGATGCTGTGTAGGCTATTCACAACTATTAGGTTGTTTAATTGAGAATCTGTTAAAAACTGCTGTGATGTGAAAGGTGCCCTGGTTCTTATATGCATCTTATGAAGGTCTAGACACGTCAAAGCCAGAGACATTCATAATTTTTTCTGAACTTATTTTTCTATCTTTATTTTTCCCTTATATCTTTCTTTTCTTTTTCTTTTTTCTTCATTGGAAGTCCAGCGGGCCTCAGAGAAGATTGGCAATGCCCTAGCCAGCCCACGAGCAAGGACCTCCGCGCCCTGGCCGACCACAGGTGAAGAGTGTTAGCCCTATTCTCATCTGGGGCATTGCATGGATTTGGGCTAGGGCTGTGACGCTCTCCCCTAGATTGAGCGGGTTGCTGGCCCTTAGCCCTGGCCTAGAGTTGGAATTTTTTTTTTTAAAAGAAAAATAAAAAAGAATTAGAAGACTGAATTGAACCGCCGTTTAGGACTTCATTTAGTAATTTCCCCCATGCCGGTGCTCAGAAAATTGATCCATCGCAGTTCCATCAAATCGCCTTTCTATAACCCTAATCAAGTTGATTTGACCCCGTCAAGTTCGCTCCAGAAAAATTCCATTTCATGCTTGACCATGATGGAGCAAAAGACGAACGTCCTCATGATTTTGTGATCCTAGCACGTTGTCGACATATGCCCACATATTGCGAGACTTTGTACCATTAATGTGATGAGCGCGACGATCAGGAGTACGAGGTGCACCTCCGACAAGAGGAATACTCGCTAGAGAGTCAGTTCGTATGCGAGACTTCAGATGGACTGCTCCCAGTACCCAACATAGTCTCTGGATGCAGTCATGAGAGTGAAGATCAACCCGATTCAATTATGGAAGTGCTTGGACTGGACGATAACAGGTAGTCTCTGGCTAGACAACTTGGTAAAGATATTCCCCTATAGTATTGGAAAATTAGGGATGCATCTTGTGGAAAATTAGGGATCCTTATCTTAGGGAGAGTATTGCGCTTGAGCACACATTGTGAACTCCTCGACGAATGACGGATTGTAGTATCCTAAACATTGTGAAGGAGGATGAAATGTGCACATCTTTTATCTGCTATTGGTTCTAACCTTTGTTCATTCTAGTCTCTCTGGCCATCTTACGGTTTTGTCAAAATTTCATCCTTCAATATGGCTTATTGCAGGTAATCTAGGAATAGCCTTTTGGCAATTCCAACTTCCTATCAGTTTCATTAGCAAGTTTTGTCTTAAGATCAGGAATACCACGCGGACACTCTGTTGCACCATTTGGACATGTCCATCAGCAAAAAAGCGAGTTCCAAAACGGTAAAACCAGGTCCAGCAATAAGCAAACTTCATATCACGTTTCTCCGGCTTTAAAGTGCATTTGTTTTGCAAAAAAAATGAATGATTTAAAAAATATTTTCCTAAAAATGATCGCTTGTTTTGCTATTCATTCAGGTGTCATTTAGCATTGGAATTAAAGATTAAGATTATGTTCCTTTCATCGATTTGGTTTATGCCATTAAACCATGGTGTAGGCTATTTAAAATCCGTAGATTGTTAACTGAAAATCAATTGAAACTTCTCTCGAGCGAAAGCTGCTTTAGTTTTTACGTGCACCTTATAAAGGCAGAATTACTTCGTGTAAATTTCTTCATAGCCTAGGAATTGCCAACACATTCTGATCAGTGTTCACACTCTCAAAAACAGCAGAGTTTCTCAAGCAAAGTGAAAATAGGATGTGAACAAAAAAAACTTCAGACTTACAGAAAACTCGAATAACAAATGCATGAGCACATATTTCATTGACCTGTCAAAGCATAGACAACCACTGATGATTGGAGGTCACGATCCACCTTGAAGTGAGCATGGAAGAATCTCTTGACCTGCGATTTTCGATAGCTCGAGTCATCAGGAAGAAACATAAACCAAAGGAAAATGCCCTGGGATTAAGACAGTAGGTGTCGAAGGTGAAGTTGGTATCTACCTCTTTGAAAGAATGCAACAGCAAAAATTCCCTCAAAACTCTTTCTTCTGATTCGAATAGCACTATGTGACTTGGTAGTGACCAATCATTTGCAAACTCTTTGGTAAACCCCACAGGATCCATCATAAATCGGTCTGACTCATCCGGAACACCCCTCTCTTCACTGTTGAGCAAATCCAAATGCAAATCCATGACTTAAGACCTTAGATAGATAGATTGGTTTCATACATGAACCCATAAAAGATTACCTTGGTGAGCAGTCCAAGAAACGCATGGGCAGGTCCTGATGAAGTGTTGAATAGTAAGGTGTGGCATGGCAGGGCATAAGGAAAAGGATACTCTTCACTCTATCTTTTGCAGCTTCTCTCGAAAGAAAGTTCATCACATCCTCAGATCCTCTCTATCCAACATACCCAAGTACTTAGATATTCAAGAAGAAAAGTTCCAACATACATGTAATGATGAATAACGAAAAAGGCCCTAGTTAACAGAGCCATTCCGGCATTCCAATACACTCAATGTAAAAGGATTAAAAAAAAAAAAGGTTAAATGAAACCGGGAGCATCGCAGTTTTTTTTATCAAAGGCAGAAAAAAGTATGGAGTACCTGATGAACTAAGCTCATGTACAAGGCCATAGGAATGTTAGTTGCAAGCAAGAAGCAGATGGCCCATCGCATTCTTGAGGGGCATTTAATGTGATGTTTTGAAGCTTCTGCTGTCTTGTTATCAGAACTGTAGTTTGTCGATATTGCAGCTAGAGAAAATCCCGAGAACATCAAGGTTATCGGAAGCACAGGGAGAACAAATCTGGGTCCACATTTCTGGTTACAAAGGAGGATAAGTCGGGAAAAAAGGAAGGAATTCAAAGCAGCAACTAAGCAAATACAAAGGGATTGCCTGTACCTGAATTCTTTGTGGCCCAGTACACTGTAAAGTACTAAAACCCAGGCAATAAGCCCAGAAAGCCTCCAATTTCTGGACATGATGATGCCAGCCAAGGAGAACGGCAAAAATGTAAAGAGCATCACTGTGAATCCCTGAGTAAAGTACCAATGCCACTTGTGTGTTCCATAGTAGTCCCCTCCGGAAGAAAGAAAATTGAACATGAGGAAGTTCAGAGGTACTAAAACCCATGAGCCGTAGACTAGCCGATCAAGTAAAGTTGCCAGTCCAAGCACCAGCACCCTATACAGCATATTAGAAATGCACATATCAATCGGACGAAATGCATCCACAGTTGCATGCCATCAAATAACCACAAGTATCAAAATTGATAGATGCACGATAACTCACCCAACAGGAAGAACCTCCAAAAAAATGAATCTCATTCTGTCGCGGGCCAAAAAAAGCTCTAGAAGGCCAACATACATCCATATAATGGCACTTGTTGGTCGAATTACACATGCAAATGCTGCCACTACCACACCCCATATCCTCATTGATGAGTCATCCCTCCTGGATGAAACTCTCACACATGGCCAGTAATACAGCCCAATGATTGTAAGGACAGTTTCCAAACTGTTTGATAATGTCCGTGTAATACAGAAGAACATAAACCAGTTTGTCAACTCTGAAAATAACTGACAGAAAGTTAAGGTCAATATTATTAAACTTCAAGCTGAAAATTCCACAAATCAACAATTTGGTCCAAGGGGGACGATACAGATGATGCCAAGTGTAATATGAAAAGGATACTGCCCATTTAGCAACACGATTGCCAAAAAGAAGGCGAGAGAGTTTATATAAGTAGAGATCACCAACTGCAGAAAATATTGACTGGAGCAGCCTTGGAGCCCTCATCTGCATAGCAAGAAAAGCAGCTTTGCATATAATAGACGACAAACAATATTGATCACTTTTGTAATTCATCAACTTATCATGGCAAAAGTTTTAGTTTCCAGTATTTACCATGATCAAAGGTTTATCAAGACCAAGTACTGCGAGAACTTTGTAAAGAAGAGCAAATATCATTGGATGCAGATAACCTCGAATACCCTTTTTCCATTCCCATGTTAGGTGTCCATAGCTGCAATTCATATATCCAAAAGACAATGTTTATCCCGTTAGCAACAACACAAATAGAAAATATGCAGCTATAGAACTTATGGAGGCTACCTTACCCAAATGCAATACGATGTGCAACTTCTAGAGCTTGCCAATGCTCATCTGGGTTGAAATATGTCTGCACAAGCAAGGAGTTCAACACTCGCACAGCCAAACAAAGCAAAAACACTCTCCTTTCTGACAAGCATGGATATGATTCTTCTAATTTTTCTTCAGGGAGGTCTTTCAAATTCTGTGATATTTGTCCACCACTACCGCCCGCAGAAACATGACGTCTCTGTCGCATGGTCGCTGCAAATGCACAGATAGTGATCACAAGGTTAGGAAAACTGAATAAGGGAATGCTGATCGGAGTTTAATCAGACATAGTAATAGATCGAAAAGTCAACAAAATGAAAACGTGTTCACCATTCACGATCAGAGTGAAACAACCATGCTTTGGCCAAAGCTACCATTATATCTCTTTTGGCTGGGAAATCAATCACCTTCCACAACAGTTTCACATGGATAGCCAACCAAACAACACACGTATGTGCACATTTGTGGCAACATCCGCAAACATATCAACTAACCATGCCGGAGATTTCCTCGTTTTTATTCGATTAAGATTTGGAGTAACAATCCATCACGTCAGCACAACATAATTCAATCCATTTACATGTGACAGAAAAAAATTGCAAGATCACATCCAGTCGGTTCTCTCCCGCAGTAAAGTCGAACTACAACCAGTAGCCATTCACGCATATCTTTTCGTTTTCTTCTTTTTGTGCCAAATCTCACTTAACCCAGTTGCGATATGATCCAATTCAACTTGCAGATAGTTTCAAAAACTGAACTTTACGCACAACGCGAAGTGTGTAGCGGGAGATCCCAGCTCACGAAATGGGCAAGGCCGCGCGCGGGCGCGTGGGAGAGGAAGGGGAAAAGGGCAAATAGGGAAAGATAAATTACCTGCGAACGGCGACCTCAACTCGAGCTTGGCGGCAGCTTCGTTAGTTCGCGAGGAGAGGAAGAGAGAGACAGTCGAAATCGCACAGAAAGGCGAGGGAGGCCGAGACCGAGAGAGCGAGAGAGGCGGCGGAGAGGGAGAGAGGGAGAGAGAGAGAGAGAGAGAATGGGCAGTGAGTGGTGCGAGGTCTCTTCAAACGGTGGCGGCGCCGCCAGCTACAGCGGAGGAAAAGGCGGCTTGGCCGACCCGGATCGTCCAATGCTCAGTAGAGATGATCGGTTCCGATCTGGTCTATAATCCGATTTCAAGGTGAAATTGGGAACCGGACTGGTTCTCAAAAATTGGAATTGGAGAGTAGACTGATTAGTTCTAAGATTGGGAGTCGAATTGAAGTGTCGATAAATAAAACTGATGATTTATTTTTTCTCGTTATTTTTTCACACTACTTAAAATTGGATTGAGATAATATTCAATTTATATCTTACTAATTTTTTAAATAATAATAAAATAAAAAGATATATTTAGTTAGTTCAGTCTAATTTCTTATTAAAATCGATTTTATTTTTAGAAATTGAGAATTGGATTGAAAATAGAAGTGAGACTAAATCGACCGATCTAATTCTGTTTAGACGGTTTTCGATTCAAGCGGTAGAAAGAGAGGGAGGAGATTTTACGATTTCCTTTTGTAGAAAAGTTGAAGGTGAGGATTGATTTTGAATTATATGCTTTTTGCAATCGTATCCCAGACTCTATTGATCATCTCTTCTTTGATTGTCATGTTCTTGCGACACTTGCTTTCTTTTGGATGGGAAGATGTAATCTTCCATAGCGAACTTGGGCAGAAAATCTCCTCTAGGCATTGAAATTCCTGTTGGGTAATGACTTCTTTCACTCTATCGCCCATTTTTCTTTTGGGGCCTTATGACATCTTATCTGGAAGAAAATGAACAGTATCATCTTCCGATCTATCGCCCGTTTTTCTTTTGGGGCCTTATGACATCTTATCTGGAAGAAAATGAACAGCATCATCTTCCGAGGTGAAGCCCTTGAGGTTGCAACTTTGAAGAATTATCTTATCAAAGTTGTGAAAGACAAAGCCCTCACCTTCAATAGAGTACCGAACAACCCTAAGAATAGAAGGCTCCAACGAGGATGGGGATTTGACCCCTCTGTCTTTGTCACTGGCCCTGCTGAGCATATGGACTGATGGCGGGTCGTTTTGGACTTATGGATGGTGATATGGCTGCCGTTACTAAGTTGATCTTCTTTGATATTTGACGTTTGCTGTGGTGTGTTTGCCGGTTGTTTTGGCTGGTATTGTTGTGTTTGTTCTGGTTCTTTTATATCGGCTCCCTTTTCACTTATTCTGCTTTTTGCACTATGAGTGAAAGTTTTTGGCGCCGATTTTTTGTGTAGCTAGCTCTCCCTTAATATATTATTACCTTTACCAAAAAAAAAAAAAAAGTTGGAGGTGAGGGATCTCCAAAGACGCCACGTGTCCGGGGAGCAGCAGCAGCCAGGTTCGCCCAAATAGAAATGGAAATGGCTATGGCTATATGGCTATTGCTGCAGCTGCTTCTGCTGCTTCCTTGCTTCTCTACTACAATGCCTATTTCCACATTGAAGCACCGCCGCCCCCACACCATCCTCGCCATCGCCGGCCAATCTGAAAGGCACGGCCGTTCAGGACACGTGTCGGCTGCCGAATGGCCCGGGACGGTGCTGACGCAAAACCCCATATTTTCCTCTGCGGAACCAACTGACTCCACGTTCTGCTTTGCTCATTAATGTTCGGTCAAAGGGTGGTTTTGCATGGAAGAAGGTTCGTGCCATCAAGATCAATCGTATTAAAGTTGACGTCCTGCTGGACATATTATGGGAAAGCTTTAGTCTTCTGGAGGAACACATCTGAAGGTTTGGAGATCCGGTATGGCCGATGTCCAGATTTTCGGCGTGCGATTGCCGTCGTCCTCCATTGAAGGAAGACAACGTGGATTATATAGCGTTGGTTTCCTTGGCCAGTAACGTATATTCTCCCAAGAGGCAGTGCTGCCTGCTCTATGTTTTTCTTCCAGAGGTCGCGAGGCTACTTTCAGATTGGCTTCCACCGGGTGCTGCAAAGTAAGTGTGAATATACTGATGATGCGGAAGAGATGGGCAACTCGCGTTGTGATTCAGGACGTACCAAACACGCCTCTCCTTTTGGATCAAAGAAGCCTAAAACGGCTTTTTAATGTTCCTGAGTCCGCCCAGTTTCAGCACCTGTCGAGAGAAGTCGTCGGATTAAGGCTGCGTTTGGATTTGGCTTTTCCAAGCCACTTTAGGCCTCCAAAGTCCTTTGGGCTAAAAATGAGTGTTTGGCAAAAAAATTTGTAAAGATCCTTGGCTTAAAGTTTGCCTTTTGAAGGCTGAAAGCCCAAGGCAGGGATTGGGCATTTCAGCTTTCTCGGTAAGCTGGCTGGGGATTAATGAATTTTGTCATTATGAACAATCCATGCGGTTGGAATCATAAACCGGGCAAGTGATTTAACCTCAAACCAGACAGATATTTCTGGTCTTGTGGAAGAAGATAATCCTCCTCAGAAAAATTGGTCTCTTAGGATATGAAGTCAATTTTTTCTAGCTGATTTGTGTGAGAAAGAGGGAAATTGCGAATTCATCGACATAAGTCACGTAAAAGATTGTAAAAATTTAGATGGCCAAGAATTTGGATTGCAAAATTTCCAGTGACTTGAGGCTGCATCCCGAGTTGAGACGGCAGCGCAACATGTGCATCGACAGTTGAGGTGAGACGTCAGTCTTTTAGGACATGACAAAATTTCTGTTTCAGAAATCGATTTCTGGCCAGAAATCGATTTCTCAATTTCTATTCCCCGGACAAGTTTCTGAGCAAAGAAACTCGTTTAATAACGATTCAAAATTTCTACATTTAACAGTAAATCCGTTTGATAACATAATAAAATTTCTATTTCTAAGAATAAAAATTGATTAGATAACAACATAGGAAATCCTCAAATACAAAATAATAGTCGAAATAATACTAAAACAACATAGGAAATCCTCAAATACAAAATAATAATCGAAATAATACTAAAACAACATAGGAAATCCTCAAATACAAAATAATAGTCGAAATAATACTGATACATTACAAAAGTTGAAAATACAATTTCATGGAATTTCCGGCATATTATTATCCCTTGCCATTTTATTGGCAATGGCTTTCCTAAGCGTATTTATTTGGTTTCCCTCCTTGGTCAATGTATCGTTTACAAGCTCATCATGCGTAGGTTCAGACAAGTACTGCGGATTTCCATATAGGGAAAAGTTCTTATCCATATTGTCCTGATCACGAATGTAATTATAGATGGCACAACATGCAATTACAATATGTGATTGCTTTCGAATTGCAAATGAGGGCATGTGCCTCAATATGAAAAAACAATTCTTTAATGCTGCAAATGATCTTTTAATGACATTCATTAGAGAAGAATGCTTATAGTTGAACAATTCTCTTGCAGTTGTTGGCCGTCTCGTTGTACCCCTATAATCATTTAAATGATACCGTTCACATTTAAAAGAAGTTAAAAATCCCGGAGTTGCTGCATAACTAGAATCCACGACATAGTATTTGCTTACAACAATGTATTCATACATTGGTCATAATTTGTAACTATAAATATGATCATAAAGAAAATTACTCCTTAAAGAACAAGCAAATACCTAGTGGCGGCCTAGGAAATTCCAAGTGAGGAGTCTCCAGTACTGCTGCAAGCACTCGACAATCGTTGGCAGAGCCTTCCCAACTAGCATATACAAAAGTAAATTTCATATCAAATGAACAAACGCACATCACATTTTGAGTGGTGATTCATTTCCTACTTCTAAATGGGATTTGCTTCGACATAGGTACATAAGCATGAATATGGGTGCCATCAATGGCGCCTATACAGCCCTGTCATTTTATCAAAAACTAGTATTATACAAGATTATCAACAAAATAAAAATGATGGTGTAAAGGAATATATAAGAATTTTACCTTGAAGTAATGTTTATGGTTAGGATCCATAAGAATCTCTTGTGGGACAACATCAAAGGAATGTGGTATGATAACCTCTTGTGCCAATTTGAGAACTGCTTGCAATACTTTAGTGAAGTATTTGCTTATAGTTTGCTTATAATTTTACCTTGAAGTAATGTTTATGGTTAGGATCCATAAGTAATTTTACCTCTTGTGCCAATTTGAGAACTGCTTGCAATACTTTAGTGAAGTATTTGCTTATAGTTTGCTTATAATTTTACCTTGAATTAATGTTTATGGTTAGAATCCATAAGAATCTCTTGTGGGACAACATCAAAGGAATGTGGTATGATAACCTCTTGTGCCAATTTGAGAACTGCTTGCAATACTTTAGTGAAGTATTTGCTTATAGTATTTACTTTAGTGAAGTATTTGCTTATAAGAATCTCTTGTGGGACAACATCAAAGGAATGTGGTATGATAACCTCTTGTGCCAATTTGAGAACTGCTTGCAATACTTTAGTGAAGTATTTGCTTATAGTTTGTCTCGAACGTTGGAATCTCTCACATAAATTTCTATTTGAGTTATTGTGACAAATCATAGATAAGAATATCCCGATTTGTTCATCTATCCCAATATATCGGCTATCTTCCAACCAACCTTTTTCCTTCATTAGATCACAAAGATTGAGAAAGACATGTCTCTTCATTCTAAAAGCTTCATATACTCTATCGGAATGCCCATGAAGAACCTCCCTTATCCATTGCGGTCCTAATAATAAGCTGTCCCTAATAGGTTCTCTTGTGTGCATAAACCTATCCATTGTAACAGTGACCAACCATGCTATCAGTATATCAAGATCAAAATCATCAAAATCCTGTTCAATTGATTCAACTGATGCTACTTGACCATTAGACATGCTACTTTCACCCTCATCCATATTATCTATATCATCACACAAAATAAGAATATAAACTCATTAGATAAGGACTCCAATAGTAATCAACAATAGCAATAATGTCCAATCATCAATCGTTCTATTTCCACATAAGGCAGATGCAGAGAAGCAACAGTTATCTGCCTTTAATAAGCAGTTTTACTGGAACAACCCCTGTACCCTCTCTTCTATTTTCAACAAGAAATGCTCATACAGGCTGAAATACCGTAAATCCTAGCGTTACCAACGGAAACAAACTACAGCCCTAGCAAGAAAAAAATGCATTTAATTTTACTCACGATGAAGGGGAAAAAAAGAACAAAGTATAAATGCGAGCTGAAACGGGCGTTCAGATGTGTAGAAGTCAGGCTTATTCGCTTATTTGCCGTTATTTCAGGACTTCGGAAGACTTCAGAATGCAGAGAGTTAATGCATCCACCGAAACGTATAGGAAGAGGAGAAAGAGAATGTGGAATCTTTACGTGGAAAAAGTCATCCTACTTCTCTCAAAAGGTGGCGAAACGGGAACTCAGGAACATGAAAGTGATTTTGCGCTTCTTTGATTTCAGGGGGAGAGGTGTATTTAGTATGTCCTTAAATCACAACTCACTTCACTTGGCGCTTTACTCTGTCTCTTTCTTTCCCGCAGAAAATCTTTGAACTTCCGCTTTTCCCTTCCTTCCTCGTGGAAGCTCAGGCCATAGCATTCCATGAAGATGATCATCCATGCATTCATAATTTGCCCAACGAGCCTTGGTATTGGGAAGCAATATCTCTCCGTCTTCTTCTCTGCTCCAACATAAATCGAGGCTTGTAAAATGCAATCTCTCTCTCTCTCTCTCTCTCTCTCTCTCTCTCTCATATTGATCCCGTGACCCTCTTCTTAGTTTTCAGGTTTCGGAGTTGAGGAATGAATAATTGCCATGGGGAAGAAAGAAGCACTGGCAGCGCTGGTTGGGGAAGCCGAGAGCGATTCCCCAGTTGATTCTGAAGCTTCAGGTCAGCAAATTCAGAGAACCTGCTCTTCACTTGCTTAGTTGTTTCCTTTTCCAGGTCTACTCTCGTTCAATTCAAAGCTTCAATCTTCTCATGATTCTGTTCACTGACACTTTTGTTGCTTTGTCATTTGTCAATAGAAGAGGGAAGAGGACCCATAGAATTATTACAGAGCGAAATTATTTTGTTCCATTCTTGCAGTACTGCAGCCGTCCTGATACAGGTCATTGCTCCTATTTTTACTGTCACATTAACAGTTGTATGTGTAAAGTTGCAGAATATGAAGCTGGATCTTTGTTAATAGACCATTCAGTGTAGATTTAGGAAATGACGAGTTAATGTTGTAATCGTTGGGATTAAAGTCTGTGTTCTTGTAGTTTTTAAGGGTTACGAATGTCTGACTTTTTAAACACAGCTTGTTCTGCTCCCTGAGGTTATTTAGTCAGCTGTCTGCAGAGGGGATTCTACATCAGTTGAGAATTTCGTTTTGCTTGAAGATCGAATGGACGGGCAGTTTTCTCTTTAATATTGAAGTTCCTGTGAATTAGTTGACAAATTTTTACTTTTCTCTATCAGCCTGTAAACTGGGGAGAAGTAAAGGACTCTGATACTTTTAACATGCAGGCTTTGTAAAATCTGCTTTGGCACAATGAAAAAGAGAATCTAGTGTTTTCATTGTGTGGCACAGAGAATGATTCTTCCCTATTTTCATCCATACTACTGGTGATGTTTAGGTGATGGGTAGATCTTTGAGTTATGGTTGGTCTTATGAAGCAGGAGTTGCTCTTGATCTGCAAATGATGGCTGATGGAAATCTAAATGAGAAAGCATGCATGTGCTTTATCAATGTCATTAGTCTCTTGCAGGTAATCTGAAAGCAACTCAAAAAGAAGCATGTCAAGTGCTGCCTAATGCGTTCTCACTATTGTTCTTGTTCTCCCTTGTCTCAAATGACTAATTGCTTCATTGAAGTGCATTGCAGGTAATAGTGAAACTCGGCAAAAGCTCATAAACTGTAGGCTTTGGAAATAATCATCAGTGTCTGAAATTGGCTAATCACACTCTAGCATTTATCTTGATATGAATGTTCTCGTTTCCCTTCTTTTCTTGAAGGCGAGAGAAGTTAGTGCTGTCCAATGGGCTATTGAAAATGAGGTGGAAGTATGCTTCTTTAGCATGGAAACTGGAAACGATCTCACAGAAGTGGTGAGAATTGCCTTTCATGTTCTATAATTTCTTAGCATCCCTTTTAACTGTTGTCCACCTATTTAAAAATGGGCGAACTCTGCAATTCTCAAATTCTGTTCTTTCTTTATTAGATTGGACTGCACATTCTTGAATCCATACTTCAAGTTGACTTTGGAATATCACACATATTCAGTCCTGCAGCTGATCATCTTTTGAATAGACTGATGAGAACATGGGATAATTTGGTATGTCTTTTATCAGCCACCGTGGCCATTATAACGTGACATTATTTTGCACGAATCTCAAAAATTCAAACTTTGAATTGTCTCTATTTTCGGGTAAATCAGATACCTGGTGTGCACGACTTCTCTCCTCAAATCCCCTTTCATACCATCCGATGCTACACTCTCCTATGTCATGATGAAAGGTAATTTACCTCATTTCCCTTTCGGTTGTGAAGGTGAGAGGTACTAGGTGAGCATTTCCTCTTTCATCATTGTCGCGACCAAAATTTCGGATGGACCACATAAAATTAGGCTAATGGACTACTAAGTCTAACTTAGTTCGGGCTCTCCTAAACCTATACCAATTCATGACTTAGGTTCAAATATCTAGCATGCAAAAGGGAGTCGCCACTAATCAGTTTACGGTAGGTCGATTAGACACCTAAGTAAAATAATGAAATAATTATTTTACTTCTACGAACTAGAGACTTTGGGTACGGGGACTTGATTACATTAGACTTTTCTAATGCTCTTTCGATACCTTTCTCTTTTTATTTTGAAATTATGTTTTGTAGGCAACTTGAATTAATTTTAATTCACTTCCCTAACATGTGAGATAATCATGCGGAACAAACCACCAATTTAACACTGCAATAAAGCAGTGAATAAATTGCAACACTTATCTCATGGCAACGAAAGCATCAGTAATGTTAAATCAGTATTCACATCAAAAGACTTAGATATGATTTTAAATTAACACACAATCACTCAATCTTTTTTATTTAAAGAATTTTCTCTTGTTTAATAAAATCTAATCTATATATAATGCAATCTAGCAAATGACCTAATTCTAATGACGGACAATCTTTAACTAAATGGATCTAGCAACTGATATGCATTTCATGAACCTAATTCTATATAACGTGCACATGACATTTTTATTTGTTTAAAAAGCATGCAATCTATAAAAAAGCTTTATCTAAACTTAAAATTAAACATGCAATTTTATCTTAATATGCAATAACATGCAAAGAATGCCTTATGAAATTTGAAATTAAAATTGCCACATAATTAAACATGCAACTAACATCCTAAATGAATGCATTTTTTTGGATTTTTATTTTTAAAAATTCGAAACAAAATCCCTATTCTAAATATGCAAGATAATCCTAAAACAAGAAATATTCTAAGACGAACCTAATCCTAACTCAAATATTTTTTGATTTTTTTTCTTTTATGAAAATAAAATTGATTCAACCAACACGATAGCAAATCGGATAAGATAAGATTGATATCCATAAATTGACGAACCATATCTCCGCATGAGATCGTGTTGGCCAATTTTTAAATCGAATCTCTTCGTGGGCTTAGTGCGACTTGCCATTGCATCGGCCGTCGCGCAGCATCGCCACTCATCCGCGAGCTCCGAGCGTCGATACCCAAGTCGCTTCGCCACTGCTGTTCCGCCAGTCGCCGAAGTTATGTCTCCCTCGCTTGCGAGCTCGTGTCGCCGCGTCTGCCCAAAAGCTCGAAGCCACCGTGCGCTGCCTCGCCTGCAACTCGCGCCAGCCCCCAAAGCCATCACTCCCTCGTCAGTCACCGCGCCTACACTCGCACGCCTCCGCCTCTGCTCCGACGACTTGACATTGCTCTTGCCCTGTTCATTGCTACTGTCCCTGTCGCCGAGCTGCCACATGCCTCTGCCTCTGGTTTGACGCTCGGCGGCCCCCTCTCCGAGCTACGACCTAGCACCACTACAACCCGAGCGACTCTTGCAGCAACCAGCCGACCCAGCAACGCCTTTGACACCCGTTGTTTTGCCCTCTGCTGCTGCTAGTCCGTTGGCTGCCGCCCCTCGCCGGAGCTCCGAACGCCGGCGACCAACCACACTCGGCGACCCACCACCACAACAGCCCCTTGTTGAGCCATACCGAGCCCATCGCGATCCACCTACCGCCGGTCCTTAAATCTTGTTTGAAAAAATCAAATTAGGTAGTTTTTTTTTTATTTACTTTATTTTATTCTTTATTTTAATACTTTGATCATTTGTTTGAAATAGTCACCAATGTATGATCGAAATTCCCGACATGACGTAGCCTCTTAAAGTAAGGATTGACAATATGATTTTCGCGTCCGAAATCCGACTCGCAATCGCCTGGAAAATCGCCGATACAATCTCACGCTCGAGATTCGATTCGCGATTTTGTTTAAAAATTGGCCAACCCGATCTTATGCACGAGATTTGGTTCGCCAATTTATGGATATCAATATTATCTTGTCTGATTTGCTGTCGTGTTGGTTGAATCAATTTTATTTTCGTAAAAGAAAAAAATCAAAAAAATATTTGAGTTAGGATTAGGTTCGTTTTAGAATATTTCTTGTTTTAGGGTTATCTTGCATATTTAGAATATGGATTTTATTTTGAATTTTTAAAAAGAAAAATCCAAAAAAATGCATTCATTTAGGATGTTAGTTGCACGTTTAATTATGTGGCAATTTTAATTTCAAATTTTATAGGACATTCTTTGCACATCATTGCATATTAGGATAAAATTGCATGTTTAATTTTAAGTTTAGATAAATCTTTTTGATAGATTGCATGCTTTTAAAAAAAATAAAAATGTCATGTGCACGTCATATAAAATTGGGTTCATGAAATGCATGTCAATTGCTAGGTCCATTTAGTTAAAGATTGCCCGTCATTAGAATTAGGTCATTTGCTAGATTGTATTACATATAGATTAGATTTTATTAAACAAAAGAATTTAAGAAGATTGAGTAATTGCGTGTTAATTAAAAATCATATTTAGGACTATTGATGTGAATTCTGATATAATATTGCAGATGCTTTCGTTATCATGAAGTCACTCTTGCAATTTATTTACTGCTTTATCTGGGTGTTAAATTGGTGGTTTGCGCCCCCGCATGATCACCTCACATGTTAGGGAAGTTAATTAAAATAAACTCAAGCTGCTTGCAAAATATTTTTTCGAAATAAAAAGAGGAAGGTACCGAAAGGGTATTAGAAAAGTCTACTGTAACCAAGTCCCCGTACCCAAAATCTCTAGTTCATAGAAGTAAAATAATCATCTCATTATTTTACTTAGATGTCTAATTGACCTACCGTAAACTAATTAGTAACGACTCCCTTTAGCATACTAGATATTTGAACCTAAGTCGCGAATTGATATAAACTTGGGAGAGCCCGAGTTAAATTAAACTTAGTAGTCCATTAGCCTAATTTTAGGTGGTGCACCCGAAATTTTGATTGCGACAGCTTGGCGACTTCGCTCGGGATTTGTTAAAACTCTTAAGTGGACTTAGGCCAATTTTTCTTTTCTTTTGAAAAATTTTTGTTTGGCAACGAGGATCCCAAGTACGTCCTTAACATTTAAGGTGTTAAATGTTCTTGCAGGATGGGAGGTATAAGGGGAAGTATTTGCTAACATTTGTTTTGTAGGGAGGTGTATGAATGTATGGTTTATTTTTATGTTGAAGTGTTGCTTTATATAAACTGTTGTGCATGCCTTGCATTTGCACTATATTATTGCGCACACAACCTGCCGCCGGACTTGGGTTGCATAGGATCATCTAGGAAGGTATCGAGATGGATACCACTTTGACCGCATGCACGTGGTACGAGTTGCCCATTTCGATCCTGAAATTTTTTTTTTTGGTGTCAAGAGTACCCACATCGGTCTGCATGCCCGCGACTCGGGTCGGCTCTTTGACCAAGTCGGAGTCATGAGGACCAGACGTAGTCTGCACGCCCATGGCTAGTCTGATCATCCTTGTGGCTCCATTTTGTTAAGCCGTATAGACTAGAAATTGAGCCACTTACCATGCGCATGTCTCTATGATTGTCCCTTGTTTATTGGTAAAGTAAGTTTTTTAAATTCGCACCCTTGCAATCTACTTACTTTATTATATCATTTTATGAGTCCATGGCATTAGGATTGTCCTGAGTCTTGGTCAATATACAATGAGAATATCAGACATTAGAATTATTCTCCCTCCAAAGGAAGAGCTTAGCGTATGGTGGGACAAGTTAGACCAAGTTGGCAGTCAATTTGTGGAGTCGCACATTAGTCAACTACTTCCATTACTGCATATCAATATCCATGGCAGCCTCATCTAAGCACTTGCCCATTGTTGGTGTCCCGAGATTTCTACTTTTATCTTCAGCGGTAAGCATGAGCTCACTCCCACCTTGGAAGAGTATAACATTGCCGTAGGAAAATCCTTGAAAGCTAAATTAATTAGTCCACCCATCGGAATAGATCCCGTTGTGGCCTTATTTGATTTTTTGAGAATTAAGGAAGACGATATAAAGAAGGTTTTAAAGGCTCACCGCAATATATGTCATTTATCTTTTCTAAAAGAATGTTTTGAAAATGACACTTCATTTCAAATGCGTAGGGTTTACCTTTTAGCTTTCTTTGGGTTTATAGTTTTTCCTTACTACAAGAATGAATGCTATTAACCCTTTGATTGCTCATTTAGTTAAACAAATGTTGGAAGGAAAAAATTTCGTAAACACTATTCTGGCTGAAACTTTTCTTTCCCTTACTCGATTTAAAGGAGGCAGTGATAAGACTTTCATTTTAAAGAAAAGTTTCAGCCAGAATAGTGTTTATGAAATTTTTTCCTTCCAACACTTGTTTAACTAAATGAGTAATCAAAGGGTTAATAGCATTCTTTATAATAAGGAAAAACTATAAACTCAAAGAAAGCTAAAAGGAAAATCCTACGCATTTGAAATGAAGTGCCATTTTCAAAACATTCTTTTAAAAAAGATAAAGGACATGTATTGCGGTGAGCCTTTAAAACCTTCATTATATTGTCCTCCTTAATTCTCAAAAAATTAGATAAAGCTACAACGGGATCTATTTTGATGGACGGACTAATTAATTTAGCTTTCAAGGATTTTCCTACGACAATGCTATACTCTTCCAAGGTGGGAATGAGCTCATGCTTACTGCCGAAGATAAAAGCAGAAGTCTCGGGGCACCAACAATGGGCAAGTGCTTGGATGAGAACGCCATGGATGTTGATACGCAGTAATGTAAGTAGTCGACTAATGTGCGACTCTACAAATTGACTGCCAACTTGGTCTAACTTGTCCCACCATGCGCTAAGCTCTTCCTTTGGAGAGAGAATAATTCGAATGTTCGGTATTCCCATTGTATATTGACCAAGACTCAGGACAATCATAATGCCATGGACCGATAAAATGATATAATAAATTAAGTAGATTGCAAGAGTGCGAATTTAGAAAACTTACTTTACCAATAAACAAGGGTCAATCATGGTAAGTGGCTCGATTTCTAGTTTATAGGGCTTAACAAAGTGGAGCCACAAGGATGATAAGACTAGCCACGAGCGTGCGGACTACGTCGGGTCCTCATGACTCCGGCTTGGTCAGAGCTGACCCGGGTCGTGGGCATGAGGACCGAGGTGGATACTCTTGACACCAAAAAAGAAATTTTGAGATCGAGATGGGCAACTCATACCACGAGCATGCAGTTAGAGTGGTATCCATTTCGATACCATCCTAGATGATCTTATGCAGCTTAGGTCTGGCGGCAGGTTGTGTGTACAATAGTGTAGTGCAAATGCAAGACATGCACAACAGTTTATATCAAGCAACACTTCAACATGAAAATAAACTATACATTTCTATACCTCCCTACAAAATAAATGTTAACAAACACTTCCCCTTATATCTCTCATCCTACAAGAACATTTAATATCTTAAATGTTAGGGATGTACCTAGCATGTACCATACAATTCTATAACTTAAGAGTTTTAACAAATCCCCAGCGAAGTCGCCAAACTGTCGCAATCAAAATTTCGGGTGCATCACCTAAAATTAGGCTAATGGACTACTAAGTCTAACTTAGCTCAGGCTTTCTCAAGCCCATACCAATTCGCGACTTTGATTCAAATATCTAGCATGCAAAGGGGAGTTGCCACTAATTAGTTTACAGCAGGTCGATTAAACATCTAAGTAAAATAATTGGAGAGTTATTTTACTTCTACGAATCAGATAGGTATGAGAACTTGATTACACTAGACTTTTCTAATGCCCTTTTGGTACTTGAGTTAATTTTAATTCACTGCTCTTTTGGTACCTTTCTCTTTTTATTTCGAAAAAATGTTTCGCAGGCAGCTTATGTTAATTTTAATTCACTTCCCTAACATGTGATGTAATTATACAGGGGTGCAAACCACCAATTTAACACCCAGATAAAGTAGTAAATAAATTGCAAGACTTACCTCATGGTAACGAAAGCATCTGTAATGTTAGATCAGAATTCATATCAAAAAGTCTAGATATGATTTATAATTAACACGCAATCACTCAATCTTTTTTTTTTTTTTAAAGAATTTTCTCATGTTTAATAAAATTTAATCTATATGTAATGCAATCTAGCAAATGACCTAATTCTAATTACGGGCAATTTTGAACTAAATGGACCTAGCAATTGACATGCATTTCATGAACCTAATTCTATATGACGTGCACATGACATTTTTATTTTTTTAAAAGCATGCAATCTATCAAAAAGATTTATCTAAACTTAAAATTAAACATGCAATTTTATCCGAATACCTATGAAATTTGAAATTAAGATTACCACATAATTAAACGTGCAACTAACATCCTAAATGGATGCAATTTTTTGGATTTTTATTTTCAAAAATTCAAAATAAAATCCCTATTCTAAATATGCCAGATAACCCTAAAATAAGAAATATTCTAAAAACGAACCTAATCCTACATCAAATATATTTTTTTGATTTTTTTCTTTTACGAAAATAAAATTGATTTAACCAACACAACGACAAATCAGATAAGGTAAGATTGATATCCATAAATTGGCAAACCATATCTCACGCATGAGATCGGGTTAGCCAATTTTTAAACAAAATAGCGAATCGAATCTCGAGCGTGAAATCGGATCGGCGATTTTCCAAGTGATTGCGAGTCGGATTTCGAGCGCGAAAATCGGACTATCAATCCCTAATTTAATTATGTTGGGAATTTCGATCATACATCGGTGACTATTTCAAACAAAGGATCAAAGTATTAAAATAAAGTATATAAAAAAAGCTACCTTATTCGATTTTTTTCAAACGAGATTTAAGGCCCGGCGGATCGTGGATCGGCTCGGTATGGCTCGACAAGGAGCTGCTGTGGTGGTGGGTTGCCGAGGGTGGTTGGTCAAAGGCGTTCGGAGCTCCGGCGAGGGGCGGCAGCCAGAGGACCAGCAGCGGCAGAGGGCGGAACAGCGGGTGTCAAAGGCGTTGCTGGGTCGGCAGGCTGCTGCAGGAGTCGCTCGGGTTGTAGCGGTGCTGGGTCGTAGCTCGGAGAGGGGGCCGCCGGGCGTCGGACCAGAGCGTGCGGCGGCTCGGCGACAGGGACAACAGCAACGAACAGGGCAGGAGCAGCGTCGGGTCGTCGGAGCAGAGGCGGAGGCGCGCGAGTGCAGGCGCGGTGACTGGCGAGGGAGCGGTGGCTTCGCGGGCAGGCGCGGGTTGCAGGCGAGGCAGCGCGCGACGTCTTCGGGCTTCTGGGCAGACGCAGCGACAGGAGCTCGCGGGCGAGGGAGATGGAACTCCGGCGGCTGGCGGAACGGCAGTGGCGGAGCGGCTCGGGCGTCGGCGCTCGGAGCTCGCGGACGAGCGGCGATGCCGCGCGGCGGCCGGTGCAGCGGAGGCCTCGAGCGGCTGTGAGGCGGAGAGCAGCGGCGGGGAAGATGAACAGCAACCCTTGCTTTTTTAACTCTTCTCTCTCTCTCTCTTCAAGTCTCCCTCACGTCACTTTTCTCTCTGCACACTTTGACTTTTCCCTTGCAGCCTTTTCCTTCCCTGCGATGGAGGAAAAATAAACCCCTTCTCATCGTAGACGGCTCCTTTCATAGAAAAAAGAAAAAAAAGTGATCTTCCTGAAATATTTTCTCTTTTTCAATATATACGAAGATTACCTATAACCTCCCGATCACAAAAATCCTTTTATTTTTCTTATCTCTTGAATATTCTCCATGATTTCATCACCTATTGTTAAAGATAAGATCGCAATGCGATTTTTTCTGTAATATCATATCAAATTCCCATTTAATTTTCGGTCATTTAAAAAAAAAAAAAGGGTTCGGGCTAATTTGCTTCCTTCGTAGGCTTAGTCCAACTTGTTAAATTATAGTTCAAAACTATCAATTCAAACCCACCTATCACCAGCCCAATGCAAAATGTAATAGTAGCAAATAAATGCACCTAAAATTATATGCTATGCATTCTAATATTATCATTTTTTTCAGGGATAAAATTAATCCCTAATTTTTATGCAATAAATAAATAATTGAATCGCTAAAATTTATGTGTCAACAATCATACAAATGCATCCGGTATGCCGAACTAGTGGATACTTGTGTGCATTATAATTCTGTGCATCATTGTACCGCTTGCCACATAGTAGATGCTTTTGAATTTTCTGAGGCTTAAATTAAAAAATTGATATGGTGCTGCAAAGTTCTAGCACTTGTTTTCAAGCAAATATTCTACTGTTCTCGATTTATGTGGCGACTCCTGATTCTTAAGTTGAGACCTGGTAATCATGTCTAGCAGGGGACAAAATCTTGTGAAGCAGTTGCTCCCTGAGTCCTTCATCAATGGCACTTTTCATGAAAGCCTAAAGGTATTTGCTGATAATTGGCAGCAGATTAATTTTTTTATGAAGGATATGCAAATCTTGCAGTCATAATTTGTGGATAAATATTGCACGAGTTTCCCGTGATCCATAGATTGCTTTTACAACTACTGCTGATTGCTGCTATAAATGACTCATGAGACTCATGAGCAGCTCCTTCAGTTCACGAGATCTCATCATTTCAGGACTAATGGTGTCGAGTATTTCCTGAAGCTGCTGCCTTTGGGGGTTCGGGTTTTATATTGCATTATGTAGAAAGTCGGTTCCTCAGAATATTACTTCAGAGAGAGAAATTACCGGACGTTAACCCACATCTTTTGTTGCATGTAACAAATCCTCTGCGAATTACATTTTTTGCTTGAAATTCTTGGTCCGATCTTCGAATCCTCTAAAGTCTTTACCTTGTTTTTCTGTTTTCCTCGTTTTAACCTCCATAATCACGTCTTGTGTAAGATGAGTTTGGCAGGTTTGGCAGATTCTTTCTTTTATATCTGATGATTAGATTAGGGAACAGCTTCCTGGTCTCTGGATTATCAATCCAGCCAGTAGGTCATATTCATTGATCTCTGATTCTGTTTTACTTTCGGAGACACAGGTAGAACTAATTTGGGACATCAACTGATCATGGATACAAATTGTATTAAAAGCGCAAATAAGCGCAAATAAACAACTCTTTGAACTGTCATCGTTCCCTTGCTTTGAAAAAGAAAAAGAGAAAAGAAAAGAAACTGCTCATTATTCCTCCGTGTTTTTCGAGTTTGCAATGATAATTTGACATCGATTAAATCCGATAAAAACCAGGCCTCCTTACGGTAGGGTAGGGGCTTCTTTGGCCAACAGGACACACTTATTCCACACTTTCTTGCTCCTGGGCACGGTGATGGAGGCATTCTTGCTGAAGCTGGGCGATAAGATAATGAAGCCCACCATCGACTCGTGGCACTGTTTTCCTATCGACACAAGCTTCTTACAGCATGCAGGGGTGATCTTTTTCTGCTTCGTGAATATGTTGAAGAAGATGTCTTCCCCGCAATTCTCGGTCAGCTTGCTAGCACATTCGACCAGGTAGTCTAATGTCTCCTGAGCAGGATCAGTCCGTTTGACTTTGACGGACAACGCGGCAACTATGCTGGCAAGGAGCAAGAACGCAACGAAGCCTGATCTTGCCATGGTCGAAAGAGGGGGAAGGGAACAAAAGTGGAAGGTGATGAGATGAACGGTGCGAGCCGGTTCCATCTTATAGAAGATGTGGGAGGTGGGTTCACGGGGAGGAAAAAGCATTCAGAAACTGCCCGAATGATTTCGATTGCATCGCTCTTCAATCAATGGCTGGCTTCAGTTACTAAGTGGGGACTTAAAGGATACCTTGTTAACAGACCTTGGAATGGAATGGAATGGTGATGGCGTAGCCATCTTATGAACTCAAGATCAAGAAGCTTGATCACTCTCAAGCGAGACAACCATGACGATACACAGGCAGGCAAGCAAGCAAACCGTAACAGCGACCGCAGACTTTACAGCTGGGATACACGATGAAGACGACGACAGAAGAGGTTGGGGCCCCTCATCATAACCCCCATCTGCCCATGTTCCTGTTAAAAAATTTTGGATGTGTGTGTGGAAACATGGTTTTAGATATTGATGATAGTTTTTGATTTGTGATGTGTGCAAGTGTATGGTATAGTTACTAGTGGATGGGCAAGGGATGGGATAGGATAGTTCAGGGATAAACACAAATTTTTATGGGACAAGGATAGTTTCACTAATTTATGAAAATAAGTTTACAATAGTTGAAAGAAGTGTTGGTGGAGGAGCTTCATGATATGGAGTATATTCTCATGCTCCTCTCACTCTTTTACATCAATGGGTTACGACCTTTTTATAGGCATTTCCACCGACTAAGTATAGCCGCCTTAGAAGATTCTGGACTTCTCTTGAATGCTGTCCGCGTAAGCTTCTCTAGCTTGTTCTAGGATTTCTTCTTCAACTTGGCTTCTGCTTGCTTGCATTCCCATGTGAATTTTCTAGATTCAGATAGCAACCTCTATTCTCAACAATTCTAGACAAACTTCAACATGGATGCTGCTGCAAAGGTTTAGTAGTTTCTCGATAGTTTTAGAAAATGGATCACAATTTTCAACACTCCCCCTTGATCCATTTTCGGGATAATTCGGACTTGTGTTATAAAGTCTCGGACATACCTTGAAATTTCTCTTGTAATTTATCCCATGCCTTTTATGTCATCTTCATTCCACAATCCCTTACTTTCTCTTGTTGAAACACTTGCACTTGCCTTTGAATGTGCATGTCTTTTATGTCCCATATGTCTCGAGGCATCAAAATGCTCTTAGTTGTAGTTGTTAGCTCGGGCTCTGGCTCTGGGTCTCGTAGGTTCTGGCTCTGGCTTTGATTCTAGCTCTAGCTCCGGCTCTGGCTCTCTTGGCTCTCGCTCGGGCTTTGGCCTTTTTAGTTGAGGATGGTGAAGACAAACGCCCATAACCATCCAAGTATACCTAGCTCTGGCTTCACGATCCCTTACGCCTGGCTCAGTTACGAACCTGGGCGCATCTAGCTCTGATACCATATTAAAAAATTTTGGATGTGTGTGTGCGGAGCATGGTTTTAGATATTGATGATAGTTTTTGACTTGAGATGTGTGCAAATGTATGGTATAGTTACTAGTGGATCTGCAAGGGATGAGATAGGATAGTTCAAGGGATAAACACATTTTTATGGGACAATGATAGTTTCACTAATTTATGAAAATAATTTTACAATAGTTGAAGGAAGTGTTGGTGGAGGAGCTTCATGATATGAAGTATATTCTCATGCTCCTCTCACTCTTTTACATCAATGGGTTACGACCTTTTTATAGGCATTTCCACCGACTAAGTACAGCCGCCTTAGAAGATTCTGGACTTCTCTTGAATGCTGTCCGTGTAAGCTTCTCTAGCTTGTTCTAGGATTTCTTCTTCAACTTGGCTTTTGCTTGCTTGCATTCCCATGTGAATTTTCTAGATTCAGATAGCAACCTCCATTCTCAACAATTCTAGACAAACTTCAACAAGGATGCTGCTGCAAAGGTTTAGTAGTTTCTAGATAGTTTTAGAAAATGGATCACAATTTCTAACAGTTCCCAATATTAATTTGCCCTTCAATCCTCCCTCATTATATATCAAAATTCAATTTCATCAACATAAACATGATGGATCCCAAGATTTCCCGAAGGAATTTAATAAACATGAAAGATATAAGGATGCGCAAGTCAGGAACATAACCCACACTGCAATCCTTACTGTAATTCTAATTGTCACGTTCAATGGAGGACGATGGCAATTGCTAGCTAATATCTAGATACAACCCATACCCAATCTCCAACCTTCAGCTGTGTTCATCAAGAAGACTATCTGCAAATGAGTCGAGGCTCGTGGACAAAGTTTTCCTTTTGGCCGTGGGACTGAGTCAAGGCTCAACAAATCGGAATGCGACGCCATATTTAAGCAGCCATAAATGAGAACTCGTGTAAAACACCAGTTCTTAGTTTTTGCTGTTGTACAATCCCGTGCTATGAATGAATCCAATCACCTAGCTCTTTTTCGTATGGAAATGGCTTAGGGAAGCGGATGACTAAGAAAACAGTCAGCTTAGTTTTTTACTGTCTTTGCATTTTTAACCGATCCTCTCCTTTTTGTTTTCGCGGAGGACTTCTGGCTTTGCTCCAGAAATCTTCAACACCCTATTTGACCGGACATAAACGAGCACTTGTCCATTCTTCAGCACCCTGTCCTACCTAGTTCTCGGTAAAGTACAAGGCCAAGTAGTAGTCCTGATACTTGTATGACAATCACCCAGAATCTGAGTTGTTTCTCATTGATCTATGATGATTTCTTTGCGTCAATGCTGCTTTTAGGCGAAAAACTACTTCGTTTGCATGACCTGACCTAGCACTACCAGGGGCACACTTTGTTCGTTGAAATGCTTCGAAGCATTGTGTATGAGGCCCAAAAACTTGAGCCGAAAACTGAGCCGATCCACACTGGGCCACAGCTGGTGCATGGCTGGCCAGGGTGGATCACACGTGAAGGCCAATTTGAGAGGTTGTTCTGATGTGTGTAGTTAGTTATTCTTCGAGATGTTTGTCGCATTTGAAAATCAATGTTACATACTTGCATTGGGATCGATTATATTTTCCTGTATGTCTCGCATATGATAAGTATCATAGCTTGAATCTGGGTAGGCAACCTGTTTGCCTGACCTGGATTCAATCTCAGATTTGCAAAAACAGGTTGAACCCGTATATTTGAGGCTAATTTTAATCATGTTATTGTATATTTTAGGATCTTAATTCCAGCTAATATTGTTCCATACATGTTTAAGTGTAACCCTTGTTGCCTATTTGAGGTTAATATTGCTCACGGGTCAAGATTGAAGGCCATGAACATGGATCAAATAAACTAGCCTGGGCAGTCTATGCACACCAGATATTCAACGTAATGCGCAGATCAATTAATGTGATCTTCATGTTGTGAGTCGGCCCGTGTTCATGTAAATAAACAAAATTCGGTTTGATGAATTAAAATCAGCTTTCTAAAAAAAAAAACCAAAGAATGTAGACTAGTGTTAAATTAGGGCAGAAATGACATCTTTAGGATTTTCTTGATCCTAATTCAATGCTTTTTTTTTTTGTATTTTATAAATAATTATGTTCGTAAAAATAATCCATTTTGCTTATATTAGAATTAATTTAGTGTCATATCACACATTTAGAGTAATTTCATGCATACTTAAATTTCCATATAGCTTGTGGAGATTCTATCTTGGAGCTATATAACAAAATTATGTATATTCTTTACCCAACTCAAATCGAGTTATTATTCCACACTTTACTCTTTACTCATTCTTTCATTACCACATTTGCTCATTTGTTTATGATTCTTTGACGTTGTTTTCTTGAGTTGTAATTTGTCTGTTTCAATATAATGGATAGATTACATTTTAGAACCATAATAAACACAAAAATATTGCATGAACACTTAGCAGACGAGAATCTTAAAGTTTATAATTTCATGAAAAGACTATAAATACTTTAGTTGATAAATAATCAAGTTGAGGTATCAAAAGGGCATTTATTAGATAATTAGTATAATCAAATCCTTGATCTTAAATTTTTTGGTTGCGTAGGAAACGATCTCATAGAAGTGGTGAGAATTGCCCTTCACGTTCTATAATTTCTTAGCATCCCTTTTAACTGTTGTCCAACTATTTAAGGATGGGCGAACTCTGCAATTCTCAAATTCTGTTCTTTCTTTATCAGATTGGACTGCACATTCTTGAATCCATACTTCAGGTTGACCTTGGAATATCACACATATTCAGTCCTGCAGCTGATCATCTGTTGAATAGACTGATGAGAACATGGGATAATTTGGTATGTCTTTTATCAGCCACCTTGGCCATTATAACGTGACATTATTTTGCACGAATCTAAAAAATTCAAACTTTGAATTGTCTTTTTTTGTTTCAGGTAAATCAGATACCTGTTGTGCACGACTTCTCTCCTCGAATCCCCTTTCATACCATCCGGTGCTACACTCTCCTATGTCACGATGAAAGGTAATTTACCTCATTTCCCTTTCGGTTGTGAAGGTGAGAGGTACTAGGTGAGCATTTCCTCTTTCATCATCCAAATGCATCCGGTATGCCCAACCAGTAAATACTTGTGTGCATTATAATTTTGTGCATCGTCATACTGCTTGCCACCTAGCAGATGCTTTTGAATTTTCTGGGGCTTAAATTAAAAAATTGATATGGTGCTGCAAAGTTCTAGCACTTGTTTTCAAGTAAATATTCTACTGTTCTCGATTTATGTGGTAACTCCTGATTCTTAAGTTGAGACCTGGCACTCATGTCTAGCAGGGGACATAATCTTGTGAAGCAGTTGCTCCCTGAGTCCTTCAGCAATGGCACTTTTCATGAAAGCCTAATGGTATTTGCTGATAATTGGCAGCAGATTAATTTTTTATGAAGGATATGCAAATCTTGCAGTCATAATTTGTGGATAAATATTGCACGAGTTTCCCGTGATCCATAGATTGCTTTTACAACTTGCTGATTGCTGCTATGAATGACTCATGAGACTCATGAGCAGCTCCTTCAGTTCACGAGATCTCATCATTTCAGGACTAATGGTGTCGAGTATTTCCCGAAGCTGCTGCATTTGGGGGTTCGGGTTTTATATTGCATTATGTAGAAAGTCGGTTCCTCAGAGTCAGAATATTACTTCAGAGAGAAATTACCGGACGTTAACCCACATCTTTTGTTGCATGTAACAAATCCTCTGCGAATTGCATTTTTTGCTCGAAATTCTTGGTCCGATCTTCGAATCCTCTAAAGTCTTTACCTTGTTTTTCTGTTTTCCTCGTTTTAACCTCCACGATCACGTCTTGTGTAAGATGAGTTTGGCAGGTTTGGCAGATTCTTTCTTTTACATCTGATGATCAGATTAGGGAACAACTTCCTGGTCTCTGGATTATCAATCCAGCCAGTAGGTCATATTCATTGATCTCTAATTCGGATTTACTTTCGGAGACACAGGTAGAACTAATTTGGGACATCAACTGATCATGGATACAAATTGTATTAAAAGCACAAATATACAACTCTTTGAACTGTCATCGTTCCCTTGATTTGAAAAAGAAAAAGAGAAAAGAAAAGAAACTGCTCATCATTCCTCTGTGTTTTTCGAGTTTGCAATGATAATTTGAATCCGATAAAACCAGGCCTCCTTACGGTAGGGTAGGGGCTTCTTTGGCCAACAGGACACACTTATTCCACACTTTCTTGCTCCTGGGCACGGTGATGGAGGCATTCTTGCTGAAGCTGGGCGACAAGATAATGAAGCCCACCATCGACTCGTGGCACTGTTTTCCTATCGACACAAGCTTCTTACAGCATGCAGGGGTGATCTTTTTCTGCTTCGTGAATATGTTGAAGAAGATGTCTTCCCCGCAATTCTCGGTCAGCTTGCTAGCACATTCGACCAGGTAGTCTAATGTCTCCGACGCAGGATCAGTCCGTTTGACTCTGACAGACAACGCGGCAACTACGCTGGCAAGGAGCAAGAACACGACAAAGCCTGATCTTGCCATGGTTGAAAGAGGGGGAAGGGAACAAAAGTGGAAGGTGATGAGATGAACGGTGCGAGCCGGTTCCATCTTATAGAAGATGTGGGAGGTGGGTTCAGGGGGAGGAAAAAGCATTCGCTCTTAGCATTCAGAAACTGCCCGAATGATTTCGATTGCATCGCTCTTCAATTAATGGCTGGCTTCAGTTACTAAGTGGGGACTTAAAGGATACCTTGTTAACAGACCTTGGAATGGAATGGAATGGTGATGGCGTAGCCATTTTATGAACTCAAGATCAAGAAGCTTGATCACTCTCAAGCGAGACAACCATGACGATACACAGGCAGGCAGGCAGGCAGGCAGGCAAGCAAACCGTAACGGCGACCGCAGACTTTACAGCTGGGATACATGATGAAGATGACGGCAGAAGAAGTTGGAGCCCTTCATCATAACTCCCCACTGTCCCTATCATCTCCCCATGTTCCCAATATGAATTTGCCCTTCAATCTTCCCTCATTAGATATCAAAATTCAATGTTCATCAACATAAACATGATGGATCCCTAGATTTCCTGAAGGAATTTAATAAACATGAAAGATATAGGGATGCGCAAGTCAGGAACATAGTCCACACTGCAATCCCTACTATAATCCTAATTGTCATGTTCAATGGAGGACGATGGCAATCGCCAGCCAATATCTGAATACAACCCATACCCAATCTCCAACCTTCAGCTGTGTTCATCAAGAAGACTATCTGCAAATGAGTCGAGGCTCATGGAAAGAGTTTTCCTTTCGGCCATGGGACTTAGTCAAGGCTCGACAAATCAGAATGCGACGCGATATTTGACTGGCCATAATTGAGAACTGGTAAGAACTTCCGTGTAAAACACCAGTTCTTAGTTTTTGCTGTTGCAGAATCCCGTGCTATGAATGAATCTGGTCACCTAGCTCTTTTTAGTATGGAAGTGGCTTAAGGAAGCGAATGACTAAGAAAAGGGACAGCTTAGTTTTTGACTTTCTCTTCAACACCATAATTGACTGGACATAAATGAGCACTTGTCCAATCTTCAACACCCTGTCCTGCCCTGTCCTGCCTTGTTCTCGGTGAAGTACAAGGCCAAGTGGTACGCGTGATACTTGTATGACAATCACCCAGAATCTGAGTTGCTACTCAATGATTTACAATGATTTCGTTGTGTCAGTGCTGTTCTTAGGCGAAAAACTACTTCATTTGTATGACCTGACCTAGCACTATCAATGCACGCACCTTTTTCGTTGAAATGCTTCGAAGCACTGGGCATGAGGCTCAAAAACTTGAGCCAAAAACTGAGCCTATCCACACTGGACCACGGGTGGTACATGGCTGGCCAGGGTGGATCATACGTGAAGGCCATTTTGAGAGGCCGTTCTGATGTGTGTAGTTAGCATTTTCCGAGATGTTTGTTGTATTTGAAAGTCAATGTTACATACTTGTATTGGGATTGATTATATTTTCCTGTATGACTCGCATATGATAAGTATCATGGCTTGAATCTGGCTAGGCAACCTGTTTGCCCAACCTGGATTCAATCTTAGATTTGCAAAAACAGGTTGAACCCGTATATTTGAGGCTAATTTTAATCGTGTTATTGTGTGTTTTAGGATCTTACTTCCAGTTAATAATGTTCCATACATGTTTTAGTATAACCCTTATTCCCTGTTTGAGGTTAATATTGCTTAAGGGTCAAGATTGAAGGCCATGAACATGGATCGAAGAAACCGGTCTGGCCAGTCTATGCACACCAGTTATTCGACGTAATGCACATACCAAGTTTCAATCTTGAAAAAGGTTAATTCAAGCTTGATTAATGTGATCTTCATGTTCTGAGTTGGCCCGTGTTCATGTAAATAAACATAATTCGGTTTAATGGATTAAAATTAGCTTAAATTTTTTTTAAAAAAATAAAGAAATGTAGACTAGTATTAAATTAGGGCAAAAATGACATCTTTAGGATTTTCCTTCTTTCTAAAGTCACTATCCTAATTCAGTGCTATTTTTTGTATTTTATAAATAATTATGTTTATAAAAATAATTTATTTTGCTTAGATTAGAATTAATTTAGTGTATTGCATATTTAAAGTAATTTCATGTATATTTAAATTCCCACATAGCTCATGGGGATCTTGTCCCAAAGTTCTTTAACAAAATTATGTATATTCTTTGCCCATCTCGAATTGAGTTACTAAACTGCACCTTACTCTTTCCTCATTCTTTCATTACTACATTTGCTCATTTGTTTGTGATTCCTTAATGTTGTTTTCTTGAGTTGTGACTTATCTGATTCAATGTAATGGTTAGATTATAGTTTAGAACCATAATTAACACAAAAACATTGCATGGACACTAAGCAGATGAGAATCTTAAAATTCATAATTTGATGAAAAAACTGTATGGACACTTTAGTTGACAAATAACCAAATTGAGGTATTGAAAGGGCATTCGTTAGATAATTAGTGTAATTATGTCCTTGATATTAAATCTTTAGTTGCATAGGAAGTAAGAAATATTGATCTTAAATCTTTAGTTGCATAGGAAGTAAGAAATACTCTTGAATTTCACTTGGCACCTAGCCGCCCCTGATAAACTAGTGATGACTCCTTCTCATGATAGAATTTTCATAGGTTGATAAACTAAAATGAAAAATTCCAATGTTGAGCAAGATAAGAGCTTAGGTTAACCCGCACCAATTAAAGACTGTTGGTCCACAACTCCGCATTACCTCTAAACCTATCTTCCTAGAAATCTTGCTCTAGGAGGATCGTGATAGATGGTATGAACCTTCTACGTAAAACACCCTAGTTTAACTGGACATAAATGAACACCTAAAGTCCAAAGGAAATAAAACCTCTGATCACTTGTTGATGCAACAATTGCCAATAAGTGTTAAATGGTTGAACAAGTAATCCAAGGGGTTCGATTAAAAAAAAAAAATTGAAACTCCGCGCTCCCCTAAAATCTCAAATTTAATTATTGTCCAAGGGGTTATGAAAAAGTAATGTCGTATTTAAGACATAGAGGTCCTGCTTGCAATGCTCAAATGATAAACTCAATCGATGCCCCAAGGTTTATTCAAAGTATGATCTGTTCATTGCAGAAAAAAAATAAAAAATAAAAAAATAAATCATTTTTTATGAAAATGGCTTGTTTTGTTCTAATACATGTATTTGACCATAATAATGCTTGAACCAAAAGCTTAAATCTAAAGATGGACATAGACCACATAAATATAAAGAATACGTGAACTTTGTAGACAAGCTATCCCCTCCACATGCAAGTTGGATACTATAGTTTGGTGAATTGCAATAATAAAACTGGATATTTTCACGTCCAATCATGTTTATTGTTTGGTATGAACGGCATATCAAAATAAATGAACCTAAAAAATGTACAAACAAAAATGATAACAATCTCTTACAACACTCTTGCCCACTTCCTTTTTATTTGCTTATATTTTTATTATATTCCCCTCTCTTTTTTAATTCTTTGTTCCCCTTCCATCATTCTCTAATCAAAATTCATTAAATAGTAAACTATGCTAATATACCTATATTATGTAATTATTATAAATACCAAATGTTATATATATATATATATATATATATATATATATATATATATTAAATTTATATATTAATATAAAATATTGAATATATGAATACATATTGAAGTAAATAAAAAAACAAAGTTATTGTTATTTTTTGTTATTTTAATTTTTTATATCATAATTCCAATATTATTTTAATTTTATTAAATTAAAATTTTGTTATTCAAGAAGAGTAAATTATAAATATTAGAAATCTTATTCATTTTTATCTCACATTCCCATGAAATAATTTAATTTGGACTATACCTCTTTTATATCCGAGTTTATCCTATATTAAATAAGCACTGTCACAGGATATAATATTTTTTATCATGTAGCCTTAATTGATAGTGAAGCCCCCATATGAGATTGTATTGATTACTTCAGGCTTTTCTTTCTTTAAAAAAAAAAAATACACTTTGAGTCCTCATTAAAAATTTTATCTTTTTCTTCCAACATAGACCAAGATCTTTTTTTTTTTTTGATGACCGAAGAATCGCCGGAGACTCCCTAGACCAAGATATTACTAGTCGGGAAAGACAAAATGAAGCACAAGTAGTTATTTCAGGACTTGAAAAGACTTGAGAGGGCACAAACTCAACTTCACTCAGCGCTTTCCTCTGTTTCTTTCTTTCCCGCCGAGGAACTCTTTTGAACTTCCTCTCCTTCCTTCCTTCCTTCCTTGTGGAACCTCTCCGGCCATGGCGGTCCAAGAAGAAGACCATCCCTACACTCACAACTTGCCCGACGAGCCTTGGGATTGGGAAGAGATATCCCTCCACCTTCTTCTCTACTCCGACATCGACCAAGGCCCGTCAAAATGCGATCTTTTTCGCTCTCTTCCTCGCTCTCTTTCGTATCGATTTCGCGACCCTTTTCTTGAATTTCGTTTTCCAGGGTCGGGGAATGGCAAATCGCCGTGGGGGAGGAGGAAGCACCGGCTCCGGTGGCTGGGGAAGCCGAGGGCGATTCCACAGCTGATTCTTAAGCTTCAGGACCCTCAGTTCAGAGAATCGGCTCTTCACTTGCTCAGTTCTTTTCTCTTCCAGGTCTCTGCTCTTGTTCGATTCAAAGGTTCGATCTTTTCAAGGTTCTGTTTACTGAAACCGTTGTCGGCTTCATCATTTGTCGACAGAAGAGGGAGGAGGACCCGGACAATTATTACAGGGCGGGGTTTCTTTTGTTCCATTCTTGCGGTACCATGGCCATCCTGATACAGGTCATTGCTCCTGTTCGCATTGACATTTGTATGTGTAATGTTGCGGAATTTGAAGCTAGATCGTTGTTAAGAGACCTTTCAGTATAAATTTCGAGTATGACGAGCTAACGTTGCAGTTGTTTTTAAGGGTTCCAACGAAAGAGGAAAGTCCGATTTTTTTTTTTTTTAAACTGGGCTTGCTTTGTTCTCTGGGGTTATATAGTCAGTGCTCTGAAAAGGGATTTCTACATTGTTTGAGCATTTCGTTTTTCTTGAATATCGAGCAGGTGGGCAGTTTTGTCCTTGATCTCTTTGAAGTTCCTCTGAATGAAAATAGTTGATACGTTTTTTCCTTACTAGATTGGGGAAAAGGAAAGGATTTTGATACTTTTAACATGCAGACTTTATAAAAATAATACTTTGGCACAATGAAAAGAGAGAAATTCTTCCCTATATTCATCCATACTGCCAGTGATATTCAGGGTGACGGGTGGATCTTTGAGTTATGGTTGGTTTTATGATGCAGGAGGTGCTCTTGATCTACAGGATGATGGCGGATGGAAGTCTAAACGATAGAGCATGCATGCGCCTTATCAATGTCATTATTCTATTCCAGGTAATCTGAAAGCAACTCAAAAAGAAGCATGTCAAGGGCTGTCTAATGCATTCTCATTATTATTCTTGTTGTCCCTTGTCTCAGTTAACTCTTTGCTTCATTGCAGTGCATTGCAGCTAATAGAGAAACCAGGCAAAAGCTCATGAACTGTAGGCTTCAGAAACTATCATCAGTGTCTGAAATTGGCTGACCACCCTCTAGCATTTATCTTGATGCGAACCTTCTCTTGTCCTTTCTTTTGTTAGTTCAGCCTGCATTGTTAACTTCTTGGTACCCTTAGTACTGTTCGTGTCCACACTGGAGGTGTATGACAACGTGAAAGCTGTTGCCTTGTCAGTGTTTGGCATTTTATGCCAGGTACATTCCATTTCTCCGTGCAGTGAATCATCAATGACTTTATCTGATCTCAGATAAAAATTGACTCTTCCTTCCATATTAATGTCTTTCTTGAAGGCAAGAGAATCCAGTGCTGTCCAATGGGCTATTGAAAATGAGGTGGTGGAAGTATGCTTGATTAGCATGGACACTGGAAATGAACTCACAAAAGTGGTGAGAATTACCCTTCACTTTCTATGATTTCTTAGCATTCCTATCACATGGTGTCCACCTATTTAAGATTCGACGAAGTCTGCTATTCTCAAATTCTGTTCTTTCTTTATCAGATTGGACTGCACATTGTTGAATCCATACTTCGGGTGGACTTCGGAATATCATACTTATTCAGTCCTGCAGCTGATCATCTGTTGAATAGACTGATGAGAACATGGGATAATTTGGTACGTCTTTTATCAGCCATTGCGGCCATATATAATGTGACTACACAAATCTTAAAAATTAAAACTTTGACTTTTGTCTTTGCTTCAGGTAAATCAGATAGCTGTTGCGCACGACTTCTCTCCTCGAATCCTCTTTCATACCATCCGGTGCTACACTCTCTTATGTCATGATGCAAGGTAATTCATCTCATTTCCCTTTTGGTTGTGAATCTGAAAGGTACCAAGCAAGCGTTTCCTCTTTTGTTGTCCAAATGCATCTGGTATGCATGACTGGTGGATATTTGTGTGAGTATGGTTTATTGACGTATGCGTGGTGCATTATAATTCTGTGCATCGTCAAACTGCTTGCCACCTAGTAGATGCTTTTGAATTTTCTGGGGCTTAAATTAGAAAATTGATATGGTGCTGCAAAGTTCTAGCACTTGTTTTCAAGCAAATATTCTACTGTTCTCGATTTATGTGGTGACTCCTGATTCTTAAGTTGAGACCTGGCTTTCATGTCTAACAGGGGACATAATCTTGTGAAGCAGTCACTCCCTAAATCCTTCATCAATGGCACTTTTCATGAAAGCCTGAAGGTTTTTGCTGATAATTTGGCATCGGATTAATATTTTTATGAAGGATATGCAAATCTTGCAGTCAATTTGTGGAAATTATTGCAGGAGTTTCCTGTGATTCGTAGATTGCTTTCACAACTGCTACTGATTGCTGGTATAAACGACTCATGAGCAGCTTCTTCAGTTCACGAGATCTCATCAGTCAAATAAGTATCAGGATTAATGGTGTATTTCCCCAAAGCTGCTGCAGTTCGGGGCTCAGGTGTTATATGGCATAATGTAGAAAGTTTCTCAGGTTGTTACCTTAGAGAGAGAAATTACCCGATGTTTACCCGTGTCTTTTGTTGGGTGTACATAAGCCTCTGTAAATTGCAATTTTTGCTCGAAATTTTTGGCACGATCCTCGAATCCTCAAGAGATTCTAGCTTGTTTTTATACTTTTTTCTCTTTTTACTGTCCATGATCACGTCTGCTATAAAATGACATCGCAGGTTTGGCAGATTTTTTTTTCTTTTATATCTGATGATTAGATTAGGGAACATCTTCCTGGTCTCTGAATTATCAATCGAGCCCAGTAGGTCATATTCATTGATCTCTTATTCGGTTTTCCTTCCGGAGACAAGGTAAAACTAATTTAGGACATGAACTGATTATGGATGTAAATTTTATTATAAGCGCAAATAAACAACTCTTGTAACTGTCAACATTCCTTTCGCCTTTTTCGAGCTTGCGAAGATAAATTTGACATCGATCAGATCCAGCGAGACCAGGCCTTCTTACGCCGGGGGAAGGGTTCCTTCGCTCAACGAGACGCACTTATTCCACACCTGCTTGCTCCTGGGCACGGTGATGGAGGCATTCTTGGCGTAAGTGGGAATGGAGACAATGAAATTGACCATCGCCTCGTGGCACTCTCTCCCCACCACCACGAGCTTCTTACAGCATTCAGGGGTGAGCTCGGTCTCCTTCGTGAATATGTTGCCGAAGATGTCCTCCCCGCACTTCTCGGTCAGCTTGGTAGCGCATCGGACCAGGAAAGAATCCGCTTCTGAGGGTTCAGGCGCGGGTGCGTCCTCATAATCCGCCCGTGCAATGGACAAGAGGGCGACTCCGCTGGCGATGAGCAAGAACGTGATGAAGCCGAAGTTGTCTGATCTTGCCATGGTCGAAAGAGGGGGAGGGAGGGGAGGGAACAAAAGTGGAAGGTGATCAGATGAACGGTGCGAACCAGTTCCATTTATAGACGTGGGAGGTGGGTTTGGGGGGAGGAGGAGAAAGCATTCATTCTTGGCATTCAGAAACTGCCTGAATAATGTCGATTGCATCACTCTTCAATTAATGGCTGGCTTCAGTTACAAAGTGGGACGTAAAGGCTACCTTGCTAACAGACCTTGGAAGGGCCTGGAACGGAATGGTGGTGGAGTAACCATTTCATGAACTCAAGATCAAGAAGCTTTATCACTCTCAAGCGAGACAAACATGGCCATACGCAGGCAAGCAAGCAAGCAAATCCGGAACGGCGATCGCAGACTCTACAGCTGGGATACAACGATGAAGACGACAACAGATGCAAGGAAGGAAGAGGTTGGGGGCCCCTCATCATAGCCCGTCCATCACCAGTCGTCCCCACCACTTTGCCCTTCAATCTTCCCTCATCAGATGTCAAAAAAATTCAATAACCATCAAAATAAACGAAATGGGTCCCCGAGATTTCCTGATGAAAATTTAAGATAACCATTACATCATTCCCTTGAATTTTAGCCACTGAGCAATTGGATTGCTGCCTAGAATCAAAGCACTGAATTTTATTTACAGAACAGAAAACAACAACAAGATTTCCCCTGAATTTTCTCTTTGTATATCACTTGAAAGGGGAAAAACCCCCACTTTAAATCAAGAACTTCCGAACAAGAAAGGGGGAAATCGCATGAGAGGAGAGGAGAGGAGATGAGAGGATCGTTCAATGCGCAGACTTGCCGTGATTGCTGTAGCCGTAGTACGACAAGTACCACTTCACGAACCTCTTCAGCCCGGTCCGCAGGTCCGTCGTGGGCTTGTACCCGAGCTCCCGCCGCGCCGAGCTGATGTTGGCGTGCGTGAACGGGACGTCGCCGTTCCCGGGCATCTCCACCTCCCGCCGCCGGGCCCTCACCCCGAGGTGCCCCTCCAGCATGCTCACCATCTCCGGCACCGTCACCGGCGACGTGTTCCCCAGGTTGAAGACCCGGTACTGGGCGGGGCCGCGCTTCTTGCCGCCCGACCCGGTGCTCTTGCGCGCCGTGTCCAGCGACGCCAGGCAGCCCTTCACGACGTCGTCGATGTACGTGAAGTCCCGGGCCAGGTCGACCCGGTTCTTGCCCCGGTATATCGTGATGGGCTTGCCCTGGAGTATGTTCCGGGTGAAGGAGAAGTACGCCATGTCCGGGCGGCCCCACGGGCCGTACACGGTGAAGAAGCGCAGGCCGGTGACCGAGAGGCCGTAGATGTGGTTGTAGGCGTGGGTGATTTCCTCGCCGGCCTTCTTGGTGGCGGCGTAGAGGGAGGCCGGCCGGTCGGTGCGGTCCGACTCGGAGAAGGGCGACTTGTCGTTGAGGCCGTAGACGGAGCTGGAGGAGGCCCAGACGAAGGCCGGCTGGGGGTTCGCCGACCGGGAGGCCTCGAGGAGCGCGACGAGGCCGGCGACGTTGGAGTGGACGTACGAGTGCGGGTTCTCGAGGGCGTAGCGGACGCCGGCCTGGGCGGCGAGGTGCATCACGTGGGTGAAGGCCACGACGTCGAAGAGCTTGGCCAGGAGGCGGGCGTCGTTGATGTCGCCGTCGACGACGAAGACCTTCTGGGCGCGGAGCAGCGACGCGCGGGAGCGCTTGAGGGAAGGGTCGTAGTAGGGGTTGAAGTTGTCGAGGCCCACGACGCCGTCGCCGCGCTTCCGGAGGGCGAGGGAGACGTGGGCGCCGACGAAGCCGGCGGCGCCGGTGACGAGGACGGAGAGGCCGCCGCCGGCGGGGCGGCGGGGCCGGGCGGAGACGCGGACCTGCTTCTCCCACTGGATGCCGCCCCAGGAAGCGGCGAGGAGGCGGTTGCCGGAGGAGAGGAGGCCCTGGAGGCTGAGGTAGGAGGCGGCGAGGGCGAGGAGGAAGAGGGCCCACATGAAGGTGGCGCTCGTGGAGGCGAAGCAGCGGCGGAGGTGGCGGTGGCGGCGGTGGAGGCGGTGGTGGTCGGTCTTGAATTTCCCCGGCGTCGGCGGGAAGAGGTCGTCCTCCTCGGCCACCAGCAGTGGCGGCATCGCTACGCTTCTCGTTCTTGTTCTTGATCTTGTTCTTGTTCTTGATTGATTTCTCTCTCCTCTCTCCTCTCTCTGAAAAAGAAGAAAGTCGAGATTTTTATGTTCTTTTTTCAGCCCTTCTGCTGCTGGATGCGGAAGGGTTTTCTCAAGTTCTAGAGGGAGATGATTTGTAAAAGAGAAGTGGTCACCCACCAAGAAGGAAAGATGAGAAATTTCTCACGCGTGAACCCCTGTACAGACTATAGTAAATATAATGTGTACAAAAACAGTGGGACTACTCTATTAAATTCAGCCTCTTATAAAATTATAAGAAAAAATTTCGAGTTAGTACATTCATGCCGCGTTAGAAAAGTGTCCGTTCCGAGTATTCTTTGAGGTTTTTTATATAACATAAGTCGTCGGGAATGTTAAATTCGTTTTGTGCCTATAAAAAAATTGCTAATGCTTGACGTGGACATGTTGCTGAATTGATGGGAATTGCATGCTTAAGCTAAAGGTCAAAGGCCTAACACGAGGCCATTAATAATTGGTCCGAGGATTTCTTTCTCGAGAATTGTCGAAGCCTTTCGTTGAGGTTGTCGTTGTTGTCGTCCCCATCTTGGGAATTTGGTCAATGTCGTGGAAACATGGGGCGCCCCCCATTGTGGAAATTTTACCGAGTGATACAGCTCCTCGTTATTCTAGGACTCGTTGTTCTAGAATAAGAGGTGCGGGAATCGAGGGAGTGCTCCTGAATTGATCGATTGATTAGCAATAACAAGGGAAAGTTAATTAAGTTTTCATCTATGGATGCACCTTTTACTCGCCAGCTTGTAGATTGCGAAATCTTTTGCTCAGATTTGTTGCTTGCTTTGGAGAATATGTTATCTCCCCCATTCAAATATCATTGCGCTCACTCTTTACGTTACGACATAATAATAGACCTATTAAACGATATAATTTGACCCAAACTAACTTATATTGCCATACAATACAACTCATCTTTGACCAAATTTATATCCGATTCATATTTAATTTGATCCATATTATTAAAATACTTTTATATATAATTTGATTTTGGAAAATTTATATCCAAACTAAAGTGAAAGAGTGGAGTGATCGAGCATTAGATCAAGTACGAGTGAGAGAGTTGTAGAGGTACATTAGGTTTAAGTAAGTTATCAATCCATTTAACATTCATATTATTTTTATAGTTCAAATCAATTTACTAAATATAATTAATACATATAATGAGACAATTAATGTGATTAATTTAGACCTACACTTTTAGAGATTTTATCAATATGGTCCATCTAATAAATTTTGACTGAAATCCGTTGATATGGATGATAGCCTTTCTACATGATATGCTTAGCACTAACATAGACAATATTTTATTCTTTTCCTTTTCCTTTTTTCCCCTCTATTGTTTTTTGGTTTTTTTTCCACCGTAGCCGAAGAGGTCTCTGAAACTCGTTAACCACTAGGTGAGGGCTTGGCCCTACCGACCACTTGGCGAGAGTTGCGACCTCACCAGGGCCATCTCGGTCGCGGGCAATAAGCGATGAGTCCAAGTGTGTTTGTGCATGTATCACTGAGGAGCTTGGGCAAATGGACTCAGTAACTCAGAGCAGGATGGAGATTTGACCTCTATCTAAACAAAATGATAGCTTAGTGTCTATCAGCAATTGACGATTGTAGATTATTGACGCAAAACTACTCTGATGCTTATTTATAATTCGATATGAACCCATTGGGTATCACAGTTAATAAAACGAGAAACGATGGATAAAGAAAATAAAAATGAAGACAGAAGTGAGCACCGGTGACTAAGATCCTATTGCTCCATCTTTAACCGGTTACTCTGAGAAACATTTGCTCATCAGAATTTGGTGCCCACCGCCTTCTTCACAAAAGATGGCAGACAGAAAGCAGCAGCATGGATCTGGCACGATAGAATGCAAAGAGGTTTGCATTAGAAGACGTCAAAGTTTCAATTCACATGATGTGTAACATCTTTGTTTCCTTTCTACCTGAGGGTTGTAGAACTTAGGAGGCCCTTTAGCCACCCCATTGTTCTCGGTATTTAGAGGATTGACAGGTTTCTCAAAGTCAACTGCCGGCCCGTCGGTGGAGCACAGCACATATCCAATCGTCCCGCTAATGGAAAATAAGTCGAAAATTCATTCTTCATTCTTCCCATCATAAACTTGAAAAAAGAAAAAGAAAAAAAAGAAAGGAGATTGCATAAATACGGTAAGAGAGTTTGGTTTGATACCTTGGGTAGGAAGGAATTGGACTCCAAGCATATCTGACCGAGCCCTTGAAAATTTTGTGACATTCATCAATTTTATCTTCCAGTTGGAAGTTATCCAGCCAAAAACTGTCAGCAGGAGTGGACAAGACGCCTCCAGGACGGAGCGCCCGAGCCACTGATTCCAAAAACTCTTTATTCACTAGTTCAATTGCAAGAGTTCCTGATTTTTTTCACATGATTAGCACGTACTCCTTTTCTAGGAGGAGATTGAACGTTGCAAAATATTTGAAATTAGATGTGACGTGCCATATAAGATAGTTTTTTTTTTTTTTTTTTTATATCTGGCACAGAAAACAAAAGTTATTCGATTGATTGAAGTATATACTAAGTTTCCAAGAGGGTGGGGGAGGTAAATAGGCAATGGAAACTACCCATGTTCTCAAATGCATCCAATATGATCACATCATAAGTTCCTTCAGGAACAGCCTTCAAGAAAGCAATTCCTGCAATGTTGAAAATAGAGAATGTGAAATAGATAATCTTTCGCAGCCTATCTATGTTCAGCAACGTGTAAAAACAATAAAAGAGACATATACCATTGCTAATGTACACTTTCACTCGCGGATCCTCATACCCAACTGCTACATCAGGGAAGAATTGCTTGTAAACCTGCAACAGGACACAAGAAGTACATAAATAAGCTATGGTCTTCCTGAACCTCAGAATTTGATGAACAATGAGAGGCTCAGGCCTGATACTTTGGAAGGTTTCTGTAGTTCAATTTTGTGTACATCAATCACCATTTGGTCAATTTCACATATATCGATTTGTTCAACGGATGAATGACGAGATATTTCCCTTAGAATACCTCCATCGCCCCCACCAACAAGCAGCACCTATGGAAAAAAAAAATTAAGTGAAACATTCCAGCACTCTAACAGCATCCAAACTTAAAGAAGTCGAAAGAAATAACGAGAGAGATCACCTTTTTTGGGTTTGGGATTGAGCAGAGGGGAAGATGTATGACCATCTCTTGGTAAGCAAACTCATCCTTCTCTGACAGTTGAATTTGACCATCCAGAATTGCCACTTTGCCATGCTTCGTTGTCTATGAACAAGCAAAAATATATAGACACCAAAGATATCTGTATGCTCATTGCAAGTAAGAATACCATCCAGGACGCTGTCAACTCGACTAATTGCTTGTGGAAATAGTTTCTTAGGAAGGGGAAGTATCAGACCTAAGTCAATCTAATGTTTCACGTGATCTTTTTACTGATTTTGGAAAATAACATTTGTTATATCAACACTGCAGACTTTCTCCTAAGGTAATGATTTGCAAAAATGATCTCCCCCAAGAAAATCTTATTTGACATGGTGGTTCATATGCAGAGTTTATGTATGCTCATCTCTCTTCATGATTCATCAGTATCCAATCCGTATCCTAAATACGGATAGCGTAGCCATTGCTTTGTCATACGTACTTCTGGTGTAAAATTGGAAAGTGATCATGGAAGGCAGGAAGTCACCTGGAAAACAAGAAGCTCCTGATATTTGGACTTCCCGTGGAGCAACACCTTTTCCACCTCATAGAAGCGTAGCTCGCCTTCAAAACAAAAAATCACAAATATCATGTTAGGCCTATTTTGTAAATTTTTGTCTTTGATTTATAATTGTAGTCTTGATGTGTGATGATATTATTTAAGCAGTCAATGTATGGGTTTTATTAAGTAAACAAACCAATCTCTAGTGATGTGTTATACTTCTTTTCTAAAATAATTAGGTGAGATAACATATCAATCTAAGATGTTAGTATCAAACAATTTACCGTCATCTATTATGGTGCAACAATCTATTACGAATTGAAATAAGTTGTGAGATTGTATTTCCAAGTCTTACCGTCATCTAGAAAAACTACGGGATAACTCACGAGCAAGGTTGAACAGAGAGAGAAAAAAAAAATGCCAAAATCAATTTGGAATGGTGAATCGCCAATCCCAACGTGGATGCTAAATTTCAGTAGACCTCCGAAACTAAAATGTTACGTAACAGTATATGTGATATCTTGACTCGACTATGCAATTCTACCTTATTGTTCAAGCCCATTGCCCTGATCTTTTTTTTTTTGGTCGAACATTGCCCTGATCTGATCAGCCAATTTATCGGCCATTTTAACCCTCTGGAAATGTGTGTACTGCATAGAATAATTCGCGGTGAACTGCCTATTTATCTTCAGAGGGTGTGGAAATCGAGGGGGCAAGGGAAAGTTAATTAAGTTTTCATCTGTGGATGCACCCTTTACTCGCCAGCTCGTAGATTGCGAAATCTTTTGCTCAGATTTGTTGCCTGCTTTGGGAAATATGTTATCTCCCCCATTGAGATAGCTGTGCTTACTCTTTATGTTATGTCATAATACCATACCCATCAAACAAGTTAGTCTGATCCAAATTGATCTATATTTCCATTTAATACAACTCATATTTGACCCAATTCATATCCGATTCATAATTACTTCAATTCATATTATTAAAATACTTTTACACATAATTCAATTTTGGAAAATTCATATCCAAACTAAGTCGAAAAAGTGAAGTGATTGAGCATAAGATCAAGTATGGATGAGCTAGAGTCATAGAGGTAAATTAAGTTTAAGTAAGTTGTCAATCTATTTAACATTCATATTATTTTTATATTTAAATCGATTTACTAAATATAATTAATACGTGTAACATTTTAATCCATCTTGGTAACATTTTAACCCATCTATGAGAGAGTCATAACACCCATATTATTTTTATATTTTAAACCAATTGACTAAATATGACTAATACATATAACATCTTAGCTTATCTTGTTAAAAATTGATTTATGACTCATTTTGACAGGTCTAAATATTATATATATATGATGCATTCACCATGCTTGATGTTTTTCTCTTGTAAGAAAATTTAAGAGAGAAGATAGGAAAAAATGAATTAAGTGGGGGCGTTCTTCAGGCATATAGTCATCTTTCTAAAGGTAATTATTGCTCTCAAGATACAAGGAAGCCTAACAACTTTTGTCTCTAAACACTTCGTCTTTTTTATTAAATATTGTTCCACGTGCTTTTGACGTTACAAACTACATTAAAATTTCTTTATTTGCCAAAAGAAAACATGCTTTGATCTTCACTGTTTGAAATAAATTACCAAAAACATCTGATCTGAAAATAGAATAAGTTACCAAGAGAAAAGTAGCAAATCTTGGGATTTTCTGAATTTATCAAAGTGAGTCATGTCATGTAAGAGAACCCATCGTTGAGGATTGATCAATTATTAGAGGCCAACTGGGTACGTTTGCATAAATTATTTCAAAATATAAGTAATTATTTTATTTTATTTTATTGAAAGCTAAAAAGTAGTTTTTCACATGAAAACAGTTCATATAACTATGGATAAAATCAGTTATTTTAAAAAATAAAAACAAACATGCTTCAAAGCAGATATTGTTTGTTTCTCATAATCAGAAAGTGATTCCATTTATCTGTAATTTTAGACTAATTGAGGGAAATTTCTAAGTCAAAACGGCGCAATTTTTTTCTATTTAAGAATGACTTGCATTTTCTTCCTTTTCACAACACAATTAATTGATCACCTAAAAACTGTCTTTAGGATCGCTCAAAAGAAAAAACTGCCTTTGTAATGCCATTTTCTTTTTATTGAAAACTCGTCCAGTATGCAATAGATCTATATGGTTCGGAAAATATATGAATTCATCTATATTTTAACATGCGTTGCATGGTTGTACTAATTTATTCAATTTTCTCCTTTTTATCTTGTCCTTTATTTATATAAGGAAAAAAACCTCCAAAAAACTAAATTATGTTAGTTGTGACATATTTATCTTAAACATTTTTTGTGACGTCAAAAATCTCAAGTTTGTACATGTGTGACATAGTTACCATATATCAACATTCCGTCGACAAGCACCGTAAAAAATCTACCTTCATGAATGGTGAAAGACAAACTATGTTAACAATGGTATAAAAACGACATTATTTTTAATGAAAAATCATTTGATAGAAATTTAACGAAGAGTATGTGATATCCTGATTTTCGAGTCTGATTTCGATGAGATGAAATGGGCTTTTCATCGACATGCCTATAGCCTTTTTCTCTAAGTTGGCCACTCACGAGTTCACTAGCTTATCAAGTGAAGCCGTTAAGGAATCTAAACGCAATAGACATGAGAATTCGACTAGGAATAGACTGCTCGACCATGCTAATCTGCAAGGGTTATTACGGCATCGTCAAAATTGATTAAAGATCAGAGATAGGTCGATTCGATCAAAATATGTGATTAGTGCGTGGGTGATTCCACCTAATTATAAAATTTCTATCGAATGGCACTCAACCGACTTTTCTGTCATTTTCGTACCCTATGTCTGTATTTGAAATCTCGAGATTTTCATGACAACCGAGAGTCGCCAATATGTCGAAAATGTACGTTGTGGTTCGAAAATAATCGACCACGGGTCAATTGCATTAAAAATTCATAAAAGCTACCTGGTAAATTGGGACACGCTAAAATCACGTCAGATTGAAATTAATCGCAAAATTGAACTTAATTTCAGAAATTAAAAGTTTTGTTGTGTCACGATTCATTTTAGGAACGTCGGCTCATCTTCCAAAATTTTTTTAGCTATTCCAAGATTTTTACGAAAAATCGATTCAGAAAATGAACAGAAATTCGGTTTAGCTCATTTGAAGGGAATTTTGACTTCCAAGCCGGGCTATGTGCTATTGGGGACTTAGAGAAATTTTGTGGACTTTTTCTTCAACGAAATGGGACTTCGAATTGGAGGAATCGGAGAAGAAATTGAAGCCGAAGTTGAGTGCCAAAAATGTGAAATTCGGATTTAAGTTTGGGGGCTGCATTTTTGACATTGAAATTGGATTATTTATGGAATTTTAGGCTAGAAAGAATCAAGGGACAATGAGATATTTATCTAAGCCTAAGGGGGACCAAGCCTTTAATTAGTTGGATAAGTGGCTTGACTTTTGCCCCTTCTACCTTAGCTTCCTTCGCACGCCTGTCCACCGCCTCTCTCCCTTCGTGCGACCTTCTGCTTCTGCCTTACTTTTCCTTTCTTCTCACCCAGACCAAACAGCATCTGCTCCACGATCATTTCCCCTCCATCTCCTCTGCCATCTACCGAAGCCTCCATTTCCTCTACTCCACCAACGAATTCTCTTTCGGCCATGTTTTCTCTCGGTCTCCACCCTCTGCAGCCACGTTCCACTTTCAGTCAACTAACCACATGTAGTTGACCCCCAAAACCCCACCTATTGGACGCCATCTTGCCTGCAGCTTCACTATCTGCCACCTTTCATTGTTTCCCTTCCACCAAGGCTTCACCTGTTGGGAATAACTGATTCCCTAAAACCGGATTCGACACTAAATCGAACTCCTAAAACGAATGCGGAAGACGAGCCCAGAAAATAAACATGTATCACCGATCAAAGACACACTACGGAATCGAGCGTACCTTATTAACCACAGATTAAACACCAACGTTGAAGTTTGAGGAAGAATTCTGATCCCAGTCCACTGAGGAGCGTATTGTTGCTTCAAGGGAGAGAAAAACTTGCGTTGGTTTTTGGGAGAGGGAGAAAAGAAAAGAAACGTCGTACATGCGCTGAAAGGGTACGTTCCCTTTTCTTTTCTCTCTTACGTCTTCTCCAAAAGACGTACCTCTTCAACGTAAAACCTCTTCAAATCTCACCCCTTCATCCATGGGCCCTTATCTTGCGGGCCGGGCTTTTAGGCCCAACATGGGCGGACGGGCCAACTTAGGCCCATCTACATAAATAAAACCATCATCTCCCACTCGCACATGGTGAGCCGAACAGGATCCTCTTTACCTCTTCGCAACGTTCATACTGGTGAATAATCCGTGTGACCAGCATACTTTGAGAGCTCGTTACTATACATCTATTAGGAATATATAGCAGCTCATAATGGGCATCACACTTTGAGTAGATTTAGTATGCAGTACCCTAGATCGATCGATCACATATATATCTCTCTTGATATTTTTTTAAACAATGATATATTGTATTCACAATTATGATTATCCCAAAGACAGTCATAATTGGTCGACCAGTGAATACAAAACTAGAATGTGATTCTCCAAATTCGATCTTTCTCTTTCCTTCAAATTCTCAATTTCAGTTCAACTTGCTTTTCTAGAAATGTCCTATTAGATCGAATCTATTCATGATCATTGGCAACATACTAAGATAGCAAACACTGAATAGAAATCTTGAGAATAAGTAAGAGTCATGAGGGCACTAAATTGAGGAACTCTTTTCCTCAAGAGTCTCACACGGCATAAAAGTTGAGATCAAACTTTTGCCACTCTAATTGGTCGTCTCATGCATACGTATTACGGTATTTAACTCATTTCCCATAGAGCGTATGTCTACACCTTTAATACCGTACAGATGATAGTTCAGACATAACTAATGTCTAACTTGAGTTCACATATCTACTCATACACAGAATTCATCAAAACTCACATTTGGCATCATAGATAGATAAAGTAAAATATGTGGGTTATTTTACTTTCGGACATAGTCAATATCATGTCCCCATCTTAACACTCAGTTAAGGTGACATATATATGTTAAGCTTGAGATCTCAATTATCACCTAGATAATAAGTTTACAAACCATCTCATCCCTATTTATCACACAGTAAATAGAGGCGATTACCCGTGTGAGTGGGCTAATCTTTTATCTGTCCGACATACTTTCTCAACTTAATTTAATGCACTGAGCATTAAGATGCATTTACGTCAAACAAAGATTCATAGGCATTAATAATGAAAAAACACAAATTCATAAGATGTGAATACTTAAGGAAAATTACAATATTCAGTACATTAGCCTCTACACAGCCCTAGGGATTTTACATGACCACAAAACACATCTCTAGGTATTGGTTTTGTCATAGGATCTGCTACAATTCTATGCGTAGATATGTATTGTAAGTTCACATCTTTTCGTGCAACCATATCCTTGACAAAATTGTATTTGGTATCTATATGTTTGGTCTTGTCATAATATTTTGGATATTTAGTATACGTTATAGCTGCTTGGCTATCACAGTTAACCAACAATGGATTTACAGCATACCCAATAACACCTAAATGATCCAAAAATCTCTTCAGCCAAACACCTTCTTACATTGCTACTGATAATGCCATGAACTTAGCTTCCATCGTGGACAAGGCTATACACGTTTGCTTCTTACTACTCCAAGATATGGCGACATTGTTCAGTAAGAAAGCAAAACTAGAGGTAGATTTCATTTCATCTAAATCTCCTCCCCAATCAGCATCTGAATAGCCTTCAAGTCGCAGATCCTTTTCTTGGTAATTCAGCTTGTAATCAACAATTCCCCTCAGATACCTCAGTATTCTTTTAACGGTTTTCCAATGTGCTTGACTTGGATTGGATTGGTATCTACTCACCATTCCAACTGCAAAGCATATGTTAGGTCTTGTACACATCATAGCGTACATCAAGCTCCCAACAACACTAGCATAAGGAACATGTTTCATTTCTTCTTTCTTCTTTGGAGTCATTGGACACAGTCTATGGCTCAATCTTTCACCTTTTGCAATAGGAGTATCTATGGGTTTACAATCTTGTATACGGAATCGTTCAAGAACCTTATTTATATATGTTTTTTGCGAAAGAGATAATGATCTCTTTGAACGATCTCTTAAAATCTTAACTCCAAGGATGTATGCAGCCTCACCCATATCTTTCATCTCAAAGTTAGAAGATAACCAACTCTTGACAGTGTTAACAAACTCCATATTGTTTCCGGCAACTAGTATATCATCAACATATAATGATATGATCGCAAATTGATCTTTGAATCTTTTGATATATACACAATAATCATCATCAATCATCGTAAAATCATATGCCATTATGGCATTATGAAAACGTATATACCATTGTTTCGATGACTGCTTCAGGCCATATATCAATCTCAAAAGTCGGCATACCTTTCCTTCTTGGCCTTCCATAATGAAACTAGCAGGTTGTTCCATATATATTTCTTCTTCTAATTCTCCATTGAAGAAAGCAGTCTTTACATCCATTTGATGTAACTCAAGATCCATACTTGCCACTATTGCCAGAATAATGCGAATCGAGGTAAATCTCACTATAGGAGGAAATGTTTCTTCATAATTAATTCATTTCTGTTGATTATACTCCTTCGCCACAAGGCGAGTCTTATGCATTTCTATCGAGCTATCAGCTTTACGCTTTATTTTGAGAACCCACTTGTTCCCAATGGCTTTGCGTCTCTTCGGAAGATCAACCAATTCCCAAACTTGGTTCGACTTCATTGACTCCATTTCCTCTTCCATTACATGCATCCATTTTTCCTTACTAGGGAAATTTAGAGCCTCATTAACATTTCTTGGCTCATCTTCATCTTGTGGAGCAACCATGAAAGTTTCCCCTTCAATGTCAAAACGTCGACGGGGAATACTTTTGCGACTTGTTCGCCGTATGGGAGATTGTGCACCTTACACGTCATTTCTCATCATGCTCCCACTCGGATTAGATAATGACGATAACATCTCATCATGTGGGTGTAATTGAGAGTGAATTGAATTAAATTCATCACTTCTCATGCTACTCCCACTTGGACAAACTCCACTAAGTTCATTATCTTGATCCAAGGTTTCAAATATGGAGTAATCCTCACATATTTCGCCCTTCTTAGGAAATTCATTATCTAAGAATGTGACATCCCGTGATTCGAATTCAGTTATATTTCCACTTTCCTGCTCACCTATGAACACATACCATTTCAAGTGTTTAGAGTATCTTATGAAAATACTCTTCTTTCCTTTGGGACCCAATTTCCCAAACTTGTGAAAGGGCTCATGAGTATAGGCAGCACAGCCCCATGGCTTAAGAAAACTTAAGTCCGGTTTTCTACCTATCCATAACTCATATGGAGTGGAAGTAACTGATTTGGAAGGCGCTCGGTTAAGTATATAGGCAACAGTCAATAACGCATCACTCCAAAAAGTGATAGGTAAGTTAGCATGCGCCATCATGGACCTAACCATTTCCAGTAGGGTTCTGTTCCTTCTCTCCGCAACACCATTTTGTTGAGGAATATATGGAATAGACAACTGTCTTTCTATTCATTTTTCATCACATAATTTTCCGAACTCATCAGATAAATATTCTCGACCTCGATCAGATATCAATACTTTTATTTTCTTGTCTAATTGATTTTCTACCAAGTTCATAAACCTTTTGAAACAACTCAATACTTCAGATTTATGAGAAATCAAATAGACATCCGAATCGAGTATAATCATCTATAAATGTGATGAAATAAACAGTCTCATGCCTTCATCTCACATTCATCGGACCACAGACATCATAATGAATTAAATGCAAAAGAAATTCAGCTCTTTTACTTTTTCCAAATGGTTTCCTTGTCGTTTTCCATACTAGGCAATGCTCACATATGGGCAAATCGACTTTTTCAATGTTGCCCAACAAGCCCTCTTTGGTTAGTCTGTTCATACGTTGTTGGCTAATATGACTAAGTCTAGCATGCCACACATTCACATCATTATTATATAAATTAGGAGACGTGAATAGGGAATAACAAACATTGTCACTACTATAGTCAATATTTAATACAATGAAATCATCTAGAAAATAACCACAACCATAGCAATTTGTATTCAAATACAAATCCACACCATTATTATGGAAGTTCATAGTAAAACCAAGTTTAACCAACACTAAAACAGACACTAAATTCCAATGAATCTCCGGAGCATACAACACATCATGTAGGAACAAAGTGCATCCACCACGCATGTTCAATTGACAGATACCAATTCTTTTTACTTCTACTCTGGAGTTGTTTCTTATATAAATCTACTTAGTTCCAGTTGGTACTCGTCGGAATTCCACGAAGGATTCTCTATCCTTTGCTACATGGTATGTCGCTCCTGAATCTATAGTCTACAAAAGATTAGATTCAGTTAAGTATACAGAACTTGACGCATTAGCAAAGTTCTTAAGAGTACAAGGGATGATTACCTTCTTTGGCTCACGACTGTCGTGAGCATAGTGACTCTTCTGGTCATAGTTGTAACACTTCACCTTTGAAATACTCTTCACTCGAGAACGTTTTCCTCTCTTATATTGGTTAGCTCTTGGTTTCTTGCAAGAAGGACTTGATCCCTTACATTTCCATATATTGAACGAATCAATGCGCTTGCGCTTAGAGCTCGAAGCACTTTCTGAGCTGGAAGCAATATAGCAAATATGTGTTTCCTTCTCAAATGCCTTGAGGCAGTCCTCTGCTAGCTCAAGGTGGTGCACATCATCCTCAAGTTCTTCCATAACATGGTTAAGAGCTTCTAGTGCTTCTTGCTTTTCAAGCACATATTGAATTTTCATATTCAATATTTCACAATTCTCACCATTGATTATGTCTTCTTTGTTCAAATCAGCAATTATGTTCTTAGTTGTTGAAACCATCGATCTGAACATATCAGACACATATGCACGAATTATTAATGCCTATCGTTTATGCATCCATTTTGCACAGACCCATCGTATTAATAAATAATTTCAAGTAAGGTTTCGGAATCAAAATGTCACTATGTTTCCAATCATCATCTAAAAAATCCTAACTCAAAACTATCATTAATATAATTTTCTATGCAAAATAAGTTCAGCAAAGTCACTAAAACTTTCTCGAACTTCCCACAATGAATTGTAAATTAACATACTAATTTACAGTAATAAATAACATTGAACTTTCAATAATCAAACATGTCCATTACACTAAGTAATATATTCAGAGGAAAAAAAAATATCAACATAGAAAGAGATATCTACATCTAAAACATCTCAAACTAATCTAAGAAATAAATAGGGAAAGTCTTTTTTAATCTATCAATAAAATTCTCTAAGAAATCTGAAGGCACATTGGCCAACCAAGGAAAGACTTTTGGAGAGCTCTCACGCCACCTCCAAGGCGCATTCACTCTGCGCCATGTGGCACTCATCCCAAGGGTTGAACTTTTAGTTAAGTCTATCCTATAGTATTTTCTTACAAAAGCTACCGTAAGCCTCCTATAATCCGGGACCACATCGACCTCCCATAGGCGATCTAACACTGCTTGCCATTCAGGTGGAAGAGTGTTCATTAAAGCCGGCACCTTCTCAAAATCCGGTATAGGATAACCATTTCGGATGATTTCTTGTATCATCTGATTGACCCTGACCATGTGTGATACTACATCACCGTTGTGCCACCGATAATTAGCTAACTCTGTCATTAGCCCTTTAAGTCTTGCATTTTCTTCGTCCGTTCTCGGAAATGCAAGTATGCGTGCATAACGCATCATAGTTTTTGCAACAAATGCAGTACAAAAATGGATTACTTATAATCCTCAATGAACAAAAGGGAAAATACAAAATTTTCATGGTTCATGCAACAAATACAAAATAATTAAAAAAAAAAGGATTATTTATAATCCAAAATAAACAAAATTGGAAAATACAAAATTTTCTCTCTTTTTTTTTTTTTGACCGGTCAACGTTGGTCAACGCAGGTCAACAGTGGTCAACTCCAGTCAACAATCAACGGATGACCGGGTCGAGTCAACGGATCAATGGTCGGGTCAAACGAGTCAGGTCAACGGGTCAAAGGTGGTCAACGGTCAACGTGTCGAGTCAACGGTCGTCGGGTTGGGTCGGGCCGAGTCGGACCGGTTTGACCAGACGGGCCGGGTCGGAGAACCGACTGACACGTGCCGCGCACGTGCGCGGGCTGACGTCACGCAGACGTTAGCTGGCGTGTGCATCGCACGCGCCTAGCCGAAATGGCACGTGCGACGCACACGCCCGAGGGGGCCCGAATCAGCGCGTGCGATGCACGTGCCAGCTGACGTCTGCGTGACGTCAGCCCGCGCACGCGCGCGGCACGTGCCGGTCGGTTCTCCGACCCCTCTTCGTTCCGGCCGTGCGTGGAGGCGCGTTCGGCGACTCCCGGCGGCAATCCACAACTCGTTTTTCTCGTATCGATGAGAGCTTTGACCCTGCGCTATCAAAAAACGAATTTCGACTTGCAGAAAATCACAAAACAGGGCGAACAGTACTCGGGTGTCAAGTTTTTCTGTCCCCGATCGACCGGCAGCAGCTTTTCTCGAATTTCGACCACAAAAAATAATTCAATAACATAAAAAGGGATCGGGAAACATGAACCACTGCTTTGATACCAATGTTGGGAATAACTGATTCCCTAAAACCGGATTCGACACTAAATCGAACTCCTAAAACGAATGTGGAAGACAAGCTAAGAAAATAAACATGTATCACCGATCAAAGACACACCACGGAATCGAGCGTACTTTATTAACCACAGATTAAACACCAACGTTGAAGTTTGAGGAAGAATCCTGATCCTGGTCCACTGAGGAGCGTACTGTTGCTTCAAGGGGGAGAAAAACTTGCGTTGGTTTTTGGGAGAGGGAGAAAAGAAAAGAAACGTCGTACGTGCGTTGAAAGGGTACGTTCCCTTTTCTTTTCTCTCTTACGTCTTCTCCAAACGACGTACCTCTTCAACGTAAAACCTCTTCAAATCTCACCCCTTCATCCATGGGCCCTTATCTTGCGGGCCGGGCTTTTAGGCCCAACATGGGCGGACGGGCCAACTTAGGTCCATCTACATAAATAAAACCATCATCACCGAACGGCCTTGCATCTTCACCGTTCCTCACACCAACTTGCAGCGCCACGTCCGAGAGTTTGCAGCCCAGTAGCGACTTCCGTGGCTGATTTCAACTGGCTCAAGCTGCCATCTCCAAAGCTCACCGAACCGAAGCCTCACTCTGTAGTTTTGTTGACCGCTAGCTCGCCCGTGGGGTCTCCTCGAAGCCGAACTTCGTTGCTGTGTCCTCGAGCCCGCAAGTTTTTAGCTCGAGCAGCGAGCTTGTAGGCCGATTTCAGCCCGTTCTAAGCTTCCCTCAGCCTCACCGTGAGCTCAAGTCTTGGCCATCGTCGCGCCGTCGTTGCCGTGAGCCGATTTTCGTGCTTAATCGGTGAGTTGCGTTCTAATCCTTAATTAGTGGGCTAATGACACTTAGAGGTGTGTTAGTTAGCTAATTAGTGGATTAATTAGGTTAATTAGGCTTAAGATGGCTTAGTTAGATTAAGTATATAGTTAGTATTTAGTTAGTTTAATTAGTTTAGTTAGGTGGATTAGTTAGGAATTAGTTAGTTTATTTAGTTAGTGTACTTAGATTAAATTAAATAGGATGGTTAGATTTAATTGTTAGTTAGATTTTTTAGTTTAGTTAGTTTAGGTTAATTTAATTAAATGCTTTAAATTTATTTATTTTGTAATTTATTTATTTTCCGGTAATTTATTTAATTATTAATTATTTTTCGGAAATTAGACCGGGATAGCCGGTGACCAGAATTTCATGCTGATTGCAATGATGTGGTTAATTTGTGCAATTGGATATTAAATTGTGCAAATTGAGTGCTGATTGAAAATTGAGTATTTAATTCCATTTATGAAATTAATTATTTATTCAGAAAATCTCGGGTGTTGGGTTTTAACACCAAAAATTGTTTTATATACTATATAAACCAGTGTAATTTTAAATTGGAGGATATCAATTTTTATAGTGTGAATTGACCGTATACTCATACACGACTATTTTACCGTGTATTTCTAATACGAATAAAATAGGCCACGTTCACCATTTTAATTGAGGCATTTGAGTGCAATGCACATTATCTTGGACTGAGATTGATTGGTCGTGTGTTGATTAAGAGAAACCGTCCCGGGCTGTTAAGCTGGACGTTACCCATTCATTGAGACTCGGGTCGCAATAGATTCTGGATCTACGCCCCTTCGAGGAAGCCGTCTAATTGAGAGACGTCGCCATGCTCAAAGGAGGTGAGACAACGCCTGGCAATGCCAGAAGACCACCAAATTTAGAGTTGGCTGTACCCTTATAGGGTGTAATTAACAATTGGAACGCATGATTGTTTGAGTTTGATGCGCTTGATTATGAGACAAAACTGTGTGGCATGGAATGAGACGTGTTATAACGGTTTGGCCTTATAATCAGGACCCTTGTGATTAATTGAATTGATGAGGTGTTCCAACATTGATTATATGCATTGCAATATGAACTGTACTGACGTGCAGGAAGGAAACTGAGACGAGGTAAGTCCTCTATGCTAATTGTGTGATTATGTGGTTAGGACACTTCTAGGTGTATTCCCCTCCTAATCGGGGTTTAGAGCGTAAACTCGCTGAGATTCATATCTTATCCCGTCGTGGGCTTAAAATTTTCAGGGCCGTAGAGGGAGGACCTGGAGCTGAGCTGAGATGACCTAAAGATTATGTCAGATAGGATAGTCTCTTTTGAGAACTAGTCTTTTGGTTATAGACTTGTGTAAATGACTCAGTATGTTTATAAAAGTGTGGTTTGTTTGTGAATGTGATGTCCTGCTTTTCTATCTCGAGATGATAACTGTCAGGGGATTTATTTTTGCTTCCGCATGTATAATAAAATGAAAGGGTTGGCGACTTGTCCTGGGAAGTCGCATGATTTTTATCGACCATAGAGGAATGGGCTCGCGCTCGAGGATCGGGGCGTGACAAAATACATGTGTTACATAGATATACATTTGAGATTTTTCATGTCACAAGAAAAAGTATAGGATAAATGTGTTACAGTGGACATAATTTGTGATTTTCTATGTTGCAATAAAATATTTAGGGTGAATGTACGACGGTAGGTATATTTTGAGGTTCATCGTGACTTTTTCCCCTCATATAATCAATGAACAATAGATTGTATACTCATATCATTTCTTCTGTATTTAAATATCAGAATTCTCGTTTGGGTGTTGTTGAGGTTTTTCCCAAATTATAATCCATGTTGAAGATAATAATCAATTTGAAATAATTTTACCGGCTTAGATTATTATTTTTACTAATGGAAACTTAGTGACTATATAATGGACCAGGAGTATTACAGTTTACGAGTGGAAAAAATCAGGGCACAATAAAATAAACAAAGCACAGTTAATTGTCATGCATATTTCATAAAATGGTGTTAAGTAAACATTTATTACTAGGCATAGCCAAACATTATTTCTATAAAAAAAAAAGTGCAAATAAAGTTAAAAAAACAAGTTAAATAATTTTATTTTATAGAAAGAAACAAAAATAAATGCAATCAAACGGCCTTCTAGCGTTCGAATAATGCAAGCTGGTTTTTGTAAGGGAAAGAAGCATCCGGATCTCTCTTTATTTGTTATTTATTTATTTATTTATCATCATCATCGTCATCATCGTTATCATTATCATTATTATTATGCGCTTCTTATTAATTATGTCACTTCAAAGAAACTGAGTTGGCTTCAGGCAATTTGATGCTTGACTCCTGCTCTCATTGGCCGAGAGCTGCCTTCGCACGAAGGTCATCTTCTTCTGTCAAAGGAAATTGATCATATCCATCACGGTTCTACATTGCCTCATCGTTGACTTTGGGAGCTGGACTGCTTTAGCATGCCTTCAAAAGAAGATTATCTTCTGCAACGGTTGCAGTGGTTATATGTTAGACTCATATCAATCTTCTGCTCGAGCAATGCCAAGCGTCCCTTTTGGCATGCGCATCGATAAGCACCGCAGACTGAGAATGTCCCCATTTTCGACGTGGACATCTTTTCACGCGATGCTACTTGGCTATGATTATCATTGCCCATTCGCACCTCAAAATCTTACCTTGCTAAAAATCCTGAGCTATTGCATATCATGGACTTTAGCCCAAGAGAAAGGCAACGAGGTCAACTGGTTTAGTGATTTCAATAAGAATCTTGAAGTTCATCTGCCTCAAACTTTTTCTGTTCCTGTTTAAATTAATCTGTATTTTTAGTTCGCCTAAGTTCTTGTGTTGCTGCTGAACTTGTTCAAGAAAGGTGTTTATACGTATCTAGGTCAGCTTCTGTTTGGCTCGAGTTAGTCTACAGTCAAGCCATAGGCAAAAATCTTATTTACTCGGCCAAATGACATACTCAGGACAATATTAGATCTGGCTTCGCATGTATGAATCGTAACGATAATCTTTTAAAGGGAGTACTGCTCTCCAATTCCGTGAGAAAAAGACTCGCCATGACCTCTCGTCATGAGATAAAACACTTTGTTTCGATGTGATCAGAGAGTGCAGCAATGGACATGGACAATCATTAACATTATTTGAATCAAAGTAAGATGTAGACACTGAGATCAAACCCGAGAAAGTGGTTCAAAAGACATGAAATATATCAAGTGATTAACCACCATTGGCACTCTCCCATAACATATTTATTCATAGTGATTGTTGGACTGACACATCTGTGATTGAGGCGATGTAACAACACAACACATGCTTATTTGCCATGCCCTTGGTAGCCTCCTGATCCGGCCCTGGACCCCGCATAGGAACCAGCAGATGAGCCAGCCTCGGACCCAGCACCAGATCCTGATCCTGACCCGGCCTGGGACCCCGCACGAGATCCAGCATATGAACCGGCTTCAGATCCAGCTCCAGACGACCCAGACCCAGAGCCCGACCCTGAACCTGATGAAGACGCTGACCCTGATCCTGAACTAGACCCGGATCCAGAACCGGAGCCTGACCCAGCACCCGCTCCTGAGCCGCTGCCACCACCACCTACGCCAATGCCTATCCCAATACCAGCACCAGCACCAATCCCCAAGTTTCCAAGCCCGAGGTCCAGGCCCAGGTCCTTCCTTGCCACCCTACTTTCAGACAACATAAAAAGAGTGGAAACGAGCAACACCCCGAGGGATAAACACTTGAAACCGGCCATTGCGATGACCCAAATGAGACAATCTACCTGCTGATACCAAGGGGAGTCGAACTCACGCACTGTTTTCCTATGTTTTTGTATCAACTGCTGAAGTTATGCTGTGAGATGGACAATGTGAAGGGTCACTGCTATTTATAGCAACAAAAAGAGAAGTTGGTATGCCACGAATGGTGGAGCACTTCAAAGTGAGAGTACGCGTGTCGGGAGCAGCAATGGAGAAAGTGGAGAGAGCATGCGGATTGCTTCAGCTTTTTTTTGGTTGGCGATTTCGGAGTTTAGCTGGCCAAATTTTGTGGCCAAGAACGCCCTGTGTTTGATGGAGACATGCCAGCCTTGTGCGTACAATTGATCCATTTGTTCCCACAAATCATAGTGGAAGTATGATACATAAGCTCGCAATAAGTTGGTGCAAAGAATTGGATTTTTTTGAAATGTCAATGCTTAGAATAAGTGATGATGATAGAGTTGATTGCAGTGTTGCCTCTTTGAATCGTGAAAGACTTTTATCCGCTGGAGCTTATTATTGTTTCTCGTAAAAAATGTCCAATCAGTCCTAAACCTTTCATACGGATGTCGATTCAGTCTTTAACTTTTCAATTTCACTGATTTAGTCTTAGGTCTTTATATAAAATTCCACTATAGTCATTCTAGTTATTTTCATTAGAACCACTGACATGATTGGCAAAAGACTGAATTGGTATATGTATAATAGGTTTAAGTCTGAAAGGGTAATTTTCCCATAGCTTCTCTTTAGCTACCTCATTGAACCGAATGCTTTTTGGTGTAACTTAAAGCTTTCTAAAATTTCAATATTTATACACAAAAGACATTGTTAGCCTATGTTTCTCCGAGTCGATATATGATTAATGTCCCACAAGGGACTTGGGGACCAAGGTAAACTAGCATCCTTCTGCATCCAAATTAAGATTATGAAAAGGGATTGGAAGTTATATGTGAATCTTTCACAATGAAAAAATCAATATAGTTCAAATAGGATATTGATGTCAAGGGCTTATGGGACACTTGTTAACCATACTCGATAAAGAATTACTTTCATTGTCCATGCGTGCTGATCGATCACAACACAAGATACAAGTACCTTGAGAATAATGGACTTGTCTGTATTTAAATGTATAACAAATGCCCTTAGTTCACTCGCTATAAAAAATCTTCTTATGTGAAGAGGAAATAGATCGCAATATTGCTTTGAGTTCTAAAAGTTAGAGGATTTTTGGGTGCTTCGCAAGTACCGTGAGATTTTTTAATTCAACTAATTATGGAGCACCAAGTGTTGCTGAAGTTTTCAGTGGAGAAAAATAAGGGATGAAAAATTGAAAGATTGCTCTCTAAAACAATGATTGATTTTATCCCATAATTAAGCCAGTAAACTTGAACTCGACTTGTAACTTGACCTACTAATACAAGCCGAACCTTCAATTGACATATGTTTGCTCCAGAAAAAAAAATTCATGAAAACGAAAAAAGATTTCCTAAATTTTTTATAAAATATTTTGTTTCTTTTCGAATTATGGAATTCATTTTGCTAACTTTAAGCACTATGTTTTCTTTTGCCATAAATGATTTTCTGTTGATTGATAATTTTAGCAAACCAAACATGTAAAAGTCCAAAAAACTAATTTGTGACTATTCACTTGGTGTGTTAGAAGGAAAACCATTTTTGAGATATTGTTTGCTGACTTTTTCAATGTTTGGATAATGGAAAGCTAATCAATTTACGGAAAACATTTTCCATGAATTGAAAACAACAAACTTAAATTATTTGAAAACAACTTCATCTACTGATAAGAAAAATATCACTTTTCACAAATAAAAAACTAACTATTCTCTGAAAAAAATGATTCTCATGAAAAATATTTTTCTTTTATCATAAATTTTTAGTGAAATAAACGCACCGTTATTTGTAGTGAAATTCATTAAGGAGAATATGTATAAAAGACTTTTTCATACACATAACATAAGATAAATTTATTACCAATTAAGAATATAAAATTCTATCCATCATCAAATAAATGCTCACGTCTGTACATTCCAGACTCGTATTGATTTCCCTTTACAATGGACATAATCGCCATAGTAAAAAAAAAATGAAAAAATTAATTACCAATTTGACAACAAAACTCATTAGACATGATCAATGAACTTATGTGTTTGAAAAAATGACACAAATTGTCTTTGAGTTTTGATCTAATATGTAATGTCATTCTTGAACTTTTAATTTATTCAATATAATCATTAAATTTTGGTTCAATTCGCAATGCCACCCCTAAAATTTTAATATATTTAATATAATTCCTAAATCTTTAATCATTTTCATATAATATATGAATTACATCGAACATTTCTTGATAATTCATAAGGTACATTGAATAAAATAAAAGAATCAGTAAATGTTCAGGATTGATATTGTATATTGGGTCAAGGTTTGGGGACAAGATTGCACAAATTAAAAATTCAAGGACATCATTGCATATTGGGCTAAAATTCAAAAACCATTTATGATGTTATCCCCATATTTTTCATACAAGGATGCGGTGAAACTTCATTTATTTATTTTATGTACATCAATGATCGTATCATCCTATCCCATTTGACCCTCAAGTCAATTGCACACTATATGTACAGTATAAAAAAAATCCCCTTCTCAATCTTTTATTTATTTGTTTCGTGAAAAATAAATGATTTGAAAATCATTTTTCTAAAAATAATCGTTTAAATCACTTGAAATAATTAGTTGAATGTATTTACTATCGATAACAATTTATGTCTAAATATTGTCGTGAATAATAAAAATATTGTTCGTCCGTTTATTTTGTAAGTTTTAGGAATATTTATTTTTAATGAAAAATATTTTCAAATCATTCACTTCTTGCAAAACAAAACACATAATCCCACTTGGGCCATATCTTTCATGGGCTCGTTAGGCCTCGGTTTCAAAGGGAACGCGGAACTCCCGTTTGTTCCAAGTCTTCGGTCGGTCTTCAGATTCGGAGTCTCCCCGAAGGAACAAAGAACCCACCTTTGAATTTGATCCTCCCGGCGTCAGCATCTCTGCACGACTGACTCTCTCTTTCTCTCTCTCTCAAGCTCTCGCTCATGGCGGAGGTAAAGATCTCTCTCTCTCACTCTCTCTCTCTGTATGCTTCACTTGGGTGTTCGTGCTTTTACTGGCTCGGTTTCCGACGTAAGTATGGCTGTCAAATTTGACTGGAGAGGAAAAAAACTGAGAAAGAAACAGAGGAGGGATAATCATGGTGCTCCGATCTTGATTCGTGTACGTATATGTCGGATAGGATGCGGTGGCAGCGAAAGCTTCGGTTTTTTCTTTTTATTCTTCTTTTTGCAGTTATCTTGCTGCCTTTTAGCTTGATGGGTAGGCCGGCGGTTAGTTGTGACTTGAATTTCGTGATCAAAGTTTTTCGCTTTATGAGAACTGAGCCATTTGTTTTTGTTGAGAATTTGCTCGGTGGGTTTGGTTGGGTTGAATTTCTCGTGCTGGAGGTTGATGGGATCGATGAGTTCTAACTTCTGATGGGTTTGTGTTGAATAAGAAAGCAGATTTTCGTGTAATTTTCAATCTGATTTTAGCATGGATGTTCCGTATTGCAAATGGAACCTTTTTTGGGAACCCTTTTACCACCTTGTCTCCATGATGACTAAGATAGCATTTTCTTGGATCAAGAAACGCCGTATCTTTTATGAGGGCCGGATGTTCCGGATTGTTTCTGCTTGTGGCCTTTTTCTAGATTTCTGAGAATGCAAACGCTCTAGCCATGAATGTGCTCCTGTTGTTCTACCATCGCAAAAAATCTCTTAGCATTGCCACTGCTGTTAGCATTCAAGTGATGTACTATTGGGGTTTCTGCTTGTGGCCTTTTTCTAGATTTCTGAGAATGCAGACGCTCTAGCCATGCTAAAGGTTGGTGGCGAATTGATGATAGATATTGGGTGGCACCTGGTCTATCAATGGTCTACCACGGCAAGCCTACTAATTTATCCTCCAAGCATTTATCTGTTTGGTTTTTAAATGCATGGGCCCTTGAATAGCTGGATAGTTGGCTCAGACAGAGAGTCTTGAGCTGAGAAGATGTCAAAGAGAAGAGCATCCTTACAATTTCTTGGCCTTTGGAATATATTGTAGCTATTTGGTGCTTCTTTTCTTATATAGCTTCTATGCTGCTGACTCTTTAAGTAATATTAGTACGTTGCTACCTTTATCTACTAAAGATTAGAGGCAATCGATATTGTCCTGGCTCAAGTAAATTTGAAGCTTTCTCATTTTATACTTTTCTCTCCTTTGAGGGTTGCAGATGGTGGCCTGATTGCTATATCTGGTCACCCATGACCCAGATGAGTTTTTTTCACTCGTGAATTGTCTTTAACGTGAATTTGATTTTTCAGGAATTCCTGTGACTGAACCATCAGAACTTTACAGAATGTCTTCAAGGAAACATCTTCGAACATCCCTTCTTGATGGACGATCTAGTCAAGCACCAGGTTTAATGCGGCATGGTCCATATCCTGGCTTAGTTCCTCTACCTGCTAGCAGTCGGCCATTGGAACCATTACCTCCTTCCCTCAAACTTTTGGAAAATAAGATTCTGGCCCAGAGTGCAGAAATTGATCAACTTGCCAAAGAAAATCATAGAATGGCCACCACCCATGTAGCTTTAAGGCAGGAGCTTGTTGCTGCTCAGCAGGAGGTACACCAACTTAAGGCACATATTAAAAGCACGCAGACTGAAAGTGACATCCAGATGAGGGTGTTGCTGGATAAAATAGCAAAATTCGAAGCAGACATAAGAGCAGGGGAGAGTGTGAGAAATGACCTACAGAAGGCACACAAAGAGGCACAAAGTTTAGTTGCTGCAAGACAAGAGCTGATTGTGCAAATTCAACGGGCAAAAGAGGAGCTAAATAAAAAACTGCTTGATGCCGAGAGCTTGCACCATTTGCATGCTGAACTGGATGGCTTGATGCGAGAACACCAAAGACTACGGTGAGTCACGAGTTTGCATTAATAAGTGATGTCTGAACAGAAAAATGTCATGTTAATGATAGACTTGGAAGGCTTTTCTGTTCTAGGAAGAGTACAATTTTAGGCTAACAACTAATTATAGGCAATTTTGACTGGTGCTGCTGAATATAAATGAGTAATGACAAGTATAAAGAGTGGACACTATCCTTGACGTTCAATTCACACTCTCTGCTTAATACACATATTAGTAGACTAAAATGGATGAATAGGCACTTTTGGTTGTTGAAGAAATGGTAAGAAAGATTTCAAAAAATTAGGTACCTAGCATTGGTCTACATTCATTTGCTGTGTAACTTTCTTATTAAAGGTTGTACTTTCATTTGTTACTTTCCATTTGTGTTCTGCATGATGAGAATTTTACCTGAAGTACTTTCCAAAACGGGTCAGTTTGGGCAGTATGACCTGTGCATCTTGTCGATATGAGTGTAAATAATAGGACTGATGTATCCTAGAGACAAATTTTAGAAATTTCTGGATTTTTCTGATAATTTTATTCTCCTTGTATCTGTAGCACTACATTCGAGTATGAGAAGAGTTTGAACATAGAGAAAGTACGGCAAATGCAAGCGATGGAGCAGAACTTGATTTCAATGGCAAGAGAAGTAGAGAAGTTGCGTGTCGGTGTTGTGTATGTTGAGAAGATGGCATACGGTTAGTAGTCTTGCCCTTGTTGAATTAGCTGATTATATGTCTCAATGTTCTTCCAGGATCTCTATTTGCTCCATCTGACAAATCTTTGTCATTAATATGTAATTAAGCACCGAACCCCCAGGGTGGTGTTGGCCTTTCAAACCCGGGTCCCTCGAGTGTGGCCCGATTGCAAAGTAGCAGCCCCTATGGTTTGGGAGCTCATCATGGCCAAATGGGTCCTCAGGCTGCAGGAGAAAGAGCCATTCCATACAGTGGGAGCAGCGGTGCAGTTTCTGGTGGTGGGATGGGTGGTGCAACGATTGCTAGTGCAAGTAGTGGTGTTGGCTGGGCAGGCACATATGACCCTTCACTTGTTGGGAGATGAACGACAAGGATTTTGAGATTCGATAATGCTTCTTGTATTGTCTTGCACATGTTGGCCATGACCTTATGTATGATAGTATACTAGATGTTTTGATAGCTCAATCTTTTGGGGTAAACAATCTCATGCCATTGTCCATTTCTCTCTCTCTCTCTCTCTCTCTTTCTTGCAGACTTTGGTCCATAGTTCTAAAATCATGCTTGTTGCTTATTCTCCTACTGAACACCTTCCAAAAGCATCATCCAAAGAAAGCTACTCTCCACTGGTCTATGCAACTTCTCGCAGTAGCACGCTCACTCCGCTCTTTCATTGCAGCTGGTCAATGCACCGATGAAATTTCTGTTCTCAACAATGACTGCAACAGATCGTCTTTACCTTGCAATGCCGTTGTTGGCAGAGAAACTCAGCTGTACTTTGCCTCATAAGAAGCATACCGATCATCTTCGCCAGGCTTCTGCATTATGAATTAACTCAGCAAGGTGAATTTCAGTGAAGGGCAGTTGTGATTTGGGTGGAATTGCGAACCATGAAATGAAATGAGGATCTCTTGGCGATGATCAATTGAAAGAAGTGCCAAAATTATCTCCTGAACTGCGTTTGCCCCTCTGATTATCCAATACTCTTTCGAGTTAAGAGAAAGAGATACTGGGCGATTTGTTGGGTGATACATGGAGTATAAACTGATTCGCTTGATATTACAATACTGGGATAAGATGAAGGGGCTCTTTATGTAATTGTTGGGATCATTGAGTGTAAACTAATTCGCATGCAGTAACTTTTGTTTTATCAATTTTTATCTGATTTCAAAAGGGAAAAATAATACTATAATTTCTAAATTTCGGTTTAACGTCCAATGTCACTTTTAGTTTATTTAATGTCCTTAAACTATATGATATGTTTAATATAGAATCTATTGATGTGATATTCAATATGTTAACTTGGAACGGTGAACGATAGAAAGAAAGTTACTCGTCTCTATCTTCAAATAATGATCAACATGTTAACGGGCAAAACTCTTTAATTCCTTTTCCAAAAAGGATGGATAAACATATGGACATATAGACCTATCACATTTTAAAATATAACTCAGCATATAATTGCGTCTAATTTGTCGTTTCTACCATTTTCCCCGTCGGAAAACCAATGAACTTCAAATGGGCTTGCTCTTCGGCCCGGAAAATGTGCGTCGTTCCCTGTCGTCACACGTGGCGAACGCTAATTGGAAGGCGTGCTTCCTAGTGGCGAATAGCGAGCCACCCTGGTTTTTATGACAGTCTCCTCCGAAACGAAGGAACACGAAAGAAGAAAAAGCTCCCACCTTTGATCTTCCTCCGCGCGTGGATCCGTGCGCGACGCTCGAGCTCTCTTCCAGATCACTCATGGCGGACGTACGATCTCTCTCTCTCTCTCGCTCCCTTTGTGCGATTCGAACGTTCTTTCCTGTACTTGCTTCGTTTCTGTCGTGTTTGCCCCAAAACACAGTGAAGAGGGGAAAATCCGGGGGGGAAAAGAGGAAATGCGGCCGTCGAGCGGGCCGCGAACGCGTTCGAATGTGCGATTAAGTCGGATACGAGGAGATTGTTATGAAAAAGATGCGATATTTTTTTGTTCTTTCAGGTGTTTCGTGAGATTTTAGGATTTCAATGGTGCGAGGACGAAGAAATGCGGCCGTCGAGCGGTCCGTGAACGCGTTTGAATATGCGATTAAGTTGGATACGAAAAGATTGTTATGAAGAAGATGCGATTTTGTTTTTTGTTTTTAATATATTCTTTCAGCTGTTTTCGTGAGATTTTAGGATTTCGATGTTGCGAGGAGGATTGGGGGAGGATGTCGGATTTTTATGTGGCTTTCCCGCTTATAGGGGATGGATGGCGACTCTGAGGTTGTCCGGTTGATTTGATGAGAGAAATTTCTTGTCTTCATGAATTGGGTTGGGGTGTTTGGTCGAGGAAGTTGCGGTACCGAAGAGAATTGTGTTGGCCTTTTGGGGTTGAAGATGAGTGAGTCTAATGGGTTCTGATGGGGATGTGCTGGATATTGGTAGTGCCTTTAATATGACTTCTTACTTTGAGTTCATTGCTGGGGGTGAAACTTGTTGAAATATGGTCATATTGCGCGGGCGATCGTAACTCTGGATCGGTACCGTTCAGCATGGTCTTAGATTGGCTGTATCTTTTGCGTATAGCATGTCGAATGGGGAATTTAGAGGGATTTTGATGCCTGGACAGTGCAGGAAATGATAGGAGTTCAACTTGGGGAGAAACTATGTGGGAACCAATTATAGGCAACTCTCTCATGCGCTGTGCATTGGGATGTGTATTTTGAAGCAGTCCTTTTGTTTGAAGTTGAGGGAAATGGAGGATTATTCATGATTTGACCAATTTCCTTCGATTATCTTCATGGAAATTATTGTTCTAAGGACCTTCTTTCATGTTTCAAAATTGCATTTTGATGCCAAAATATGCATTGGAGGCAATATATTTTTATTAGTGCTACTGCATAGCCTGATTCTGTTCCAATAAATAGACAATTCGATGGCGCTTACTTTTTGCTGTAGATTAATCTGTTATGACAACTCATGATTCTTATCTTGACATTGAAAAAATATTAAATTTTTTAATGGTGCTCGTTTTCATATTCTCGTGTTGCAACTCCATTGCTCTGTGTGCTAATGTTAGCCAAATTTCTTTCCACTGTGTGTGACACATCCTTTCTTAGTAGTGTTGATTTTTGTTTTCAGAGAGATGGGCCTCCTGGAGCCCCTAGTCCCTGTTCTAGAAACCTTTGTTTTAAGCCCTTTGCTCAATACTCTTTCCTTGTATTTCCAAGACAACTCGGTCATTGTAAGAATAACATTCTATGACCATTATTTGAATGAGTTCTTTTTTTATGTTAGATTGATCTGAAAACAGCCCCAGCTGATTTTCGATTTCCTACAACAAACCAGACCAGACATTGCTTCACTCGCTACATTGAATTCCATAGGTACGTTCATTTTTGACAGTTTTGGTAATTGTACCGTTGAGTTTGTCAGGCATTAATTGTGTGTGGTCATTCTGCAGGTGCATTGCAGCAAAAGGCGAAGAGTCCGGTGACTGTGAGAAATTTGCCAAATACTATCGTTCCTTGTGCCCTGGGGAATGGGTGAGTGCATCTGCTTGTTCTATTTTTGCACAGATATTGGCTTTGGTTTCTGTCTGTGGCTTTGGGTGAGCTTCCAAATGGCAGTGGGGCATGCAGATAGTGTGGGCAAAGTTGGTCCATTTTATGATGACAATCCATGGGATTTGATCATTTAATATGATGTTCATTTAGGAAAAATTCTCATTTCTTACACTCATTTTGCATTATTAGGAAAAAACTTAGGAAAATTGTGCCTCTGTTTTATATTTTCACACTTTTTCCTAATCAAGTCTGATACCTTTAGTTTGTCTAATTATTTCCTTCTACTTTCAAAATTTTTTAATCAAGTCCCTCTGATACCAAATCCGACAAATTTACCTGACATGCCCGTCGGCCAACCCCATAATATGAGCTGGATATTTTTTTTGAATGTGACGTCTACAAGGGCATCCACATTGGCTAAAATTATGCATATCATACTTCAAAGATGTCTCCATTGGCTAAATTTTTTCACATGTCCACCTGGGGATCCACATGTTTTGTCCCCATTCTGTTTTGGTGTTGTCTGATGGCTATTTCAGCTGAAATTTTGGTTGGAATTGGTGTCAGAGGGATTTGATTCGAAAATTTTTGAAAGTAGAAGTTGATTAGATAAATTAGAAGTACAGGGACTTGAGTAGAAAGAACGTGATGGTACAGGGACAAGTGTAATATTTCCAGAATTATAGAAAGAAACTCTCTCCTTGGTTATGTGTTAAATCTTGGAATAATACCGAAGCTTTCAGGTTTGTTTGTTTTCTTCAGAGGTATACTCATGTCAGACCTCACATTCATTGTAGACTCTTGCATTTTCATATTTAAGATGTACATCTTGACTTCAGTGTAGAACTGAATTTTGCGGGATTTTACTGTTTCATCCCTTTAATAACTCGTTGTTTGCCTTCTTGTCAGTCAAGCTTGCTATTAAAGAAATTTGCTTCTGGCAAGGATAATGAGGTTTTGATGTCCGCACAATGCGTGTCATAAGAAGGCACTTCTTGTCACAAATTCTAGTCTCTCCATACAGATGTGCAAAAGTAGAGGGCATAAGAACAAATATTCATTCTCATCGGCTTAAATAAGTGTGACCCGATTACCTTTTTTGGAGCATATCACACTCAATCTTATAATGCGCCTACCCACCTGTTTCATTGCTGCATCCCATCTGTCATCATCTTTTCTATAGATATTAATGTCATGATGCTGGGGATTGAGCTGGTTATATCTTATTTGGACCAACTTCTCTCGGGTTCTTTTGTCATTGATGTTCAAGTGATGGTACCTTACTATGCATCATATTCAGTTTGTGATCTCCTCTATGCTTATCTTGGTATAGGTTGACAAGTGGAATGAGCAGAGGGAGAGTGGAACTTTCCCAGGGCCTCTTTAATTTCAGACTTTGGGCATTCAGTGTGACCCTTGTTGGTCATGGACGTGCAGATTTTTATGTTTGTTTCTGAAACTTGGCCCTCTCGCATGTGGATTTGATTCTAGAACAATAAGGCATCAAATGGAGCTTTTTGACTTTGCCCAGGTTACTTCGATTTCATCGAACAATACTCCTTGTCTTTGTTGAAAATATTACCTTTTTCTGGTCGAGTTTATCCATCTTTTAGCTGGTTTGCGTTTTAACCTAGAATCACAACACTCGCCTCAACTGCTGTGTTGGTCCCCGACATGAGATATTTTACGTTTTAACTGCTTCGCGCTTGTTGGGAAAAGCTGTGGTATCCGCTTCTCGCTAATTCTCTTTTAGAGCATTTGAAGCACTGTTGCCACATGATAGATGCATCATTGGCATCGAGTACAGATGCCAGTGCTTGGAACTCTCAGGATCGTACAGCGGCATTATTTTCTCATGCGCCTAAAATTCAGGACTTGACCAAGAAACTAAAGCTAACTAACGAGAGTATGATGGAAGAAATGTGCGTGATTTGCGCGCCCAAACGTTTTACCTTTACCCAGCTTATACGCGAAGGCTTCTTCATGCTTCTTGTTTGTGTACACAAATTTGAGATAAACGCCATAGAAGAGCTCAGTAAGAAACAGGACCGTCAAGTCATCTTCACGAGCTACCAAATAAAAGCAAGAAGGCTTACATAAAATAGAATTTCCAAGCATTCAGCTCTAGCATCGTAATAAGTTGATTGATGGGTAGGCATTTTTTGGACCATGCGGGCTGGGCTATTTGTTTCTTGAAAAATCAATGGTCTGGATTAGAAATGCCCTCTTGTTTTGCTTATGAAAGTGATCGAACGGTAAATATCTTCATCATCATAAATTGTTTAGATATAAATCATTATTGATGATGAAAATATCTTCTGTCGACTAACTTTTCTAAGAGAGATAAAATTTCATTGCTTCTTTTTTTGCAAAGACAAGGCATTCTGCTAGGAAAATATTTCTTCTTTTCAATCGACATTTGTGAAGTCCAGGAGCAAAAGGTTTCTTTTTCTTAAATTAGAAAATGCATTAAGAGCAGCTAGCTGAATTTCTTCTGTAGCTCATGGTAAAAACAAAAGGCTAATCGATGGCTAATGGTAGTTGGAAGAAGTCAAACACGCGAATGGTTCTCAACAATTTCACCAAACGGCTGCTTTATTCAAGATCAAAAGACAGATTAGACCAAAGAGGGTTTTTTTTTATTCTCAGCAAGCATGATTGAAGAAATGCCCCGATAGCACATGCACAACTGTATGAACCTGACTATTAAAGTATTTCATATCTTGCGTCACACGTCACATGTTATTGAAAGACGCCGCTTTCACATCACAGTTGAGTCAACCCCATCTCGGGTGCTCACAATCTTCTTCACTGAGAAAACAAAAGCAGAGATAACACCCGGATCGGCTTGGCTAAAATAGCGATATCTCAACGATTCGACGCATTGAAAAGTTCTTCAAGACCGGTTCTCGTGCTTGCGCGACTGATGCTTCGACTAGTCAGGCTAATCTGTTTTCTAAACCATTAAATGAAATGAAAAAGAAAGAATCATTCCGACCCCAGTTTGCCAAAATACCGCCATACGTCTCAAAGGTTTTGAGAACAGCACAATCGACCAAAAACCAAGAAAAAAGTCTTATGAGTGCGCGGGTTGTTTTCTTTTGATGATTTTTATATTGCAACCGCATCATCGAAGTGTGAGAAATGGCAGTGAGCGAGACAGGGTCAAATTGTCTTGGCAGTTTGACCGAGCACCTTTCCCCAAGTTCAGTAATATCACCGACGAATAATACCTACTTGCAGCGAAAGTTTCTTTGCAGATAGCGTTTAGCACACTAATTAAGTAACTAAATCCCTCGAGAATACACACTAATATACGATCAAACACGTTGCGTACGACCTTTTCAGCTGCAGAAAGCCAGGGAGCCTTTTTCCTTGCTTGCTTTCTCTTTCGTTCTTGACGTTGGCAAAAAGCTGTGATTTTCGAATCGGTCACCGCCAATCACTCCCTCAATTCCAACCCCCGACTCCACGACTGTCCCAAGCCAGTCGTCATCTCTCCTCTTTAAATCGCCAAAGCTCGAAACTTCCCAGCAAGATTCTTGCGTTCACTCGTCACCGCCATCGCTCGACCCCCGTCGGTTACCGTCGCCACTGCGTGCAGGCGTTGTAACCACCGCCATTTACCGGCATTATATTCCGACCCTTTTGCTCATTCGGTCATCGGAGCGAAACCCACCTCAAAGATCGCACCTTTTTCCCCGCCGACGCCGCCGCCATGGTCCGCCTGAGCAACAACCTCGTCGGGGTCCTCAACCTCGTCACCTTCCTGCTCTCGATCCCGATCCTCGGGGCCGGGATATGGCTCTCCAACCGGGCCAGCACCGACTGCGAGAAGTTCCTCGAGCGGCCCGTCATCGCCCTCGGCGTCTTCCTCATGCTGGTCTCCCTCGCCGGTCTCGTCGGCGCGTGCTGCCGCGTGTCCTGGCTCCTCTGGGTCTACCTCCTCGTCATGTTCTTGCTCATCGTCCTCCTGTTCTGCTTCACCGTCTTCGCCTTCGTCGTGACGAACAAGGGGGCGGGGGAGGTCATCGGCGGGCGAGGGTATAAGGAGTATCGGCTCGGGGACTACTCGCATTGGCTGCAGAAGCGAGTGAGCAGCACCAAGAACTGGAACAAGATCAAGAGCTGCTTGAGCGACGGCAAGGTCTGCTCGAGCTTTCATGACAAGTACTTGAACGACACGATCGAGAAGTTTTACACCGAGCACTTGTCTGCTCTTCAGGTGAGTTCAGATCTGCCCGTCCTTGTTTCTGGATCTTTGTTATTCGTTCTGACCGTTGCGTTCTATCGTGAAGATATGAAAGATGAATGTGTTATCGTGCTGTGGTTTTCTTCTTTTCGGCGGTTTTGATTGAGATCTGACCTCGTGGACTTGACCCCTTTTGAATCATTGATTGTGATTATACGTGTTTGATGATTATGAGTTGGGGTTAAAAGATTAGACCTTTTTGGGCTTATTCCTGTTTCTTTTCCCCTCTTTCATAGATGATGAATGTTTCATCAAATGTTTCTGTGGGTAGTTTCCTCGTGTATTCTTTTTTTTTTGTTCTGGTCCTCAGAGATCTCTTTCCACAGAAAGATGGAGCTTTTCTGACCATGAACTTTTGACACTTTGCACTTTTCAAATTTCTCTGGGCATTACTTTGTGAACTTCAATGATACATCTTCAGAAATGCCAGCACCTTTTTTCTATAAGAATGTCAGGTAGTCGCTTTTTGCAATGGCTATTAAACGTTTTGATCCGGGGGCATTATTCATGCCCTCTGCCATGACAGGTTTACAGATGTTTCCTTTGCAATCCTATGTACACATTCATTGTGTTGTTCTGATTACGATATGGTGGTTCGATATGTATGAGTCCAATGAGGCCATGGCCAACTGCAATATGGCAACACATCTGCCTCCAATCTTCTAATCAAAAGTACCTACTGAAAATTTCAGCACCGGGTTTGCCAATTTCGTAGTGTGATTCTGATTGATTGCATCTCTCTTTTAGAGTCTGAGCTTGCACACACATGTTTGTTTTGGTTCTGCCATTTAGCTACACTTGTTTTTATCTATCAGAATATGACATTCCAACGATATTTATTTCTTGATGTGCAGTCTGGTTGCTGCAAGCCGTCGAATGATTGCAATTTCATCTATGAGAGCCCGACCGTGTGGAACAAGACTGCTGTCCCTGCCAGCTCCAACCCAGATTGTAATGCGTGGGACAATGACCCCAAGGTTCTGTGCTACAATTGCCAGTCGTGCAAGGCCGGGCTGCTGCAGAATGTCAAGACCGACTGGAAGAAAGTGGCCGTGGTCAACATTGTATTCCTGCTCTTCCTCATTATTGTATACACGGTGGGTTGCTGCGCCTTCAGGAACAATAGAGAGGACAACCATTATGGTGGATACAAGAACCCCTACTAAAAGGGTACACTATAGCTGGATCATTGCTTGTGTACTTGAGTGATTAGCGAACAATGTTGATGCTTTTATTTCTTGTTTAGCTGCTACAATTCGATTCAGTCGGTCCTGTACAGCATCCGATCTTCAGGATTTGGTGGTTACTCTTGCTTCATTGATTTTGTGTTCTGCAACTTTTCGTGCCATGAGTTCATTCGTATCTCCATTTCGCCCTTCTACCTTAGACCTACAGTGTATCGCTAGCTAGGGAAATTATGGCCAGCGGTCCACCACTAGTAGTGGCTCTTATTGAGGTTGGGGTGGGTGTTACTGGTTTTGTGCAATTAGACTTTGTTATGCCATAGCTTATTGTTACTAGATCTGTTCTGCGGCCTTTTCTCTTGAGAGATGTTTTTTATAATCACGGGGTCAACTTCATTTTTTTAAATGGACGTCTTTATTAAATGAAAACTATGGTGTCCTAGTTTATCCCTTCCGCTTTCATTTGTTTAAAGCAAACGCATAGGTGAGCAAACGCGTAGGTGAGGTGGAGCGGATATGATTGGTCAAAAGAGGAAAAGAAAAGGGTTGAGTCCACATGAGAAAGGAGGAAGCAATCGGCTGAGAAATTCTTTTGTGGTTGATCGATCCAACTGGGACAGCTAACCTAACCCGCCAAATTCATTGCGTTTGAGAGTAGCAATTGGTTGGAGACTTTCATAAGCAAATTATCTCTGAGGCGCTGGTCACAGGTTTCTAAATTTGAAACTTTCATTTGATAAGCAACGACTTTACAGGGAAGGTGGGCTTAACCGTGGTGTAGAATTCATGCGTCAGCCTCTTGAGTATGGTTGGATAGTATTGTATCAGCATTTTCCTGTCAAAACGGTCCACTGGTTACTTCAAATGCTAATTTGATACCGGCCAAACCCAAAGAGTTGTTTGCTCTTAAAGATAAACTGGGTTGCTTGGTAGGTGAGGACTCAGATGACAGAGCACTGTTTCTGGATTCTCCGAATAACATCATCTTGTTTCAAATTACTAAGTAGCTCATGAGATTGATGTTGGTACACTTTGCCTCGTCAATCTTTCAGAAATTGCACTTAACATCTTTGGACGGAGCTCTTCTGCATTTCAGGGGTTACCATCTGCATAAAGAAAACTTTGGATCTAGGGTGACTACTTAGTACTTATCACATTGGCAGAGCCAGGGCACTGGCCGATCTTGTTATCATTTGGACAGGTCTGTAAGAGATAATTAAATTTGGCTGATCATGCTGCGATTTGGTTCTTGCACTACTTATTGGGTTCAAGGTTAATTACTGATATTGTTGCTGATTTGGTACTGTGGCACGCTTTATGAATTACGCCTTGTTTAACACTGAAGTCTTGGCAGTCAAGAAACGGACGATACGATTTTACCGTTGATCAAGACCCATTGAAAAGTCTGTGGTTCGTGTTTGTTCCTTCTTCAATCACGCACCTATACTAAATCAATTTCCTCCACCTGCTGGCATTTTAATAGTTGGTACGAGCAACATCTGGACTCCGGAATGTTAAAAGGACAATCATAAGAATACAATCAAATACAGAAAGGAATTTGTAAAGCTTGTCAATCTAGACAGGGCTTATTTCGCCAGCTGATTTATCTAATAAAAGAGGTTCTGATAATTGACTTTTACAACTTGACGGCTTCTCCAGTAACGATTCATCGGCAGATGGTTTCACAGTTGGAGCACAATCAAACTGAAGCTTGGGGTGTGTCTCTTCAATGATCTCAATGTCTTTAGCTTTACCCCACAGCACTAAGTATAAACCAGCTACTACCCCAATTGCACCTGCCAAGCTGCAATCGAGTACAATATGTCAATTTTTCTGAAATCCTCAATTTGTATATCAGACTGAAATTCAAGATCAAAGTATGAAGTTCAAACTATGGAACACTAAGTTATTCTTAATACGCAAAATTGTTCCTCATAACACATAGGACTGACTATCCAAGATAGGAATGAAGACCCTACCTTCCGGTATATATCTCTGCGTGTAGAAATATAGCAGCCAAAATGGTTACTATAACAGTGCTCAGAGGGATGAATGTCGAGGAGAAGATAGGACCTCTTCAGGAAATGCACCACGACTGGACGAAGAAAGAAATTCCAGATCCTACAGTTCCCTATTCACAAAGAGGCAAACAAATAAAAAAGAACATCAAACTTGAGTAATTGGTACGAATAGTTCTAATTACGACGACTTTTGTGTGGTATCTTGTGTTAAGATGAACAGCTTTGCTGTAGTTACTTACAGAATACAGAATGGCAGCTATTCCAAGCTTGGAATGGATCCTCCATGCATCAGGATCTTGTTCTAGAAATAATGTAATGACTGCACATTGAGTTGTGGACATAAAACATATCCAAGCCGATAGAGATAGATGGTCAGGATGGCTTGCAGACATTGGGACCTGATTAGAAAATTATTCGCTACTTCAGTGACCCTAATGGCATGTATGCGAGCAATGGATTACAGTTCAACACCTGCAGAATCAACCAAATCGACCAGCAGCAAGCACTTCCAAGTAGAAATACGCAACCCAGCAACCGTCACCTTCAGAATCAAAAATAGACCTTGCGAGCAAATAGAACTCTGCATTCAGAAGCTTTGGTCCCCTGAGCAACACCATAACAATCGCTCCGCTGATGCAGACTGTCGTGCCCAATATCTTGGCAATGTTTCTTAGACTTCTTCCATTAACCTTCTCCATTCTCAAGTTTTAAAGCAACATAGAATGGGCAATGTCAGTGATTAGATTTCCTACAACAGAACCTATGCTTTCATTAACCACATTTGAGTTTGAAGTACTTCTATGACGCGTGTGATCATTTTTTAGATATTGGCCACTGATTCGAAGTCTTCAAGCCCAAGAAAACATTTGTTTTTCTTCATTAGCTTAATTCAGGTCATTGGCGTATAATTAGTTTTGACTTACGGAGACTGTGGAGGGCAATTATTTTCGATAGTCAGCTTATTTGGATTCCTCAAGAATAATCGGAACACAATTGTGTGTACTTACCCAATAGCAGACGCCATCAGAAATGTGGTTGCAGGGATAAGATTATTTGTTGCACTAGCGATCGATGATGAGGCCAAGTAAATACCTTCATAGTAAATGTTTTGACTGATTGCAACCCTGCAAATATTCATTCTCATGAATCATACGGTCTTCGAGGTGAAAAGCACAAACATATTATTTGATATGAATTCAATAATCTAACTTCCGAGGGAAACTTACCCAATGAGAGATGCCAAGAATATCAAAGAGAAACTCTTCAATCCCAATGAAGTTTTGTAAGACTTCCTGCAAAAGGTCAAAATTGAAAAGGGGAAGGGAGGGGAGAGAGTCCAACAGAACATTTCAGTACCTCCACAAGAAGGCAACGGGTGAAATGAAAAGTGTGGCTGTGGCTTGTCTATACACAACAAAGACTCTAGGGCTCACCCCTTGTAAAAAAGAAGCTCTAGCGAACAAAGTAAGAGCCGCATAACTAAATTGCAGGCCAAACATGGCCATGACAGGCTTGTAATTCTCAAAACCACCCATCCTTTCTTAGCTTCTCAAATGATATCACTTAGCCTCAATATGAAGCCACACAGGCTGACAGATATAAGTAGTGTGGAACAAGGGGATGGTGTCTGGATTTACACTTCTTTCTGTACAAACTTACAAATCAGAGACACAGAGAAAAAAGGGCGAAAAAACAGAAAGAGAAAGATGCAATACTTACACCGCCCTAACAGGTTCCTTAATAAAATCAAGATTTACTCAAGATGGCATCAAGTTTTACAGTAAACTTGTTCGATAATTGGAATGATCTACGTTGATGGCCAGCTAAAAAATTAACTTAAATTTTATTAAAATAACATAACAGTACTAATGATTCTTAAGAAAGACGCCGTCTTTTCTCATATCAAATTTATCTTTCCGTGTTTGGGAGGTTGAATATCAGAGGAGAGAATTAATCGGGAAAGTAAGACGATTTAGTTCCTTTTCTGGAAGAAGAGATAATGTAGAGAGTGAAGGGAAGAGAGTCGTTCCATTCCAAGATGCAATCAGTCATAAGAGAGCCGTTCCATCCCAAGATGCAATCAGTCATACATTCATTAGGAAAGTTGGACTAGGACTAGTAAATTACCTGTCCTTATATGCCGTGGCTTTTGAGAGGCATTATTCAGATCATATCGTATGAATATCTATAATTTCAGTTAAATGTTTTGCCTACAAAAATTTTGTACGCGTCACCTTGACAAAGCCACACAAATCAATATCTGTTAGCAAACCTAAAAAGAAATGTTATTCATTTGTACACGTCACCTTGACTAAGCCACGCAAATTAACATTAATCGACATGTTAGGCCTAACGGAAATAACCCCATTGGGTGGTACCAATGGATTCACTAGCCTACATTTCCGATATTTGGTAGTTGATTGGCCTATCGACCAATTTGATTAGTCAAATTATTATTATCAATTTGGTTATTTTGACCAATATTAGCCTAATTATCCCCTTTATTCTAATATTCATTAGATGATTCAGGCCTTTCCATAGCTCTTATAGGAGTTTAACTATTCTGAGAACGTGGAACTCTTACTTATTTTTGGGCCAAAGCAATTGCAACATTGTGCTATATCATTGATAGAGCATTTTTACGATTATTGTTAGAGAAAAAACCCTATGAGTTGTTCAAAGGAAGAAATCCAAGCGTATCCTACTTCCACATTTTCGGCTGTAAATATTATGTGTTGAAAAATGCAAGCGACAACTTGGTAAGTTTCAACCGAGGTCAACTGAAGATATATTTCTTGCTTACTTTACTACTAGAAAGGTATATCGTGTGTTTAACAAGATTTCCCAGGATGTAAAAGAATCAATAAATAATTAGATTTGATAACAATATGAAAGGTATCCAAAACGTCGATGGAGATGAAGTTCCATCACCACTCAACAAGGTAGCACTTGTAAATATAATAAATAAACTTGACAGTGCAATCCACTTGATTATGGGACCTAAGGCCCATAGAGGTAATTATCTTTATGGAGCTTGGCTTACTAATCCTCTTAGTACTTCATGGGACCTCATTGTTTCTGAGGCCCATGTTTTTTGTTATGAAGAAACTACGTGAAGTAATGAAGCTCGAATATATTTTATGACCCCAAAAAAAAAAAATATATCCACTTGATTACGTAATCAGCAGTGCAAATGATCAACACCCCAAGGGAAATCAGGTCCACAACTAGTAAGATTAAAGTCAAAATTATTACCGTTGCACTGTACTACTTGTTATCATTCTGAACGTATCTGCTCTACAACTGTTTGAGTATCAATTGTTTTTAACTCTTTTAATTTGCCAGAAGTCACAGTTACTCTCTCTGCTCTCCTTACGTTACCATTGTCTTCTATTTATATGGAGATCGTGGCTCTGCAGTTACTCCATAGCCTTAGTAACTTCTCCTTTTCCCTCTCACATTTGTGCCTATTTTAAGCCTTTAAATATGTCAAATCCATGCAAATTATTTTCTTTATCTTCTCACTTAGAAAATCCAGTGCTCCTAAGGCAAAGAGATTGAACCGATCAGGAAGACTCCAACTCTTCGCACCCCTGAGTCAAGCCTGAAGACTTCGCAAGAACATGCTCCTGAATGATCTATCCAAGAGGCCATTCTCTCAGCACTTGGAGTGGAAGCATCTGTTACTGATCAACAAATGCAGTTGCTTGCTCAACTTTTTCCTCAACCACAGGGGGCACCCCTACTCATTCTTAGCAATCTGCAACTTTCACTTACGGGATTGATCCAATAACAACAACATCAGCAAAACCTTCTAGTAGTGCACTATCTTCGGCATCCACATTTGCGTCGGTAATGTCCTGTGTCGCTCCCACCGAACGCGAACCCATTATGCCTGTTATTGATCAACCAATGTAAGGCGATGGTGAATCCCAACCTTCGCAAAAAGAAAATGCTCATAAGGAAAGCAAAACTAAAACCTCCAAAGAAAAGACTGATGAGCCTCAGGAAAAAGAAGAAAAAGAAGCATTAGCATTGGTCCTAGTGAGACTAGCATTGAAGCACCACCTGAAATTGAAGGAGTACACATTGAGAAAAGGAAGGACGATGACGACCGAAAGTACAACGTGACATTCTGAATTTTCCATATTCAGTAATAATATTTAGGACGATTTTCCATTATGTAACCGGTGAAGTCCAATGCATTAATATTATATCGATAAAATATTGATGTGAACATTGATGGTGTAATGATATGGAGATCTATTTACTGCTATATTAGTTGAAGATGTGGATGGATAAACTTCGAATTTTATTTTTGAGAATTTTCAAATTTAAATTTATTAAATGGAATTTTTCCTACCATTTGATATTGTTCACTAAAAATTTTAGTGGGTCAAAATATATTTTGAATTAATCAATATTTCAAACGGATATTGGTTTCTTTGTTTACATACTTATTTAATAAAGAATTTAATAACTTGACTAGATATCTATTTTAAAAGGCCCATAGTTGAGCCGTTAGCCCCTCTCTAAATTGTGCCATCTCTTCATGCTCAATCAATTATATTGAACCTAGTCTAGCTTGAGATCATGCAATACATCACCAATTTTAACCTTAGCCAATTAGCCCCTTTGACTCATCCATTTAATTGGCCAAGAAGGAGCTCTATTTTTTCTTGCAGCCAATCTTATTAGACCATTTGCACCCTAACTCCTTACTTAGGGTCACTTGAAGTATTTCTATTGGAACACACAAACCTCCTACTTTCAGACCTAATGATTTTAACCCGATGACATCTATACTTTTAACTTTGTTTAATCCATTCCATCCATATAACTCTTGTCTTGATTGTGTTGAATCTTGAAGTAACTTTTAAGTTCTAAGTATAGAAGACGTCACTTCATTAACTTCCAACTTTTTCTCAACTTTTGCTTTCGAATTCCGCGGTTAAAAGCGAAGGTACTAGTGTGTTATTAAAGTTTCTGTCTTAAATCTTTCTAGTGTGGATAAGGTGAGTTATTGATCTATACTACTTTTTACTCACCGGTTTCATCGTTTTGAAATTTTGAAAAGGGATATGTTCACTATAAATTCTAAAACTTATCACAAAAATGTAGTTAAGTCTTAAAACTTGCAAAAAATACAATCACATTCTAAAACTTGTCAAATTGATTTAATCAAGTTCTTTTGTTAATTTCATGTAATTTGGCTATTGAAAAAACAAGCCCTCTACTCCACCATCACTGGGAGGAGCTAACGAGTGTGGGGGTGAGCCGATGAGGGTCACTAGGGCCTAGCTAGGGGCCGACGACCCTCCCCAACCACTAGCGAGGGTCTACTGGCCCTCCCCTGACCCTTGTCCAGATTGGGCAAGGGTTTGACCTCCTTCAACCCTTGCCTAGATCAAGCAAGGGCCGCCATCTATAGGGGTTGGCCGCTAATGGTGGCCTCGCCCAAGTCCGTACAAGACCTTCACCTAATCTGGGCAAGGGTTAGGGGAGGGCCATGACCCTCACCCAAATTTGTCCTCGCTTGTTGTCGACGAGGGTCACCTGCCCTAGTCAGGCCTCGACGACCCTTGTTGTAACATCCTCAAATTCCAAGCTGTGAGAATAAGGTTTGAGGGGTGATCATGGGAATTAATGATATAAACCTTGGATAGACCAAGACATGGCATGTTCAGCCATGTACCCGGTCCACTCGATCGAGACTCGGTTAGGGCAAATAACCAAGACCAATCACGAGGTTTATTTTAAAACATCCAATGGACCAACTCTAATTGAAAAATGGTCATTGACAAGTTTAAGAAGGCTATCCATTAAGTCACCCTCATTTGGTTAAATTTTAGTAAATTTTGGCATGAACCTCGGTTCTCATAGAACCGTCAATCGTGTATAGATATGAATGACTTTTCTAATTGGGCGACACCCTATGTTAGTCTTATAAATACCTTGGATGAATTTTGGACATGAATTAATTAATGCGGGGATGAATCACTGGACAAGTGTCAAGAGGTGATTGGGGTTCTAAAATCTTCCATAATCTCTTGACTTAGTCCATCCTTATCTATTATATGCCACATGACATTTGCAAGAAGAAGGAGAAAACTTGCATGCCAAGTTGTTGGCAAAAATATCTAGGCCTCATTTAATGATTTTGGACTTTAGTTCATTAATGGCATGGATGAATCACCTACTTAGGTGTCCTTTAGAATCTTAGGTAAATCTTAGGGTATGATGACCCTAGATTATAACCTTGGTGAACAAGTCAAGAACTAACCAATTGGAAGAGGACATGATGCATCAAAAGGCTTATGTGTCTCCTTAGGCACTATAGACAATAACGAACCTAAAATGAGCCTTGGAGAACAAGTCAATATGTGAACCAATCACAAGTGAACACCAAGGGACTTAGGCGCCAACTCAAGAGGATAACTAGGCCAACTTGTCTCTTAGGTGTAATCATGAGCTTGCAATATAAATCTAAGAAGAGGAGGCCTATAAATAGGATGAGTCATCCTCACATTTTAAGACTTGACTTTTCTCTCTTTTCCTCTCCCTTCCTCTCCTCTCTTTCATGTCCTTCTCCTCCAAGCCGCCCTAGAAGCATTTGCAGGTGCAATTGCGAAATCGGCACAATTCTCCCACCAGAGCGCCTTCTACTTCTAATAGGCCATGAACTAGATCAGAATCATTCTCAATGAGTCCATAAGAAGTGATCTCATTTTTTTCATCGGGTCCGGGTAGAGACCAAAGGTCTTGAGTGATCGATCCAGCAAAACAACTCAAAAGATAAATAAGTATCGTTAATTTCTTCATGCTTGTTCCAAGTTCGAAGTACCATTTGTACCGAGAACTATGAGATCGCCCCTTTCATTCTGGGGTGACGGAGGGATCGTACCATTCGAGCCTTTTTTTTTTCATGCTTTTCGTGGAGGTCTGTGTCCCGATCAAGTACATAAGCAGAATACCGAGTCATTGCTTTAACTACTTCTTCACTTCTTTGGCTAAGGTGCTTACTCACGGATCTAGGAATTACCCATTATGGTGCTACTCCGCTCTTTTGTGAGAATCGCAGTGCTATTCAGATAGCCCAGAATTCTGTGTTTCATGAGGGCATCTTAAAGCTAGGTCCAAAAAGTAGTGAGTAGATTTTCTTAACTCTTCGATAGGGCGATGTGGTACACGTATTGATTTAGGATCTTGTCATCGCTTGCTTGTGTTTGCTTGTGAGAGTGCTAGTATGAACACCTAAAGGGGGGTGAATAGGTGTTTAAAATAAACCTTGGCAAATATATGCGGAATTAAATAAACTTCGAACAAAACAAAGGAGTTAAGGAAGAGAATAAGAACACAAGGTTTATAGTGGTTCGGCTTAATCCAAGCCTACGTCCACTCTCCCACGCTAACAACCTTCTTGCTGGATTCCACAAAGACAAGTGTATGAACAAAGATCGCTCGGACTTTGGAATTATAAATTCTACGCTCCGTCTCTTACTTGCTCATCGGTCCTTCATCTCCTTAAATACTCATCCACTTCAAAACTAGCCGTTGGACAGTATCTTGAAGATCGTCTTCCAATATACCCATTGGACAGCACTGTATCTAGAAGATTTAGTAGCCGTTGAGTGACAAAGGTAAAATCCCAAATTGATTCTGATCGCCCATACAAACGGAATCTTGGTTTCCATAAGTAAAGCTTCTTCGTTTGGAAAGTTCTTGTCTTCAAGATCCAATTGTCAATCAATTAGATTGAGTCAATCAAATCAATCTTGATGTGGAATCCAAACCAGATTACTAGCTGTTATATGATTGGGCTTGTGTTACGTTCTTTCGAATCTGTATGTAAAGTCTGAGAGCAATAGACTTTACAATCTGAGTCTGAGTACGATAGACTTTACAATCTGAGTCTGAGTGCGATAGACTTTACAATCTGAGTCTAAGTGCGATAGACTTTACAATCTGAGTCTGAGTGCGATAGACTTTACAATCTGAGTCTGAACATATTCCGCTTCAACATAGAGTCTGTCTTCTGGTTCAACTTCAGCATAGAGTCTGTCTTCTGGTTCTTCCAAGAATAGACTTTAATAATATCTTTTACACGTTCTATCATCTGCATAGTCTATTACTCAACCATCAAACATGTTAGTAGCCTTTGATTTATTTTGTCATCTTCAAAACATCATAAGGGATTTCCCTAACAATCTCCCCCTTTTTGATGATGACAAAACAATCTCTGAATATGCAGATTTGTAAACATACTTTTAAAGATATTAATTTAAATCAAAGGATGTCAGAAGATAGCAAATAGATTGAGCATAACAATATATAGAAAAATAATCGCAGCTCAATATTATGCAATAAATAATATCAACCAATCAATACATATGTATATTCATATTTTCTCCCCCTTTTTGTCATAATCAAAAAGCGATAATAATGGAAAAAGTATCACGTAGAGAATGATAACAAATATCTTGCATGAATCACAATTTCCAAAAGTCAGCTTTTATAAAGTAAATCGAATATTAAAGATATGCAATATAGCTCACATATATATCAGCAAATATCCAATAAAAATCACGGATGCATCATAAAATTCACGTACCATTTTTGTCATAATAAAATGATAATATCAATAAAAGATTTATTAATGACAAAAGGTAATAAAAGATGCACTAATCGGATTTTTTAGAACTTAACAAATTCTGACAGATTTACCTTTCCTTCCTTCCATAATAATCAAGATCACGATCGATTCAAAAAGATCTTTCCATAATTGATCAATGCTCCCCCTCAATTTGTTGCATTTTTGAGGTGATCTCGATTCTTTTCCTTTTATTTTTGGATTCACTTTCTCCCCCTATCATCATGACAATATTTGCGAATAGAAACAATTGTTGCTTGTGCACGTTGAGCAGAATATTTTTCCATTATATCCTTCGTAGCAACAATATCCACAACGATCATTTGCATTTTGAAATTCGAGGCAAAAATTTATTTTCTTCAATCAAGCTCTTCTCGAATTCAACCTGCATAATCTTAACGAACTTTTTGCACAAATAAGCTGTAATAATATCCACATAATATATAATGCATTTTCTTCAAATAAATAAATTGAATAGCATATATAAAATTAAAATTCAGAACTACTCAACCTTTTGTACGACACATTAGGGATTTCCTTAACAATATTTGCAAAAACTTTGCATAAGGAAGGGAATTTTTTAGCCTCCAGAAGATAGTATAGAATCTCCATGATTTTTAAGTCTAGCTTTCCAAAATCCATATGGAAGATTCTTTTTCAACCTGCAAAATCTTGTATAGATAACAATCTTTGCAAAAATGTCACGTAATACCTTCCTTTGATTTGCGGATCAAACTTACTAGATATAATATATCTTCTAAGAATATAGCAAGAGTATCCATATATATGCAATAATATCTTTTGAGATCAAAGAGATTTCCTTGAGCATAAATTTCAGATATGCATTTTGCAAAAGGAAAATAGATATTTCTGTCACGTGCCAAAATTGCAATACTTTATATTTATGACAAAAGATATTTGCAATATAATAAACAATCATCCAAAGTTATGATAAATGCACGTAGAAATTTGTAAGGCGGGATGATAAAAAATATTCTCTTACCCATGGTATATGTTTGAAATATACCATTGAAAAAACATTACCAATCTTCGCTTGAGATTCTTTTCTTATTGCACCAAAATCTACGTAGATTTGCAATCATTCTTGCCTCATTGAATTTCCTGTAATCAACTCATTTCCTTTTTGGTATCCATCAATTTGGATCCTTCCATTCCGTTAGAGCAAAATATGAAATCTCCATAATCAAATATTCTTTCTTTATTCAACATAACAATGTATTCAAAGAAAGAATATTATGCACAATGATATTTTGAAAAATAAATTCTCACTTAGTCATAGTATAATAAAATCAGGGAGAATGAAATCCTTGAGTATTTAAGAAAGAATATTTTGCATAATAAATTAATATCACGTAAAACAGATTTCTATTTGGCAAAATATGATAAAATCTGAGAGTATAAAATCAAGCCAAATAAATTCATTTGTCTCTAAGCAAAATATCAAAAATAACCACACGTATCAAATCTCAACTCTCGAATAATAAATCACACGATTCTTTCTTCAATAAAGCAAATAAAAAAATATGATAATTATAAAATCTGAATCAATCAATGATATATCGAATTTCAAGCATAATGAGAATTATGTGCCCAAAAACATTCCTTACCAATTTCTTCTTTTCCTTTATTTCCTGCAAAAAGAACTCATCTTTTCTTTGGTACCCATTTTTTCTTGGGTCCATGAGAGTTAGTAGAGTATGCTGTTTTTATCAAATCTTTCTTGACAGATCTCCAGACTTTAGGACATTCTTTCTCAAAGTGTTCCAAATCTCCACAATTTGAACACTTGAAGGTATTTCCACCAACAGGTTTTACAAACACTTTTTGAAAATGATTTTTGTAAAATGCCTTTGGAGGTCTTTGTCTAAGTCTCTCCTTGACTTTAGGAAAATCAATTAGAGAATCACTTTCCTTATTAAAACCAAGTCCCGACTTATTATAGTAAGGTACTTGTATAGAAAGGATATGCTCTAATGTTTTTGAACCATTTGAAAATCTTGTCGAAATATTTGAAAATTCTTTCTTCAAAGAATCATTTTCTTTGACAAGTAAATCTCGATTTTCTTTTGTTTGTAGAAAATCTTTTTGCAAAATTTCAAAATTTTCTTTTTGAGAAAGATCATGTTGCTTAAGCCGAGAATTCTCCTTTTTAAGTTCAAAGATCCTTTTAAGAGAAGATTTGAGATTTAAGCACAGCTCATTTATATATTTTGAAAGTTTGAGAGGAATTTTTGAATGGCTTACCTCGATTTCCTCATCGGATTCTGAGTCTGTGTCATCAAAATCAGCATTAGATATTAAAGCGATGGATTTCTTACCTTCGGGATCTTCATCGTTGATTTGTTCCACTTCATAGGATTGAAGAGTGCCAATCAATTCATCAACGGAGAGTGGCATAATCCTTTGAGTCTCCCGGATTGAGGTATTTACATGGTTCCAATCTTTTGAGAGACCTCGCAAGAGTTTGTTGACCTTCATTGGGGCAGAAATTTGCTGACCTTGATATGCTAAACCATTTACAATTTCTGTAAAACGGCTGAATATATCTCCAATCGACTCTCCTTGCTTCATCTTGAAGGATTCATATTTGCCGAGCAGGAAGTTTACTTTTGTCTCTTTTACACGATCGGTTCCTTCATATGTAACATGAAGTCTTTCCCAAACTTCTTTTGCTGTTTCACATGAAGAAATTCTGTTATATTCAATAGGAGACAAAGCGCAATATAAAGAATAAATGGCTTTAGCATCAAGCGCTTCTCTTTTGGACAACTCCGTCCGAGACATAGGAGCGAGGGGTTTGGTTTCTTTGTCTTTGCCAATCTTATTTGATGTAGATGCAGCAGTGGGATTGATTCCTTTTTCCACAACATCCCATTGCAAAGGATCTCTGGATCTTAGGAATGCTCTCATTTTGTTCTTCCAAACGTTGTATTCCTTTCCATCAAAATATGGTGGCCTGGTGTTGCTTTGCCCTTCCATTAGTCCTGGTGCCAAGATACTAGCCATAGAAGATCTTTAGCTCAAAAGTAAAAACACTTTTATAAACCGAGCACTTGGCTCTGATACCAATTAAGAGTGCTAGTATGAACACTTAAAGGGGGGTGAATAAGTGTTTAAAATAAACCTTGGCAAATATATGCGGAATAAAATAAACTTCGAACAAAACAAAGGAGTTAAGGAAGAGAATAAGAACACAAGGTTTATAGTGGTTCGGCTTAATCCAAGCCTACGTCCACTCTCTCACGCTAACAGCCTTCTTGCTGGATTCCACAAAGACAAGTGTATGAACAAAGATCGCTCGGACTTTGGAATTATAAATTCTACGCTCCGTCTCTTACTTGCTCATCGGTTCTTCATCTCCTTAAATACTCCTCCACTTCAAAACTAGCCGTTGGACAGTATCTTGAAGATCGTCTTCCAATATACCCATTGGACATCACTGTATCTAGAAGATTTAGTAGCCGTTGGGTGACAAAGGTAAAATCCCAAATTGATTCTGATCGCCCATACAAACGGAATCTTGGTTTCCATAAGTAAAGCTTCTTTGTTTGGAAAGTTCTTGTCTTCAAGATCCAATTGTCAATCAATTAGATTGAGTCAATCAAATCAATCTTGATGTGGAATCCAAACCAGATTACTAGCTGTTATATGATTGGGCTTGTGTTACATTCTTTCGAATCTGTATGTAAAGTCTGAGAGCAATAGACTTTACAATCTGAGTCTGAGTGCGATAGACTTTACAATCTGAGTCTGAGTGCGATAGACTTTACAATCTGAGTCTGAACATATTCTACTTCAGCATAGAGTCTGTCTTCTGGTTCAGCTTCAGCATAGAGTCTGTCTTCTGGTTCTTCCAAGAATAGACTTTGATAATATCTTTTACACGTTCTATCATCTGCATAGTCTATTACTCAACCATCAAACATGTTAGTAGCCTTTGATTTATTTTGTCATCTTCAAAACATCATAAGGGATTTCCCTAACAGCTTATATGTTGTTCTTGTTGTGTGTTTTCAATTACTTGTCTTTGCATCAAGTAAATCATGATCTCGCATGGGTGTCGAGCACACTCGGATGGCAAGGAAAGGTCTCGGCAAATTGGACGTGTGCCGAGGTGGGTGCACAGCCCACACTTGATCTCGAGATAACATTGAAGCATGTTGTTACTTGGGACAAGCATCGGGTCGATGCCAAAGCCAAAGCGAACGATTCCAAGTCAAGATCACGAACACGAATCTCATCCGGCATGAGTTTAGTTTAATAGGGCACAAAAGTCATTGAAACACTTTATGTGGCACGCCTTCGGGCTTTTCATTCGGCTAATAATTCAAGATAAAAATGGATTGATTGATATTTGAATGCATGGATACACGATGAACTTTTATTGCCGGCGCTGGGGTATACCAGGTCGTTGCCTAGGGTAAAGCCTCGGATGGTCCTGATATTGAGATCGTGGACGATGCTGGCCCAAGTGAGGCCGATGCTTAGGGGTCGCCTTGGATGCCGTCCTGATAATGAGATTGAGATGATGCCGGTTGCCAAGGGAGGGACCGATGCCCAGTTGATACTAGAAGAGTCGAGGGATTTCGACTAACTAAACTGATTGAAATAAATTGAAAGTCCACGTGTGGTCCATGACTAATGTATATGTGATGCTTGAATTGATGCTTGCACCGATACCAGAATTGAGGCTTGTAAAAGCTGGGTTTGTTTGATATGAATTGTTGAGTCATTGCATCAATTTGAGCATATGTTTACATCGGGTCACTTAGTGCTTGCATGAGTTTTATGTGATGTGCGTATCATTCTTAGTGACGGAATGATCATAAGCCACGGATCTTTGGAGGGTTTGTTTTTATGCACTAACTCTTTGTCTTTGATATTTGAAAGCACATAGCTGATTAAGAGCCCTTCATATGCATAAGCAAGGCAAGACAAGAACCTTGATATTGATTTGTCATCGACAAGTGGGTGATGATCTTGTATCTGAGGATTGATGGCGAGACGTCCTCCTATAAGAGAATTATGGATTTCTACTTACTGAATCATCAACTCACATTTGTTGTTTTCACCATTTCAGGTATGGGATGGGTGAACCAACCCTACCGTCCGTCCATCCCGGTCTTCTGATTGATATGATTACTATCATGACGGATAGACTCAGAAGGGGACGCCACTTACCGAAAGTATATTACCACTGTATGGGTCCAAGAAGAGGTAAACACCTTGGGATGAGGCCTCGGATGGGACCTAAAACATCCCCATAAAAAATGAGGCACTAAGCCTCCTACACATGGGGACCCAAGGTGTTTACCTTAGCCTTTTAATCGTCGATGCGTGGTGATGAAGATAAGTAGCCCAAGACTAAGATGGACATGCAATCATAATAACTTTTGGTATGTGTATATATGTATGAATATGTATTGTTTTTTATTTGCTTGGCTTGTATACATGTCGCCTGACTTCCGTGTTTGTTTGTGTAGGGGGATTGTTTTTAATTCACTTCCGCATGTACTTAATCAAAGTTAAAATATTTTTGGCATGATCAACGTACTTGGGACGTCGATGCTGACCTGTCGGGTCACGCTCTCGTACTAGAGGTGGGGCGGGAGTGTGACACTTGCCACCCTTGATTGGGCCCTAGTGGCCACCATGAGGTCATCCTTACACTTGCCAGCCCTTCCTAGCAATGGTGGGGTGGTGACAACGAGGGCTTGCAGTCCTACCCATTTGACTTCTCCTCTTTTTTTCAAAAATATATTTAGATTATATCTTTAAAATTTAATTTAAATAAAATTAGTATCAAAAATTAGTTTTAGACCAAAACGACATCATTTTATTATTATATTTTATGATTTAGCCATGTCATCGTCACGTAAGAGAGAGATAATATTAAGAAAAGCCACATTAGCATTTTCCATTATCTAAATTGAACGGAGTTAACAGAATGACTCGATTAAATTACTCTAACAAATTTTAGGACTTAATTGTACTTTTTGCAAGATTAGGCCTCAATTGCATTTTCGTCACAAGCTTAAATGAGGTATTTTCTTGTAGTTGTTACATTCATAGGTTATTCCTCGATTCATTCTTTCATGAATTGCTGAAAATGAAAAGAAGTTCATTAAAATTCAAGATCTAATAAAAAAAAATCAAATAATTCAAATTCCTTTTTCACTTAACGAGTTTTTGACTCCCGAATATCTAGTTGACTAATTTATTTTTTATAAAGTATTCTATTTTTCTTTGAGAAATAAGGCAGTAGTCATTGACGTTTTCCCAGGATTTTACGTAAACCTTTCTAAGATAAATAATCTTTTCGGTGCGATTCCAAATGTGAAATCGGTCTTTGTATCTTATCGGTGAAACAAAATACTTGAAATTCAATGGACCCCCTGTTTTCTTCTTTTTCTTCTTATGAAATAACTAAAATGAATGAATTTTTTACCATAAAACGGCTTTTCTATCCTCTTTTTTTTAATGGATTCTTACTGAGATGATATTGAGACCAACTCCTGAAGGATGGGTGAATCAACGAAATGAAATTGTCCGAGTTGGACATGGCGATGATCAAGAAAGATTGAAAGGTGTGGAATGAACGACGCGTGGTAAAGGATTAGCACCATCGGCACCAGCTAAACCACCAGTTCCTTCGCTCCCGTCAAAAGAAATCATCCGTTCATGGGAAGTCTGGGTCTGGAAGCCAAAAGGATGACATCTTCAATGCTACTCTCCACAAGGCCATTTAGAATTTATAAACCACTGTCAACCAAATGAGCAAATTCCTTGTGCGCTTGGAACAGTCAATCCTTAGCCTGCAATGCTATAATCCTATTCGCCCATTTCTAAAATTATCTGTTGAAACTCCTCCCTCTACCAAGATGAGAACCCGTCGTTCTTAGAAACTCTTAGGACCGTACCATCATCTCTGCGCATTTTAATTATTGTCCTACTGTCATCTCTTATTTGGAATAAGCTATTTGGTTTGTTATCTTTGCATCTATCTATATGATAATGACAAAAAGGAGGAAAGTTAGTATGCGCATAGCGTGAAACGCTAAATGCTGATATAATCTACTAAGTAAAACATCGATAGGCGCTATGCTGATATCATTCTCATTAACGCACTTAATTACTTGATCTTACCATCACATGCTGAATCATCGAATCTCCTGTTAAGCAGATTCTATTTAATTTTATAGCAAATAATCTCAAATATTCACTGTATTATTTGACATTTGTAGAATAGTTTTGTCATCATAAAATATGGGAAATTGTTGAAAAATATTCCTTATGATATTTCGATGATTGTCAAACTATCTTTGAGTACTAACATTTACTATAACAAATGTAGATGGTGAAAGTGTTTGCTGCTTCTACCTAAAACACTTCTACCCAAAATTGGTGCTATTTATATTTAAAGCTATATATCATACTATCGCCTACCCAAGCACTACTACAACTCTGGTACACTTCTCACCGAGATTGCAATCATTGATAAGCGCTCTTGGTAAATGAACTCTCGCTTAACAACTCAACAAGAGTATAAGTATATAGCTTTTTCTATTTCATGGATTTGTCTTCTTTGGTGTATGTTGATCTTCTTCTATGTTATATTACGTTGGTTCGTCCATGATAAGGTGAATTTAAAAGATACTAATTCATCTTGATATGATGTGATTGAGAAGGCACCCTTTGAAGGGATATGAGTAATTATCTTTTTAAAGAAAGTATAAAAAGGATAACTTCAAAAGATAATTGACTCAGAAAAGGACACTCTTCCTTTCTCTCTATCACTCCATCAAAGACGAACAAACAAAAAGACTTCCATTTCTATTTTGAGAGGAAAAATGGCATTAACACTGCGGAACGTGAATGCTTTGCTCGTGATTATATCCAAACCATCGTGAAGTTGTGTCGTTCGTCCTTCGTTTGTAATTCAACGTACATTCCTAGGTAATTTATTTATTACGCATTGAAGAGGTTAGTTGTTTGTTGCACCGACTCTTTTCCAACATTGGTATTAAAGCCTGTGTTATGATCTCTACCTTGCTTTTTTGTCGAATTTTTGTGCTTATTATTTGATATGAGATCAAGAGAATGAACTTCATATTGTTTGGATGTTCATTGCTTGGAAATTGTAACATGAATCTTCGAAAATGAACCGAAGTGAAATATAGATTTGGAGGTTACGGACAACCGTTTTGTCTTAGCCATTTTTTGGAATATTTTTTTGGCCAAAATTAATTTTTGAATGCATGAGATGAAAGATCTCAACAAGACAAGTAGAAGGGCGGGTCGAATGTCACCGTAAAAATTCCAGACGCGCCCTCACGAGCGGCTAGAAGGGGCGGCTCATGAGGGCTATGCGTCATACACGCTGGGAATGCCCAGCGCATGAGCATGATGCACGTGCTGCCACCGCATGTTGACATCATCGATAATGTTAGCAAATGGTTGATAACCTACTGTGTGACGTCATCGATGACATCATCCACTAGCGACCTGACCTAGTTAAAGACCCGATCCGATGAGCCGACCCGGTTGATCGGTCAATGATCGGACCGGTTGGATCGGTTTGACCATTGGACTAGTCTAATTGGTCGGACTGGCCAGGAGCCGCATTGGCTCGTTGGCGTATGTGCCACATGCGCTGTGCACTCAGATGGTGCGTGTGGGTGTGTATGATGTCTGATCGATGCGTGATTGGAGGCATTTAGTTTGTATGAATGTGCTCTACATTGTGATATAGTTATTTTACATGTTTGAGGCTTTTAAAGGTATAAAAATGCACACATAGCCCTAAATACGTGTATTTTTTAGGTATAAATGCATTGTTCGTTTTCTCTAACCTGTATTTTGCTATGGTATTGGAAATACAAAAACTAGCCTATATGTAAATGATCACATATGTGTTGTGTGGAACTTGGTTCGATGATGGCATGTATTTGGTTTAATGTGCTTGCAATTTCCTAGTTTCGAACAAATTCAAATAATGGCTGGAGATCCTTGATCTTTTTTATTATATTATGAATTCCGCTTTCGATTATAGTTATTGCATGGATGTTTTGTACATTGATTCATGTCATGCAATGCCTTTTGATATTAATATAAAAAATGTGGTGATTACACGAGGTTATGTAATCATCTTTTTTAGTAGGAGTTCATGGGTTGGTAGGATTCGAAAGAGTTCTCATCTATAACTTAAAATTTGCTCAAATTAAATTAGTGAATGATAGTAGAACAATCATACACAAAAACTGATTAGGAACATAGTAAACTTTCAGTTTGGTGTATTTTATTGAATTATCATTAATTTAATTTGTTTTTGTTGCAAATTTCATATGCGTTACCATGTAAAATGTGCTAGTATTGATTTTGTATTTATTATGTCAATGTGTAGTAACAATTGATTATGGTTTCAGCATCCAAGATCATTATGGCTGACCTTAAGAAGATGAATGGTGACAATTATTATATTTGACATCAAAATATTTAGTACATCCTTGAAGAGCAATAGATTTTAGAAACCCTTAACCACACCATGGATGAACTTAAGCATAGAATTTCAACTCAGCATAAAAGAGATTAAGAAGTTTATCAAGCTTGGAAAAAAAAATTGCATTGCTCTGAGTTACATACAAGATGATCACATGTGTGAGTTTGAAAGTTATGATAAAGGTCAAGCTATATGGGCTGCCTTGAAAGATAAGTTTGAGAGTATGTCTGCCACTTAATTGAGGAGGCTTAGAATCAAGTTTGACACATACTGAAAGCGCTCAAATCTAACGATATGCCAATATCTTCGGGAGATTTCAAATATAATTCGTGAGCTGAAGTCGGTAGATTACACCCTTACTAATGAACAGCAAGTTCAAGCTGTTATAAGGTCTCATCTTGATAGTTGAGAGTATATGAAAATTAACATGACGCACAATGAGAATATCACCACTTTTGACAATATAACACGTCATTTGGAATTAGAGGATGAGCACATAGAGGCTGCAAAATTCTCTACCCATGCTTAAGTTGCTGAATTGAGTTTGCGTAAAGTTTTGGGCTTATAAATTCAACAACAAAAGAATGAGACTAATCAAGCACCTAAAAGAGTTAAGACCCTATGATGCAAGAAGCATGGTGAAAATTAGGTTGGAAATGACTCAAGAGTTGAAGTGAATGGTATCAACACATGTAAATTAATATTACATGGTGGTCAAGACCCAGATATTCGATAGAACTTTGTCTCCATAGTTGTTATTCTAAGCTTAAGTTACTTATTGAATTTTCATGATGATTGTGTTGATATTTTGTTTGGCACAACTTATTATGGTTCTTGTCATGTATTGAATGGTTTTGTAGTGTTAGACATTGATTATCATGTGTATAATATTAATACTGATGGTTGTTTTTCTTTAACTGTATCTTCTAGTAATGTGGAAATTGATGTAAGTACTTGACATTGGGTTACAAAGAATGAAATGATTAGTAAGAGAAGACCTTTTAGAATCACTCACTAATGTTGATTTACCCATATGTGAACATGGTCTAACAGGAAAAACAACTAGAAAACCATTTGGTAAAGGAATCAGAGTTGAACTTCTATTGCAATTTATACATTCTGACATTTGTGATCCATTGAATGTGAGGACGAGCCATAAAGCCTCATATTTCATCACTTTTATAAATAACTTCATGTGTTTTGGTTATGTTTATCTAATCTCTCATAAGTCCAAAGTATGGGATTGGTTTATACGATATATAGTTTTGATAGAGAATCAATTGAACAAAACAATAAATGTATTGAGAACTGATAGCAACGTGAGTACTTGTCTGACTAATTTAAGGCTCTTTATAATAAAAATAGAATTGTAAGATAATAGATTATTCCTAATATTTAGCAACAAAATGGAATTACTGAGAGAAGTAATAGAATCATTTTAAAAATGGTGAAGTCTACGATGGCGCAAACAAATCTACACGTCTTATATTGAGGAGATACATTATTAACTACTGCCTATATTCTTAACCGTATGCCCTCTAAGTCATTCACTTCCTCCCCTTATGAATTATGGACCAATAGGAAATCAGACTTAAATAATTTATGATCTTGGGGTGTGCGGCTTATGTTCATAATTCTTCCTATAAATATGGCAAATTAAGTCATAGAAAGAAGAAATATATCTTTTTAAGATATTCTAAAGGAATAAGTGTAATAGCAGTCCTAAAACTTGTCACGAAAATGCAATTGAGTCCTAAAACTTGCAAAAAATGCAATCAAGTCCTAAAACTTGTTAAATTGTTTCAATCGAGTCCTAAAGTTAACACCGTCAGCTTTTTAATGGAAAATGCTGACGTGCCACCGATGTGGCATTTTAAATAATTTTTCATTTTCCACATGGCTTTTTAAAATTACTTTTTATTCAATTTTTTAAAAATAGATTTAAAAACTAAAAAGAAAAGTTAAATTTTATTTTTAAAAATTGTTTAAAAAAAAGATAAAATTAGCGGCTCCTCCCCTCCCCCCCCGGCCGCCGTCGCCGCCCATCGCCGGAGGGGCCGGCGACGGTCGCTGGCCCTGGGCGGGGGTGGCCGACCCTTGCCTGGCCCCAGTCGAGGGCCGGCGACGGTTACCGACCATGGGCAGGGGTGGCCGGCCCTCGGTGGCGGCCCATCGCCGGAGGGACCGGCAACAATCGCTGTCGCCGGCCCTGGGCGAGGGTGACCAGCCCTCAGCGATGGGCAGATTTGGCGAGCCTCACCTAGATCTAGCGAGTCTCGTCGGCCCCGAGCGAGGGTGGGCGACAGTCGCCGGCCCCTTGTGAAGGCGGGCGGGGGTGGTTGGCTCTCGCGTGGGGTCGGGCGAGGGAGCCCAGATATGGGCACGCTAGACCTCGCGGGGGACCGGTGGCCATCGCCTGCCCTGAGCGAGTCGTCGTCAGCCCTCACGGGGGGCTAGCGACCGTTGCCCGCCCTCGCCGGCCCTGAGCGAGGGTTGACGAGGCCTTGCCCAAGGCGGGCAACGGTCGCCGATCCCCTGTGAGGGCCGACAACGACTCGCCCAAGGCGGCGGACGGCCGCCCCCCCGGTGAGGGCCGGTGTGCCCGGATCTAGGCTCCCTTGCTCGAGCTTGGCGAGAGTCGCCGGCCCTCACCTGGGGCCGGGCAAGGGCCAGCCACCCTTGCCTAGGGCCGACGACCGTCACCGGCCCCTCCGGCGATGGGCGGCGGCGAAGGAAGCCGGCCATTTTTTTTTTTTAATTGTTTTATTTTTTAAATAAATTTTAGTTTTTCTTTTCTAATTTTTAAATCTAATTTAAATAAAAAATTTAAAAAAAAAAGCCACATGGAAATAAAAAAAATCATTTTAAATATCACGTCGCGCCACGTCAGCATTTTCCATTAAAAAGGCTAACGGTGTTAACTTTATAACTCGATTGAAACAATTTGACAAGTTTTAGGACTCAATTGCATTTTCGTGACAAGTTTTAGGACTTTTATTATACTTATCCATATTCTAAACACTTCAAAAGGTACCTGTTCATAGGTGAGCAAGCCGACAGAAGTATGACTGAAATGGAGTTATGAGATGTCACATTCTTGGAAAACAATTCCTTAATAGAGATGAGATTAACACTAACTTTCAATTATATAAGATAGAAGATCCTGATAACACATCCATTAATATTGTTGAGGGAAATGAAGTTTACCTCAATATACAAGACTTAGTAGAAGTGTCGCATCGCTTAAAGAACTAAATTCAGAAGAAGTTCAGTTATGTAAAAGTAATCGTAAAAGTATTTACCGTCATCGTTTTGAGATTGAATGGAAAGTATTTATGATTGCTATGTAAGACGATGTCGAGCCTAAGTCATTGTTAATTTGATAAGGAAGAATGGTGAAAAGTTTTAAAAAATAAAATAGAGTCAATAAGGGCAAACAACGTCTAGGACTTAATTGATTTGTCACCCAATCGCAAGGCTATTAAAAATAATTGGGTTTTCAAGATTAAACAAGGTACGGATAGATCTATTGAAAAATATGAGGTTTGTCTTGTTATAAAAGCCTATACTCAACAAGAGAGTATAAAATATAATAAAATATTTTCACCAATTGTAAGATTTACCTCTATACGCCTTATCTTAGTTATTATCACACATTTGGACCTAAAATTACATTAAATAGATGTGAAGACGACATTTATCAATGAAAAGCTAGATGGAAATTTTTATATAAAACAACCAATAGGTTTCATAGTAAAATGTCAGGAGCGTAAAGTTTGCAAGTTTCATCGTTCAATATATGTCATTAAACAATCATCTAGACAATGATATTTTTGTTTTCATAGAGTCATATCATTTTTTGGGTTCATGATAATCAAAGAAGATCATTGTGTATGTGTCAAACGATCCAAAAATAAATTTGTAATTATCATTTTATGTGGATAATATTCTATTGGTTGGGAATGACAAGTTTGGTTATCATTATAAAAGAATAATTGTCCTCTAATTTTGAAATGAAGAATACAGAAGAAGCTGATTCTATATTGAGAACTAAGATTGAAAGAGATTGATCAAGAAAACTCTTTACTCTATCACAAGAGTCTTATATAATGAAGATTCTTGAACATCACAATATGTAGTATTATAATCCCATTGATACCCCTATCATGCAAGGCAGAGGCTTAAGTACTAAAATGTATCCTATAACTCCAAAAGAAAAGAAATAAATGGAAAATGTTTTTTACGCTAGTTTAGTCGAAATTTGATATATGTTATAATGTGTACTCGACCTAATATATGTCATGTCGTAGGGTTGGTAAGTTGATATCAATCAAATCATGATCAAGCACATTTGAAAGTAGTGAAGAAGATTCTAAGATACTTGAAAAGCACCATAAACCATCGACTTTGTTATCAATGAAATGATTTACGCTTATTAGGTTACTCAAATGCTAATTGGGAGGGGACCTAGATGAGTATAAATCTAATTCTGGGTATGTGTTCTTGCTTAATGAAGGTGCAATTTCTTGAAATAATAAGAAATAGACACGCACAACTTTACCTACGATGGAAGCGAAATTTCTTGCATGTTTTGCCGTAGTGTAAGAAGTAGTATATTCAAAACGTTTTTCGAAAAATTTAGCTATTGTCACTAAGGTTTTATACCAGTAACGATTTATTATAATAGTCAAGTAGCCATTGCATATGTGAAAGGTCTCAAGTATCATGATAAGCAAAGCACGTTGACATGAAGAACGACTTCACCAGAAATATAATAGCATAGAAATGAGTGATCCTTCAGTACATTTCAATCATAGAATGGTTGCCAATCCATTTATAAATGTTGTTATTAGAAACATGTTCTTGACCCACAAAATGTCTCTACGATTACGTTGGAAATAAGATTTATGTATATATGAACATATGTATTGTATTTGTTTATCTTTAGTAATTTGATATTTTATTAATAAGTACAAATTATTATAAGACTAGTACAAACACACATATATTGTTGAAATGTATGTCAACGAATAATAATTAGCTCACTCACACAAGCAATCACCTTAAGTGTCATAGTTAGCATGTTGAGATGATACATTATGTACCTATAAATGCTAGAAGAGTAAGTTTAGTACATAAAATAATTTTACATCACCTCGATTGAAGTCAAGATGAGGTCTGTGATTTGCATATTATAAGATTGAACATGATAGTCCCATAATCATATATGCCTTAAGGATGCCGAATACGAGTACTTTTGGGCATTGTAGAAAGCAAACTAATATAGTACTCAAGCTAAACATCAGAACGTGAGAAGCACATGATTATGTTTAGGCTACGATCCATATAGTTAATACATTTAATAAATGATATAAGCTTTTATAAAAAGGGAAATCCATTATAGTATATAACTCATTCTACATGTGCATTGTATAACCAACAAGGGAAGGCGAGTAAAATTATCTCCCTTTTTTTCACATTGTGTAAGCTCTTGAAGTAATTTATAATTTACCTCTACGTTGCTTTTGATCATGTTCTTGAAGTAAAAGATCAAATGTTGTAAGTTTAGCATGTTACCAGTAATCATGAATAGATATGACTTTATGAGACGTGTCTAGGAAAACAATTGTTTTGAAATGGAAAGAGATATGAGTGCAAATGAAAACTATTGTCATTTTATACATATCACATGTATTTACCGGTCGATCAATTTGGATATAATTGTAAATACCTAGTGTTATGAGAATAGTTAAGTATAGCTTTTAAGGGATATATATACTTAGACTGATATAGCAAAGTATGTATGAGGCACCGTGAAACATCAATTATTTATTTATTTTTAGGTCGTAACCATTATGTTATCTGTAACAGGTGCATAATTTGAGCTACCAAGTGCAGGTGTACTCACTAGTCACACGACTTTTTTGCCAATGTGAATTATTTCAAAAATAGATTAATGTTAATGCCTTATATTGCCTATCATGTTAGAGTGAGAGATGTTATATTATGTTGGTTCATTCATGATATGGTGCATTTAAAAGACACTAATTCGACTTGATGTGATGTGATTGAGAATGCACTTTTTGAAAGGGTATGAGTAGTTTTCTTTTTAAAGGAAATATAAAAAGGATAATTTCAAAAGATGGTTGACTCTTGACAATAAAACGTTTCAAAAAAGAACGTTTTTCATTTCTCTTACTCTCATCCCATTAAAGACGAACAAACAAAAAGGCTTTCATTACTATTTTGAGAAGACAAACGGTATTAATGTTGTGGAACATGAATGCTTTTCTCGTGATTGTATTCGAACCATCGTGAAGTCATATTGTCCGTTGTTTGCTCGTGATTCAACATAGATTCTTGGGTAATTTGTTTATTGCGCAGTGAAGAGATTAGTCATTTTTTCCACCAATTCTCTTCCAACATTATATAATCTCATAATCCAAACTAGCCATGGAATAATCTTCAAGTTCATTACTTTAGTCATTGAAAGTAATCAATCAAATAACCAAAGATCTAGTCATCCATACAATCAAATCTTTCAACATTCTTATTGCTTCCATGAATAGGGTCGACTTACTAGGAGATAATCCTTATTTACCAAATGATTGATAATGATTGGATTTTTCCCTAAATAATCTTTTGGATTTCCAAATCTACACCATTAGATTATGGGGAGATCTACGATTGTAATCAAATGATACTTGTATATAGAGAAGTCTCTTCCCCCTCATTTGTATTATTTTACTAGTAACAGAAATTCAGTGCTTCTTTCTACGAGTTTCTATTTCTAATATCCTTGTGAGTGTGGTTCACCAATCTACAATCCACACATTTCACTCAATCGCTCTCGAGAAAACCCACCTCAAAGATCTCGCCTTTTTCGACCCCCACATCATGGTCCGTCTGAGCAATAGCCTCGTGGGCATCCTCAACCTCCTCACCTTCGTCCTCTCGGTCCCAATCCTCAGCAGCGGCATATGGCTCCTGAAACGGGCCAGCACCGACTGTGAGAAGTTCCTTGAGCGGCCTGTCATTGCCCTTGGCGTCTTCCTCATGCTCGTCTCCCTCGCCGGCCTCATCGGTGCTTGCTGCCGCGTGTCCTGGCTCCTCTGGCTCTACCTCCTCGTCACCTTCTTGCTCATTATCCTCTTTTTCTGCTTCACCATCTTTGCCTTTGTCGTGACGAACAAGGGAGCTGGTGAGGCTCTCAGTGGGCGAGGGTATAAGGAGTATCGGCTCGGGGATTACTCGCATTGGTTGCAGAAGCGGGTCAACAGCACCAAGAATTGGAACAAGATCAAGAGCTGCCTGAGCTACGGCATGGTCTGCTCGATCTTTCAAGACGAGTACTTTAGCGACACGAGCGAGAAGTTTTACACCGAGCACTTGTCTGCTCTTCAGGTGAGTTCAGATCTGTCCATCTTTGTTCTTCGTTCAGACTTTTGGGTTCTCTCGTGAAGATGTGAAAATTGAATGTGTAATTGTGTTGTTGTTTTCATGTGGGCCGTTTTGATTGAGACCTGACCTTGTGGACTCGACCCTAATGAATCATTGATTCTGATTGTCCGTGTTTGACTAATTGAATTGTGATTAAAATCGTAGAACTTTTGACATTTTGCAATTTTTAAATTCCTCTGAGCATAACTTTGTGAACTTCAATGATACATCTTCAGGAAAAGTAGCAAAAAAAAAAATCCTAAATCCATGACATTGGTATCAATTTAGTCTTAAATCTTTCAATTAGACCAATTTAGTCATAAATTTTTCTACAGTGGCACCAATTCAGTCCTTCTGTCGATGGCCGGACGTTGACATGGCAATTTTTAATAATTTTTTATTTCTATTGAATTTTTTGTTAATTTTTTATTTTTTTATTTCTTTATTTCTTTTTCCTTTTCTTTTTCTTTTTCTTTTTTCTCTTCTTTCTCCTTGGGCTTCTTCTCCCCGCAATGGCTACCGAGGCTTTGGCAAGGGCCGTTGGCCACGCCCAGCCTCACCATGGCCTTACCTTGAGTGAAGGTGGCCTCGCTAGGGCCTTAGCGAATGTCCTCTTTGCCTGAGGCAAGGCTATGGCGAGGCTAGCCTCGCCTAGATTTGGGCTAAGTTGCCTTGCCTGCGACCCTAGGCGAGGTCAAGCAAGGACCGCGACCCTCATCGGCGACCGGCGAGGGCTGCTGCAGGGAGAAGAAGGTCGAGGAGGAAGAAGAGAAAAAGAAAAAGGAAAGGGAAAAGGAAAAAAAGTTATAAAAGAATTGAAAATTAATGAAAATTAATTTAAAAATTGTCATGTTAGCGTTGGTTAGATGATAGGCACTAGCCGAGGTCCACATCAGCGCTAGTTGGCTAAAATTGGCCGGAATGACTATATTGATGACAATATAAAAAGGTTTAGAATTAAATTTGTCTAATTGAAAGGTTTGATATTGAATTGGTATTAATGCCATAGGTTTATGACATTTTTAGTACTTTTCTATTCAGAAATGAGAGCATCTTTTTTTCTATAAGAATGTCAGGTAGTTGCTTTTTGCGATGGCTATCGATTGTTTTAACATGCACTATGCCATGACAGGTTTGCAGATATTTCCTTTGCAATACTAGTACTGATTATGATATGGTGGTTCTGTTTGTACGAGTCAAATGAGGCCATGGCCAATTGCAATAAGCAACACGTCTGCCTCCAATCTTCTAAACGACAGTATCCACTGAAAATTTGAGCACCGTGTTTGCAAACTTCGTAGCGTGATTCTGATTGATTGCATCTCACTTTTAGAGTCTGAGCTCGCACACACATGATCGTGTTCCGGTTCTGCCTTGGCTACACTTGTTTTTATCAATCAGCATATGACATTCCGACGACCTTTGTTTCTTGATGTGCAGTCTGGTTGCTGCAAGCCGTCCAATGACTGCAATTTCACCTACGTGAACCCGACCGTATGGAACAAGACTGCTGGTTCTGTCTACTCTAACCCCGATTGTAATGCGTGGGACAACGACCCCAAGGTTCTGTGCTTCAATTGCCAGTCGTGCAAGGCCGGGCTTTTGCAGGGTATCAAGAGTGACTGGAAGAAAGTGGCCGTGGTCAACATCATATTCCTCCTCTTCCTCATTGTTGTATACTCGGTGGGTTGCTGCGCCTTCAGGAACAGTAGAAAGGACAACTATTATAGAAGACAAGGGGCCCTACTAAAATGATTTTTAGTACTTCTTTGAGGCTTGTGATCATTTTTTAGATATTGGTCATTTATTCGATTTCTTCTACCTCAAAGAAAACGTTTGCTTGTTCTTCTTCATTAACTTAATTCAGGACATTGGCGTTTAATTAGTTTTGACTTTAATTACGGGGACTGTGGAGGGCAATTATTCCTTATAGTCCGCTTATTTGAATTCCCCAAGAATAATTGGAAAATAGTTGCGTATACTTACCTAATAAGAGACGCCATCTGAAATGTGGTTGCGGGAATACGATTGTTTGTTGTATTAGGGATCTCGATGACGAGGCCAAGTACATAACCTCACAGTAAACGTTTTGACTGATAGCTATCGTGCAAATATCCGTTCTCATGAAACATGCGATCTTCGAGGTGAAAAGCGCACACATATTATTTGACATGACCCAAATCATTTAACTTCTAAAGGAAATTTACCCAAAGAGAGATGCCAAGAATATCAAAGAGACACTCTTCAATCCCAACGAAGTCTGAGACTTTCTGCAAAAACTAAAAATTCGAGAGAGAGAGAGAGAGAGTCCAACAGAACAGTTCAGTTCCTCCAAAAGAAGGCAACAGGGACAACAATAACTCTAGGGCTCTCACCCCTAGTAAAAAAAGAAGCTCTAGAGAACAAAGTAAGAGCTGCATAATTTTAACTGCAGGCCAAACACGGCCACGACAGGCTTGTAATCATCAAAACCACTTATCCTTACTTAGCTTCTCAAATGATATCCACCTTGCCTCAATATGAAGCCAAACAGGTGTTTTTTTTGGTAACACAAGGAACTCCATAAGCCGACGGCCGACGAGCAAATCTTGGAGGAGCAACTGTAGGACCCACCACCACAATACTCCAGGTAAGAATCCCTAACGACGCACCTGGGATTCGAACTTCTCCCATTGGTGAGGGGGAGAGAGCCCAAGCCAGCTGCGCCGCTGCGGGCAGTAGTAAGCCAAATAGGTGTTGATAGTTTGTTTGTAAAACAAATGAAGAGGTGCATTTTCCCATATCAAAAAGATGTGAGTACGTACATGGACGAGTTTTGATAATAACCAACAATCATGATTTTTTATTTATTGAAAAATTTGAATTTATTTTTATAAAAGAAATTAACTATAGTGTCTTGTTAGAATAGTATGACTGTTCGAAAGGAGTTATAGTTATTTTTTATTTTTATTTATTTATTTTCAATTTTTATGTATTTTCAACGTAACTTTAAGATGTGCTTGTTCACTTTGCAATTTTTCCCAAAAAATTGTTTTTGTTCATTTTGTAACCTTTTGAAAAGTTGTCTCTGTCTTTTATATAAGTACGTTTGTCTTTTTCTTTGGAATCAAATAATCTTGCTCTTCCTATATTGTTTTTAAAGATACATCCATTTTTTCCTATTGTTTTCATACTTTGTAACTTTTCCCAAAAAGTTGTATTTGTTCATTTTGTAACCTTTTGAAAGATGTCTCTTCTTTTATATAAGCACGTTTGGTTTTTTTTAATTAAATAATCTTCCTCTTCCCATTTTGTTTTCTTTAAAAAGGATATACAGCCATTTTTTTTCCAATTGTTTCCCTAGAAAGACCTTGGAGAAATTTTAGAATTATTATCCAATATTTTCATTTGAGACTTTGTTGTATCTTGGAGGAAATTTGCCGGTGACTATTAGCAATATTGTGGGACAAATAAATTTTTAAAGAAAGTGATATCATGCCTTAAAGTCCGACTTGATTATTTTAGAGATCCGACTTCATTGTTATACCCAATTCGAAGTCATATTTTCCTAACAACAGACTAACACATACAAGTAATGTGGAACAAGGGGATGGTGTTTTACACTTCTTTGTTTACAAACTTACAAATCAGAGACAGCAGAGCAAGTTGCGGTACTTCTGTTCCTAAGAAGGTAAGCACATGGAGACAAAAACAAAAGAAAAAGAAAAAGAGAAAGGTGCAATATGTATACCGTCCTAACAGGTTTTTAATAAAATCAGGATTGCCTCAAGATGCCATCAGATTTTACGGTAACTTATTCAATATTTGGAAGGATTTACATTGATGGCCATCCAAAAAAATAACCACAATTTTCAAAATACCATATAACAGTACTAATGGTTATCATGCAAGATCTGGTCTTTCCTCATACTAGATGTGTCTTTCCTTGTTTGGAAGGTTGAATATATGAAGAAAGAATTAATAGGGAAAACAAGGCGATTTAGTTCCTTTTCTGGAAGAAGGAAGATCCAGAGAGTGAAGGCCAGTGGACCATTTCCTCCAAAGATGCAATCATTCGTACATTCATTATGGCAATTGGATTAGGACTTGTAGATTAACTATTTTTATGTGACGAGCTTTCGGGAGGCATCATTAAGATGACATCTTGTGATTTTTCTGTAATTTCAATTAAATATTTCATCTACAAAATTTTGTACTCGTCAGACTTATTGTTAACACATAAATTTTGATTAATTATTTGGTAATTTATTGTATAAAAAATTAGGGATCAATCCCGGTCCCTAGCAAAAAAATAAGTAATAAGTGTAATAGAAGTTATAAAACTTGTCAAATTGTTTCAATCGAGTCCTAAAATTAACACCGTTAACTTTTTTAACGGGAAATGCTTGACGCGGCATTTAAAATTAATTTTTATTTTCCATGTGGCTTTTTAAAATTTTTTTATTTAAATTAGATTTACAAATTAGAAAAGAAGAGTTAAAATTTATTTTTTAAAAAAAAAATAGTTCAAAAAAAAAAAAAAAAAAGGCCGGCGCTTCCTTCGCCGCCGCCCCTCCGGTGATGGGCAGCGGCAGTGGCGAGGGAGGAGCTGCCTTTTTTTTTTTAACAATTTTTAAAAATAAATTTTAGTTTTTTTAGTTTTTAAATCTAATTTTAATAAAAAATTGAATAAAAAATAATTAAAGAAAGCCATGTGGAAAATGAAAATTATTTAAAATGCCACGTTCACACCAGATCAGCATTTTCTGTTTAAAAAGTTGACGATATTAATTTTAGGACTCGATTGAAACAATTTGACAAGTTTTAGGACTTGATTGCACTTTTTACAAGTTTTAGGACTCAATTGCATTTTCGTGACAAGTTTTAGGACTTCTATTACACTTATCCCAAAAAATGATTTTCACTGAAGTGCTTGTAGTCAATAGGAGTATATTTCATTAATAAATAAAAAGTGTTTAATTAGACCGGCGGTGGATAGACTGAGCTTAATTAAATCATTTGAATTAAACCCATGGGTGAAGCAAAATTCGGCCAAGCCCATAGGGGAGCACTGTGCACTTGCCGATACAAGATGAAAAGGGGAGTTCTGAGCTTTAATTGAATCGAACTTAGCCCATTAGAGTTTAATTAATAAAATGCCTTAGGTTGTCAGAGCCCGTTATCTCAAAAAGGCCAAAATTAAGCCCGCTAATCAAGATTAGACCTATGTTATTCCATTATATAAACACTTTCAAGTCTTCACAAAGGAAAAAATAAATGAGGTCAGAACATCGGAGCCTATTGAGACACACAAGAGAGGGAGATAGAGAAAAGAAACCGCGGCCAAGCAGCATCCTCTCGGCCGTCGCCTGTTCCCGGCCGAGCATTCTCTCAGTCACGCCCTGCTTCTTGCCGAGCTCCTGACCGAGAATTCCAACACCGAGTCCTTGGCCGAGCCTCGAATCGGTGAGACTTGTTCCGTGGCCAAGCACATCACTGAGACACCCTGCTCCTGGCCGAGCCGATGACCGAGAACTCCGGCCCATGACCTGCTCAGCCGCAACTACAGTGACAACGATCTGCTTTGCCCGCGACGCAGCTCCGTTAGACGCCGGTGTTGTTCCTCTTGTTCCACAACGACGGCCCTGAGATGCTACCTGTAGCCTACTCAACGCTTTTCCTTACTATTGCACCTACGACACCGGGAGCTCACCGCTTATTATCATTGTTGGTTTCATCCGATGCTCCACCGTTGTTGCAGCAGCAGCATCCGAAAATAGAAATTTAAAAATTAGATTAATTCAAAAATTTATTACAAACTGAAAAAATTTCACTTCATAAAAAATTTGAGGATTGTAGTAAATGTTTTTTTGTTCATTTTCATTTTCAATTCCGAAAATAAAAATTTTGGGATTGTATTAAACGACAGAAACTTGTCCAAGAAATATAAATGAAAAAAATTATTGAAATTGTAAATATTGCCAAAAATACGCCCATGGCAACCTAAAGTAATTTCCTCCGCTTCTCTTTGTAAGACAGAGTGGTCGAGACCGGTTGATGGATGTAAAAGGCCCCTTGTCCAAGTGAGAAGTGTCTGATGTTGGAGTTTTGTTTGTTAAAACAAAATAAGTGCTTTTCTTTTTGTCCCACATAGAAAAAATGGAAGGAAGTGGGCCAGCTTAAAAGTGTGAAATTTCCTTTGAGTAAATAAAGGAATGATCGGGTGGGGCTAGACCTCACCATACCCGCGTGCGGGTGTGCGTTTAGCGATTTGATTAGCACTAATCCCTTTATTATTTTTGTTATGTTATTAATTTTAATCAAAGGTTGCTTTTGTGGAAAATTACTTATTCGGTTTTACAACTTTTCCCGAAGGGTTGCAATTGTTCGGTTTTTCGACTTCTTCCAAAGAGTCGCATTTGTTTATTCGAACAATTTTCTAAATGACGTGTTTGTTCATTCTCTGGCAATTTTCACGAAGAGTTGCAAGACTGTTTCATATATATACTTATCATTTTTCGGAAGAAAAAGAGTTGTCATTTTCGAGTCTTCTTTCCGAAAAACTACAGCCATTTTTTAGATTGTTTCCTAAAGAGATCCTGGAAAAATACTAGAATTGCTGTCTAGTATTCTCATTTGAGACTTTGTTGTATTCTGGAGGATTTTTGCCGATAACCATCAGCAACGTTGTTGCAAGACTGTTTCATATATATACTTATCATTTTTCGGAAGAAAAAGAGTTGTCATTTTCGAGTCTTCTTTCCGAAAAACTACAGCCATTTTTTAGATTGTTTCCTAAAGAGATCCTGGAAAAATACTAGAATTGCTGTCTAGTATTCTCATTTGAGACTTTGTTGTATTCTGGAGGATTTTTGCCGATAACCATCAGCAACGTTGTGGGGCAAATAAATCCTTAAAAAAAGTGATATCACGCCTCAAAGTCTGAGTTGTTTTACTCGATTTGATTTCATTGTTCAACCCATTTCGAAGCCATATTTTTCCAAAATCTGACCCAAAAACTAAGGCCTTAAATCTTTGGAATCATTGTTTCATACCTTACCGGAGACTTTCCCACGTGTTTGTGTGTAGCTTCACATGACCAAATCCCGACATTCTCACAAAATTTCTGTGAATAGTCTCTCGGGTAGCTTGAAAGTGCAGGGACACACCAAGAACTCAATTAATCTTATCGGATCCCCTCAAGTAGTCCGGTGTTCTTTCACCCCAATCAAGGTTACTTATAACGAGGATAATCATAACATGTCATCCTCAAAAGATGGAGCCACTTTCACATTCAAGGATTCCAAGTGGTCACGCATGTCTCCGTTTTTTATTTTATTTTATTTTTATATTGGGTTTCATTTTAGCAACAAATGGCATGCGTCATGGTCCTCAAACAAGGAGGGCCCGAGGACAAAAGTGGCCAGAGGACTTTCATGTGCGTGCCAAGATGGATGGAAGATACCTTTCATGCTGAACTGAAAAAAGAAAATGGGACCATCTCCCTCTCTCTCCCTCTCTCGAAAATATTCGTGCCATTAAGGCATGAATACCATCATCTTGCCTTAAGTCACTTTGCCACCATAACTCATTAGTTCGTGACATTAGTTGACCACCCTAACTCGTGAGATTGATGTTGGTGCACTTTGCCGCCGCGTAGACTTAACAGAAATTGCGCTCTACATTTTGGGACAGAGCTCTTCTGCATTTGGGGGTTATCATCTGCATAAAGAAAACTTTGGCTCGAAGGTGACTACTTGGTACTTATCACATTGTCAGAGCCAGGGCGCGGGCTGATCTTGCTATCACTACTTGAAAGGCTCGTTCAACATAAATGAATTCAGCTTATCATACTGTAATTTTAGTTCCTTGAGATACTTACTGGGTGCAAGTTTATTTACCGATTTTGTTGCTGATTCGGTAGTGCATCACACTTTATGAATCATGTCTTGCTGTACGAAGCCTTGGCAGTCAAGAAATGGACAATAAGATTTTACTGCCGATCAATCCCAAGTTCGCCGTTCGTGTTTTTTTCCCTTCAATCACGAACCTATATTAAATGATGTTCCTTCTCCCTCTGGATTTCAATAATTGTTACAAACATCATTCCGAATCCCAAATGCAAAAGGACAATGAAAATAAGTCCGCTCTGTGCTATTCAAATACAGAAAGGAAATTCACAAAATTTGTCGATCTAGACGGGGTTTGTTTCATCAGCTGATACATCTGATAAAAGAGGTTTTGATAAATCACATTTACAACTTGATAGCTTCTCATCGACAGCTGGTTTCTCGGTGTGATCATAATCAATTTGAAGCTTGGGCTCTGCCTCTTCATTGATCTCAATAAGGTCTTTAGCCTTACCCCACAGCACTAAATATAAACCAGCTACTACCCCAATTGCACCTGCCAAACTGCAATAGAGTAAAACATGTCAATTTCTCTGAAAAGCCTTGATTTCTACATCAGACTGAAAATTCAAGATTGAAGTACGAAGTTCAACCTTCTTGATAGTAAGTCAATCTTGATAGGCAAAATTATTCCTCATAACACATAAGACTGACTCTCCAAGATAGGAATAAAGACACTACCTTCCGGTATATATTTCTTCGTGCAGAAATATAGCAGCCAAAATGGTTACTATAACAGTGGAAAAAGGGTTGAACATCGCAGAGAAGAGAGGGCCTCTTTGGGAAATGCACCACGACTGGACGAAGAAAGAAATTCCAGATCCTACAATTCCCTATTCACAACAATTCAAACAAAGAAAATAGGACGTCAAACTTCAGTAATTCTTATGAATACTTCCAATAAGAACATACAAATAATTCATACGGTATCTCGTGTTGATATGAATGGCAAATATAGTTACTTACGGCATACAAAATAGTAGCTATCCCAAGCTTGGAGTCAATCTTCCATGCTTCAGGATCTTGTTCTAGGAATAATGTGATGACTGCACATTGAATTGTGGATATGAAACACATCCAAGCGGATAAAGATAGATGGTCAGGATGGCTTGCCGACATTGGGACCTGCGTAGAAAGTTATTGACTATTTAAGTGACTCTAATGGCATGTACGTGACTTTCGATGAATTACAGTTCAATACCTGCAGAATCAGCCAAATCGACCAGCAACAAGCGCTTCCAATGAGTAATACGCAACCCAGCAACCAACTGTCGCCTTCAGAAGCAAAAATAGAATTCGCAAGTAGATGGAACTCTGCATTTAGAAGCTTTGGTCCCCTGAGCAACGCCATAACAATCGCTCCACAGACGCAGATTGCCGTGCCCAATATTTTGGCAATGCTTCTTAGACTTCGTACGTTAACCTTCTCCATTCTCAAGTTTTTAAGCAACAAAGAATTGCGGAAGGTCAGTTTTTAGATTACCCACATCAGAACTTATGTTAATAATAGCCACATCTGAGTTCCAAAATACTTCTTTGAGGCAAGTGATTTTTCTTTGGATATTAGTCATTGATTCGATCACTTCGAGCTCAAAAACATGTTTGTTTGTTCTTCATTAGCTTAAATCAGGTAATTGGTGTTTAATTAATTTTGACTTTAATTATGTGGGCTGTGGAAGGAAATTATTTCTGATGGTCTTTTTATTTTATATTCTCAGAATAATCGGAACAAAGTTGTGTGTATGTACCCAAGAGCAGTTGCCAACAGAAACGTGGTTGCAGGGACAAGATTGCCTGTTGCACTAGCCATGGATGACGAGGCTAAGTACATACCCTCAAAGTAAATGTTTTGATTGATTGCTACCCTGCAAATATCCATCCTCATGATCCTCATGAATTATAAGATCTTCGCGCCGAAAAGCACAAACATATTTTTTGACATGACCGAAAGTAATTTAACTTCTGAAGGAAACTTACCCAATGAGAGATGCCAAGAATATCAAAGAGAAGCTCTTCAATCCCAACGAAGTCCTGTGTGACTTCCTGCAAAAAAATCAAAATTGAGAGAGAGAGAGAGAGAGAGAGAGAGAGAGAGAGAAGTTCAGTACCTCCACAAGAAGGCAACAGGTGAAATGAAAAGTGTGGCTGCGGCTTGCCTATACACAACAAAGACTCTAGGGCTCAACCCCTGCAAAAGAGAAGCTCTAGCGAACAGAGAAAGAGCTGCATAAGTAAACTGCAGGCCAAACATGGCCACGACAGGCTTGAAATCATCAAAACCACCCATCCCTTTTCGACTTCTCGAATGATATCACTCAGCCTCAATAGGAAGCCTCACAGGTTGACAGATATAAGTAGTGTGGAATAATGGGATGGTGTTGGCATTTACACTTCTTTATGTACAAACTTACAAATCGGACAGAGAAAGTTCTGACCCTTATGTTCCTAGGAAGATAAGCACATGGAGACAAAAATAAGATGCAATATTTTTACTATCCTAACAGGTTTGTTAGAAAAACCAGGATTGCCTCAGGAAGGCAACAGGTTTTGCAGTAAACCCATAGACCATGCTCTTGTTCAAATTTGGAACGATTGTGTTGATGGCCAGTAAAAAACCCGACTCTACTGTTAAGAGCACCATAACAATACTAATGATTCTCGTGCAAGATGCTCTGTCTTTCTTTATACTAAGTTCTTTCTTTCCTCGTTTGGAAGGAAGAATAACATCGGAAAAAATTAATGGGGAAAGCAAGATGACTTAGGCCTTTTCTAGAAGATGAGAAATTATAGAGAGTGAAGGGAAGAAAGCCATTGCCTCCTCGTACATTCCTTACGAAAGTTGAATTAAAACTTGTAAAATACCCATTCTTATATGATAAATGGATCAAAGAGCTGAAAATAATTAAAGTAAATGACAAGCCTAATTTTTTTTTTTCCCAATGACACGCCTAATTCAACCGTGCCTTTCTGGATGCATTATTACGACCATATCATGTGATTTTCTATGTTTTACCTAGAAATAATTGTACACGTCACCTTGACTAAGCCAACACTAATCAATGTTCATATCTTCCATTTAGTACCTAGCAAAGCTGAAAAGAAATGCTTTTCTGGTACTAGCAGACGGACACTTCTCTCTCTCTCTGCGCTAATTAAGAATTAAAATCAACTAAAGAGAAATGGGAAAGAGACGTGTTGTCGATGAAACCCGACGTTGGAAGCCAATCGGATCTTGAATCGAGAACCTCTCTCTCTCTCTCTCTGCTAATTAAGAATTAAGATCAACTAAAGAGAAATGGGAAAGAGACGTGTTGTCGACGAAACCCGACGTCGGAAGCCAATCGGATCTTGAATCGAGAACGTGGCTTTTCTCCGACAGGAAAGCTGCGATATGATACATAAAACGAAGGTTGGACTCTGTCTGCATCCATGTTTTGAAGCGGCATGCTTTGGCAACTCCCAGCTCACGGTACGCAATCATTATTATCCTCCCCCATCACGCATGCAACAGTACAAGGGCATTCTCATGCATACTCGGTCGTCCCTCTCAAATGTGTGCCAACCCTAAACCCATGTGGGTCGAACTTATTATAAGCTGTGTAATGAACGAGCGATGTGGCTTGGGATATTCGAGGGTTGCCGAAAAGAAGATGCCTGTCAATGAGCGATGGGCGTGGATTTCTTTCACGTTGATCTTGCTAGATTTAGAGTCCAATGATCGGATGAAGGAATTGGGATTTACACCAACGGTTAAAAAGTTTGATTACCAAATTATTCTGATTTGATTTTGCATTTTTAGTAGGGCTAATCCATCAAGAATCAAGAATTTACCGATCCATGATGGATCTTTTAGAACAAAGCTCTCATACAATCTCAACGGTATTTTTAATTTTAATTTTAATTTTTTTCATATAAACCTTCTGAGATAAGTACATGCGATATTTCTTCTATCCATATATAAGCAAATTTGGTGGTATTGATAAGTGTCAAGGAGATAGATCTTATCCAAAATTAGGTGATTCTCATTTAGTCTATATATGACCTTTGAGGGGGAAAGTATAAAAAAAATCATAAATCTATTGCATTTGTGTTAATTCATTTCCGAAATTTTCAATTATATCAATTGAATTATAAACATTTTGATAATTTGTTAATAAAATCTATCCAACTAATTTTGACTAGAAATCATTCACATGGACGCTAGTCATTCTCGTGGCACAAACGGACCGATGTGGACAAATTTGATAATTTTTTAATATTTCTTTTGAATTTTTTTTATCATTTTAAATTATATTCTTTTTTTTTTCATTTCTTTTCTAAATCCTTTTGATTTCTTGGCGTTTTTTGTTTTTACAACTCTAGGCTTGCGATTTGGCTGGCCATGGATAAGGGCCTATGCGACCTCACCAGCTGCAAGTAAAGGCTTTGGCCCTTGCCCAAATCCAAGCGAGGGCTAACCACCTCGCCTATTGGCTAACAAGGGCTACAATGCCCTCATTGGCCACAAGCAAGGGCAGCTTGGCCCTTGCTTAGACTAGGTAAGGGTGTTGCATCCCTCGCTAGCCAATAGGCAAGGGTTGTGGCCCTCGTTGAAAAAAAAAAGAAAGAAAGGAAATAAACAAACAAAAAGAAAACAAAAAAGTAATAAGAAATTTATAAAAATTTTAACAATAAAAATTGTTCACGTCAATACCTATTGTGTCAAGTATGATAAATACCATTCATATCAGTGATTTTCAATAAAAAATTGGCCGGATAGACTAAATTAGAAAATCATTAAAAAGTTTAGGACTTAATTAGCATAATTAAAAATTCAAGACTAAATTAGCACAAGTGAAATAGGTTGCTAACTTTTTGGGTACATTTCCGATCTTTGAGTATCAAATCTACATCATTGGATTAACGAAAGTAGGTCAAATTTATCATGTCTTTTCTATATAAAAAAATAGAAGATAACACGAATAGACTCCGCTGGTAGATTCAAAACAATTAAATGGGTTGGCACCAGCTGTTAGCTCAATATTAAATGGAAAAAAATTATAAAAATAATCTAACTTTTTGGTTTTTTTTTTTTTTGGTCGAAATCTAACTTTTTGGTTAGTCATATATTTTGCGGAGCACTTTGGATATTCTAGTTTTAAAGTCCGGGATCCACAACTTTGAGTACATGTGCTAGGAAAGTCTAAACTTGCGGCAAGCATCATGACCACACATGTTGAGATGGAGATGTTGCTCGCCCAATTAATCGCTAAGTTTACTAATATAAGATTGATTTATAGATCTAGGCTTGTCGGGGAAAAAAAAAAAAAAGATCCAAAGCTAGATGGATATTATTGTGGAAATATATATATATATATATAAAGCTAGATGAAAAAAATTGTCTGCTCATGCACTGATCGCTCCTCATAAGTTCCTCCAACCTAATTTAAGTAGGTCTGATTTTTCAAATTCAACATAAACCATTGCAATTATTTAAACTAATTATAATAGTTATTCTTTATCATGTTATGTCTCTTTCTTAGGGCCGGTTTGGTTCGGCTTTTAGGAAATGTATTTGCAAAAATGCAAATACTTTTGGGTGAAAGGGGTTTTCCAAAATGTAAATAACGTTTTGTGAATTGTAATTCTGAAGTATATTGAGAAATAATTTTGGCCAAAATACCGTTTAGTAAAATTTGTATTTGTAAAGGACTTTTATTAAATTAAAAGAAAAAAAAACATTTGTATATTTTTTTTTTTGGAAGTCTGGCCACCGAACTGCCGGATCTGGTGACTAGACCGCCATATCTGGCCGCCGGACCGTCGGATCTAGTGGCCGGATGCCGTCACTTGAGGTCGCATGACCCTAGGCGGCGGTCACCTAAGGTCACCCGACCCAAGCGATAGTCGTGTGACCTCAGGCGGCCGTCGCGGGTGCGCATGACACCTTGGCCGGCGGTCGTCAGCCTCCAATCGGCTTCTGTGCGGTAGTTTTGGAGAAGATGAACAATACCGGAGACTTGCATTTGGCCAAGGGACTTTAGAGTCTCAAAGCCCCTTCCAAATGCCGAACCAAACGGGGCCTTACTAGGTCTTTGGGTTGGTTTGGATTCTGACTTGAAGCTCAAACCATCTCATTCGACCTGGAAATAGCCTTGGAGTGATATGACCTCAAGATTCTAATTGGATCAAGTAGCGCCCGTGTTAAGTTTTGCTGATAGCAGCTCATTTGACACCCCTAGCCACACCAATTTAATCCTCCGCGGGTAAATTTTTCAAGTCAAGTTAGGTCAGGTCAGGTCGGCATTATGTGAAGCTCAAAAAATTTTAGGCAAAATTTCTATAATTCATATAGTTTTTTTATATTCCAATAATACACTATTAATATTTCTCATCCTTTATGAAAAAAAATTAAATTTAAAAGTGAATTGATTATTCTGTGATGTCGGTTGAATTAATTATTTCAATGTACTATTGAAGGAACGAAATTTCACGAGCAAAAAATAATTAATTTGATTAATATTGGATAAACAACTTTGGGGCTTGGCTCGGCTCCAACAAAACAAACCTGAAATTTTCAGGCCGGGCTAGCCATGTCCCAAGGCCGAAAGTTTCGGGTTGGGCCATTTTTCAGGAGTAAGCCCGGACCGCCCGGCCCATTTACACCCCGACATGTAGCAACGTGAAGTTGTTGCCTACAGTTGGACGTAAAAGGGCTGGTCATCCGAGAGAGAAAGCGTCTGGCTTTCCCGACAACTTCCTTCAAGGAAGTTGAATGATGAAGACACTTCAAAGATCTCGATTAACCTCGTCGAATCCCCGTCTTATAACGCGATGTTCTGTCACCCCCAAACTGAGGTTGCAAGATGGGAATACGCATGACATGTCATTCCCACGCCCCGTTTACATTCGAGGATCCCAAGTGACGGCATACGTAATGTCTATACTTTTTCTTCGTTTTGGGTTCATTTTGGGAGGATGACACAACTATTCCTTGAATTTTGGTCCATTGTATAATGTCATTTCCGATCATTTAATTTTTTTATTGTAGTCTTTAGACTTTAGCCTAATGTGCAATCTCATCCTTGAATTTTTAATTTGTTTCATCCGATTCATGAACTTCCAATACATGTTTAGTTTAGTCCCGAACCATGTAAAAATGCTCAATATTGCATTTGAATTTGAATTAACGAAAAGATAACATAAGAAACTTTCATTTCAAGGACTAAATTTAACATTTACCAAAGTTTGAGGACTACATTGAACAAATTAAAAATCTAGAAACGACATTGCAGACTGAGGTAAAGTTCGTAGATCATATTAAATAAATTAAAAGTTCGGAGATGATATTGCACGTCAAGCCACAATTTAGAGACCGTTTATGTCATTGTTCCTATCCTTTGCACAGCAGGCGGCATGCATGTTGTGTTCTTGGTCCTTAAACAAGAAAGGCCCACGGACGCAGAGTCGACAGAGAAGTTTCATGTGCATGGCAAGATGGATGGAGGGAGCGTTTAATGCTGAAGTTGACCACCACGACTCATTTTTTCGTGTCCTTGAGGCAAAGGAAATGAGGGTTTGGCCCATCAGGGGCGTCATGGGGACAAGAGTATCATTACCAGTTGCATTGACGATGAAGATATCTTCTCTCTTCTCTCTCTCTCTCTCTCTCTCAAATTAGACAACTAGCTGTACAGTATTCTTTTTCCATTTTTAGAATTAAGGAAACGTGTGGAAGAGCAATGGCAATGGTGACAGATTGAGCTGTAGCTGGACCTTCGACTCGCAGACGAGTCCCTCTCTTCTCCAGTGGCAAAAACTCCTCTTCACCTCCACAAACTTTTGGGCCCGAAATGCAGGTCGAGCTTGTCAGCCTGAAGGACAATGAATCGCGCCAATCTTTTTCTTTCCTCCTCTTAATTTAAAAGAGTTCAATGTGAAATGTTGGCACGTAAAAGGCAAAGAAGTTGGTGTTTGGCATTTTTGTTATGTTACTTTTCACTTGTTTGGACCCCAAAGTTAGTATGTTAATATTTTGAAAAATGAATCCTCTTCTCATGAAAGGGGAAATCATTTTCCCCAAAGAGACACCATTGTGGTGCTACCAATGCAATACCAGTGAGCACCTCTCTCTCTCTCTCTCTCTCTCTCTCTCTCTCTCTCTCTCTCTCTCTCTCTCTCTCTCTCTCTCTCTCTCTCTCTCTCTCTCTCTCTCTCTCTCTCTCTCTCTCTCTCTCTCTCTCTCTCTCTCTCTCTCTCTCTCTCTCTCTCTCTCTCTCTCTCTCTCACACAGATATATACTTTCTCTCATTTTCATACTCAACTAGATAAGAAAAAAACATTGCTTTCCTTCGAAATAAAATTTTTTATGAAACAAACACAGAGTAACTATTTTTTTTTTTGCTTGCTTGTGTAAGATTCAGCCAAAGTAAGTATACATACTTATACACCAAAATTAAAATTGCTATTTAATTTTTAAAAATCATGAAAAAGAATTATATACATATTTAATTTGACTTCACTTCGTTCAAAAGTTCAAATTGAGTCATTCAACAACTGAGTATTATCTATTGTTTCTTTTAGCTCCAATTATTTAGTCTCGTGGATTGCTTGAAGCCTCCTCTCCATGCGTGACCATTATTACTTTGTTTCAGGGGGAAATATAGAACTGAATTATTTGTTCGGTATTCAAAACTAGAATCCAGATTAATCTCCAACTATGAATATGTACTATTAAACTCACATATTCCTTATCCATCCTCTAGAAGGCATAAGATTATGCTAAAAACTATACAAGCCTCCAAATACAAAATATTGTGATTAATTATGATCAAACAGAAACTTGAAATGACTCATCATTTATTGTTTACTACGTAAAACATTCACTAAAAATATTGTATAGCCGGTGAAAATTGAAAATAAGGACGAGGGCTTTTCTATTTGGTACATTGTCATGAGTTGAGAGTCCCACTCAACTCGAGGGTATAACAAAATTTATCAAATTCAAATTTGAGACAAGGTCAAATCATCTCAAACCTGCTTCGTTATCATCCTTGGCTACGTCATCTTCTTGCCGACTCCCGTATGGCTAGACTTGGAAACCTAAAGATTGGACCACGATTATATATTAAGATGTTAATTGAGTGGACACAATGTGATAAGGTTTAATGCATGGTTGGGCAAAGGTTTAAATTGGGGTTGACATCAGAGTGAGAACATAGATGGAGACTTCCCACTTGAGTTCCCCCTGTCGTATTCTTACAGCTACTTTTCCACAACAGCAATCAGAGCCAAGCCAACTAAAGATGTTGGCGACTTGCAAATACATGAAATAGTCAGGCCCTTTTGTCCTCGTGAGGGCTCAATCTTGATGCCAAGCCAAGATCCTAAACTTCAGAAACCAAATTGAGATGAAGTGAGAATGTCGTACAAGAAATTTCATCTACCAGAAGTTGGAATTAAATGAGCCAATAATATACAGAAACTAAATGAGCCAATAACATTTAGGCGCATGTTATAAGAGAAACAATCTCAAGTGTACAAGAATTTTGTTGAAAAGTATCCTGAGACACTTATTAAGCAATAAAAATAACATGATAATGAAATTTCTAATGCAATGATTATTTTTGTGATATGCATAATCAATATTTTGAAATTAAGTATTTCCTCATTACACATATTTAATAAATTTCTGGGAGCACTCATAACAGACCTAAATCTAAAGATAATGATTACGGAGTTTTAGGACTAAATGGTCATGGAGTTGAGAACTTAAAGAAATCTTTCAAATTCCATTCAGAGTTTCTTGTATCTTATTTCAAGTTATTTAGGTTTCCAAGTCTAGCTATATGCCGACCAAAAAAAAAGGTCTAGCTATACGGGAGTTGGCGAGAAGATGACGTAGCTAAGGATGATAACGAAGCAGGTTTGAGATGATTTGACCTTGTCTCAAATTTAAATTTGATAAATTTTGTTATACCCTCTTGTTGAGTGGGACTCTCAACTCAGGACAATGTACCAAATAGAAAAGCCATCGTCCTTATTTTCAATTTTCCCTGCTAGACAATATGTTTAGTAAATGATGAATCATTTCAAGTTTCTGTTTGATCATAATTAATCACAATATTTTGTATTTGGAGGTTTGTATAGTTTTGAGCATAATCTTATAACTTCTAGAGGATGGATAAGGAATATGTTAGTTTAATAGTACGTATTCATATTAGTACATATTCATATTCGGAGATTAATCTGGATTCTAGTTTTGAATACCGAACAAATAATTCAGTTCAATATTTCCCACTGAAACAAAGTTATAATGATCACGCATGGAAAGGAGGCTTCAAACAATCCACGAGACTAAATAATTGGAGCTAAAAGAAACAATAGATAATACTTAGTTGTCAAATAAGTCAATGGTTTAAACTTTTGAACGAAGTTAAGTCAAATTGAGTATGTATATAATTCTTTTTCATGATTTTTAAAAATTAAATAGCAATTTTAATTTTGCTGTAAAAGTATGTATACTTCTTACTTTGGCTGAATCTTACACAAACAAGCAAGCAAAATAGTTACTTAGAGTATGTTTGTTTCATAAAAAATTTTATGTCGAAGGAAAGCGATGCTTTTGCTTGTCTGGTTGAGTATGAAAATGAAAGTACTGTTTATTAGATATGTGTGTGTGAGAGAGAGAGAGAGAGAGAGAGAGAGAGAGAGAGATGCTCACCGGTATTGCATTGGTAGCACCACAATGGACCAATGGTGTCTCTTCCGGGAAAATGATTTCCCCTTTCATGAGAAGAGAATTCATTTTTTTTAAATGTTAGCATACTAACTTTGGTGTCCAAACAAGTGAAAAGTTCGAAAGTATTTTCCTGAAATAGTTTTACTCCATATAAATGCCCCCTTATTAACTTTCCTACCCAAACTTTCGATATTAAGAAAAGTACTACATATGAATATATATTATTGACATTGGTACATTTTGAGATGTTTGACGTGCGTCATGTTGGATAAAGTTCTAATTATAAAGACTTAAGATTATAAAACAAAATTGTATAAAACGTGTAGATAACTCGAGATAGAAATATAAGAAATTCTGAATGGAATTTGAAAGATTCCTTTAAGTTCTCAGCTCCATCACTATTTAGTCTTAGAACCTAGAACGACTATAGTTTCCGGTATTAGTCAAGTTCTCGACCTTATAAATATGATTTTCTTTATATGTAGTCTTGTTAACTAGTGATCTTGAAAAATTATTAAATTTGCATTGTGAGAAAATATTTGATTTTTAAAATATTGATTATGCGTATCACGACAAGAAATAATAAGCTAACCATACTGCGAAACATCCGAAGAAATGGTGGCTTTGTCACTTGGTGGGATTTCTAAAATGCCACCGAGTGAGATCCCTCAAATATGAAGGAAGAAAGAACAAAGGAAACATATATTATTGGGTTTGATTTGCTCGCATCACACCGAATGTAATTTAAATAAACAGTAATTTCCATGATTAAAAAATGGAAAAAACTTAAAGAAAAAAATTATCAAATTGCAAAAATTATTAGAATAAAAAAGGGTGACAAATCATCTCATATTATTTAGATTAGCATTGACCATTCATGTAATTTCATGTCATGATCAAAATATTCCAATGTCACGACAAAAGGTATCTTTACCAAAAAATTTAAGAAAGATTGTCAATTTTAAGTGGACCGCATTGTATTATGGCAAGTTCAATTTATGTTTAAGTTTCTCAAGAAATTCATATCATATTCGAGCCACTTTTCTTGGTGTGTCAGCAGTTGTGACCCCTAGAATGAATCAGTTTATATTCATTTTACTTCCTAACATCACAATGTAATTCGAATTTTTCTGTTAAGTATGAAAATCCGAATCAAGAAAGATAGTAAATTTATTTTTCCAAAAAAGGAGGTTAACTTGGATTTTAGTGTGCAAATGAAAGAGTTTGTGTCGTGTATCTAAACGAATAGAAAAACTTAAAAAATATTGGAAGTCCAATTTATCGATATTATCTGCGTATTGGATATTTAATATTCTTTAATTATGAATTCCTAAATAGCATTTACTTGATTTTGGACTACTATTCCACCATCTAAATTTTACTGTTAATGACCCCATGGATTTCTTTCTCTTGAATAATGTCACTGAATTTGTTTCTTTAAATATTGACCCATGCAAAAGCAATGACTTTCTATAGCAAATTAGAATCCGGTTGCCCAACATAAACAACATAAATGAACCGGAGAAGTTGCATTGGTGCTCATTGAGAGTGATGGTCCTTTTATGCAGTCGAAGTCCTATCATCACTGTTTCCTTCTCTTTATTGCAAGCGTCACCATATATCTTCCAACGAAATCTGAGGCGTTTAAGATTTGTGTCCCTCCTAACAACCGTTTGAATATCATTGGCTCATTTCTTTCGGGCCAATTCCATAAAAAAGCACGAACTTTAGGTGTTGTCCCAAATCAGGCCAGAACTTAAATTTGTCTTAAAAAAAAGCACGAACTTTAGGTGTTGTCCCAAATCTGACCCGAACTTTATTTGAGACAAAATGAAGTAAGTCTATTACAAATAGGCTTCACATCTCTATTTAACTATAAGATGCACATGCTTTTAATATCTCACTTTAAGGCAATTCAATCTTCTGCTTCCAACCCAGCTTTTGACATTGCAAACAGCTTGCCAATTGTTAATTGATCTAATGACCCTAGTTATGTGCCTCGTCCCCTGGAACTGAAGCTGATGAATTATTTTTCCCATGAGAATCATCTGTAAAATTCACCTCATTGGATGGTAGACTTAAATTTAACACTTTCTCCAAATACTCAAATGCAGCATCGTTTTGTTGTTTTGGATATTATTGCGGACATGGAAATGCCACGTCGGATGACTATGGAATGAGGGTTAACGGAGGGCCAAATTTGGGACACAAGTGAAAGTTTGTGTTTTTTTTTAGACAAAATAAAGTTCGGGCCAGATTTTGGATAATACCTAAAGTTCATGCTTTTTTTTAAACAAAATAAAGTTCGGGCCAGATTTGGGACAACACCTAAAGTTCATGCTTTTTTTTTAGACAAAATAAAGTTCGGGCTAGATTTTGGACAACACTTAAAATTCGTGCTTTTTTATGGAATTGGCCCCATTTTTTTCAAACATCCAATAGAGCGAAATGACTTAAATGACATACACTTCATCTTTCCATCAAGAGTAAGGCCTCTATAGCGACATCTTGAATGTCTTTTAATAATGCAAAAAAATTATCATCATGATTAAGGTGCATTTATTTCATAAAAAAATGAAGAATTTAATTTTTCTAAAAATAATCACTTATATCACTTATAAAAATGAATAAACAAAATCTACTTGAGTTGTCTACAAAAATATTTAGATATAAATTATTTTGAATAATAAAATTATTTTTCATTGGCTAATTATTTCAAGCAATACAAATAATTATTTTTAAAAAAATATTTTTCAAATTATTTATTTTTCATAAAATAAATAAAACCTAAATACCTTAGAGTCGGCGAAATGAGCACTTCCTCTTTTCCCCTCCTAGAATTAGTTGGCTTTCATCGCTAGCGGGGAAAAGTAGCTGGGAGATGCGACAGCTCAAGGGGTGGGAAGTCTCTCCTCTCCATCCATGTTTTTATTCTGATAGCAACCCCCATTTGTTTCAACTCAATTATATTTGTTCTCTCTCCCTTTTCCCAAATTATATCTAATCAATTGATATCTAAGTACACGCTTAGGGTGCGTTATAGTGAAAATTTCTATTTTTTTTGTTTTCAAGAATAAATTTGGAACAAAAATTCATTTGATAAATATTTTGTTTTGAAAAAAAAATATTTTGGAAATAGATTTGGAGTAGAATTGAGAAGTTTAAAAAAAAAAATTGATCATTTGTTCTCAGGAACAACTCTAGAATCAAACCAACCCATTTTTTTCTCTGTTCTCTGCTATTCTTCTTATTCTTCTTCCTTCTCTCTTCTTTTTCCATGGTCGTCGTTGCTGTCGCTACCATCATCCACCACAGTTGATCGCCAGTGACCAGTTGGGCAAGGTCCGGCGACCTCGCTAGAGGCTCACCCGGGCCTCCCCTGGCCATCGGCGAGCCTTACTTGGCTGGGCGAGGCTCGGCCGAGCCATGGCTGGGCGAGGTTTGACTTGGCCCACATCTAGCAAGGTCGAGCCTCGCGAGCAATTAAGTGAGCTCAGCCACGCTAGATCTGGGCAAGGCCGCTCACCCAACCAAGGCTCGGTTGAGCCTCACCGAGTTGCCGGCAAGGCTCAACCGATGAGGCGTGGCCTCACCGAGGGCCGATGACGCTTCAATGAGGTCGCCAGCCAGAGTTTGAAGAAGAAGAAGGGAAAGAAAAGAATAAAAGGAAAAAGTGATAAAATTAATAAAAAAATAAAATAAAATGATTTGGAGTAGATATTTTGAGGATGGTGCCAAATGTAATTATATTCCGAGAATAGAAATTTTAGACGTTACCAAATGCCTTAAACTATTCAGAAATTATTTCTGGGAGCAGAATAAAAAAAAATTCTAATCAGAAATTGTTCTCGGAAACAAAATGGTTATCAAACGCACCCTAAAACTCCAGTTGGTACATTTTGAGTCCAGCTATATTAGAGTTGGCGTGAAAATGATGTAGCTTGGCATGATTTGACAGTTTCTCAAATTCAAATCTGAAAATTTCCACTATAACCCCCGAGTTGAGATAATGTTTAGAGTTCTGACTGATGAGGAATTTTGACTCGACTCGTAACGACGTGCCAAGTGAAAAAATCCTTGTCCTCATTTATAATTTTTCTCCCACTATACAATTTTCATAGCGAATGTTTAACATAGTCAAAAATAAATGATAAATCATTTCAAGTTTCTCCATGTGTGTCTAATCATAATTAGTCACAATATTTTGTGTTTAGAGGTTTTATGAAGATGCGAATATAATCTCGTGCCTGCTATAGGACGAAAAACAAATTTTTTTGATTTGATAGTAAATATGCATATCAGCTAAAGAAGTCGCACAAACGTCTATCGTTGAAAGAAACAACCAAAAATACTTAGTAGTCCCATAGATTAATGAATTAGACTTGTGAGTAAAACTGGGTTCAATTAAATGCGTTAATATATTACAGATAATTGGGTAGATCTCACTAGAATTGTGCAGAGTAAGACATTTCAAAAATGTAATATTCAATACTCAAATTTGTATTCAAGATGGGGTACCCGCGAAGCTTTTGATTTCATCAGGTTCTCTCTAGCAACTTGACTTCCATCAGATGAACAACACCGAAACCGCCGTCATTTTAAAGAGAGAGAGAGAGAGAGAGAGAGAGAGAGGTGAATACAAGGTATCTACAATACCAATTTTATCACTAAGCAAAACATTAAATAATTCTCTAGGAGGTTGCAGGTAAAATGTGGTATCTAAACGATTCGCCATACCAACATTAGCAAGCATACTACCTGTAGGAAACTGGCTTTGTCTTCCCTGATTCTAAGATTAGGTCCATTCATGGTATTAGAGCCATAGTTTCGTTTTTGATAAGATCCGTTCCATGTGCTCAATAGGTTAATCCAGTGTTAAGAAGATCTCTTCACATCATGATTGAACCAGAAATACTGGAAGCATCCGTTTCTCTCGCCTCATCTCCATCTTCCTCAAACCTTTCAGATTTTCGTGTATCAAACACTTTTAAGATTGACTATCTTTATGAAGTCTCTCTTAGCGATGAAACCAAAATCTTTGAAACTCAACTTCCCCTTATGAACCCCTATTCCGCTTTTGCTAAACCCACCTCATCATTTTCTCCTATCCGCTCCATCCGACAACTCATTCGCCAAACTCCAAAGGAAGTAAAGGAGTACATCCAGTCCTCCAAATTCGATCAACATCCCATTCTTGCCACTGAAAATGAGTATTTTGTTACTCTTCAAATCCCATCAGAGTTTCCCAGGCAATGGACTCAATAGGGATATTCTCATGTCCATTATGGAGCTGTTCATCTTGCACTTACTTTTCATGGTCGAAAGGGCTTGCCGGTTGTGGCAAGAATCGCGTTATTGGATACTCGGTTTCTAGAATACCAACATACTTGTATTGGCACTATCCAAACCACTTTGAATGTTGGAACAATCTTTGTGACTTTATATCCAAACTTCAATATCGCTCTTTTAGACCCCCAATTACTTTCCTTTCTAAAAGTCCAGGTTTAGCTCACTGGAGCTCGTCAAACTGCTGACTCTATTGCAACAACACTGCACTACTAGATGGTTTATCGAGTGCGGAACCATGCTCTTGATCTGAATTTCACAATGGAAATGAAGATGTTCTATTCATCTTTATGTAGAATGATCAAGCATCCTGCATCCATGTTCCCAGACAAATCCCAAAAAAAAAGTTGGCCAAGTTCCTTCCAGAAACTTGGATTACCAACTATGAAAAGCTACACCAGAACAACAAGCCCTTCCAGTCTTCAGACTCTGAATTTGTCAGAAAGAAAGATGGCACTATCTCCATCAAATTTGGCAAGGAAAAGGAAGAAAGTCCTTCTATCTTCCAAACATTCTTCATGATTGAACCATGTATTCCTAAATCAATTTCCAAGCCAGATTCGAAAAAGCTTGTTCAATATTTCCATAGTAATGGAAACCCTGTCCATTACTACAAGGACTGGTATGGTCACTGCTTCTAGGGCCCTTTTTGTCAAAGCTCTTATTGCACAAACTCTCCCGACGAGGTAGACCCAAATGCAAGACCTCAACGGAAATATAAGAAGCCAAAGGATGCTATGTACCAAAGGTACTTGAACGGAGACTCCTCCGTTGATACTCTTAGTGAGTATGATAAATTCTAGTTTCTGGTTTCCTATGCTCCAACCCCACCACCAAAATTCACTGCTCCACCCTTCGTTTCACCAACTCCACCACTATCACCTCCTCCTCAAGAAAAGCCAACTATTTCTCCGTTTTATAAGCCAATCCTAAAGTGGGCGAAAAAGCATTCTTACCTACTCGAGGCTCCAAAAGAAACATCACCGAGTTCTTCCATCGCCATGTTCCACGAAACAGACTTTCCTCCTCTTGTTTGAGAAAGTTCAAAACTTTCATTCCCTACTCCAGAAGAATTCATTGACCCACAAGGAAGATATCGGCATGTTCCCAAGATACCTGCGCCCACTTCCTGTTGTTGAAGCCGTCCTGAATTGGCAATCAAAGACTCTTTTAGCACACAACAATGCATTCAAAACAATTAACTCCAAAATTGTAAATATACAACAAGATCTTCGAAGATATGATGAAACTTCCAAGAAAATGTTTCCGAACTTCCAAAAGAGGCTTCATGCCTTGGAATCCATACAACATTTGGGATATCATCATCTTGAAAGCCCCAAGGTGGAAATAGAAAAGCTCAAAAGGCAAATCCAACTCCTTGAAGAATGAAGGTTCAATCCTTTCAACCCATTTCCTACTACATTGCAGGTAGAACATTCGCCCTCTCCACCATCTCAAAATACGTCTATCTTTACTGCTCTCACAGAAGCTCCCATTAGACAAGATAAGATAGATGTTGTAGAGATGCGAAATCGCCCCAAAGAACAAAATCGAATAAGGAAAGAAAAGGGAAATGAGAAGATGTCTGAAGAATCCTCGCTTGTTATAAAAGAAAAACCAAACCAGATGATGCTATCGAATCTGTTGAAATCATTTTTTAGAGATCTAGGCAATCAGGAAGAACAGCCTGATCCTCAGCCTGATCCTATTACTTTAAAAGGCCAGATCTTATTTCCATAAGAATCGGTTTTTCTAGACAACTTGGAGACTGAGTCAGACTTGGTATCCTTCTTATCCTTTTCATCCTTCTCAATCTCTGCAATTGATTCCTTTCATATTGCACCAGTAACTTCATCAATATTCATGGCTGACCCTCTGGATCAAGATATGGAATCCAACCCTTCTAAACCAGAAGTTGTTCAACCAAACAATCCTTCCCAGAATGTGTCACCCTCCACCAAACAATTTTTTACTATTGATGATATTCCATATTCCAAATGGCCAGAAAGATTCGAAGAATTCCACACTTGGTTAAGTGCACAGGCCTTATCCAACCAGGATAAATATGACGTCCTTCTTAGTTTTGTTACAAGGTTTACAGGTAGCCTCAAACATTGGTGGCAATCGGTGACAGAATAAGACCAAGTTCAATTTCTGCTCTCACCTAACTTTAGCCATGCTATTACTCTCCTATACCATTTTTTCATTGGAAAACCATCTGACTTTCATGAGCTCAAAAGGAGAGATTTTTTAAAGAAAATGATCTCTCCAAAAAAGGCATCTCGATAAACATTATCGGGAAATGCTTAAGCTCTTCTATGATATTGGAGCTGATCCAAACTTGAAGCAAATTTTCCTTACTTCCATCCCCAAAGAATTATCCCAACAGGTTGAGAGATCTTTTCTCAACAGACAAAGAAGAATTGCGAACATTCCGTTGGGAGAAATACAACAAGAAATCCATTTGTGTCTTGATGTTTTGTACTTAAAGCGCCAAATGATCCAAACTTATCTCACAGATAATAGAGAACTTGATGGGGCCTATTCTCGCCAGAAGCTGAATATCAAATGTTCCAAACGAAACTGTGATGGTTCTTGTGGATAGTCTTCCAAGAAAAAAAAAACATTCCAAGAAATTCTAGATAAAAAAATCCAGACATGAATCTAAGCACTTCCGGAGAAAGAATAAATGGCGATACTTACGCAAAAGAAAAGATCGCTCAGGCCATAAGAAATCAACTCGATGCTTCATTTGCAATTAGAAGGGACATTTTGCCAAAAATTTCCCTCAAGCAAGAAAATTTCAGAATCATTTGATACATCATATAAAAATTGAAATTGGCATTTCGCTAGAAAATGATGATATCGAGTCTCTATTTTCTGCGGAAGAAGAATCGTCTGAACAAATTTTTTATGTCATTCCTTCCTATCAAACTCCCAGCGAGACTAATTCAGATTCAGACTCTGAAGACTTTTTTCACATATCCCTCACTTTTTTGGAACAAGACCCTGGCATATTTTCAAGTCAAATCCATTGTCCCAATTTTCTCATAAAAATCTTCACTTCAAAGTTTGCAAGCCTATCACTTTGTCATTGCAACATAGACACTGGTGCAAGTTCTTCAATTTTAGACACTAAAGTTCTTCCTAAAGAATATTGGACTTCTTGCGTCCGATATTTTAATTCTACTTCAGGAGATACTTTTTCTACAAATGTAAGAACTACCCCAGTAATTGTCCAGTTTTTTCCCCAGTATTCTATAACCACAAAAATCTTCGGATCCAGTCTTCCCAACAAAGATTTGATCATTAGTTGGGATATCATGACTCAGATTTCTCAGCTCCGTATCATTCTTGGAAAATGTCTTAAGTATAAGGACCAATTCTCCAAATTTGTCAATATCCAAAGACTTTTTTTCCATCCAAATGAATCTGTTAGATCCGATCATGCAAAAGCTGTTAGAATCCTGTTCAAAATCATATTCTGAATTCTCTCAAAAGTGTTCTCATCATTTATGGAAAAATCTGGAATTCTTTGTTCGCCTTCTCTTCAAGAAAAATGAAGACATCAATCCATCCAAGGCGAGTCATATGGGAATGAAGCCAGAACACCTGATCTCTGCTCAGAACGAATGCTCAAAATTATTGTAGCAATGCCTTATTGAAATCTCCAATTCTCAATGGGCTTGTAAAGCCTTTTATGTCAATAAGTGTGCCGAGTAAAACATAGGAAAAATGCGACTAGTAATAAACTACCAGCCTCTTAATCTCTTCCTTCAAGATGACAAATTCCCTTTACCTTCCAGAAATGCCCTCTTTACCAAATTATCAAAAGCCCATATTTACTCCAAATTTGATCTCAAAACTGGATTTTGGCAATTGGGCATCCATCTTGAAGATAGACCCAAAACAGGGTTCTGCATCCCGAACCAATATTTTCAATGGAAATTTCTTCTTTTTGGCCTAAAGGTGGCACCATCCCTATTCCAAAAGGTCATGTGTCGAATTTTTCAACCAATCTTGTCAAGTGCAGCAGTATATATTAATGATATTCTACTCTACAACCCTGATGAAGAATCCCACTGCCAACTTCTTGGGTAGTTTGCAGAAATCGTGAAAAAAAATAGGATTATACTTTCTCAAATAAAGATGAATATTGCTCAAATAGAAATTAAATTTCTTGGTATACACCTTAATAAATGGACATATTATCTAGGGCCACACATTGCTTAGGAATTGTTGAAATTTCCTGAAGAAAACTTCACGACAAAGCAAGTACAACAATTTCTTGGGATAATTAATTATCTCAGAGATTTTGTTCCAAACATTGCCAAATTACTGATCCCACTACAATCAATGCTGAAGAAGAATCCTCCACCTTGGGAAAAATCTCAAACTAAAGCAGTCGCTGAACTTAAGGAGATTATGCAGACTCTTCCTCCATTACAAATCCCATCAATAGGAAAGAGAATTCTCCAGACTGATGCTAGTGATGAATATTGAGCAGCCATCCTGTTCGAAGAAATTGATGATAAGAAACACCTATGTGCCTACAAAAGTGGAAAATTTTCTCAAGCTGAAATGCATTATCATTCCACTTCCAAAGAAATCTTGGCGGTAAAAAATGGAATCAAAAAGTTCAAATTACATCTCATCAGCCATCACTTTCTGGTCGAATTGGACATGGCATCTTTTCCTCAGATGACAAAGTTCAAACAGAAGCAGATTCCACATTCCCAACTACTTCGATGGGCTGAATGGTTTTCAAAATACTATTTTGAAACCAAACACATTGCTGGAAAGAAGAACGTGCTTGCTAACTTCTTGTCAAGACCAAAGGCACCAGTAGAAATTAAAATGTACATCATGAGGTGTGCTCTCCATACTCTTCATCACTATGAAAAGTATAAGATTGAAAGAATACGAGATTGGTCAAGCTGGCAATACCCTCAGGAGATTGTTAAACAAGTCCAGAATGACAGCCTCACTGAAAACATGGAAAACCTCATGTGGCAATGCCACAAAGATCCATTCAAACTCCATGGAGGTTCAATTCTTTATCCTTTTGGATTAAATTTAGACTATCCGTTCATACATCCTTTAATCTGGAAGGAAGAAGACTTCCTTGATTAGTTGCGATGGTTATTATGGTACTTAAGCAATAAGTACTTAATAGTTATTGAAATTCCAACTAGAATATTCATTGCTAACCTTACCAAGATATTGGACTCGATCGAAATATTGAAAATGAAAATGATAGAAATCTCTTAGCCTTCCTTAATTGGTTTTACCCTTCTACCCACTGGAAGCAACTCTTATAGCAAGAATTGAGAACTATCCAACCAAACCCTGAGGTCCACACTATTCTTTTTTTCCGATGCCCATGGGCTTTTGTAAAGAACAATGGCAGCATCACCAATGCTCGACAAATTATAGGTACCACATCCTATAAACCTCAACCGCATCTTACAGAAGCTCGGATTTACAAATCTTTTCTAGGACCTAGTGGTTGCTATGAACACCAGTATCGAAAACTCCAAAGAGTTTTGTGCTAGGAAAATAAAACCATTCCTGAAGATGTATGGAACTATAATGTATCCACTGCATGGGATCATTATAGCCTTACACCAAAAGCCCAGGAAGCACTCGAGGAATTCAAACAGGCTGCATCATCACAGGAGTAAGAAATGACAGACACAGATGACCCTGCGCAATCCTCTCAAGACCCATATGCACAATGGGGGGGTCCTCTTTCTCAAGACCCCTATGATCAAGGAATTTTGTCCTTATCCCTGGGCAAAGACACATCCTACTATGTTCAACCATCGAATTGGCCTTAGCCAAACATGCTTGCCGACACTACAAGGTCTTTCAGGAATCGAGAGGAAGCATCCTCATCAAACGAGACAAACATGAGGAACACCCAAATTCTCTCACCAGATTCACTTGCAGGAGTTGAGAAAAAATATAAAGAACATCTTCTGGCAAAAATGCATAGTTCTGATGACTTAGACTATGACTATAATGCTCGTGACGGACGAGACCGCTGACTATAGTATATCACTATAGCAAGTCATTGTAGCAGTAAGGTAGAGAAATCACTGTTCACTGCTACTGTTCATATCACCTAGAATAATTCTCTACCGAATTTTCCAGGAGCCTCTGTGTATTTTAGGACCCGTGAGCTTGGTCCTTGTATGTTTGTGACCTCCCAATGTCTATAAAAGGCAAGGAGGATGTAATGTGTTGGGCAGAGTCCCTTGAAGTAACGTGAGTGTTTTGTGTAAAACTCTCAATGGCTTTCTAAACTCCTCTTCTTCTCTAGCTTGGTAGGATCCTCTGAGAAATGTAGCTCGGATAGTTAGAAATGTTACCATCCTAGCATCTCTGAGTATCTCTAGGCTCTAAACTAAAGGTCAAAGTAGTTTTCTGCTAAAAGGCTGTCCCTGAATGGCTTGAACAAGAGATTTGCCCACAGTGGGAAGGCATACCTGCAGGAAACCGACTCTATTGAGGAAAAAGCCTAACTGGTAACTCTCTCTCTCTCTCTCTCTCTCTCTCTCTCTCTCTCTCTCTCTTCAAGTAGCTTGTTAAGCCTCATTTGGTTCAGCTTTTCTAAGGGGCTTTGAGCCTCCAAACCCCCTAAAGAAAAATATTAGGTTAAATGTCAATATTAGGAATGCTAAAAGCCCAAAGCAGGTCTGAGCATTTGGCATTTTGGAAATGCAAATCCACTTCTAATGCTCATTCGTTGACTTTTTTCTTTTTTCTTTTTTTTGTTTCAACCAATCATCTTCCCCCTAGCTGCCAAAGGTCGGCCAGTTATCGACAACCAGATCTGACCATCGGTCAGTCTCTTTTGAGGTCGTGTGAACCCAAATGACACCGCCTAGAGTCGCACGAATCCAAGCGACAACCCAGGCAATGCCTAAGGTCGCACCTCAGGCCGCCTCACCTGAGGTTCGCATGACCTCAGGCCATAAGATTTGGCCACTCAATGGCTAGATCTGGTTGTTCAAAGGCCAGATCTAGCCATCTAGTGGTTGGCCGATGGTGGGCCTACACTGGATTTAATTTTCAAAATTTAAAAAAAAAAATAGCAAAAGCCCTTTATAAATGTGGGTTTGACCAAACGACATTTATGCCAAAGCTCGTTTCTAATTATATATGAAGTTATAACTTACCAAACGGTGTAACATTTTGGAAAACTTCTTTACCCCAAAGGTATTTCCCCAAAATCGAATCAAACGAGCTCTAGTAACTTACGAATATTTTCTTTCAAATTCCTTGTTCATTAAAGTAGAAAAAGTTGATAACTTCCAAACTGTCGAAAAAATGCTGGTTTTTACCATGAAATTATTTTTAAGCTATCAATAAGTTATTGAGAAATCAAGTGATTGATAATTTTTTTTATTCTACAAACAGCTGACAACATTTTCAAAAACCTACTTATACGAAAAAGAAAAACATTTTCATATCTAATTCAAGATTACAAGCACGAAAACTAATCAAAGAACGATGTTTCCATAATTTAAAGTTAAATGCTTCAATTGCAAAACCATCTTCCACATCTATCATTTTTCCAGATGACTCAGGACCTAGGAATTCATATCTGTCAAGACAAATAAATGTGAAAATGGAGACTTTTTGAAACATACCAAACGTGTAGATTAGGGTTTGGTACAAAGAACTTTATCCTCCTATGGTCGGCTAGCCAAAAGACACAAGAAATGGCCTAGCCACCGAAGAAATAAATTGCAACTATATACAAGATATCTTTATAATTGGTTGATTTCGAATTGTTTGCCGTTAAAGTGGTCCTGCGTGCCTGGGCGGAGATAATACGAGTACAAAAAGAAATCAAATGCTCTAAAAAATGGCTTCATTAATTGACTCACGTTTTTTTGGGTTTTGCGAATTGCAGGTGGGGGTTGAATTCGGATCTCCATTAGGGTTTGGGTACCTTTACCATTGGGGTAAGTACACTATCAGTGCCAAAATTTGTGTACGACACTCACTTTGGTGCCAAAACTTTATTTTGGTCACTTAAGTGCTAAAACTTTTGAAAAACGATCATTTCAGTGCCAACACCGATCTAGTTGGCCGAAAATCCGACGTGACACTTTTTTATTAATTATTGAAGCTGATGTGGCTCGCCGAAGAGTACAGTCAGCATTTAAACAACAAAACGACGTCGTTTGGTGTCTCTCCCCCAATTTAGAACCCTAAATCCTCAAATTGAGAGAGAGAGAGAGAGAGCGAGAGAGAAGATAAGCCACCTAAATCTTCCCTCAGCCAGCGATAGGCCAGTCGCCATCCTCGACGACCCCCGCGCTCGGCGACCGCGGCTCCGACCCCGACCCCAATGACGGCTACTCGGCGGCCAAGTCGAAGGCCATGATCTAGCCGTTGCTCGGGGAGGCCGTCGACGAGTGCGCCACCCCCGATCTCTCCCTCTCCATCTTCGATCTCCCTAACAAGTGCCTAGCCTGCTCTTCCAGTACCTAGGCTCCGGCGACCGAAGCTGGTGCTCCCTTGTGTGCCGCCGCTAGCTCGCAATCGAAGGCCAGAGCCGCCAAAGGCTCGCCCTCCACGCCCACTCAGAGCTGCTGGACGCAGTCCCAACGCTATTCACGCAGTTCAACTCGGTCATGAAGCTCGCGCTCAAGTGCTACTGCAAGTCGTTGAGCATCGGCAACGACACGCTCATGCTGATCTCGCTCAAGTGCAGGAACCTCACGCACCGAGTGACGGCGGCCGAGCGAGCTAGGTCGGCGTTGGGCAAGGATCGGACAAAAAAACCATAATTCCATTCCCCAAATAAAAAATAAATAAAAAATCCTCAAATAAGTTGTACGGCGTCGTTTTTGTGAGGCCATCCACTTAGGACGGCAAAATGACGTCGTTTTCTTAAGGAGGACAGAAAACATCTTTTAAAAGCCATGTCGATTTTTTTTTTTAATATAAAAGCTACGTAATCATTTTGGCCGGAATCTCTCGCCGGTGGCACCAAAGTGATCGTTTTTTCTCCGATTTGGCACTTAAGTGATCCGACGAAAACTTTTGGCACTGATAGTGTACTTACCCCTTTACCATTTCAGATCTCTAGCTCTCCATCTCTTTCATGACCTCCTTTTAACCCAAGAATGGCACCTAGGTAAGATAATGTAATGAAGGAAGATGCACCCTCACATTTTGATAACGTAAGGTATCTTCAACCTTTATAATATCAAGGCTTCATCTGTTTCACAAAAAAATAAATAATTTGGAAAATATTTTTTTCTAATAATAATCACTTATATCGCTTATAAAGTATTTTCATTATCCACGAAGATATTTACACAAAAATTGTTGTCAATAATGAAAATATTTTTAATTAGCTAATTATTTTAAATGATATTAGTAATTATTTTTTGAAAAGGTATTTTTCAAACTATTTGTTCTTTGGGAAATAAACGAAATCTAAAGGTTGTGCACTTCTTCTTATGTACAACTTGGGAGACTTGGTGACTCTCATACATGAATTATGCAATTAGAGATTATTAGGCTAGCAAAGAAGTGAAAAATTGAATTTCTCAAAACCACAGGGGGAAGGTCCCGTTTGCATCCCCAAATTTGGTTAATTTTATGTGCTTGTTTTTTAGAACCAAGACCTTGCATTCGGTACAAGCATCTCCAAGGAAACATGCATTAAATGCTCTCATCGAGCCCATCTCTTCTAACTTATGCGGTGACAAATTTGCCACCACCCAAAATGGTCACAAGTACCTGTTTGAACCATCACTATCCTGAAGTTGTCGTGAAAAATTACCAAAATAATCATAAGCTTATTGTAATTTTATCAATTCACTACTAAACTTTTGACAATTATGTCAATTTCAATCCATCCAGCCATATTTGGTCGGCCCATGCTCACCTGGACATCGGCCATCCAACAGACACTAACATAGACAATTTTAATGATTTTTTCTCTCTTTTTCCTTTCCCCTTTTTTCCCCTTCTTCATTCTTCCTTTGGCTAGTCAGTTAGCGAGGCTTGCCCCCGCCGACCACTGGTGAGGGCGTGCCTTGCCCAACCATGGCAAGGCTGACGTCACCATTGTTGGGCAAGGCTCGTGGTTGCCATGGCTAGGCAACATCTCACCAATTCTACCGAGGCCAGCCTCATTGGCCAAAGGAAGAAGGAAGAAGGGGGAAAAAGAGAAAGAAAAAATTTTTAAAAAAAAATTGAAAAAGAGAAAATCTTGTCCATGTTAACATCCACATCAACGTCTGTCGGCCAAATTTGGTCAAATGGATTGAACTAGCATAATTGTAAAAGGATTAGGACTCAATTGGCCAAAAAACTATTTATGACTAAATTGACATAATGGCAATAGGTTTATGGCATTTTTTTTTTTTGGTAATTCTCCCAATGTTGACGAGATGTAGATCAAGATAATTACAAAAAAAAAAAACTCATTAATATATTGTATGGATGTTAATTTAATTCTAAACATTTTAAATTACCTTTTGACGATTTTGTTAATATAATCATCCCAATCAATTTTGATTGGAAATCACTAACGTGACAATCCGGTCAATACCAGTCATCTTATGTGGTACAGCCAACACTGACGCTAACGATTTTTATAATTTTCAAAAAAAAATTCTAAAATGTTTTTTTTTATTTTCTTTTCCTTTCCTTTTCTCTTTTTTCCCCTTTTTTCCTTGTCAATCATCTAGCCTTGACAACCTTGTAGGCCATAAGAGGGTCCCCCTCCCTAGATCTAGGAAAAGTCAACCTCATCAAGCTCGGGCAAGGCTTGACCTCACTAGTCATCGTCGATGCCCAGCAACCGACAGAGGAAAATAGGGGGAAAAAAGAAAAGGAAATGAAAAAATTGTAAAAATTGTCTACTTTAGCGTTGGTCATTCCATGTAAGTCAGCCAATGCACATGTAATCAATTTTATGCCAACATTAACCCATAGGACTACATTAGTAAATCATCAAAGATTTAGGACTAAATTATCCAAATTAAAAATTTATAATTAAATTGTCATATGTACAATAACTTTATAACTTTTGAGCACCACCTATATGTGCTTAACTGCTTATACTCTTCAAGTGAATATGTAAGACGTACATCATTTGCTCCTCCTTTCTATGGGACCCCAAGTTTGAGGACCTCACAACCCGAGTTCCCGATCAAAACAAGCTGAAAATTAAATTTCAAAAGATTTATATATATATGGATTGCAGTCAAGTATCTATCATTTCAATTAGTGGAATCGGGTGTTAAATCCTTCATTTAAATTCGCAATATTCCTTTTCAGTCAAATTTTTTCTAAGTTTCCCGGTCCAGATGGACCTCTTATGCTGCTGCCACATAAATTTATGGCTTACCACTTAAAGCAATTTCAAGTTGAAAGAATTGATTGTATTTCATTACTAGCTATCTCCTTGATTGTAAAATTTTATAGTGAATGAGGTGAGGTGCCGACAGAGGAGAATAGTGGTACATAAAAAGTCATTATTTCCGACAAAAGGAAAGAAACCAATTAGCGAATCTTATGCGGACTTTGACACTTTTGACCTTACTTCCAATCATTTGATCAGGTGATTTACAAACATAATGTTCGACTTTACTAAAATGCACACACGAATGCACGAAAAAGTATCGTATAGACTCAATCTATATAAGCTAACTCCATCATAGCTATAATATGATCAATGGTTATAATATTGTCGGTCTTTATAGATAGTAAGCTAACAAAATGGATTTCTTCCATTTCCTCTGATCGTGCTATTCGCTTGTCTCCTACCATCGACACACTTTTCGCCGTGATAATTAGCATCTAAGAAAAAGTTTCCAGAATTGACAACGGTCGGGAGAGACGAATTACGCAGAATAGCACATTCATGGAAAGAAGCTATGTAACAGCATTATTTACCAATTGCATGAGACAAGGATGTTAGAACAGCGCCTAGGTGAAGCGAAAATGTAAATGACCGGGTATGGGGACGGAGCCGTGAACTGTATTCTTGACTTGTTTCTCAAATCAATCCAAATCAATCTGCCCATGAATAAGTATCAGCTTAAGACAAGAATCCTAGATACGAGTGTTACAAGAGTGTTACATCACCTCACAGCGTCGCATCGTGTCAGCAAGAATCCCCATCGTTTTAGTGTAAGAAACAAGGTTCATATTGTTGTTATTATCATTACTATTGTTATTATTTTGCTCGCCAGTCTTAATCTTTCTTTCTTTTTCTTTTTTTTGGTCGTACGTCAGCATTAAAGTTGACAAATGCAATAATTATATCTATGGATGCCCCACTAGAGAAGGAAATTTCTAATTATCACAACCACAAAATCTTATGGACTCTTGACCAAAAAATAATAGTACCCTTCTAGTATAGAAGTTAATTTCACTTCCGTATTCATTCTCATCAAAAGAGGTGAAGTGCCCATAGGGGAGGTAAAGTGCACATCTCCTGATGAGGTGGCACAAGTGCATAAAATTGACTATCGAAAGATTCATGAAGTATGCTATAAATTTATAAATAGATTAGTGCAAACATTTGTGGGTGATCCTGATTTGGAATAGTATATATGGGTGATCAATCATATCTAGTCTCTAATTCCAAACTGTTCGAAGCTTAAAATCTACCTCATGATCAACGGAACTCCTGATACTTGGAAAATGTTGTTTCAAATTATTTTAGGGCACCTTATAGTTTTATCAGTTTTCATATGGAAGTATTACATACACATTAACGACATCTTTTTGTCGTGAAAATTAAAGCTAATATAGCAGAGTCTACATTATTTATTTATTTGTCAATGGGAATATCTTTTCGAGCACAATACAAAGTCATAAAATTGTCGATCGAATTCAAATATAAATAAGTGACAAGATATCATGTAGTCTAGAAAGAGCATTAACTTGTGCATACTTTTCCTTTCTTATATACATTCCACCTTTAAATTGTAGCTCCAATAGGTAGCGTTCATGTTCTTAAATCATTTGCATTCTCTCTCAATGTTTTGTATTTGGAAAGAATTGTTTTTAATTATTTGGGAAGAGAGAAAATAAGGAGAAAATTGAATGAAAAAAGAAAACAATGTTTCCAAATTAAAGAGAAAATCGCATTGAAAGTGAGGAAATTAATTCCTTTTTAACTTTTGAATTGGCATTTTTAATACCATTTGAAGGAAAAAGGAATGTAAAACTTTTAGTTTCAAATTTTGCACTTTTTCCATTCACTTCCATTCCTAATATTCCTCTTCATCAAAACAAGACCAAAATAATATATTCGTACCCCTCCTCATTTTATTTGGGGAAAAAGTTGCAAAAAATCTTAAACTATACTCACTACGATATATTTACCCTAAACTTTTTCTATGACACCAAAAATTCCAACTTAGTATTTGTGTGATGCATTTATCTTTACTCAAAATTCTATTAATGAGGATTGTTAAAGATGTCGGAAAAAGCAACTAGTATTAACATGACATTCACGTGATTTAAGTGAAATAAAAACGATATTATTTTGATCGAAAAATCATTCATCAATATATCTCATACTTACAAGTTTGAAGTTTTTTGTATTACAAGAAAAAATTTATGATAAATATGTTATAGTGGGTATAGTTTGAGATTGTTGATATCACAAAAAAATTCAAAACAAATGTATTGTAGTGATTAAAATTTAGATTTTTGGTAATTTTTTTTTTCTTTTTTCCTCTTTAATTTCTCTTCTACCTACCAAAGTAAATTTTAATTGGCAATACCTACCAAGGTAAAATGTGCATAGCCCGATCGTGCACGGCAGCTCAGATGACTCAATTCATTTCATCCGCCCTCTCCTCTTGTCACCTAACACCTTGGAGGAGTGTGTGATCCAGGTAAGAACGCAAATTCTCCTGCGTGACGATACATTGAATCGCTGGACACGAGACAGGTTCGTCCTCATTTTACTCGTCCCGTGCCCATTTAGCTGAGATGGGTACATACACCTTTTTCTGCTGATATGAAAAACAGACAAGGGTCCTCTCCCCGATGCTGTGGGCAAACCTCTGCAAAAATTATCGGACCCCCTTATGTACGAGCTACTGTGAGGACTGATGAGTAATTATCAGCATTTATTGGGCATCCATATCGGTCATTTAAACTTTCAATTGTTTAGTTTTAAGATTATTATTAAGAAAAATTATAAATTAATATATCGAAAATAAATTCATATCAAATTACTTTAATCCCGAATTGGCATACGTGTAATAAATTTACCCTCCATTAATTTTTGCTAAATTTCATCGACAGTCAACGCACGTATCAACCACTGGGGGTTCGCCCCAGTGGCCACCCTTCCAACTTGGAAGAGGGAGGTGAAGGATTCAAATCCCCACCTTCTCAGGGGGGATTGGGGGTGGGAACGATTTCATTCCAGGAGTGGGTTTCGACTCCCACGCCCTGCAAGGAAGCAGGGCAAAAGAGCGAGTGTTAGAGTAGGATTAGAATAGGACCGATCAAAAAAAAAAAACGCACATATCAATTTGGAGCTTTACCCCTCTATTTGACACAAGTACATCGGTTTGTAATTTTTCGAGATATTAATTCAACTTAGCGGACACTAACATAAATTTATCACGAGTGTATCAAATTAGGTTTTTTAACGGTCAAATAATTGATTTATGATAAATTTATCATAAGTACACTAGTTTAGAATTTTCCGTGATATTAATAATTTACTTTTCATCCGGCCCAATAACTACATAGTAAATTAGCCCATTGCAAGACCAGAAGTACCAATTACCGTATGATCCAAAGCAAAGGGCCGAAAGCATAGAAAGAAAGAAGGGAAAGAAGCTCTAGGGCAACCAGTAGAGATCTTAACAGGCTGTGATCATCTCGTAGTTATGAGATATCAATCCATGGGGATGCATCATGCATGGACATACCATTATAAAGAGGCTGCAACATGTCATCTTTACCGGCTTGTTGGTTCTTTTTCTTTTCTTTTTTCTTTTGTGGTTTTTAGCCAAAATCGTCATTTTAGTAGTTGAGAAGCGCAAAGTGTGAAATCAAGACGTGCAAAATAGAAACCAAAAAGAAAGGAGTGGAGATGCATGGGGCTAAATTAGGCAGGAAGCAATTAAGGTACCTACTTGGTGGTTGGTCCCATACCCTTGCCACACGATGTTCATGATTCTCCCTCTGCTTTCTTTCTTGTTGAATATTTTATACTTTTAAGACTCTACTTATTTTGTGATGAATGAATGATTTAAAAAATATATTCCTAAAAATGATCAACTGTATGGTTTGTAATACTTAATCAATGAAAAATATTTTTATTATTGATAACAATTTATATCTAGATATTTTTGTCAACGAGAAAAATATTTTTATTCACTCATTTCTGTAAATGATATAAATAATCATTTTTAGAAAGATATTTTTCAAATTATTCATTTTTCACGAAAAAGAATAGAGCCTAAGAATCATGTCGAGTATATATGTCCCTAAAACCACAATTTTTTTTGTTTCATTCATTAATTTTAGTTCTCTCCTCTTCAATCATTTTCTTATTTGTCTTGATCTTTGAATCCTAGCGAAAAAATAGCCAACGTTTCAAATCTGTCTTAAATCTATCCTGAACCCTTTAGCATAGTTTCTGAGAAGGAATTATCCATTAGACTCCTTCCCCAATACCAAATGTGCCTCGACTTTTACTTTCTGTAATTGGGTAAGCTTTTTCTCATGCCACCCCTTTTCTTTCTTTTATCATCTTTTAAATTCGAAAATACTTATAAGGCTTTATATTGACAATTTATATTTTAGTATAACATTCTTAATGTATTTTTGATTTTAAAAAAAATTCAAAAGTAGGTTTTCTTAAAAGAAAATATGACCTTAACAAGAATCTTGTAAATAAACAACGCAAAAGGGCAAAATGGGTAATTAAATTGTAGATTTAAAAGGGAATCTAATTTTGGGACAGATTTGATAAGAGCTCGAAAGGAGAGGATTTATCTTGATAATCTAAGAAGGTAGGGGTGAAATTGAAAATAAAGAAAATTTGAGGATTTTTATTGCAATTTGGCCTTATGTTTATGATGAACCTAATCACACAATTCTGTGTTCTTTCCGGTGGTAAAGCACCTAGCCAATTTGTGTAGCCAGCATTAATCATCCGGCCTCCGTTTCCTACTTCATAGGCATAAGTATCAACGAAATATGACATTGTTTACAACAACAACAAAAGTCTAGTTATCTCATAAAATAACCTAATTCCCTTTTCTTTTCTTTTTTAAAAAGCCTTAACTTTAGGTTTAATTCCAAATTTGCTCAGAATATTTTTTGTTTAAAAAAAACCCAAACTTTACGTCCAATTCCAAATTTACTTCAAACATTTTTATGTCTTAGGAAAAAACCCTAAACTTTAAGTTCAGTCCTAAATGTGCGTCAAATTTTGATTAGACTACAAAACATCGCCAACTTCCAATCTACACCGAAATCTACCCTGATGTTCTGGTCCCAACTTGACATGGTATTTCCATATCAATTACAAATCCACATCAACGAGATAACATAGAAAATTATCTAAAAAATGAAACCTTTTTAGGATATGGAAAATAAGGACAACTAAAAATGTTTCTTTAACGGAGGGCTAATCAAGACAGATGTGGGACCGGAGTAAATATTGATGATTTTTATCTTAGACAAAAAAATGTTCGAGATAGTTTTGAGACTCGATCTAAAGTTGGGTTTTTCATTAGACAAAAAAAAAAGTTCGAGGTAGAATTGAGACTAGATTTAAAGTTGGAGGATTTTTTTTAGGGAATTAGGCCCTCATAAAATTGACTATAGTTGTGAAAAATGTGTTACTTCACACTGGTAGAGATGATCATGGTTCGGTGTCCTACTGGCTGGGTCAGGCCTCGAAATGCAACTAAGCAAATTTTAGCAAGATATTTCTTTAACTAGGAGGAATTTAAGCAAGGATTTTGTTATGCTCCATGTTTGCTCTCCCCACACTTTGCTCCTCGTCATCATGTATGCGTCCTAATTGATTGCCCAAAGGTGGATAGAGTTAAGCAACCGCAAAAAAGGGTTTTACATGTGATATGAAATGGGAACTATTAGCCCACATGAGGTTTGCAAATAGGCGATTGTCTGAATTATCTTGAATGTAATAATTTAGGAGGATTATAGTAGATGAAGAAATGACTAAGAATATTCTAGGTCATGCGTATTGGTATCAGTTTCTTGTTGTGCCTTCGATAGATTCGAAGTTCATGACATTATAATTCTTCAATGTGGTGAGGACATGTTGGTGTCCTAATTGATTGCCGGCTAGCAAGGCGGAAACGGTTTTTCATGTGATATGAAATCAAAATTATTAATTCCGCATGAGATTTTTGAATAGGTGATTGTCCGAATTATTTTGAATGTAATATTTTAGGAAGATTATACTAGATGAAGAAATGATTAAGAATCTTCTTGATTTTGCGTATTGGTGTCGGTTTCTAGTTGCGCCTTTGATAGATTCGAAATTCATGACATTAGATTTCTTCGATACGGTAAGGAAACGTTGGTATACTAATTGATTGCCCCAACCGTTTCGATTCTGACTTGGGAACTGCACGTCCTTAGAGAAAATGACCGATTCCTACACAAGAAAATTTTTACCTTGTTATCTTCTCGTTTTCAGTAAGATTGGAAAGTTGTTTGCCATGGCCTATTTCTTTTTTTTCCGTGTTTAGTGTTCAAATCATGTGCAATGGCTACTCCTATTATGACCTTTGGACTGAGCGAAGGTGGTTTAATTCAAAGAATAAACTTACGTACGTTAATCTTTCTTAGAGGCATTATGACCCACAAAGGGATTTTCAACCCCTCACGCGACAAATCAGTGTGGTTCGGTCCAATACAGTCTAATCCAGGCAAATAGCCGAAACATGAATCACGTTATATAGAGCAGGTGTGACACTCAAGCATCTTGAACACTTATAAAATCAAGAATCATGCTACTAAATGCTCCTTTTCTTGCACCTTGTGAGAAAAAAATTTTATATTTCGTTCCCTACTCTATGTATTATTTACTTAAACTTCCATTATAATGTGATGTAGGGAGTGTCTTGAAAAAGGGCTACTATTTTTTTTTTTAGGTAATAGTCAAGTTTGTGCATTGGGTCGACTCGAGGTAGAAGAACAATTCAATTCATTCGAAAGTAATGAACCATATTCATATATAGACTATAAAGGCATAGCACTAACTTAGTTCAATCTCATATTCAATTGAAAATGGTATTAACACATGATGTATTAACGAGTCGAAAATTCGAAAGAACACGTGGTCCACGCGCATATACTTTGTATGGAAAATACTTTTGAGAACCAGCTACTGCCACACTTGATTAAATGTTCACTTATACTGACCGTCCTAGCTCCAGGACTAATGAATTTCTTATGGATGGCAACCTACCACCAAATAACAACTTTTTGCAATTAAGCAAAGGCTGTGGGCCAAAATGATAATAGTAAGAATGACCATAGTAATGAAGGACGTTCCTTTCTTCATGTTCCCAACCAGGAGTAATTAATATAGGTGGAGACTCCCTGCCCATCTCTCCAGCTGTGCAGGTAAACAGGCCGGTAGACGAACAAGAACGCATTGGATGTACATTCAAAAACCACGTGCTTTCGGTCTCCTCTCATTGATGAATGAACCGTCCTTGTTGTCGAACCGTAGGCTAGAAAGACTCTTTTCTTTTCTTTTCTTCCATATTATGAAAATCAGTGATAACAATGAGCGATAGGAACTGATTGTGAGATTTAACTGCATTTATTGAACTTCGCTTGGATATTTTTGGACCTTCTAAGTGGGTGGATACGGAAGGGGGGCTGAATAAAGATTATTGTTGACTTTTTTAGACTTTTGAAACTCTTAAAAAGATGGGAGATTGAGGCCAAACCAAGAAAATTAAGACCAGAAAGCGTTCTTCACTTTTACCCAATATACTTCAAGACCGTGTTTCTTCTCAGGAGTATACTTCCATCTGGGACCCGTTGTACCCGGCCTCTCGTTTGTTTAAATACTGCCTCTTCTCAACTAGCTCGGCAGTGTATAATTTGGTGTTTGCTGGTTTTGAAAAGAGCACGCAGAAGAAAAAGAAGACCCAGGAGCAGCTGCAACAGAAACAGTTTGAGAAGGAAGAGTCTGAGACTCTGCCACAGCTCAGTTCAGAATGGTTGCTCCCCTGTCTGCCTGGCCTTGGGAAAACTTGGGAATTTTCAAGGTAATAAAAAGGGCATCAAGAGGCCCTTTTTTTTCTTTTGAATTTCACCACTTAAACACTCTCGATCATGCAATCCTTAAAGTTTGGTTGATCCATATAGAATATCCAGTCATAAGCTCTGCGGGCATTGTATTAGTTAAAAGTTCTTGCCAATTAGTATCATTGCTCAAGTTGCTACTTTTGAAACCTTTTTTCTGTTTGGGGTGTGATTAGTACTTGCTCTATGGACCTTTCCTTGCGCAAGTGCTGTACTCAAGGATGGGTGAAGACACTGCAAAGAGCAGCTGGTGCCTACATCTTCTCATTATCTGGGGACTTAGATCTTTCACTCATGTGCTCTTTGGCTCTTTTGGTAACATGCTGTTCCTGAATCTAAGCCGCCGGATCATCAAGCAAGGTGTAGATTTCAAACAGATAGACAGGGAATGGGACTGGTAAGATTTCTGATGTGGGATCTTACTTCTGCATGTATCTGTGTGCCTATCTATGTGAGAGAGAATTTTTAGTAATCTCTCTCTCCGTTTTTGTTCTTTTGGGTTTATTTTGCTAGGGATAATTTTTTGATTCTTCAAGCTTTCGTGGCTTCCATGGCCTACTACATCTTCCCAATACTGGCGGACCTTCCTCTTTGGAACGCAAGAGGCCTCATCACAGTCCTAATGCTTCATATAGGAGCTTCAGAGCCCCTCTATTATTGGGTGCACCGACATTTCCATGGGAAATACTTATTCACTAATTACCACTCATTGCACCATGAATCTGCAGTCCCCCAGTCTTTTACAGGTGAGATAAAGTAATCTGATCCCATGAAATTTGTGAGAGATTGCTCAGTATATTCATGCCTGCATATTAATTGGTACAATTCATCCGCTGCAGCTGGACATGCAACATTTTTGGAGCATCTCATATTGACCATAATTGCTGGAATTCCAATATTGGGGTCTGTTTGGCTGGGACATGGATCGCTAAGCCTCGTCTATGGCTATTTGGTCATGTTTGATTTTCTGAGATGCTTGGGGCATTGTAATGTCGAATTCATTCCTTATCGCATCTTCGAGATACTTCCCTTCCTTCGATATCTCATTTATACCCCCACGTAAGTTAGATTAGACTGCCAATCTGCATATTGGACATGTTTATCATGATTCGGTCCTTAACTTCAGTACTTTCTGTTATAGTCAATTACTCCTCCTTTTTTAGCCCAATAAAGAAGCTTTAACATTCGTTAGCCTTATATAACCCTGAAAAGGTGAAACAAATTGCACTTTTACGAGCCCTTAAGTTATAATTGTTGCCAATATGGCAACTTTGAATTCAAGCTTTTGAATGTTCTCCATTCTATTAGAAGCCTTTCACCTGCGTTGTTAGGTTATGCAGTTAATACATTTACATCTTTGAAGAAGCTTCTTTGCACAGATGAGGTAGTTGCAATAAAAGGGTTTGCTAATCAATCAAAATTTGAATAAAAGAAGACAATTTAGTTTATATTTTAAGCAACTACAGTTTAAATGTTTCTGCCTTAGTTATAACGCAAATGTGTTTTCTTTTTGGCTGCTGATTGTGCAGATACCATAGCCTCCATCATACGGAGATGGACACAAACTTCTGCCTCTTTATGCCCCTTTTTGATGCAGTTGGGAAGACACTAAATAGCAAATCATGGCAACTTCAAAAGGAAATAAATGCTGAATGTGGTAGGTCTGAAGATTTTTTCGCTTATTGATATTTTAAAATATTACTTAATTAGTAACACCCCTGTCCAGATTGATAATTGATGAAGAAATTTTAACTGCATAACTTAAGCTCAATAAGACTTTCAATCAGAGCTCTATTCATCACAAGGCGATCATCACTCTGTCTCCGGCACATTTCAGTTGCTATCTTTGCATGTGCAAGACATGATAGTACTATTTATCGGGTGCCCCCAGGAACGAAGAGTTAACTTAAAATAATTGAGTTCTCATTGCTGCAGGAAAAAGGAGGGTCATCCCAGACTTTGTTTTCCTGGCTCATGTTGTGGACCTAACGTCTTCAATGCACGCCCCCTTTGTATACAGATCATTAGCATCGTTGCCGTACAGCACTCCTTTCTTCATGTTACCATTCATGCCCATTGCCTTCATGGTGATGCTGGCGATGTGGGCTTGGGCTAAGACTTTTGTGATCTCTTTCTACAACCTAAGAGGCCGTCTGCACCATACGTGGGCAGTGCCAAGATTTGGATTTCAGGTACATTTCATAGTCGTGGAGCGATGAATAATATAGCAATTTGCTCTAACTTTCTCTGTCGTGCCGAAATTTCATGGATAAGGCTAAAATGGAAACTATTTCCTTTTTTTGCAGTACTTCTTACCATTTGCAGCTGCTGGCATTAACAAGCAGATAGAGGAGGCTATTTTAGATGCTGATAAATTAGGCGTTAAGGTCATCAGTTTGGCTGCATTAAACAAGGTGGTTATTTCTTTCCTCTTCCATCTTTATCTTGACTGATTTTCCTCTGCAAGGTTATTGCTGGAATTACAATCAACATCCACCATCCATATGCTTGATTCTGCAATAACATTAATGGAGTGTGGACCATATAGGCTTTGAGAAGTTTCTTGAAAAGCATGCTGTCTTGGATTTCAATCTATTCTATCATCTGCATGAGGACCCCAACAATTGACAACTCTTTCTAGCGTATGTCTCGGAGGTCTCGATCTATTGTATTATCTGCATGGGGACCACCACAATTGGCAACTTTTCTAGTGTTAAGAAGATGTCCTATCTATATGATAGCAAATTTCTTTACCAACCAACCCCATGACTAGTTTTTACTGTGAGAGCCAAAACATTCTTGAAAAGGTCGAAAACACCTAACTCCTTTACGGTTCTGCTTTGCCAAATCACGAGTAAGGACTGTTAGAATTACAAATAGCTGCCATAAGTCGTAAAAATAAGCATTGAATGTCCATTAGTAGAACGTACCTGCCGTTGCTGGCTCACTCTACTAATTTCAAAAGCGCCCAACAGGATAAATAGTGATTTTTTTCTGTTTTTCCTAGGAATCAAATGATTATGAATCCTCTCTGGCTGCTTTTGTTTTAAGATGTAGGTCCTTTAGAGAAACAGATGATAATTTGCCGTTGCATTGGTAATGATTGCTTTTTCACCTTTTCAAAATCTCTCTGCAGAATGAAGCACTTAATGGAGGAGGGACATTGTTTGTCAACAAGCACCCGAACCTCAAAGTCCGTGTCGTCCATGGAAATACCTTAACAGCGGCGGTGATTCTCAATGATCTCCCTAAAGATGTCAAAGAAGTGTTTTTGACTGGTGCCACCTCCAAGCTCGGGAGGGCCATTGCTCTCTATCTTTGTCGAAGGAGAGTACGAGTCCTTGTAAGTGCAGTATATTTCTCTCAAATTGCACTAACTGGTCTAGATCTTGATTGGAAACGACAGCGGTAATACATTTGGAGATCTGGTTTAGATTCAGGACTATAGGATTGAAAAGAGTTCAACATCGATGTCTTCACCTTATGATTCTAAACCAGCAGGTCGAGACATCCAATGCTTGTGCACACTATGCTTACAGATTGTTCCATATGATGCAGATGCTAACTCTCTCGACAGAAAGATTTGAGAAAATCAAGAAGGAAGCGCCAGCCGATTGTCAGAACTACCTTGTGCGAGTAACAAAGTACCAAGCAGCTAGGACTTGCAAGGTATGTCAAATTAAAACAGTTAATACTATAACCTAGCAGTTTCAATCTTCCTCTTACGCCATGAACGATGAGCATCGGACATCTTCTGATAAACTGTGGTTAATCTGTGGCGCAAATCTTAGACATGGATAGTTGGGAAATGGATCACGCCAAGAGAGCAGAGTTGGGCCCCTCCAGGAGCACGTTTCCATCAATTTGTGGTGCCACCGATTTTGCCATTCAGAAGAGACTGCACATACGGTGATCTCGCAGCTATGAGACTACCGGATGATGTCCAAGGACTCGGAAGTTGCGAGGTAAGTTGATGCTAATGTTCCTTAGGAAACTCATGATGCTTGAGCTTTCTAGAGAACGATCATAATAGTGTGATTAGCATCTTTCGAACTCTCCACGAAAAAAATAGTTGCATTCCTTATAGCTTGGGTTTGTTGTCAGACAATTCATGTGGACTGCATGTCTCACATACACTGCTCAATTCGCTTGTATTCCTAATCACTGAAACAAAGATGAAGTACTGATCCTTGTGTATGTATTGCTGAATTGTTGTTTTCGTGTGATGTTGGAACAGTACACCATGGACAGAGGAGTGGTTCATGCGTGCCATGCAGGTGGAGTGGTGCATTCCCTGGAAGGATGGACTCATCACGAGGTCGGCGCCATCGATGTTGACAGGATTGATCTGGTGTGGAACACCGCTTTAAAACACGGATTGAAGCCGGTATCGACCAGCTAACAACCTCATCTCGTAAAAGTAACTTGATAAGCTGAGGAAGCACTGGCTGGCGTCGGCAGGAGCTCCTCCTTTTCACTTTTTTTTAGCTTCTTGGGCCCTAAAAGAAAGTCGTAAGACGACAGATGTGCATTCGTATAAATTGAACCTTCGGCTGTTGTGCCAGATACTAATATTATGTAAACCAAGGTTAATTGCGTATGAACATGTGGTGTTTTCTTTCTTTTTGGTCGGAATCAATTAGAATCAAGCCGCCCTCATGTTCCTGGCTGCAAGTGCGATGGATGAGCGAATGACCGATCACTTGACGACACATCCGTCAAATGACCGAAGTTCAATCTATCAGTTGGGCCATCTTAATCAGACATAACCCACTTCAAAACAGAGAGTTTAGATCCACATCATCAATTCCTTTCGTTAAAGAAGCGGTAAATGAAAGGGAAAGCCACAGATAAAACTCATGCACTTCGTCAAAATCAAGAACAGTTAAAAATACTTCACGCAGCTGAATTAGACGTCACCTCCGATTGCACCAATTCCTGGCACACCCACTAACTCCAAACTACTCTGAAAAGACCATTCGAAGCTGTGCGGGACTCGCTGAAGTACCTGTCCAATTGAGAGTTCACAGGCTTGAAAAAGAATATGAGATGCGGTGAGATAGATGGTTGGGGACACTTCGACATTGGGACGTGGCTGGTTTGTCTCCACGAACTATGGCACTGGACGTGGACGAGCCAACGGGATGTTCATCGGTCTGATAGGGATTGCAAGTGAATCGACCATCCCGTTTCCAACGTTGGAAGTGAACTGACAAATTGATGGACCGCGTTTTCATTGTATTAATTGCATCCCTGAAATTACGCCGACCAACTTGTTGCGCACAGCAGAATAGGATAACCCCAACCTTGTCCGTTCAAGATTACACCTAGTGGTGGATACTTCCTCTCTCCTTTCTGTGGGAGCTTCTGTTGGTGCTAGCAGTATTACTTTAAAGGAAGTGAATAGGTGATCTTGAAAAAAAAAAAAAACTTGACAATTAAATGCGGAAATAAAAAAAATTAAGTTGAATATTATCAAACTCGAGTGAAATCTGAGTTTGAATGTCGATTTCACTAGTGCCAGGGTTTGAATATTGACAGAAATATGATGATATTAATCGGTATGCAAAAGTCTATCAAAAATAACAAATAAGAGTTTTGAGATAGAGGAAATTGCACACAGAATTTATAATGGTTCGATTTAGAGTAAAATTATATCTACTCTTCTAAGCTGACAGTCTATTGACTAGATTTTACTAGTCAATCAATAAAGGTTCACAAAAATGAGTGATTGATCTCAAAATATCACATAGTTATTATCTCAATACCTTTGAAAGATTTATACTTTGTGGCTCACAAAAAATGAGTAAGTTTGAAACTCTTATGAACTTTGAAATTTTTTATTTTGGATTTCTTTAATCTCTTCGGTACTTTAATCTCCTTCTATACTCTTTCATTTCCAATCAACCTGTTTAATAGTCTTTAGATGATCATTCTTCAATCAACTCGCTGGACAAAATGTGCACAAAAGATTAAGTAACTGTTGAGAGATAAGATCTGAATTTCCGTTGATTTGAAAGCCCATACAAGCAAATCTCCAATTTGCATAAATAAAGTTTTCAGTTATAAGGATAGTAGCTTGTCTTCAAATCAAAGATGCCTTGTGCAATGATTTTGTTGTGAGACAATATTTAAGATTAAAGATTAATCAATATTTTTTATAGTGGAAATCCAAGCCAAATCACCAGCTGTGTCTAAAGTAAGTCTGAGACTACCTTGAGTTAAATGCCCTTGGAGGGTACTTGAAAATGCTAACATTTCTCAATTGGGCTCCAAAAAATATATCGCGTTTGCCCAAGAGCCTTTTGGGCAGCCTTTGGAGGTCCAAAGGCTCTTGCAAATGTGTTGTGTGAAAATTTTTATTTTCAAACTGATTAGTTGTTTTGTGCTTTGATAATTTAGGGCGCGTTTAGTAACACTTCTGTTCCCTGGAATAATTTCTAAACAGAAATGTTTTTTTTAAATTCTATTCCCAATAATAATTTCTAAGTATTTTAAGTCGGTTGGTAACTATTTAAAATTTCAATTCCGGAATTAAATTGCATTTGACACTTTGTGCTCAAAATTTTTACTTCAAATCATTTTTTTTAATTTTTAAATAATTTTATATCTCTTTTTCTTTATTATTCTTTTCTTTTTTTTCCTTTCTTTCTCTTCTTCTTCTTCTTCAAGTTGCCAGTCGCCGGCTTTGGGATGACCGACAATCGGCCAAACGAGGGCCGGTGACCTCACCAGAGCGTCACCGGCCCTCAGCGAGGCCATACCTCGTCGGTCGAGCCTTGCCAGCAGTTGGGTGAGACTCAGCCAAGCCATGGTTGGGCAAGCGGCCTTGCCCAGATCTGGCGAGGCTGAGCTCGCCTAGCCATGGCTCGACCGAGCCTCAATAGGGCTGGGTGAGCCTCGCCGGTGGCTGGGCTCACCTTCGGCAAGCTTGCCAAACCAGTTGCCGGCGATCGGTGGCAGATGGTGGACAATAATGGATGGCAAAGGCGACGGTGGCGACGGTGGCAACAGATGAAGAAGAAGAAAGATGAAAGAAGAACAAGAAAAAAGAAAAAGAAAAGAGAGAAAATAAGTTATTTGATTCTAGAATTGTTCCCAAGAATAAAGAATTAACTTTTTTTTTACTTCTCGATTTTAAATTTGTTCCCAAAAATAAAAATTTTACCAAACGAATTTTTGTTTGAATTTATTTTCAAAAATAAAATAATAGAAATTATTAGCGTTTGGCAAGTTAGCAAACAAAGCCTTAGTCTTACGAGCACCTTTTCTACTGCCGCGAAACCTTAAAGTCATATTTATTTATACAACTAAATTAATGGAGGCTCCCGGCGTTAATTTTCTTCCACAGGTGTTCACCTATTGCGTGCCCGTTGATCCCCGATCCCATCATCATCGGAAAAACCAGAGGAAAACCCCTGTTTTCTGGCAGCCGCTCGCACCTCTACCTCTCCCCTCTCTCTCTCTCTCTCTCTCTCTCTCTCTCCCCCACGTGTCACTCGGCACTTGAAATGGTTCTCTTTGACCGCCACGTGTGCTCCTCTTTCACCAACCGAGCACCGCCCAGCGACAACGGCTTTTGCATGGAGACGACCAAGCGGTTGTGATGTTCCATGTTTGAGCTTCGAAGATGGAGAAGAAAGCGTCGCTAGGAGTTCTAAAGAAGAGACCCACGAAGCGAAGCAAGAGGAGGGGTTTGCTGAGTTATCTCAGGAACAACTCTTACATGTTCGCCCCCTTGATCTCTCGTTCCAGTTCTCATCTTTACTCGCAAAAGACTCTGCTTTTTTCTGATACTGGTGAGTGATTCTGTGTCCAGGCCATGAAATTGAACTCCTCTTTGTAATAATTATCATTGCTATGGGTTGTTTATGTCTTGTCATTTCTTGAAAAGGGGGGAGAGCAAGAGAAGAAAATGAAAGGAGCTTGGTGGAGAATATAGGAGAGTACTTGAAGTCCGATTCTTACATGTATGCGCCGTTTGTAGACATTGAAGAGAGTAAACATGCCGCCGCAGGTACTACAGATTACCCTTTTGTGATTTCCTTCAAGAGTTATGAAAGCCTCGTTGTTGTTTTCTTGGGGTAGTCTGTTCAATTGGGTGCTGAATTTGTAAAAAATCAATTGGTGCATATTGTTAAGGGATTTAAGTTTTTGCGTGGTTTGTTGAGTTTTGCTGCTAAAGCAATCCTTTGTAAAGCAGAAGTTGTTAGGGTGCTCAAATTTTGTACCAATGCGATCGGTGCATCCATGATGTGGTTCTAGAGGATGAATTGGCTGTGCATAGCGACGCATGCCTGAATTTGGTACTTTTGCTTTAAATTGACCGTGCCTAACAGATCAAACAAAAGACTACTAGCATGATTTGGTTTCAATAAATTAATGAAATGGTGCACATGCAATCCACCCTTATTATGGACTCTGCCATGGTTTGGAGTTTCAATTACTTTGGAAGGATTTTGGGCCCTATAGTTTCTGTATCTTAAATTAAGAGCAACTTGGCTTGATGCCTAGTGCAGTTAAGGTCCATTACACTTTTGACGCGTCTTTGAGTTAGGCGTATGAGGTTATCAGGACAGGGTGAGACAGGATTCAAAAGGCTTAGGCAGATTTGAACAGGCTTCATTGCAAGATGGCATGTTTATGTTTGTGAATGCGCCATGGCCACTGTAGCTTGTAATTGAGAATTCAATCATGCCATTGGAGAGTGTTTTGTGAATCTGTGATTGCTAAAGTCCCTTTGTGTAATTGGGTTAGTATTATATTTACTTTTCATGCATTTTAGCTGACATTTTTGTGCATGTTTGTTCTGAAATTAGCTCTGTGAAGTGATTCCCTCAAATTGTCAAATTGTTGCGACAGTCGAAGTCTACCAGAGCTACATGTTTCTGTTTCTTGTCATTGCATTTGCATTGTTGGCACGTAATATTTAATCCTAGACACAGCATGGAAGTTGGCCGTGTTTATTCTGATAGCACTGGTTGACATAACTTCTAAAAAATAGAGTGCCCTTGTGGAAGTGTTGGAGGTCGAATATTTTAAACTGCTGGAGTTCACTGAGTGAGAAAACTACAATGTTAAGTGGGTTAACAAGACATGGCCATGAGAAAGCAGTTAACAAAAGAAATGTCAGCTTGATTTTTTGTCATTGCATTTTCATTCCTTTTAATTTTTTGAACTTGCTGAGCTTTCGAGCATGATGAGTGTCACTCTAATAACCGGCTCGATTCTTTGCTATATCATGCCTTTTACTGCCTGCCTTCTTGATTTCTCAAAGAATGTTTTATGAGCGTAAGTTTTCAAATAGCTTCGTCGTTGCAGGTCCAATCTGCCAACTTGAGAGGGCATTTCTTGTATCCTCAGCGAGGAAAACGACAATGGACGACCAGTCGACAAATCAGTCGGCAAGTCTAATTGTAGAGAACCACGTCTCCAATGATGACCGCCCCGAGATTAGTCTTACAGGCCATAGTTTCGGGCAAAGGGAGACGGTTAAGCACATGGTGTACCAGAACTGCCGCAAGTCTACGGTGTCAGGTTGTACCCAGCATTACTTAAATCGAGTCATTTCGGTATTTCTCATATATGACAGAAGGCCAAATGCTAGAAGCTAGTAACGTATCAAATGATTTTTAATAATTCTTGTTTGATTATGTGGTTCCAGAAAAACAGAGGCTGAATAAAGAGTTCAGGAAAGTTGTCATCGACTAAAGGGCGGTCTTTGAGTGCTGTGTTCGACGACAGAGGAAAGCTTTTCTTTTCTGGTACAACCCAAAATCCCTCTTCCGTGTGCTGTTTCTGTTTTTTTTTTCTCTTTTTTTTGGCCAGGTTAGAGTTCTAGTGATTGTGCATGGGATATATATGTTTTTATGTTTTCTTCAAGTTCCACGGTACAAGCAACGTGTACATTTGGTTTAGGTGTATTCAACTATCGTCGTTCTTACAACAAATGTTCTTAATTGAGCTAGGTTAACTTTGAGACCGAGAAGACAAATGTGGATTGCACATTTTGAACGCCTTTGAATACTAATGTATTTTGAGGGAGTTTTTGGAACGGAACCACTAAATTGATAGGTGCGGTCGCTCCTAATTTATCAAAAGAACTGGCGGTATCATTTTTTTGTGACTTGGGAGTTTTTTCAACTGGCGTCATTTGTCACTCGGATGCCGACTCTGGTTTGATGTCCGAACGCGCATGACGGAAGAACATCTCATCAACTAAATCTTGGCCGGATGCTGGACATTTTCTGTCGTTTCGGTCCCCCTTACAAGATCTTGTCTGTATCGTCCAAATCAAGAATGCATTTTGGCTGGATGTGATCTGAGTTTTATCTAATTGAGCAAGTCAAAACAGTGTACAGATGATTTGCGTGCTGATACATAACAGGAAAGATGACATTGTTTTGCATATAGTTGGTGACTGCCTGTCTTGGAGGATAGATGAGCTGTGATGGAACTTGACGCGTTTTTACACGATGGGAAAAGTGGGACACGTATATTCCTGTCAATTTGTGATGTCATGAAGCAAGGGCAGCAACTTAGGAGAATAGCATAGCTGGATCTATTAAAATAAGTCATAAATTTATTTCTTAACCTATATTGATGCTCGATTAAAAAATATATGTATTTGATGGGTTGAGTTGTTGTATAGATTAATCACATTCAGTAAATCCAAATATAAAATGGTTTAATTTGGGTGTTAAATGAGTTAATAATTGATTTAGATATAATATACTTTCATAACTCTTTCTTTCTAGATTTCACTCGATCTCATATTCGCTAATCCCACGGTTCCACCTCAAATCAAAATTATCCTAATTGGATTAAATATCATTCGAGTTGGGTCGAGTATAGATAATTAAATTTATATAGTATGGAAATGGGTCATTAAGGGTAATATGAGTCAAATTTGACGATCCAATCTAAATTCGATCCGATTCACCTATTTATTAATTCTATATATAGCCCATATAGCTCAAAATTAAGGACATACACATGGCCACTTGTTCCCTTTCGACAAATAAAAGAACGGCCCAAAGTTAAGGACGTACACACGGCCACATGTTTCCTTATGACACATAAAATAGCAATTGAGAGATCGAGAGATGGTTATCTAAATTCGATCCGATTCACCTATTTAATAAGTCTATATATAGCCCATATAGCCCAAAATTTAAGGATGTACACATGGCCACTTGTTCCCTTTCGACAAATAAAAGCACGGCCCAAAATTAAGGACGTACACACGGCCACATGTTTCCTTATGACACATAAAATCGCAATTGAGAGATCGAGAGATGGTTTGATGTCAAAGCTCAATCAATCAAACCCATGCATGCACGTGCGTAGCACTTAATCCGACCCCCACCAAATTGCATCTCTCTCTCTCTCTCTCCCTCTCTCTTCTGTACATCCCTCATGCGAATAGAATAATAGCAATAACAACATGAAGAGAAAGGACAAGGTGATGGACCGGTAGAACAGTAGTAACCATGGATCCGATTCTCAATCGACGCAGATTAATTTCATAGTTCGATCTTTAGACCCCGCATCTCACGGCAAATGCCGGGATCATTGTTGCCCTCAAACCTTAATGTGGAGCTTAGCTAGGCCGTTTCATTGGCCTATTTCGACCTGGGAAAAGACCCCCATTGTCTAGATATGACCCGGGCATGCACCCGCGGACTAAAGCCGAGAGTGACATATTAGTCAAAATTTAATCATAGGAAATTAAAACAAACCTTTCGACTATGCAGGTTCTAACTTTAGCTGGTACGGTACCTGTGTTTCTAGGTCTTTATTGAAACAACCTTTGCACTCTGCAGGTTCTAACTTTAGCTGGTACGGTACTTGTGTTTCTAGGTCTTTAGTACAGAAAACTATCATAATAAACTGAATCGTGTGGAGAAAATAACTCCAGCTTAAATAGTTCGTGCCAACAAAATATGTTATTTAATCTCGTGATATCACATCAACAAAAAGAGTTGCCAGGAAATTATTGGAAATTATAATTAAATTTTCAAATTTTTAAATTGGTAAAATGGAGTCTTTGTAATCATCGTAGCTTTATGTTTCTTCATTTGCCGAGCGCTAAGGCACTATACCCGCAGAGCAATTTTCGGCAGAAGCAATTGACCGATACCTTTTCCAGAAAAGCTGTTATTTAGATTGTACGAAAGATACACACTTAATCGCATTACCTGTACAAGTTCTAGAAATCCGATAAGATTTACCCCTCGAAGAATCTTTTTGAATTGTTCCAGTTACCCTCTGATCGCCTCAACTTGACAAACCATCTCGATGAGTTGGCTATGGGACATGACCGAACTAGTAACATCTCTCAAAATTCAAAAATCCAAACACGGGTCGCTATAACGTCGCGTAATAGAGAAGCATCATTAGTTTGGCGATACCGTGATAACATGATGCATGCTACTTTATTTAAGTCGAGAACGGCCCTAGCTGGCTTTTTTTGCAAGCTGGTCTCCACGACTCGACTTCTTTTTCCTTTTGCCACATATAAGAATGAGCAGTTGCAATTTGGGCTTATCATTTGTCTCTTTCAAAGTATGGTGGGCGTTCATGCTCGACCGATCGGTCCATTTCCATGCATCAAGCAAGCAACCACCCCACGTCTAGCCTACTTAGATAATCTCTTACGTCAGAAATTATTGTTTTCAAGGAGAAACATGAGAAGACAAGACCTAAGTTAATGACAGCTTCAGAAATATAATCATCCCATTTAATATATGAACAAATGTTTGTATAACGGAGAAAATTGTCCAAAAAATCTTAAATATGTTGTACGGGAATCAATTCAATCCTAAATTTTCAACTTGACTAATTTACTTCTAAATCTTTTGATGATTTGCCTATCAATTTTAGCCAAAAGATCATAACTTTACTTTAGTGAGCTCGGTTGCTTTAGCATGTAGGACTAGGCAAAATATTTTGGACCAAAGCAATGAACATGGCATGATACCATGTTGGTCGATCTTCATCATCTTTTACTGAGTGGAAGACCCTTGATTAAGTATGGTCGGAAAGACCTATTGATTTTTCCAAATTATGAGTATTCGGATGTTCTACGTATGCTCATGCAAGTAATGTTAAACTTAAACCAAATGTGATACATGAGGTGAAAGGCTACCAGCAGTGGTGCACTAATCTTAGATCATCTAATTTTCTAATCAGCAAACACGTGATCTTCAACAAGACTACAATGCTTTGACAAAGGAGTTCTGAGAAACAACCAGTGAAGCAGACAAATCATGGTGTTAGTAATAAGGTGGAACTTCAAGTTGGAGACTCTAGAGATCTCGAAGGTAATAGAGGCTAATACTGCAGATGAGGCTGCAATTTCTAAAGTCGGTGATATTGATCAACCAGCGAAATCGTAGTACATAATGGTCGCGGGTAGATAGAGAAGTAAGATCAAACCACCAATACATTATAATTATAAAAATATTGCTTATATATTGACTGTAGGTGATGAGGTGGGGACAAATGAGCATTCGTCTTACTTCGAGGCGATGACTAGTACTGAATCATCACACTAGTTAAGGGTTATGAGCAAAGAAATGAAATCACTCTATCAAAATCACACATGGGAGATGGTCAAAGTACCAAAGAGCTAGAAAATTATTAGAAGCAAGTGGGTCTACAAACGGAAGGAGGGCACTCCGTGTTGAGGCCGCTAGATATAAGGTGAGACTTGTTGAGAAAAGATATACACTACGAGAGGGCATTGTCTATAATGAGGTTTTGTCTCATGTGATAAGACATATTTCTATTCGTGTATTATTTGCCTTAGTTGCTACACAGGATCTCGAATGAAAATAGCTAGATGTGAAAATGACACTTCTTCACAATGAGCTGAAGGAGCAAATTTACATGAGATAGCTAGAAGGATTTGCTATTATGGGTAAGGAACACTATGTTTTCTTATTGAATAAATCTTTATATAGGCTGAAACAATCTTCTAAGCAATGATATAAGGGTTTTGATGCAAAGTCAAATGGATAGTTGTATTTTACTTTAGAAGATTAAAGGATGGGTCATTGATGTATATGTTATTGTATGTTGATGGCAAGTTGATAGCAACTAAAAATACGTCTAGTGTTGAAGTGATGAAGAGACAATTAAGTGATGGTAGGTGTTGCAAAGAAAATATTGGGTATAGAGATTTTGTGCGATTGGATTAAAACAATTTTACGTTTATCTCAAAAGAAATATATTGAAAAGATTGTAGCACGTTTTAACATGCAGTCGGCAAAATTTATTAGCACACATCTAGCAAAACAATTTAAACTTTTCACTATAAATTGAGATGTTTTTTATTCTTGTGCAGTGGGTAATATTATGAATATTATAGTATGCATTAGGCCTAATATTTCTCTATTTGTGAGCATAGTTAATTGTTATAACGTCATGATAAAAATCATTAGGAAAATGTGAAGTGGATCCTCATATAGTAGATGGGACAACAAACATTAGTATAGTATACAGGAGGGGCGATTGGCAATGAGACCATAGGAAATGTGGATTTGGATCACGCCAATGAACTCGATGAGTGCAAGTCTTTAGCAAGGTATGTGTTTATTTTAACAAGTGGTGCACTAAGTTGGAAGGCATCCTTACAAGACCGCGCTGCCTTGTCTTCGATCGAGTCAAAGTATATGACACTGACTTTTATAGCGAAGTAGATGATATGGCTAAGGCTCTTAGACTTTAGGTGAGAGAAGAAAAGTATTGATATTTATTGTGACAATCAATGTGCAATATATATGTCTTATAATTTAATTCATCACAAGCAAATGAAGCATATTGACGGATATCATTTCATTTGCGATGTCTTGACAAAGAATAAGGTTGTTGTGTAAAACATTGCTACAACATAGAACCCCACAGACATGTTGACTAAGCTTATTCCTTTGATGAAGTTTAAGCTCTACTTGAGCTCAGTTGGTGTCTGTAGAGAGTGAATGGCCGTCGAGATATTGAAAAAGTTAGCATGGATGATGAGTATAATAAATTAATTTCAAACATCGAGCCAAAATGAAAAATTATTAAAATATATCTCGATTTTAAGTTGTCGTATAAAATCCAACTCGACGTGAATCGGGAAATCCTCCCACCGTTGCTGTATGTGCAAAGCAAGGAATTCACCTTCGTCCATAATTAGGAGAGGACGATCGGCGAACCCTTCAAAGAATATCAAAATTGGATGTTTCCTTCAAGGATTGACCAATTTCAATGCTTGTGGGCACATATTTTTATTTAACATATTAAGTTATCATGTGTGGGCTTGTCAGAAAAAAGGACACTTGTGATTTGTGTGGCTGTCGGCGTGCAAGTTTCTTCAAATCGCGTGGTGCGTGACTTCTTTTATGGGCATACAGAGGAGCTCATGTTTCAGCCTCAAGTGAGTTTATTTTTCTTGTTAGCCACGTGAAGAGCTCATACCAACGTTATTGATATGTGTTTTGAGCTTTACGTCCAATTGAGTTGCTTATTTGTAAATATTGTGAATTTGAGCTTGATCCAAAGGTGATAAGCATTCGATCGTGTAAGCAATTATAACTCTAATTCTCCAATAATTAGTAGTTTATTTACTCCTATCTCTCCACATGGAGTATGTATCAATATTCAGATCAAATCACATATATCGCATATGTCTTTTATTGTTCTTCGTTTGTTTCTCAAGTGATTTCGTGTCTATTTTAATTATAAGATCCTATCGACTTCCACATTTGTTTGTTAAAATGTTTAATAGAGAATGTTGTTGAAACATAAGGCGATGAAACATGTTAGTACCACTTGTTTACAATTATGTACTTTTTTTATTTAACAGACAAATAGTTTGGTATTATCCTTTCTTGTAACAGGTTTAGAGGAAACATAGTTACAGACATATGTATGCCATCCTCAAGTATTAATCTGAAATGTCACTGAGAATTACCAAGACATGACCAGACAAAGGACAAAAGGCATCTTAATGCCAATCTAAGTTCATAGCAATAGCTGGAGCAGATTAGGCCAGATCTAAAGCAAGGAACAGTCCATTGCTTTTGCTTATTAAGATGCAAAAGCCTCTTGCTTAAAATGGGGGCAACGCTACAATTACTTCCCAACTTGTCTTTGAACTTTATAGGAAGGTAACATGGGCACCGAGATCAAGAACAGTGCTTGGATCCGCATATCGAATCGCTAGTCAAAAAGGCCTGCTTTCGTTCATTAGGTTGTCCTTCTCTCCAGTTAGGGCGGGATTAAAGAAAAAGAAGATAATAATGTCCAGGCTTGTGGGATAAGCTCAAAGGTCGGTACGAGAGCGAAGTCTAGCATCAGAAATCCTAGCGACTGTTCCTCGACAAGGGCTTTGGTTTCTCCATCCACAGACAGGAAAAGGACGTTTATCGTACAGATTTAGGTTAATGATTACTGATCAATTTCCATGATCATTCGTTAATAATGGGTTCCAGATGGATATTTCAATTATAGGATCGGTTTCGTTTCTTTAGTTTTCTGTTTGTTAACTGTCATCACGGTAAAATATTTCTCGAATTGCGCAGGGATGAAGTGAGAATGGTCTCTCATTCAAAGGAGTTGCCTCCATCGGCATCCACATCCGCCAATAGCACATTTCTTCATTTGAGTTTGATATTAAGTGATAATTTTTCAGTTCGTGCTTAAATAACATGAAAATGATATGGCCAAGAAGTAAACAATGATAATAGAAATAATATCTTTAACAACAGTGCCTTTGCAAACACTAGTTAATTAATCGGTTAAGATATGTATACAATCTCTTGTGCAATAACCATTCTACATAACAATTTAAACTAGTGCTCTCCAGGATGGGGCTGCAGCATAATTGCGCAACAATGTGGTCATTATTTCGTCACCAATGGGTTGAAACTTGTCAAGCGTGTTCACAATTCGTTACCCTTCTATCTATTTCTATTTCGATAAAAACTACCAGTTCACGACCCTGAGTTTGAGGTCCTCACCCCACAACCACGACATCTATGGTCACGAGCCCCCTTGTTTCGTTCACAGGGACGGGCTACAAAGGCAGTCACGACCGTGGCGATGGTTGGTATGTGTCATTCAGCTTAATACAAGCTAGAGTTTGAAAAGAGAGAGACAAAGACAAAAGAGTCGAGGCTAGAGACTACATAGCGATAGTGATCGAGTTAGGTTTAAGTCGGGTCAAGTCGGTTGGGCCATACTGGGTTTGGAGGAGAGAGACCGGGGAAACTGCAGAGGTGCGATCGGGACTAAGGCAAAACGGAATCGCAACGCGATCACATGAAAGGAACAGGAGATTTGGGGTGCGGACCGGGGCAGAGGATCCACACCGAAAGGAAGCGGGGGCTTTTACTAATTCCACCACAACTTTTGCGAGGGAAGGAGAGAGAGAGAGAGAGAGAGAGAGGAGAGACGTCAATGAAATTTAATGCTCCTCTCCCCAAAAAATTTGGCACCATGATTGAAGGGGAGTAGGGGGCTGTAAACCTTTGCGTAGGCAGGGGCGGGGCCCATCCATGTGTGCACATGCCATGCCCCCGCTGCTGTTCGCGTGCGCGCACGAGCACGGCCACCAAACTTGCGGCCCCTTTTGCCCAATTTCGAACGCGCGGCAGGTCATCGCGTGCGCTCCCATCCATGCTACAGTGCTCAGCTTCCGCTATTTCCGGGCAATAGCCATTCAAAACCATCTTTTACACGGCTCACGTGGAGGCTGACGCCTGCAGGAGGAGGGGCAGAGTGTGCGAGAAGAAGGTGTTTGATACTATAAAAACAACTTTAAATTATGCTCATTGTCATATAAACATCTTCAACTTTTTTTTTTTTGTGTAGTAAAAAATCTTAAATTTACTTATTGCGACATTAATACTCCAATCTAAATCCCAAGCTTATATCAATGTAATAAATATATCTTAGATATAATTGAAAGAGATGATATACATGTCATACATGCAAAAAAAAAAAAATTGAGGTGTATTTCTATTCTAGTAGACAAGTTTAAGATTTTTTTGACAAAAAAATGGTTGGGTTATTGGTAATAATCTATGGTTTTTTTTTGGTATTTGCGCAAAAGAAAAGGAAACGAAATAAGGGGACAAAGAAAGAGGAAAAAGGGGAAAAGTTAATCTGGACCATCCGATATTTCCTTTTCAGGCTAATTTGGGTTACTGCTTGCTTGGGAGTGCTTGTTCATTGGAGCTCGTACACTCAACCACGCCACTATTAGTTTTTGCTGGCCCTGGGTAACCCACATTTAGTGTCGCCAAAGACTGGCGGTAAGATCATGACGGCATGACTTTAGATTACATTTGACAATTAGGATAAAATTCAAAATATGATAAAATTTATCCCATCATACGTATGGTGCTTACTCAAGATAGGATAAAATTGAATATAAGAGCAATAGCGCTAGGATAAAATTATCCCATGAAAAATATGAGATAAATATTGATAAGACTTTTAACATTCATAATAAGAAAGTTATTTTTTTCAAACAACAAACTTTTTCAATAAATAAAATTAGAATTATATTTCCATATAAACAATAGTTGAATTATAATATAAGAATTCAATATTTGCAAATTACAAATTTTAGGTATTTCAATATTTTAGGTATATTAGTACAGTTTATTATTTAATAAAATTTTATTAGAAAATTATGAAAGGGGAAAAAAAGTAATAAAAAGGAAATAATTTTAAAAAAAGTGGAAAAAAAGGTAAATAAAAATAAAGTAGCAAGAGTGTCGGAAGAGATTTTTACTATCTCTATTTGTGAACTTTTATGTTCATTTCACTAATATGTCATTTTATCCAAAACAATATACATGATATGATGTAAATATATCCCACTTTATTACTATGATTTATTAGAAAAGGGATAGGATATAATGAGATCTTTGAAATTTATATTATATTATATCATATCCAATCCTATCAGGATTAAAAATTCATACGACCAAATGTAATCCAAGAGGATGGAGAGGGATAGAGAGGGGCTTGACAAGGATGCGAAAGATGATGATAGGTGACGCACCGACGGCTCAATGACATGGCGGCTCAATGACATGGCGGCATGGTATGAGGGCGATGGGCAAAGAGAGAGAGAGAGAGAGAGAGAGAATCGGCCTTGGTCTTTTTTTTACTTTTTATTTTCCGCAAGATGATTATGTGTGGTTGGCTACACACAAGTGCACAATGGGAAGCACTAATAAACAAGCGATACCTATTGAGAAACGATTAATTGTTGCTTGAGTTTTAGCTAACTCTTGTTCTTTTTTCAAATTGATATCTCTATCAGGACAGATTAAACATTTCAATTCATCGACCAATATATCGATCCTTACAAAGGCTCGGATCATTTGGTGAAGATCCTCTCCCCGGTTGCACGATGCACCCATAACTATCCAGACAAAATCTCAACTACGAATAAGAACTTCACTTGTATTAATCATTCATTGAGATTTATCAAGACACCATAATGAAACTTTTGGTAAAAACAGCGCGTGATACGCAGTACACTCATTGTGCAAAGTAGGGGTTATGAGAATGAGAGGCAGCGAAGGTACGTGGAGACGGGGACATGGGGACATCATTAACTTCCCTTATCATTTTTTCCTCATATTTGGTTCTTCACGTGAAATTCGTAAGGCCACTTTCTTCTGGCACCTGACAACAAGGGGGCGGGGGAAGAGTCGATTCAAAAGGATGGGCGCAAATCACGGGGGCCGACCCTTTCGGCTCCCCATTTCCTCCTCCGTGTCCGTGCGACCTTTCTTATTCATGTGACTCCCCGCCTCCCACGATGAACGTATCTTTCAACGCCCAATATTCATCCTTCTTCCTTAAATTATCATGTGGAATTGTCTACGCATCAGAATCTTAACCCCTTTGGGACGAAAGATCTTTTGGAGATTGAATAGGCCTGACCCTCGTTTTCCTGGCTTTCTAGTGGCGTAATACGAGGGATCTTTCGTTACATGCTTTGCAAGAATCTGTTCTTAAACCTCGCAGTTACGGCAAAGCACCTCCATGACCCGCCATGGAAAGAGAGTCTTGTAATCCGTCCACGAGAGCCATTCACAAATACCATTTGATTCTCATTCAAGCAAACAGGATCTTCTTCACTGGTCGGAGTGATTGGTAGCGCTCTTCGTCGTCGAGGAAACAAGCATCATGGGAAATGGTATTTTAGGTGCAAGAGAGATTGAGGGTAAGCCGCAAGGCTTTCTCTCGTTCTTGTTTGTTTCTCAAGAAAAATGATGAAGCAAGATAACGATTCAGACTTTTCACCACTATCTCTTGTTATAATTTAAATAGGACATGAAGAGAGCAATTTGGGGTGTGAGAGTATGCCTGCCTCTGTACGTTTGTTTCTCGTGTCGTTTCGATTGAATACTGATCAATATCGCAATGCTAGACCTTAACCGGCAGAAAAATATCAAATTTCTAAACTCAACTAGATTTTGCCTGTGTTTTCATACTCAAAACATATTGGTGTAATTAACAAAAATCACATTTTCTATAAAACTGTAATTTGGCTTAGGACATCACAAATCTAATCAAACCGGGAGGACAAGATTGAATGCGATATTTAACTAACGGGGAGGCGAGCCAGTGTTGAAGGTTTATTTCAACAATCTATAAATATTTGAGATTGAGATTCAAACTTTGCCATCCTCATATTTCAATGTACCTGTATGATAATATGTCGGGTGGACTTTTGAACAGGACGAGACTGTCAAGTCGTAATCTCATGTACGAGAAATGCATGCGCATTGTCTTCCCCATGAGTATACATGAAGGTACAAATTTACTTTGGGTTACTGCTGTCACTACTTTTCTTGCGTGGTGTACTATTTTTGTTTTCTCTTCCATATTTTGGTATTTACATACCATAACATGAATATAGTTGGAATGTCTCTATTATTTACAACGTTGTCAGTATGATTATTAAGTTAGCACCATTAGTCTCTTAATGCCATTAACCTTGCGCTTGCCATTTTTGTATATCATACTCCAGGGCAGCTTTCAACCCACAAATTCATCTAAATTATGCACAAAAATTCATGTCTTCTATTTAGATAAAATAGCAATCTTCTATTACACATGATGTACGAAATATTAATTCAATAAGTCCGACGTACATGACCAGGTGTGACCCCCTGAATCCTTCATATACTAATCACAAATTGGGATTTAAATCTTTCTCATCTCCGACCCTTTATATTCCTTCCTTAAGATGAATTAAGCCTTCAAATTTTCCCCCTTTTAGCATACATTTTGAGGAATTTCTTTTTCTCTCTCTGTTTTTTTTTTGTTCATACATGTTTACATTGCTCTTTGCCGGTGAGTGATCTAAAAAGGAACACCTACCTAGTAAAGAGGGTGTAATAGATCCACGTAATATAGTTTGTGCCCTCCATCATTTGAAATTCAAAGGGCTCGTTGGCGCACTCAATCCGTCACCGTACATAGCACGGGATTAAAAGGGGAAGAGAACAAACTAATCAGAGTTGTATGGCGATGTGGAAACAAATTGTTGTAATCCAGCATATGGGGACAAACATTCAAAGCCGTTGACAATCTGGTCCCACGAGTCCACATGAAAGCCAAAATGCCACAAATCAAGCAACTCAAAAGGGAGAGAGAACGGACCAAAAAAAAGGGGGAGGGAGGGAGGGAGAGAGAGAGAGAGTGAGTGGGAAGTTGGAAACTTTCTCCTATTAATTCCTCAATCACTTGGGCAAATCCAAAACTTGTCTCAATGGTAAATAACTGTATGGCCATCATAACTGGAATGTTAAATCTACATAATCTGAATATCTCTTTATTTAAAAGAACATTATTTCCTAAAAGTTATTTTCTGACTTTCTGGTGTTTAGATGGTGGAAAATTAATTAATATGCAAAAAACATTTTTCATGAACAAAAAATAACAAGTTTAGATTAAGGGAAAACGTCCTTCTGACAAAAAGAAAATCATTTTCCCTAAATGACCAAATAAATGAAGACTAATAATTTTTCTTTAAATGATTTATATGGAAAATTATTTTTATCATGAAGTTTTCAATGAAATAAACGCACTTTTAGGATTTCTATATCTATAAAATATAGATCTTGACACATCTCTCGACACAACAAATGGTTGAGATAATATATTCACTTATAAACATTATTACAGCGTTAATCTTTTGGATTCTTTTGTTTGGACAATGTATCACAATAATCTTTAAGGTGATTTAAATAGAGTATAAAGCAGTTTTAAACACATTTTGCGTGGAGGGGTTCTTACCAAATTTGTTTTACAGAAAGGGTACACGAGAAATCAAGACAAATGAAGGAGGCCATGGGAGGGGGGGGGGTGTGAAAGTCCAAATATCCCTCTTTGTGCAAGCAGGCGAAATCTAATTATTGAACGAGATCTGTACTTTGTGCGTGGCTCAAAGGCCATGCTTTGAAAACCCCATGTGGAGACCATGTGAGGGAATTTTTTCTTCCCTCCTTCTCTCCCATGCCCAAACCCGATGCCCTAGAATTTCTCTCAATTGTAGGACCCGTTTGTCCTCTCATCATTACCATGTTTTCCGGATCCTGCCAATTCCCTCCTCTCAATCAAACCCAATTAAAAAGCCCCCGTTAGTCCGAAAAGAGATTGAACAAGACTTACACTCGCAACTAAGATTCCACCATGTCCTCTTTTCTTTTCATGTTATGTCATTGAAACATCGACTCATCTGTCTATATTGAAGCTTTCTATTTCTTTATTCTTTGTGGATATAATTCTTTTTGGTACTTAATTTTTCTCAATGAGACACGTTCTTCTTTTTCCAATATTGGGTTTTGCGCTATTTAAAGGTGGTGCACTGTTCACATGGGGTACAGATACACTGGATGTGGCAGATGGAGATAGAGGTAAAAGTGGGAGTAAGAACAATGCCCGAAACAATTGTAAAGTTCGCTTGTTTATACTGTTTGGGAAAACATAATGTTTACCGATTTCACACTGTTGTCTAATGAATATTAATGAAAAGCTGGCGCAATCTTCACATGGGGTACAATGGATGTGGCAGATGGATATGGAGGTGAAAAGGCGACCAGAATAATACCAAAAAGAATCATTTGACTTTTGAACCTCTCCACCGTTTCAAGGGAAATAAATATATTGAAAATGCAAATATGTACTTTGTATGATAATGCAGATGGAGGGGAATCATATAATATACTTTGATATGTAATCACAAATCACCAAATGCCTGACGTGCCATGATAGAAGTTTTACTTGAGTTCCATTGTTTCATGCAGGGAAAGGAATAAGATGAATTCCAATTTTATTTAACCAATTTGAGACATTTAAACATGTTGTGTGAATATGAAATATAAATTAGGACTGTATGACCTAGCAGCTGTCCATTACTTATATCTCACATGCGCAAGTACATAGGAGCACACTCCTATGGAGAATATGAAATGTTTTTTTTCCCCTTCAATTTTCTCTAGCAATGGTACATGTGCGCATTTAAGTATCGCTACAATAATTGGCTTTCGGAGGAATTTCTTTCTTCCTTTCTTTCTTCTCACCCCTAGAGTTTAATGTATTTAGTTGGGGCATTAAGAGATTTAGAGGTCACCTGCCCAAGTCCTACCAACTATGTAAAAATTCTTCTAAGTTAGAGCCTCCTGCCTGAACCAAAGACTTAGACTTAACTAGTTCATGAAACTTATAAGGTGTTTCATGGGTCATAGGTAACCAACTCTCCATGACTGCCCTCCAAATTATCAATAAAACAATTACTTTCTTCCCTCCAACAAAATATATTGATTTTTTTTTTTTAAATCCTGGGCTAGAGTTTATCTATCAATATTACCTCCAGCAGATAAACGCTGCAACATGAGATTGCCAAATCAGGGTGTATGAGCGTTATCTCGTTGGAAGGTTGCAAGGCAGATATTTGGTTCTGTTGGTTACTTATCATTTCCAAACACATGCGTGTAGAAAAAGAAGATGCTTAGTTTTCAATGACACACGCATAATGTCAACTCATGACAAGTCAAAGATGGAGCAGCCTAGTGAAAAACTCGGTCCAAGCCATTAGTTATGCAAAACCCCACAAGTTTCTGTACTGAGAAAGAAAAAAGACACAGTCACTCTCTACTCTAATATGCTCCTATATTGCCCACTTCCCAACTTCCAAAATAGGGCCAGAAAGCACATTTAGTGAGTTTTGTTTGTATTAGTAATAAGTCAGAAATGTTAGGTTTGCATGACACTAAGGGGACCTTTTTTTCTTCACTATACATAAAATAAATCCAACAAAGACCCATGTATATGTGTATGAGGTTGCTGTTTTTCATTTTTTATTCTGGCTTTTTTCTATTGTATAGGGAAGGTTTTAGGTGGCGGGCCATGGTCACCATGTGCATGCATGTGCTGTGTCTTTCTCTGAAAGGCCCACCACTTCTTTCCTTTGAGCAAATAAATTGGGGGTTTCTTCACATTCTTCAACTTCTCATTCCCTCTTTTCTCCCTTCAAACACTCACCCAGACTTTTCTTAATTTTGTTTTTCTTGGGTTTCTGAAACTTCTCTGGATATCTATCTTTCTTGGATCAGGATCTGTGACTCGATCCTTGTAGTGCATCATCTCCAGTCATCTTACTTCTCATGGTCACTTCTCACAACACTGAAACAGGTATGTTCTATTTTGCATATGTCCTACGAGCACTTCTTTTTGCCGTGATTTATCCAAAAAAAGAAAAAAAAAGTGTTGATGAGGGTTTCAGCCCATCTATTCGTTCACAGTAATCATTTTGAGCTTTGCATAAGGCTGCGTTGATATCGTTTCCTGAAGTATTTTGGAGAAACGCAAGAAACGAAGCATACATTTAGCTGGTTTAAGAATTCACAAATTAGCTGGACAAATTTCCTCATGAAATGCATAGGATGGAAACAACAAGCATTTCCAAATCAAATCCAAGAACCTTCCCTTGATGTGGAAGTTAATTTCTTCATTTATCTCTATGTACTGAAAGCCTTACATAATTGTTCGCTGTACATTTTTCTCAGAATGCACAGTGCTAGCTCAATAAAGCAAAAGTTCCTCAAGAAATGGATCATGGGTCTCCAGCTATGCAATTCCTCAAAGAAGAATATGACGATCATGGAGAGAAGGAAGGCCATAAAGCTCTCAGCAGACCTCGCATTGGCTTCGGTCCGGAATTGCACAACACGTTGGAGTCGTGCCCTAGTCGCAAGTGCCTCACAAAATGATGACAACCAAGCTCTCCTTCAACATATCATTGGCTCTGATGCTGCGAAGCACAAGAAAGCTTCCATTGATGTTGTAGCAAATTCAACAACTTCCGTTGCCAAGAAGATTGCCAGCAAGAAGATATTGAAAAGGAGCTGGGGCATTAGGAGAGTGAGAAAACTGAGCAATGGTGCTCTAAAAGATCCACCATACTCTATTGCCAAGAGGTTGGTGAAGAAGAGAACACAGTTGCTCAAGAACCTTGTACCAGGAGGAGAATCGATGGACGCTATCTCTTTAATCGAAGAAACCCTAGATTATATGGTGTGGCTCCGAGCTCAAGTTGACGTCATGCGTTCTCTCGCTCGTGCGAGTGAGCGCCTAGATGGTAAATGAAATCATCATCTATGATGATTTAAGTTGATATATAGATTTTGTTTGATCTCCACTTTGCAACATTAGGTGGGTTGAGGCAAAATGTGATTAAGCTATATATAGTTCAATGCCTGTATATGCAACTCCATGTGACTAAAGTTTGAGTCTCTTCCACCTTTTCCCTTGTCATTTTACTATTTACTCCTCAAGTTTTCAAGATATAGATTAATTGTTTAGCTTTACCCCGACCTACTAATTGGTTTCTTTTCTTGTCGATGATCCTGCAATTTCCAAGGCTCATTTCTCAACTTCAGTATTGTCGATTTGAATTAGTTCCGTTTCCACGAAGGAGTGACTTGAATTATGTTGCTTTAGACGAGGAATTACGCAATAAGTATAGTGCCCATTCTAACATGAAGAAGAAAGATGCTTGTACTAACCAAATTAAAACCTCCCCATTTGAGTTTATTGAGGAATTGCCACACATGTTTTTGAGCGCATTTCATGGAAGTTCGAAGTATAAGTTTCTGGGATAGAGTAGAGATCTGCCTAATAAACCATTTAAAGTCCCCATGATTCAAGTTCGCAACGTTTATGTGGGTCTCTGATAATTTCGACAAATTCATGATGCATGGTCAATGAAAAGTTAAAATCCTCATGTATGCAGAGGGAGATGGATAATGAAGGAGAGACTGAGTGTACTAGACATCTCAAGGGACGTTATATGTTGTTTTCGTGCCGCATGTGTTCGGTGTGCATGAGAGAGAGAGAGAGAGAGAGAGAGAGAGAGAGGGAGAGAGAGAGAGGGGCACTGTGTTGTATGCAATTTAATGTAGCCATAAATGGGGGATGACTTCTAGACGGATGAAATGCTTTTGTCGAGCTGAATTTGGGCAAGAGTAGCAGAGATGGGTCTCTTGAATCATGGAGAGATACGAGTTAGAGAGCAAAGTTGGTACTGACCCGGGGGAAAATGCTTAAGAAAGGAAGAGAAGGGGAGGGGAGGGAGGAATTGCGCACCCGTGCACACACCGGTTTGCTTAGTCTATTTCTCTGAGAAGGACAACTGCGAGAGAGGGGAGATAAATGGGGCCATAAATCGATCCCAAGCTCATTAATTGGGCATGTGTGCTTGTTGCGACAAAAGGTCCTTGATTGGGAGCCTCTTATTTTGCTTTGATTGCGCTCTCATGCTCCCTGACAATGAAAAAGTCACACTCGAATTGAATTCTCCCCAACCAAGTCCGTGGAGGACCTGGTCATCTAGAACCAAGTGAATTTGTGCTAATTAAATCCTTCTGGGACCTTAGAAGTTATGTAGCAATTCGATAATCGTTTATAAATAGCCTTTCAAATCTTCCCAAGTTTGTGGTTGCTACATAGTGTAGTTTTAGTAAATGATTAAGGATGTTCTTGTAGTCATTCAAGTTTGAAGTTCTAGCATTTCCTGAGCTAGAGAACTTGAATATGTTCTCTTGCTGGGAAACGACGAACGGATTAATCTCGCATTTGAGTACTTACTTGGATAAGCAAACTCGCACGAATCGGTTTTGTTGGACGACAACACATTATTGTGTCATGGAGCAACACATATTAGGGGTGCCTTCCTCCGTCATTTAGCTAAGATCAAGGGCCGATTAGAAATTAGGGTAGATGAGGTCAATAATTGGGCTGGACAGCCTTTTCCATCTTGTCCTCCCTTGTTTGGGTTTTATGCAATCGAAAGCCCAAGGAATGGGAGTACTTATGGCCCATTCTCATTCAATATCCCAATATATAAGTATGTTATGGATACGTCGCATGCGTCCTGTGGTATAACGCGCCAATCACAAGATTGCAATACCTTTTTTGCCACGAAGTTCTGTATGCAACCGTATGTCCAATTGGCACAAAAAAAGTAAACTAAAGTATGGTAATTTGCAATTCAAACAATATACATGCCACATCCAAATCTAAAGTTTGTGTGGTGAGCAAACTCTATTTGTTGAATTTTCTCGATTTTTGACTCAATTTTTCATTCATTATATTATTTTTGGCTGACATATCAAGTTAGCCAAATCCCTGTTAATCCTGTTGATGTGGGTCTTCGAATACATAAAAATGCGACAATCTTGTATATTTACTGCAACGATACATTGATGTTAAATGACACAACTTTTTTTCTTTTACTAATCAAGAGGGAACTCTCTCATAAGATATGGAATTCATGACATGACCGATGTGCTTAAGCATCTATGATTGCACATGTGAACATTCCTTTCTTGCCCGCAACTTCCATTTAGATGTCAGATCAACTTTGTTAAAAAGCATGGGGTGCCACATATAAACTAACCGATTGATGATCCGAAGTGTGCTTGCTTTCACATGACTGGAATGAGCGCAGCTTTAATCATATCTAGGATAAGTTCAGCATGAGCCCTCTTTTGAAGATAAGCAACTTCATGGAAGCTCCTCAAATGGCCTTAACTACTGAGTTATACAACCAAAAGCTTTTTTATTAATCTTCATCATCGGCCCAAGTTGCTGATTCACAAACTTTTGAGGGGCTGCTAAAGAATGTTCAGCTTCAATGATACATGTCTTCTGCTTTTTCATCAGTGCTTTTACATCAATCATGTATGTCTCCCGCCTTTTAGCTTTCCATGGCCCGAGTGCATGCTTGCTCATAATGCCCCTCATACTTTACCTTCCTTACCTTCCTCCATTGTTTTTTTCTTTATTATTTTCTATTAGATTGTTTGGTTAGTGTTCTTTCCCTGGGGTGGCCCTTGAACAGCTCTTGCGTAAAGTCCATTCATTATTCTCTTCATATCTAAAACATTCCCAAGGCCTTAGCGTGAAGATATGGTTTTCATTCAAGGACAGGAAAGATAAGGGGCCTCCCGAATCCTCTGTAGGCAATACCTGCTGCGCGAGCTCCCAACCTCACACTTTTTCCAACTTCATACATCTAAAATCTGTCCACTTCGTTGGGAGAAACTTTATGATTTGGATCAAGGGATGGGAAACAACCTGTCATTTACTGTTGAATGTCCCTCCTTGTCTTCCGCAGACATGTTTGAAACAAACATTTAGATCACTAATGAGTTGTATATGGAGGGGGAGAAAAAGGTACAAGTTGCATATGTTGGTGATAAGTACTTCGAAGTTGAAATTGTGCTCTGGCAATGGCAGATACACGTGTCTGGAATGATCTTTATATTTAAGACCCATACCAACATGCTAAGCTCCGTTCGATATAACTCAATTAATCGTTGCAATCAAAAAATAAAAATATTAATAAGTGCTAAAAAGTGGAAATTCACTTGGCATAGTAAGGAACGGTTACTCGATCCGTTAAGTAGGAAAAATAATAAACGGTAAATAAAGTACTGCCAATTATTTTTTGAAAATCGACTGATAAGATCATGGTTCCATGTTTGATCAGAAATTAGTCATATATAGCCACCGGTTTCAATGATTGTTGGACAAATTTTTATTTGTATTTTGGACATTTAAAATTCAGTGCTTAAATAAACGTCCACAACTTTTTCTTTACTCTAGAAGAGAAAAGAGCTTTAAAACCATTTAAACTAACATGGGAAATTATGGAGAGTGCTTTCAGGAAACTTATCAAGACTTATTAAATATATTTTGGAAACTTGAGAGATTTGATTTTTAGGGTATGGTTTTCCCCTCTTCTTTTTTTGTTTGGACATGTGTTCATTTTTCAATTTCAAAAGCATCTCGATAAGTGTCAGTGAGGGCCAAAAGAGAAAGTATCTCAATAAATGTTCATATCATTTATCTTACCTAGGACATTTGTTAACTCCATTCAAACGTATAACTCAAGCTTCTAGCTTCATTCTTAGAAAAGAGAGGGGATATCAAGGATAATAATGGGCTGTATCTTGCCAATTTTTATATGTTTCATTAAGAAAGAAACACTACACTTGATCCTGAAACTAAATCGATGCTTTTCATTGCCTTTCTTCCTTTCTTCTTTCTAAATTCATTATGTTAGTCATGAAATCAATCGAGATCTTCTATGATCAACGCCTAGGGGGTTATGATGACACACACCACCACGACGCTCTAAACGGGCCACAGTGTGATGTCAGAGTCGTGCCCCACAATACAAAGTTCAGCAAAATTATTAATTTAATACGGATTTAAGAACTATCTATTTAAGCATACGCCCCCATGTTTAGAGCTTGCCCATATCTCTCCTCATCTCCTAATCTCTTCATTCTTCTCCTTCAGAAGCAATCGCATTCAGATGGAGTCCAACTTCAGCTCCGCACCAACTCAAGCTCACCCCGAGACCATGGACTTTCTCTCCCGCGCATGGTGCGATTTCGCGGTCCAAGCCTTTCAGCCTCCGTCGCACGATCCTCATAACCAGTCGATTGTCCTGCTCGATCCCCCGATTGAGAAACTCGAGAAAGAGATGAGCTCTCCTGACAATTTCCTGGTGAGTTAAAGTAGAGCGACTTAACTTGCTGAAAAATCGCGTTATCACGCGCGAGTTTTATTTTGGTGAGAGGAAAGTATGATGTTGAGATGTAAATTTGCAGAGGATGGACAATAGCGTGACCATGGATGATGCAGCTTTCAAGTCTTTACCTCCATGGAAATCAAATGACGTCAAGGTAGATATAACGCAGTGAACTCAAATCATGTATTGATACTCGGACATAAATAACTGAATAATTGTACTAATGATAAAATATTGTTTCATATTTTTTCCCCAGTCGTGGATATGGATGCAACAGGCTATGCACCCAGAACTAAACTATAACAGCTGTTTCAGGAAAAAATGGGTAAGTGAAATATTTCAGATATGTAGCAACGTGAAGCTTCATGATTGATTTTTCAGATGATTAATGCTAAGATTGTAAACTAGAAGCCCGTCGCAAAATTGTTATGGCTGATTAAGATGCGACAGCATGCAAGTGAACGTAGATTATTTAGACAAGGGGGTCGTTATATTCAGACGTTAGACAACTGTTTGCCTTGTCACTTTAACATTAATTTTCATGAAAACCGATCTTAGTGTATCTATCGTTATTGTTTTCGTAATTATATGACTTTTCCTATTGGATTTCATGCTCCCTTCGCACAGGCTCCGTGGAAGATGATGTCGTTCAAGATCATCTCAATTAAGAAGTGGCTGAAAGAGATGAAGCTAAAGAGGAAGGAAGAAGAGAGGTTGCAAAGAACCGAAGTTCATGCAGCGATGTCGGTGGCAGGTGTGGCGGCTGCCCTAGCCGCCATCGCTGCTGAGAGCTCAAAGAGCGGTGAGCCTTTGTCCCTGAGCTCAGAGAAGGAAGCGGCGGTGGCATCTGCAGCAGCCCTCGTGGCGGCACAGTGCGCACAGGTGGCGGAGGCGATGGGAGCGAAGAGGGAGCAGCTTAGCAATGTGATAAGATCAGCCACGAGCAGCACCAGCGCAAGTGACATCTTGACACTCACTGCCGCAGCTACTACATGTAAGGCGCTCACTTTTCAATTTGATTTCTCTTTAATGAAGCTCGCTTATTTTATGATAGGGCAATTTTAGTTCATCAATCCGAAACTCTTAGTTTATTTGGTACATCCGATCAATAAACACGAATGAAATTAATACACGCACTCAAGGCATAATTCATTGAGAAAACTCTCTTAATTCATTCTGAAAAATTTTGATAAAAAATATTGATTTGCATGAGAGATAAAGCAATAGTATAACTAAAAGAACCCCGAAAAATGAAAATATTCAAACTAGGAAACGAGTAAGCATAGAATCCTAAATCAATTCTAAATCAAAATAAACCATATCTCAAAAGTCCTAGAAATCTTAAACATAGGAAACTTGACTCCCGCACATGAACTTATATTTCACTAATTTCACCTTTCTATGCTCCGGGGGATATTGAAACATTCATCGAAACAGTTCGTGATAAATTCAAACCACTAAAACGGGGTTTTCAAACGGTTGGCTAGGGTGGCGCCGTGCCACTTGATCAGCTATTTCAGGTTTCTCCCCATACCAAGTCCTTCCATGAACATGTTTCGAATCCTTAGTAGTTCCGCCTCCATGGTTGTTGAGATGCCTTAAGACGGTGAAAGGCCATCAACAAGGCATGCACCCTTCATCTTCACTAGGGGGACATTGCTTCGATTGTCGCCTTAATCAAACATGACTTCTCTTTCCAGCGATATCGCCGACTCTAATACAAGCATAACGGGTGATAACAAGAATCTAGGAATACACTAGATTTGCAAACCCGAGTTGCAGTTCGCAAACACGCAAATTTATGCAATAAGAAAGAAAATTCTCTCAATTCATTAGTTCATCTTAGCCAAAGAATAAAATTAATTTTATCAGCCAAACTCATTCCTCTTTTCCTTATAAGCTGAGCAAATTTCACATTATTACTATGTAATCTTCTCAATTAACTCTATCTGTCATGTATTGCTTGATGAATGTCATGTTCAGCATTAAGAGGAGCTGCCACACTCAAGGCAAGGACCGGATGCAGGAACAGATTAAAGGGTACTTCACCAGTTCTTCCAATTGACCAGGACCAGAACGACTTTGACTTCGACTTCGACAAAGGCCGTTCGGTCTTAGCCAAAGGTGCTGAGCTCAGCATCGAAACCCCAGATGGTTCGTAAACTTGGGATCCTAGTGCATAACTCTACTACTAATCATGCTATAATCGTCTGTCTTATTTACTAATTACTATCGTCTTACACCTCTAAAACTAATGCTTTTCTACTTTATGAATCAATTCGGACAGGGAGGTACGTGGCGAGAACAGTTTCCTTATTCCTAAACAACGAAGCCAAGGTGTGTGTTTATGTCTACCGGCGATTATAATTTATGATATACACGAGAAAGATTTGTGAATTTTAATGGCCGCCTAGGAAACTAAATCCGTTCAAGTCGCAAGATTATCATGCATATGAAATTTCTTGTCTTGTATACGGGTTATAGATATATCAAGCAATATTGAGTGCGAGTTATCAAGTGAATCGACCATGCCTCGTTCTTACGTTTCAGGTGATTCTCCAACTTAGGAAGCTCAATCTGTTAAAAAGCAAACAGGAAAGTACGTTCTCTCTTTTCCATCTTGGCCTCTTACACGTCCACGATTCTTTCCCTTTTCTGTAAATTTATGTGACGATGGATTAATTTACAGAAAAGGTAAATTTATGTGACGATGGATTCGAATTAATCTCTCACCATTATCGTTAATCACTCGATGAATATACTTTTTGAATAGGCATTGTATTGGACTTGCATGCTGAATTATATAAGGATGGAGAGGCCGGAGAGACCGAGACATGCTATCTCATTGTATTGACGACAAGCCGTGGAACAATTAAGCTGGACATGGTGGATGATTATCGACGATACAAGTTATGGACAACCACTATCAATCATTTACTGATCCTGTCTGCTTCATTTAGCAACTATGAGCTTCAGTTCTATAGGAAATAAAGCCCTAATATATTGTATGGATGCATTATAAAGTCGTTTGTGTATATTAATACAATATTTGTCAAGCACATTATTTGTTTCTGCCATAGTCGCGGCTTAAAGAACCAATAAGGTGGGAGATTAGCAAGGAGACAATAGAGATATCATGTTTCTAACTCCTTATTTCATGATTGAACTTAAATGTGGGGTTGCCATACAAGAGCAAACCTTTTTAGTAAGTCTAAATTAAAAAACTATGAGTATGAAATTGTTTTGCCAAAAATTATCGATGAAATACCTTTCGATTTGTGTATCAATGAATAGATCGATGAAGGATGTGCATAGTCATTTGTTGATTCTAAGATAGGAAATGCAAATCAACGAGAAAATTAAAAAGTATTGAGACTGGAGACAATCGTGTCCGACTATGTAAAAAAAGTACTAAGATGTAAAACTAGGAAAAAATGAACAATTGTTGTTCATTGATTGATTGGTGATGCCCTGTACGAATTATAATTCTAGAATTTATGGCTACTACCAACAGTTCATGACGATTAGAAAGAAATTAATACATTTTACATGGCTCTTAGAATTCAGCAGCTTGTATTTAAAGATGCTTAATCAACACAAACACAATTCGACTACCCAAAGTTGCTTCTCCACTCTACACATCCAACATCACCGGTTACTTTTGAACTCCCTTGCTCCACTACTCCACGGTTGTAACAACCCACATTTCTCGGCCTCTATTATTAGTGGCTTCCGACATCTTTGGCATCTAATACCTGAAGATTGTGTCAGTTTTACTTTTTCATGCCTATGTCAATGACCCTACCAAGTCGTGTCCTGAATTTTCGGTTCAATTGCTTAGATGACTACTTTGCATCCAGCTCATTACAAGTCATGCTAGTCATGACCCTTTGTCGACTAGGTTAGGCCTTATCTACTGACACTCATGTAATGGGGCTTAGTTTTTCCCCGTTATGTCTTCCATCAGCTTGAACCATTCACTTTGTCAATTAACTATACTTGTCGGTTAAAAGCTTTCAATACTTGACAAATTTTTACCTCTATTGTATTTCATTCGGTCTTTCTCAGCCTAAGCCGACAGCCGAAGACTTCGGCATTTTTTGCTGTCAACGGAAACTGAACTTGATCCCAAAATATCGGGAATCAATTTAAGGAATGACCAACGGTGTACTCCTCTGGCTCTTATATTAAGTTTGAAATTAAGTGCACAATTATTAACTCCAAAAGTTAAAATTATTACAGTGTGGAACATACTTTACTTTACAGCTTAGTAAAGTAGAGAGAATGTGAGAGGAAGAGCGGACGGTCTAGGGATTCGAGGGGGCAATTCCACTGTTCCGTCAAAAGAAACTGGATTTTTTTTGTATGGGCTGACTTCTAAAAAAGTTCATAAGTGTTAAAAAAAAATTGTTAAGAAAACATTATTGATCACATGATTTCCCAATAATCCCAATAACTTATTGAGAACTTACCAACAATTTTATGAAATTTCAAACTATTTTTCGAAAGAAATGCTTATATGGCCATCTTTAATTCACTGTAAGAATAATATTATATTTTGGGCTGCAATAAAATAATTACAAATTATTGCATGTCAATTTCTTTAAGAATTTGTGACTCACAATCTATTATTACTTTCACAATAGCTCAAATACAGCATTAACGCATACGATTGTCAAGCATCGCAAGATTTTTCCTCGAAATGTAGATGTTTGGAAGATGAGAATGCAGTTCCTTCTCAAAGAACAGGATCTTTTTTTTTCATTCTTGAGAAAAGAGAAGCCCGCGGATCTGGCGCTAATGGCAGTCAAGGATAAGGTACTAGTTTCAGTGGGAGACTCCACCGAGAATGTATGAGTCAATGACAATGGTAAACATGAAGTTTCTTCGGCAACGGTTCTTTCCAAGCAAGATGCAAGAGGGGACGAGCCTGTCTCAGCACTCAGACAAGATGGAGAAGATGATCAAAGAATATGATAGCAAAGCCCTTTCTTCACTGGATTATAGTAGAGGCACCAAGTACGAAGAATATTTGGTGGTCCAGCCCTACTATTTCGGCCACACTCCTCTCCACTCATTGATTGCCATGTGCCTTGTTAGGGCCACATTTCAAATTTTCAAAAATCCGTTTCTTAGTCACTTATTCTTCTTCGATAAAGTACCCCTCAATCACACTAGACTTTGAGCCTTGAATCACGCAAAGTTGAACAATGTGATTTCATTTTCGACTACCGAGTACATGTGTCGTTGTGCTTGCTCAAATTGTAAACCTAAGGCATGGCCAATTGAAATGCTGGTGCAGTGTGTTTGTTTGTACACACGTGCTTTACCTTTGTCTGGAGAGGATAATTAAGTTGAGTGTCCTTACTTGGCTAAATCAATGTTCGATATTCTTTTTTTTTCCAGGTGAAGAGAGCATTAGTCTATTACTAGAGCGAAGATTAGTGAATTTCCTAATGTCATTGTCGCATTTTCAGAAAACCTTAAATCATTGCAAAAATCTTTTACAAGCTTCTTTAATATGAGAGCATTCATATCAGAACTAGCACTTTTTCTCTTACTAAACTCATGACAACGAAACTTTGAAGTTTTGAAACTTGGTCATCGGAATGGCTATGCCTTCTGTAAAGATGACGAAGGTGAAGTTGAGGGGTGTTTGTGAAAGATAAGTAGCTGACTGAGGAAGGGATTCTAGAAAATCTAAAATGTAAGCTTCCACCTAATCAACGAGTGGAGAGGCGCATGACCGACATGGTAGAACGGGATCACCCAATATTTCTCCGGGCAGAGTGGGAAACCGCAAGGACTGCTTTTGGAACGCCCGGGCTTGTGGGGAACACACCGAGAGCAGACGGAGAGATGGAAGAAGACCTTCACCGTTCTCGGTAAACTTTCTGCAGTTCATTCTCTCGGTTAATATGTACTGTGCCTGTCCAGTGTAGTGAGTGGAGGCGTGAATGAAGAAGTGAACGGTGGGATGAGGATGGTGATGGAGATCACGTCAGAAGGTGATCGTAAAAATTTTCCTCCAAGTCTAGACGTCAGTGCCCACGGCGACAGAAAGAAATTGACTTTGAATACTTCTCTTTTTTTCTACTCTTTTTTCTCCCCCATTAGCGAATGTGTTTTCTTTTTATAAGTGAAGAAGTTGGTCTCCAAGGATAGAACTTTAACTTGCTGTTTATGGGTGAACGTTTGTGTACTTTCTCTGCTTGATTATATTTTGCTCTTGATTGTTTATATTCAGATTGCCATTCCTTGAGGTAATGAATCTTTCCAAATTTTATCGTGTGCCCACAATCCTTTTCTTGCCAAGAATCCTGTGCCTTCATAAAATCGAAACAATTTGCACGTTTCCTAATTAGAAAATCTTCGCCTCTCGTATCCGTATTTGCCGAAATTCTCAAAGGATATGCCTACCCGCTTCCCAATTTAATACAAGAATATAATCTTCCTAGTTTAGGCCATGCACATGTGATTGTTCGCCATATTATATACATAATACATATATTTAGGGCCCGTTTGGTTTGGCTTTTAAGGAATGCATTTGCAAGAATGCAAATACCTTTAGATGAATGGGGTTTTCCAAAATGCAAATATCGTTTGGTAAAATTTGTATTGAGAAACAACTTTGGCCAAAATACCGTTTGGTAAAATTTGCATTTGTAAAAGGCTTTTATGAAATTAAAAAAACAAAATAAATATTTGTATTTTGTTTTTAAGTCCGACCACCGAACTGCCGGATGGACCGCCCGATTTAGACCCCAGACGGTCACCGAGGTCGGGCGACCCCAGGCAATGGCCGCCTGGGTCGCGTGATGCAGGCCACTGGTCGCCTGGGTCTCGCAACCTAGGCGTCGCCTGAGGTCTGGCGACGGTCGTCGGGGTCGGGCGACCCTCAAGCGGTGGTCGCCAGCGTGCGCGACCCCTTGGCAGGTAGTTGTCGGCCTCCGATCGGCTTCTCCACCAAAGAAGATGAACAGTGATGAACTTGCATTCTGAAAATGCAAGTTGCCAATAGACCTCTACCCCTCCATTCCCCCAAAGGCCTTTGAAGCCCTTTCAAGATGCAATTGCATCTTCTCAAAATCCTCGAAAAATTGAATCAAACACCACTTGCATTTGGTCAAACCCCTTTAGAGCCCCAAAGCCCATTCCAAATGCTGAACCAAACAGGGCTTAGTGGGATTGGCCAAATTTTGTACTCCTGTGGGCTTAGTCCATATAATTTAACCAAGCCAGTCCAAATCAATATACAATTTATGTGGGTTTGTTACCATCCAATGAAAATTTTCTTGATATGCTCATAAAAATTGATAATATTTTTGTTTAGGGGTCATGGTTTATCCCTAATTTTTATGTAATAAATAATTAAATAGGTTATCAAAATTTAGATGTCAATATACTTATAATGAAATTAATATGATTATTTACAAGCTAAGTCATATCTTTTCACCATACACTTGTATAATGCAATGAATGAAATCGTTGGAAAATCACTCTTTCAATACATAAGAAGAATCTTAATCAATATTGAAATCCCAAATGATTTTCTTTTATCCTTTTTCTTATCAATGTCTCTTTTTATGACCTTCGAGTACAAGCACAAGAGATGGAATACCATGCAAACCCCATGACCCGACTAAGTTCAAACCTTTGACAGTTGTCCATGCCTTGATTTTTATGTTGTTGGTGCCTTGGCCTTCCACGTCTATCTATTTGTATTATCAAAATCTCCTGTTAGTAAAATGCTTTGTATAAGTACAGAGAAAATGATTTACCTAGCCTTCAAGCAACTAAACGCACCTACTAGGCTACTAGTGTCCATCTCTGTCGGAGAAACTCTTCTTATTAGTGGGTGATGAACATGGTGGTCGCCCCTATCTATAATATGTGCAGTAAGTTTGCATTCATAGCTTAGTAATCCATCAATCAACGAAATGATTGGAGTCCTACATAGAGGAAATTATAGCGCCTCCTTGTATATATGCGACGCAGCACACTTATTCCTACCAAGGACAAGACGTTATACGCTTGTTGTCTTATTTACCTACGTAGATGATCGATGACACGACGTGAAAAGAGAAGGATGCTTGGCAACTAAGGCGATAGACAGGTGTCACGGGTTGATAATTTGCTTGGCCGTGGATTAATCCTTGCGACGCCTGGCAAGCGGAACTCGCTAGGCCAGCCTTCCTTCTATAATTGTTCCAATGAACAATACGACGAATAACCATTTTATACGAGATCGTACCATGCCCAGCTTTGCTTGGATGTCTAGTCCATCGAGCGAGACAACAGCCCTCATTAGGCTCAATAACTGGTTTCAACCTGCCTTGGCCTCATCAAGAGAGCAGCATCAGTTCCCAATCAGTTTGTGCATAGGAGGCCAACCCCGTCTTCAGAGCTCCTAAGCAATATACTCATTCTATCCTAGAACTCCTAGCACCAGCCGTCCTGACGCCCCTCCCACGGACCAGTTGTGTTCATCCTCTCTGCGTCCTCACTCTTCACTCAATAACCCCAAGCTTTACTCTCAAGTGTCACAAGTACAGGAGAATTCACAGACCGTGACAAACTCCCCCACTCAATTCCGCAACGCCCTTGTTGCAGGCTATTCTGTCACTTCCTTGCGTTTCCCTAACCATCAAGGCCACTCCCAGAGACTTACATAGATGGCAATGCTCGCCCAACAGAATTGTCTCACCACTCCATTGCTTTGCTTCCCCCAATCAAAGCTGTCTACGAATCTCCAGTCACTTGTGCTTCCTGACAAGTGTGGCACCCCTGGCCAACTACACCTATGGTAGCACCTTTTTTCGCCTACTAAGCTCCTCCTGATCTCAACAAGCCAACAGAGGGTCCCCTTAGTGGAAACGTGATCGCAGACCTCTTCTTAAGATTCGCTCATTGATCCAGGAATGTTATCCCCATTCAGCGAGCAATTCGGTTCCTTCCATGCCCCCATTGCCATCCCAGAAGCTAAACGAGAGCCACACATTGTCCGAGCCCCTGGCCCCAGCGATCACTCTCCGCCCTCATAAGATCGGGAAGACCACAGGCTTTTCCTCGGATCACCCACCTACTGAAGAGATCCCCACTCTGATACCATTTGTCATGGGCTGATAATTTCCTTGGCCGCGGATTAACCCGTGTGGTGCCTAGCGAGTGGAACTCGCTAGGCCAGCCTTCCTTCTATAGTTGTTCCAATGAACAATACGGCGAATAACCATTTTATACAAGATCATACCACGCCCAGCTTTGCTCAGGCGTCTAGTCCATCGAGCGAAACAACAGCCCTCATTAGGCTCAATAACTGGTTTCGGCCTGCCCTGGCCTCATCAGGATAGCGGCATCAGCTCTCGACCAGTTTGTGCACGGGATGCCAACCCCGCCTTCAGAGCTCCTAAGCAATATACTCCTTCTATCCTAGAACTCCTAACACCAACCGTCCTGACGTCACTCCCACGGACTAGTTGTGTTCATCATCTCTGCGTCCTCACTCTTTACTCGATAACCCCAAGCTTCACTCCCAAGTGTCACGAGTACGAAAGGATTCGCGGACCGTGACACAAGTATGCATGCACCACGATACTTTGCTAGTGAACCAAACCACAATACAAAGGGACAAATGGGACAGCATCATATCAAGATTCATACAATTTTAGAAGGCTCGAGCACGAACTCATAGCTTCAGCAATCCACCGGTGAGCAGCTGAGTTGGTTCGGCTTTAGGCACTTCATCACAGAGGTCGCAGAGTCGAAACTCCGCAGCTGCTAACACGTCTTAAGTGGGGGGCCATGATGGTGGAGTCCTGTGTTAGCTTCCCCCAAGTATTGACGCTTAGTCCAAGGTGCACCGTGCGGGCCGTGGGTTGGTGATTAGCATAAGCGAAAGTTGGGCCCGGCGGATCCTGGGTTACCAAAAAAAAAACCCAAGGCTTCAACATCGCTATATAGTCCGCTGTTCTCTGAAATAAAGTCTCGACATCGACATCGACGTCGTCGCACCCCGGAATCATGTTCCGTAGAGTTCTTACTTTTATTCGTAATGAGAAAACCCGCCTCTGTCGTGTCTTGGTTGAGCGGAGGTCGCTTTTCGATCTTGATCTTTCTCTAATGATATCGGGAGCGTCAAAAGAGCCTCCACAGCTTCAGGAATAATATTAGCAAGGGTAATGCATATAGAAGTTTTTCCTCTCTCTCTCTCTCTCTCTCTCTCTTGGTGGGAGGAGAACAATTGCATTGTATGTACAGAAGTTTCAACCCCAGGAGGGGGCACTACTATCCCAAAATGTGACAGGATGTGTTTTCAATTTCTCTCGTCACTTGGTTGAATAATTATTGTTGGATTATCGTACTATGCATCAGGTCGAATCGTGTCGAAAGATATGTTTCCCAAAAGTCTTGCTAGACAACGACCCATGAACATTCGTTTAAATTCCAAAATTTCTCTACTATTCCAGCTGAGATAATATTCTATTGGATGCTTGTTCACATTCATCTAACACGGTCCATGGAAATTAAGTTTTTCAAGGATTGCTACGAAGGAAAATCCATTCTATATTGACATTATCGATAAAGCGAGGTATTAATCCTGTAAGTCAATTATTTGCTATATTCATATCTGCTCTTTGATAACACTCTTTTTTTTTGTTTCCTTTTCTTGATCCATCTTCAAGAACACACACTTGCCAATTGCCAATCTCCTCCCATAAACAATGGCCTCCTTCAAACACTAACAACGCATAGATTCCACCATATTGCATACTGAATAATATTCAGTAAAATTCACAGTTAAGGCTGTCCCGGTTAACTTCTGCACAAAGACGTTTGTGATCAAGATCTGCTCGCTAGGAATAATCCATCATACCCTTTTTTTGCATCAATGGACAGCTATAAGAATGGATTTCACATTTGCAAATCCCATCAATTCAGCCATTCATGCGATGGACCAATGCAGATGTTAGACAACTAACTAATTGTGGGGTTCGAATTCGAAGCAGGCCTTAAAATATGTTTTCCAAAGGAAAAACTACAACAAGAAAACTCTGAAGAAAGCATCGTTGTGATATTCAGATAAAGCAACTGATTATCTCTTAATAATTGTCTTGCAGATTCAAATGATGATCACATGAGTGGACTAATCCTTAGCATGGCCTCTTTCTTGATTCAGCATGGAACCATATGATACGACAATGACGTTAAACAGTTGTAATACGATATATCGATTTCCTACACCCAAATTGGCCCTCTTCGAGATACATTATTGATGAGACGCATCTGTAATTGCAGGGTCGCTCTTCCATTGTCATGGGCATGTTGCACGAGCTAGCTGCATGTCCACTTTCATGATGCGATGTTCTAACTAGGTATTAGCCTTTCTAATTCAAGGCAGCCAGAAAAATGGCTTCAAGGGATGATCTAGATCAATGCCCACCATCTCATACAGTGGTTCAAGATGACGCCGGCTGTTTTGGAAAATCGGATAATGTACACGCAGCTGAAGGGCCAGCATACGTTCCCGTAGTTGCGTGGGGTACAAGACAGGATGCGACTCTTTCTGATGGGTTGTCAAGTAGGCCAACTAGAGTCGCTAGTTCTGAAAATGCAGCCAACGGTGTATGGTTTTTTGAATCGAGGACCGAGCCCGGAGATAGGGAAGAGGCGAAACATGACTTCCCCTGTTAGATTCCTGCTTTTAGTGGCCTAAAAAAATGGCTTGAGAGAGTGAAGACAACGGTGAAACAGCACTAAAGGCGACGAATACAGTCCTCGTCAGGAACAGCGCTAAAGGTGGCAATGGAGTGATGATGACAGAGTGGTAAAGAAGGTAACAAGGGCGGCGGAGCAACGATGACGGGCAATGATAGGTGGAGGCATTGCTTTTAGTTGGCTAACGAAGGTTTAGACATAAATTTTTGCCAATAACAAAGACATCATTTATTGACTAATCATTTCAAATAATACATGCGATCATTTTAAGGAAATTATTTTTTAAATCATTCATTTATCATGAAATAAACATAGAAAGCATATTAATTGTCCCAAAACACTTTGAATGATCTCGCATTATCGACCTAAGGCACAAGCCGTTTGCAAGTGACCGGTTCCAATGGGTTTGAGGTCACGAGCTAAAGTTCCATTTTGAATATCAAAAACCCAAGAAGAGCTTCATTAGTTTCCCAGAATGCCTGAGGAATTGTAACCTAAAATCTCAACTAGAACGTTGTCATTTATGCGTTCAACCTTTGGTAATACCCAAGAGAGAATTGTAGTAAAGGGAGAACTTTAGCTGCAGCCCAACACGCATGAGCGTTGATAATCATCTGTAAACAAGAAAAGTATGTACTGGCTGACACGTTCTGCATCGATGCAACATTCTGCTCGTTTTCTTCTTCATAAGACCCAGAACTTCTTTTTATCAAGAAAAGAAAACAAAAGAAAAGAGCCAAAAGCATCTTTATCTACCGGACACACCCTGTTCCCCAAACTTATCTCCAGTATACATATAGGGAGTTTCGAGATCCTAAGACCCCTATGACTAGGAGAATTGCAGAGAACACCATTTATTTGTTTTTTTGTTTTTTTTAAAGTTCAGGGTCCACTTTCTTTTACATCTTTTAAGTCAAGTTGCCACCATGAAGCCCCACCATTAGTGATCACAAAAAGCACCATCAAAACTGTACCAGCCGCCATTGCAGGATCATGGATCTCGGACGCCTCCAGAGTGAATGCACCACCCCTTTACAGGTAGGCTCTTCTTGCAATGGCAAGAAGAAGGGTTATCTAACAAAGAAGGTCTTAGGGAAGGAAACAGATGTATAAGAAAGGGTTATGTCAGGTGTTAGAAAAAAAATAGAGATAAGCAAAGATAAGAGGGAGAGAATGGGCTATAGAGAGGGTTTGCTCGAAAAATCAAATTAAGTTGGCACAAAACTCGCCGGTAGGTCACTTAACACCACAGTGGACGATTGCCACATCGCTGGGGCTGCTGCCAGACTACAGATAATCCTCACCCTTTTAGTGATATATCTGAACCTGCAGAAGCTCTTTTGAAATTTCCAATTTTAATTCGAGAAGATCGATGCATTCAAAGAAGATCGAAGAAAGCATTCAGCTCTGAGGGTGGCAGAGAGATGGAGGCCTGTTTTCTAGTTAAGAAGAAAAGTAAGAACTGTATAGATCTTGAGACTGGGATGCAACGAGGTTGATGTCGAGACATGTGTTTTGGAGAATAGCAGACCATATAATGATACAGACTGTGAGTTTATGGCCTTAAAGACCTCCTAAAATTACAGCAAACTTGATACAAATCATCTCATCTGAATCATTCTTTATGAGATTGAGTCCTGCAAGTTCAGTGTATTAGATTGCCTCTTGTTCTCTTGAAAGGCTAAGTATTCATGATAAAGCCAACAGCTAAGATTTAACATCATTAGAAATCTCTGTCAAAGAATTTCTTTTTCCCTGGCAAGATTCAAGCCCGACATTTCAATAGCTAACCTCTCAAAAACAGAAGTGTTCCATTCTACACAGCCAGACTGTATGAGTATAACAATTTGCCTACAACACCAACATAAACATCTACAGATTGACTGAGCTTGAGGAGCAACTAGTTTCAGGGGATTCTTCATATACTTCCACCTGAAAGAGATCTACAATACATGAAACTCCACTACTACCAACATCAAAGGAATCCGCAGCTCATAAGGACACATTCTAGTGAACCCATAGACTAGTTCGAATTCCACAGCTTTTGATATTTGAAAAGGCCAACAAATGCTAAAAGTAAAGAACTTGCCAAAGATCATAACCTAGGAATTGCCATTGCATTCTAATCAGTGTTCCCACTCCAAAGAAAAGCAGTTGAAGTTCTCAAGCAAAGTCAAATTGGGATGTCAAAAAAAAAAAAAAAAAAAAAAAAAAAAAAAACAGCAAACTTGCGGAGAACTCGATCAACAAATGCATGATCAAGTAACTCATTGAGCTGTCAAAGCATAGACAACCACTGATGATTGGAGGTCACAATCCACCTTGAAGTGAGCAATGGAAGAATCTCTTGACCTGCAATCATTGATAGCTTATGTTATTAGGAAGAAACATAAACCAAAAGAAAATGCACTGGGATTAAGACAGTGGGTGCTGAAGTTGAAGTTAGTATCCACCTCTTTGAAAAGAAAGAAACAGCAAAAAATTCCCTCAATGCTCTTTCTTCTGATTCGAATGACACTATGTGACTCGGTAGCAACCAATTATTTGCAAGCTCTTCAGTAATCCCCACAGGATCCATTATAAAATGGTCTGACTCATCTGGATCACGCCTCTCTTCACTGTTGGACAAAATCAAATGCAAATCCATGACTTAGACCTTAGACAGACAGATCGGTTTTATACAGGAATCAATCAAAGATTACCTTGGTGAGCAGTTCAAGAAACGCATGGGCAGTTCCCGATAAAGGGTTGAATATTAAGGTGCAGGATGGCAGGGCATAAGGAAAAGGATACTTTTCACTTTATCTTTTGCAACTTCTCTTGAAAGAAAGGTCATCACATCCTCAGATCCTCTCAATCCAGAAAACCAAAGTACTCAGAAATTCAACAAGAAAAGTTTCAACCTACATTTATCGGTGAATTACGAAAAAGGCCCTAGTTATCAAAGCCATTCTGGCATTCCAATGTATTCAAGGTAAAAGGATAAAGAAAAAGTCAAATGAAAGCAGAAGCATCCCAGTTTTTTAATCAAAGGCACATTAAATCTGGAGTACCTGATGAACTAAGCTCATGTATAAGGGATGTTAGCTGCAAGCAAGAAGCAGATGGTCCATCGCATTCTTGAAGGGGCAATTAGGATGTTTCAAAGCTTCTGTTGTCTTGCCATCAGAAAATGTAGCGTGCCAATGTTGCAGCTAGAGAAAATCCTGAGAACATCAAAGCTATCAGAAGCACAGGGAGAAAAAAATCCAGGTCAACATATCTGGTTACAAAAGAGAATAAATAAGAAAAAAGAAGGAATTCAAAAGTAGCACATAAGCAAATACAAAGGGATCACTTGTACCTGAATTCTTTGTGGCCAAATACATAATAAAGTACTAAAACCCAGGCAATAAGCCCAGAAAGCCTCCAATTTCTGGACATGATGACACTGGCTGAGGAGAATGGCAAAAAGGTAAAAAGCATCACAGTGAATCCCTGAGTAAAGTACCAGTGCCACTTGTATGTTCCATAGTAGTCACCGCCAAAAGAAAGAAAATTGAACATGAAAAAGTTCACAAATACTAAAACCCATGAGCCATGCACTCGTTGATCAAGTAAAGTCGCCAGTCCAAGCACCAGCGCCCTATATAGTACGATAGAAGCATAAATCAATCGCGCAAAATGCATCCACAGTTGCATGCCATCAAATGGCCACACGTACCAGAAAGGAAAGATGCATGATTACCCACTCAACAGGAAGAACCTCCAAACAAATGAATCTCATTCTCTCATGGGCCAAAGAAAGCTCTAGAAGGCATGGCACTTGTTGGTCGAATTACACATGCAAATGCTGCCACAACCAAGCCCCATATCCTCGTCAATGAGGCATCAGTGCCAGATGAGATTCTCAAACACGGCCAGTAACACAGCCCCATGATTGTAAGGACGGTTTCCAAACTAGTTGACAATGTCCATATAATGCAGAAGAACATAAACCAGTTTGTCAACTCAGAAAATAACTGACAGAAAGTTAAGGTCGATATTGTTAAACTTCAAGCTGAAAATTCCACAAATCAACAATTTTGGTGCAAAGGAGATGATATAGATGCTGCAAATTGTAATAGCAAATGGACACCGCCCATCTAGCGACGCAATTGCCAAAAATAAGGCGAGAGATTTTATATAAGTAGAGATCACCAACTGCAGAAAATATTGACTGGAGCAGCCTTGGAGCCTTCATCTGCAAAGCAAGAGAAGCAGCTTCGCATAAAATAGATGACAGCAAGAATATTGATCACTTGTGTTATCCATCAAACTTATAATGGCAAAAGTTCTAGTTTCCAGGATTTACCATGAACTGAGGTTTATCAAGAAAAAGTACTGCTAGAACCTTGTAAAGAAGAGCAAAAATCACTGGCAAGATCTGGAAGTTGCTCTTCTTTACAAGGTTCTAGCAGTACCTGTTCTTGACAATTTATATAAAGAACGTTGAAATGTACATCCTGAGTAACTATTTTTCTAGCAACAAAAAATATGTATAAAAGATGTAGCTATAGAATTAACAGAGGCTAACTTACCCAATTGCAAGACAATGCGCAACTTCCAGAGCTTGCCAGTGCTCATCCAGGTTGAAATATATCTGTACAAGCAAAGAATTCAACACTCATTCGGCCAAGCATACTTAAAACACTCTCTTTTCCGATAAGAACAGTTATGATTCTTCTAATTTTTCTTCGGGCAGGTCTTTCAAATCTTGCAATACTTGTCCACCACCAGCAGTAGCGGAAACATGATGTCTCCGTCACATGGTCGCTGCAAATGCACAGATAGTGATCATATTGCACGTAGGTTAGCAAAACTATAGAGAATGATGATCAGAGTTCAATCAGACATAGCTATGAACAAAAAATAAACAAAATGAAAGCGCATTCACCATCACAATCAGAGTAACAGATAAATGGTTTGGCTAAAACTACCATTATATCTCTTTTAGCTGGGAAATGAATCACCTTCCACAACAGTTTCGCATGGATAGCCAATAAAAGAAAATTATATATGCACGTTATTGGCATTGCCAAATTCATATCCTCTAACCTCAACCATGCTAAAAGTTACTTGAATTCTATTCATATGGAATTTGGAGAACAATCCTTCACATTGGCATAACATAACTCATATAGACATGACAGAAACATTGCAAGCTCATCCACAGTTGGTTTTCTCCTGCAAGATCATCTTTTGTTTGCCTTCTCACTTACCCAACAGAAATGGGATCCAATTCAAATTGCAGACAGCTTCAAAAGCTGAACTTTAACATGCGATGTTGGATTGTGCAGCGGGAGATGCCCAGATCACGAAATGGGCGTCTGTAGAGGAAGGGAGGAGGGCAAATGGGGAAGGAGACATTACCCGCGACGGCGAGCTCAAATTGAGCTAGCGGCACCTTCACGAGGAAGAACAGAGAGTGAATTAACAGGGACAGGAGAGAGAGAGATAGAGAGAGAGAGGGCTAGCGAGTATCCTCCAACAATCTTTCCATAAAAAAAATAATAATAATAATAAAATATCATATTTAAAAAAAATTGAAATTTTCAATGTATTTATACGATCCCTTCTGTAAATTATTTTTCTAATCAATGATTTCCTTTTGATATATGATGATTCAAATATTTGATTTTGGTGAAGTTATAAAGGGATTTTGCTTAGTCTTTTAAATGTGAATTTTTTTGCATATACATGATGCATATGTACGTCTGCTAATCAAATGTAAATTGGTCCATTGACATTTTATCATTGTACGTGTTCATTGTAACAAACCGATGTATTAACTAAATTCCTAAGTTCTCTATCCACTACAACGTTACTTGAACAAAAATAAAATCACGAAAGAAGCTACTTTACTAAATAAACAGATTGAAAATTCTGTTGTACTTTTTTGATTTGCATATAAAATTTTAAAGAATTTATTCTTTTCATTGGCGTCATAAAAATTGCAATGCTAATAACTAGAACAATGTGAAAACATTATGTATTATTTACCCTTCTCGAGATGGTTTCAAGTACAAAGTTCATTTATTTACTGTCACCGCAAATTGCAAAATCATAGGCTTTTAAAAAGGAAATTATTTTTCTGGTTTCAAGAAAAGCGGCTATATTTTCGAAATTACTGAAAATAGAGGGGAAAAGTAGTAGCATTTATGAATATAAATGGAAAATAAATTTGACAATCTAGAAACGATTTTTGTTAAGCCAACTAGATCTTTCTTGTCCCTACAACAAACAGTCTCAAAAAGCCATTATCATCTAGGAACCTAGTTTGTTCTTGGGTCGAAAATTTAGAAACCTAGTTGAAACTAAGTCCTAACGTCCATTTCCAGTAAAAACTCGACAATTGGTAACGGAATTTATTGACATCCACCAAAATTCATTCGCAGCTACCCGTAATTCACCGTCTTTCAGTTTTAGCACCTCAGCCATGTTCTCAACCCAAGATAGAAACTTTGAATGGAAAGTCTTAACTGGGTATTCGGCATCGCCATGCAAACTGCAGACTTTTTGCAGAATAGAAAAGCTGAACGTTCTTCATTGTCATGACCCAGAAAGCTTAAGGGAGGAAAGAAGACTCTTGTTTTGGTTTTTTCGCGGGTTGATGAGATGGGTTCTAGGTCTACCTGCACAGACCTTGGTAATGGTACTTTAGCGTACTCTATATGTCCATACTTGCCTCCCAGAGTCAATTCAGATGGCATTTGGGGGTACCTTAAGGATCGCGGCAACAATCCTCTGAATTACTCGTTGACTCGCCTGAACTTGGAGCTGATTACGGTGTTCCTCGTCACTGAAGCTTGTCATTTCGTGCTCAAGCGGATTGGAATGACAAAGCTGGTCTCGCAGATTCTCGTAAGTTCAGATTTCGACGTCCTTTTACTGCTTGTATGGCATGAGTAACGAGCTTGTTTCTTGATTAGAGCAGGTGGTGGAGGAGATAAATTTCGGTTTTATTGATTGGGTTGAAGGGAAGGGGGGGTGTGTTTGATTCTCATGTAGTGTCTGGAGAAAAGAGTTTCACAAATTAAGAATGATTTGTTATCTTCTCTGCTCTTGATTAGCGGATAGAGGCAAGAACACTGTCTAGATAAAGTACTTTCTAATGGTCAGAGATGAACCTTGGCGAGTTTTGATGGTTCCGGCTATGGCAAAGCTATACAAAACTATGGTTTTCAAAAGACTTCTCGACATGACGCTCGATGAAAAGTCCGCATGTGGTTAGACATGTGAAGTCATTCAGGACTCTCTATTTACTGTAGTGTCTCCCAGGAAATCCATTGAAATCTACTGTATTCTTCAATGGCAGGGATGGATGCAATGCTTTTTCCACTTATCCATTTTGTTTCATAAATTAAGCAGAATCCTTTTCTTTCCCTGAAATGAATAAGTGGCTGATGAGGGCGCGGGATTTCTTCATCTTGTTTTTGTGAACCAGGCTGGTATAATCCTCGGCCCCAATATGTTTGTCCACCTCGGTGTGAAAAATGTGAGGATTCTCTTTACTATTGAGAGCCAGGAATTGGTTGATACCATTACTCATTTCGGTTACATAGTTTTTATTCTCTTAACGGGCGTGAAGATGGACATCAACATGGTTCTGCTGACAGGAAAAAATGGTCTGTACACTGGCATAGCATCATTGTTGATGCCATTGCTGTTCGGACTATCAGGTGTGGTATATCTCGGTGCTTTGTGGCGGCTTCCTGCAGAGCGTAAATTTGCTCTAGTTAATTTTGTCGCTTTGCAGTCTATAACACCATTTCCCATCGTTTCTTGCCTTCTCGATGACCTCAAAATCTTGAACTCGGAACTCGGCCGGGTAGGACTGTCTTCTGCACTGATCAGTGATATACTCAGCATGTTTCTGCAAATCATAACCAACTTGGCCATTGGTGGACTTGGGCATAGAAAGCTTATGGAAGCTTCAGGAAAACTTGCGGGTGTCCTCCTGTACCTTGTTTTCGTTGTCAGAGTGATTCGGCCAGCAATGAATTGGATCATTAGACGAACTCCAGAAGGCAGGCCCGTCAACAATGGGTACGTCTATGCCATAATCCTGTACTTTGTTGCTTCTACGGTGATATTCCAATTGGTGGGGATCCCCAGTTTCTTCGCGCCATTTATTCTGGGTTTAGCCATTCCTGATGGCCCGCCATTAGGAGTCTCCTTAGTGGAGAAGTTAGATTGCTTCACTTCGGGTGTGCTTTTGCCTCTTTTCGTTACTACGAGAGTGATGAAGGCCAACTTTTCAGACATCCAATTCAGCAGCGACTTCCTTCAGGTTAGCAGCATAATCACCGCAATAGTAGTCGTGGCGAAATTCATAGGCTCTATGGTTCCTTCGATAGTCTTGAAGATACCTAAACAAGACATGTTGGCCCTTGCTTTCATAATGAGTAGCAAAGGCGTCGTCGACTTGGTTGCAGTGAGCTTCGTCAGAGACAATAAGGTATTCCATATATCAGTGAAAATGCATTTTCATGTCCCGTCTCATATCCAATTTTCTATGGAACTCTGGATTCTGTGATTTGAAGAGCATGGACTCTTTCAGCAACTTCTTTTTTTCGTGTGTGATCTTTTCAGAATTTCTCTCAATGAAACTGCATTTTGGACATCCACTGAAAAACAAGGAAAAATCACCAAAGGAGTTCATTGCTGGTTCTTTACACTAAATGTCTTTGCTTTCTCTATTTCTTTGCATCTCTGCAGATTCTGACCAATGACATCTACTCTTTCATGGTTGCGGTCATCTTGGCAATTGCAATCATCACTCCATATGGCGTGAAGTACTTCTATGACCCTTCCAGGAAATATGCAGGCTACCAGCGGAGGAACATCTTGCATCTGAAACCCAATGCCGAGCTCCGAATTGTCGCCACCATTCATCGACCGGATAACGTTGCAGCGATCCTCAACTTATTAGATGCCACTTGTCCTACCAAAGAACGACCCATCGCCATCTATGGCCTCCATCTCATCGAGCTGGTCGGCCGAGCCACTCCTCTCTTTATTTCTCATAGGATGCAGAGGAGGGTTCTCATCAAAAACTCGTACTCCGAGAACATCATCACTGCCTTCAGTCACTACGAGCAAGACCATTGGGGCACCATATCAGCAAACGTCTACACAGCAATCTCTCCGCCAAGGTTGATGAATGAGGACATATGCATGTTGGCACTTAACAAGCTCGCCTCCCTCATAGTACTACCCTTTCACCGTAAATGGTCCGAGGACGGGTCCCTGGAATCAGAGGACAAAAAGCTGAGGATCCTGAACAGCAGTGTTCTTGAGAGGGCTCCTTGCTCGGTGGGTATATTAGTGGACCGTGGTTTCTTAGGAGGCTCCAATTCGCTGGTGTCCTCAGCTCAGTCACCACTTCGAGTGGCCATGATCTTTCTCGGAGGCAACGACGACAGGGAGGCATTGACTCTGGCTAAGCGCATGGCAAGTGGTGCAAACATCACTCTCGAAGTCATCCAGATCACCCACCATTCAGACAAAGGCATTTCCGACTGGGAAAACATGTATGATTCTGAAGTCTTAAAGGATGTCAAGAGCGGTAGCATTGGTAGCAGGAATGTTTCGTACAGAGAGGAGATGGTGGATGACGGACCTAACACTGCACTGGTAATAAGACCTATGGGGAACAAGTATGACCTTATTATAGTGGGGCGGCGCCAGAGAGAAGCGTCCCCTCAGACATCGGGACTTCACGAATGGAGTGAATTCCCTGAGCTTGGGGTCATTGGAGACGTGCTGGCTACAACAGATATCATAGGAAGTTTTTCGGTCTTGGTCATTCAACAACAGAAGGTCTAGCCTCAAAAGGCAAAGGCTGTTCGTCCACTCGGGATCCATCTAGCAATGTTATATCTCTCAAAATTTTCAACTGAGGTCAAGGAGCATAGCTGACATTCTGCAGGCCACGTTTCCTTGTTAGATTTACTTAGAACAATTCTATTTCCTGCTGAATCTTAATCATTAACAACTATAGACAATTGGGATTTTGAAATTTCACCAAGTTGCTGCATATTGAGGTGGGCATAACACTGCAGAACAATATGCTTTGTGAAGCTGGTTCATCATTCTAGGACGATACTTGTCAGAACATTTATTTATCTTTCATTTCGTTAGCTTGCTTTGACTGAGTTTGGCTCTCTCTTGAAACTGATCAGGCTGCCGCTGTAGAAATCTAGATCAGAAATAGTTGCACGAGGCACCGTTATGCATCAAATATCGAGACTAGTGTGATAATCACATCGAAAGCAGTCGTATTCTCTTAAAATTTTCTGGAACAATTCAGAAAGCATTTCAAAACACAATAGGCGGAAAATCAAGCATCAAATGATGAACCTAGTGGCAGGATGTGCCGGATGAAACAACACTTCATGCTTTTTGGCAACTGGAACAAGCTTTGACAGATTGATATGAAAAATAATAGAAGCTTTAATAGATGAATAGACATTGCTTGACAAAGATTATAAAGTAATATATATTTCATGCGAGTGGTTGCAATCACTCTTTTCAACAACTTTAGGTGAGGGAACAAAGTTTAGAGGTCACCGTAAGAATAACATCGAATGCCCTTGGATGACTGGTAATTAATTACAATATACCTTGACAAATTTACAAAATCTTCCCATTGGGAAGTCATAATTCATAGATTGAAGGCAGACCTGTCCACAGAAAGTCTCTTTGAGGCTGTCCAAGAAATCCAGCTTGCAATGCAGTTTCGTCGCTTTCTTAAATTAAGTCACCTTTCATGTGTAAATTTTTAGCCAGTTCATTATCCACAGCAACGTGGACATTCAAATCAGTCATACCTGCAAAACACGGAACGATATATAACACCAAGATAGATGAATGCCATTCATGTCATGTATTATGACAGAGAAACATGCCACCCAAAACATCGGTAATATGCGAAAGTTACATGACAACGCAATTTTTCACATAAAGCGGAGTTCCACCAGCGGGAACGGTGCGTTTTATACGACTCCCATGAACAACCAAAGCAACCTGGAAAGAGCGGAGGTAGGGTGAAAACAAGCTAGCGTAACCCATCAATCAAATTCCAGAGGAGGTAAATCTGAAAACCAAGGACTCATTAAGTATAGTTGAACAGGAAACTCGCAAAAAATATTAACCGTTCCCATTTTATAGTCGGCATCCTTCATCTGTACTTAAATTTTTCACCAAGCAAAAATCAAAGACGTAGGGAATCATCATGAAAATCCGGATTATGGAAGCTAGTGAGTCTTTGCCCCTGTTCTAAGATGTACCAAGGTTCCTGGGAGTTCCCAGTGACAAACAGTAAAATATGGATAACTGGGAGACCATATATACAATGAATTAGGAGAAACCCAGTCAGAATAAGATGATCAAGTCAGCACATTTGTTTTAGTTGCTGTGTTCTTATGTAATGCATAGTCCAAATAAGAATTTCAGTTCCTAGATTCTGCATTAATGACTACATAGTTGCTTCATCGTCATAAAAATCCCGGTTTGTATTAATGAAGTCCACCGAAAAGAAAAAGTACCTCTGTGTTCTGACCAAATAAAATAAAGTACCTTCAGTGCTCCTAACAAAATTCGACAATTGAAATATGCTTCAGCATCTATATTACAACACCAATATAAAAAGAGAAAGAACTAGAAGTCAGACAAAAACCAAAGCAAGTCCCTGTAAAATGAAGCTAGACACAGCGTCGAATTACATTTCCTCTAGTTTGAACCAACGAGATCAACTTTCAAGAGGAAAAGTACAATAAAGTTTCATTCTTTTCTAGTTAGAACTTGGAAAAATCAGTTCTTAAACATCTCGATCGACAAACTTCAACGAGTTCATTCATTTCACAAATGGCAAAGAGCCCATAATTCACAAATCAATGCCACATTTACTCTTACACCGTTCACCAGCCAATCAGACTTTCATCGACATTCCCAAGATTCACCAGCCAACAGGGTGAAAAAACAAACGAAGCAAGCGCAGTGAGCGACTCGCTTGGATGCCGAAAAAACAGAGGGCTTGAACTTGTAGAAGGATCGCAACAGGGAGACAAGTAGTAGTAGCCCGAAGCTCGTCCTCGGAGAATGCTTCATAGCGAGCACGGTGGGTCGCTGAAGCAGGCCTGAACAAAGGTGGCGGTATGCAATGTGAGTGGAAAAGAGAAGTGCAGGGGCGAGTCAATGATGGATGAGATAAGGTCATGGAAGTTGCAGAGATGGAGGAGAAGAGCAGCACCATGTTCGGACAGTTCTTGTTCCCTGGGAAGCTATGGGCCTATGATGTTTAGGTAATTGCTACAATACAGTTCGAGATTGGTCATGTCTGGTTGGCTCACCAACTTCCATGGGTGCTGTGCTGTTCAGTTGTCTTGAAGTCAAACGTAGGACCACGGCTGTCAAATGAAAACAAAAAACAGAAACGACTTTCTCAAAATAGGATTTGTAAATTGGAAATAAGATTTTTGGGGTTTCAGTTGCAAAACAAAAGGGTTTGTTAATATAATTTCATTTTTCCCTCAAACATATTAGTATTTTCCCTCAATGCTAAACACAGGACACTTTTTTTTTAAATTAGAGACTGAGTTGAATAAATTTCACTGATGGCCACTAAGTTTTGAATGGTGGTGGTACCAATTTAGCTTTGCAGTAGCACCACATATGAAATTAATCATCTACTAATATGGGGACGAAATTCATTTAGCAAAAACCTAAAAATGGACTTAAAAGATGAAGTGAGCCTAATACATCAAGATGACACTCTCAAATGACCTTACTTTTCCCAATCGACATAGATAAATAAAATGAGTGTCAAACACCTAAAAATGCTAAAACTTGGCATGAAATGACACTTAAATGTCAAAATTTAGAAAAGTGATATTTAAGTGTCAAAATCGAAGCAAAATTGATTATTTAAATGCTAACAATGAGAAAATCCGGTCAAGATATGGACAAGTCAATTTTCTAACGAGACAAATGCAAAATGACATTGTTTTGCAGGCTAATGTGATTAGACAAATGCAAAAACGTCATTTTGCTACGATATGAATAAATAATTAATATAAAAATTAATTAAATTAAATTTAAGACTAAATTTATTTATATAAAAAAAAGAAGAAGGAAACATGCGGCTGAGGGCTCAACCCTCGCCGCTATTGCCTCCCCACCTTCGTCGTGCTTCCTTCCTCCTTATTTTTTTTAAATTATAATTTAATTTAATTAATTTTATATTAAAATTCAAATCGTGTCAAGCACGACGTCATTTTTGCATTTATTTGCTGAGTCATTAATAAAAAAATTGCTACGTAAAATTTCCAACAAGGTTCATTCGGAGATGGCACTTAAGTGTCCCAATTTTAAAAAAAAATGACATTTAAGTGTCATTTTCCTAACTTTCGGCACTTAAGTGTTTTCTTATACCAAGTTTTGGCACTTGGGATGCACTTTTGCTTAAATAAAATAGTAGGAAGGGAGAATCAACATCAACAATTTTACTATGAGTTATTAATCTAAAAACATTAATATTTTAACTAAGGCTCCATTTGACAACACGTCTATATCTTTGTTTTTTTATTCTTTTTTTTTCCTAGAATAGAAAAATAATAGAAATCTATTTGCTGATGTCAATTTATTTTTCCATTCCTTGAAATAGAAAAATGGCTGCGGAATAAATTTGAAACAAAAACAATAAGTTAAAAAATAACTTCTTATTCCTTTAAACAATTTATAGAAATAATTCATTATTTTTCTTTTTCTTTTTCCTTGCACTCATCACGCCCCCGCCACCATTGCCCCCCGTAGTCGGCAGCAGGCGGCGAATAGCGAAGAAAATAAAAAAAAAAAATGAAAAACAATTCTTAAACATTTTAAAAAAATTTTAAAAAAATTATTATGTTACAAAAAAAAAATTGTGGATCGTATGAATACATTCTTGTTTTTTTTTTCTATTTAAAAAATAAAAAATTTGTATAGTTACCAAAATAAGTTTTTTTACTCAAAAATTATTCTAGGGAGCAAAAAAATAATAATAATAAATTTTCGAAAAGAAGTTATTTCCTATAACAGAAATGTAATCAAACAAACTTTAAGATTTTCGCAAGTTGAGGGTTGGCTGAGGAATTGGAACTTATGATCAAAGCTTGCTCCGATTCACACAGAAGAAAAATCTAATCGACTTGGCCAATCACCTCGGTAATGTACTAAACTTTAGGAGCATGTGTAAGTACCACAAGATGCATCAATCTCCTCTTGCAGAAAATGAACAGCGTTTGACAACCGAATGGACGCTTGACCTCTGAAACTAAAGATTGATTGGGAGTCCAAGAACCTTAACATGGATTCAATCTGGTCCATCCGATGTACTTTTTGGTCACCGTTCGATTACTATTTTGACCCATTCTGTTGCTTGGTCATTCATTGTGACGAGTTCCAGTGCACACTTCTAAACATGCTTCGACTTAGGTTAAATTTACGAAAAATAAATAATTTTCTTAAAAGTAATTATTAATATTACTTAAAATAATTAGCCAATAAAAAATATTTCATTACATGAATATTTTTCATAGACTAATAAAAAAATTTCTATTAATTCATTTTTGTAAGCGATAGAAATAATTACATTTAGAAACATATTTTTCAAATCATTCGTTTTTCAGAAAACAAGTGTATCCTTAGAATTAAAACATCATTTCTTAAAAATTAGTGAAATTGATACACATGTCGACATCATCATTGTCCTCTTTGACTAATCCATAACCAGTCTATATTTGTCTGCATGAAATTCAAAAGGAAATTAATTGTCCCTTGAACCAAGTAAAGTACAGGCTTGTTTGATGCTATTTTTTAATACTAAACTTTGGGGTATAAACTTGCCAACCGATACGAGCTTCCAAAATGATCTGCAACACAAAGCTCAAGTTAAGGCGTCGGATTTAAGATTCAAATTGGCCCTCAATACTTAACTCGGCGAATGATGACGACACCATTGGATTGCCAATTGTACAAGGATTAAGTGGTTTCTGATTTAAATTCGATGTCATCGGGATGAATGATCTTTTGATGGGATAGTCTTGTCTAGTCAATCTTGTCACTTTACAATATGAAGCCATCTGATAAGTTGATTAAAGCTCCTTCATTTCCATTTGACACTAAAAATTAAATTTCATTGATGCTAAGCATATTTGGTAAGTAAGTTATTGGATTTGACTTAACTGAGTATTCTTTCAATGAAGAAAAGCGGACCCCATCAAACACAGGAATGTTGTAGATCCATATTTGCTTCTGGACAATAAAATGAATCTGGAACATTGAAAGTATGCTTTGTTTTTGTTGTTTGTGTTGTATGATGAAGGGAAAATAAAAAAATTTGCGCTTGTGTAACATAAAGTCTCAAACTCTGCTCACTAATAAAGTAGTTGAGTACATGTTAAATCATACTTCGATCTTGTGTTTTGTAGGTCAACACCAATATCACATTTGAAAACTCGTTTAAGCTTTAGTAGGTCAGCACCTATATAAACAATAATAACCTTGATCATAACTCAGGTCCGTCCCATCCCTAGCTACCCTCTACATAGCTCAGAAAAGCCATTTGGCAATGCTGAGCAATGAAGAACTTCACCGCATCGTCTGACCATTCCATGCCCTCCCTTGTCTGAGCGAAATGAACGTCTCTCACGCTGCAAAACCCACAGCACGAACACGAAAGCGGATGGGTAAATCCCATTAATCACCCATAACCCCAGTGGTGAATGTTACTCGTCGCAATCATAAAGAAGAAGAAGACGGAAGAAACAGAAGAAAATACAGACGGATGGGAGGGAAAAAAGAGAGGAAGATGAGCGAAGAGAGACGGCATCGAAGGGAGCACTGATTTGTAAGGTGGAATACGGAAAGAGTCCCACATGCATGCAGAGGCATGGATAAAATCTCTGTACGCGAGCATTCCTTCTTACGGTTTGGCCTTCTCTGTCGAGGATATCTTTGTGTCTTGGTCTTACTTAGGCTGAGAGAGAGAGAGAGTCTGATGATGAATTGACTGTGTATTGTCACATCGGGTGGGTTGTGACGAGTGTCGTGTTCAAGATTACTTCGAGCTGACTGAATAGTGAAGATGCTCCTAGGGCTAGGGCCGGGACCCACCGTCCCCCCAAAACAGAAGAAAACAGTGAAGATGCTCCAAGAAAAAAAAGTAAGAACGAAAGAAAGGGGCAAATGCCATAACAATCATGGCCTTTTGTCATGATAACAAATTTAAAATGACCTTCCAAACGTACCAAAAAAAGCATTAACCGTTCATCATTCGGATAAATGTATCTTACCAACGCTTACTTAGAGAAAACAATGCGATTTTGGTGTCTAGGGACATCCCAAAGTTGGTAATATAACTGAGAAAGATTGGGTGCACTGACACACTAAGATTAAATATGGGCAAAATACCAAAAACTAATGCTCTTCTTTGTCACAACAATGTAGCTTTTTGACTCAAAAGATCATGTTAAATCTCTTTTGGATGTTTAAAAATTCGTGTTAAATTTGCTATACTGATGATAGATTGTATTTTTTATTTATTTTGTATTTGGCCAAGAGAAAGGGGGAATCTAGTGTACTTTTGCTTTCGAATAGATTTTAACCTATTGAATGTTCATTAAGAGTATATTTATTTTGTAAGTTTCGTAAATCATTTATATCATTTATGAAAATAAAGGAATGAATTTTTTTTGTTATCCTTAAAATGTTTAGACATAAGTTGTTATCAATGATGAAAATGTTTTGTAATGATTAATTATTTTAATTTACACAATCCATCATTTTTTTGAAAGATATTTTTCAAATTATCTATGAAAATGATCACTTATATGCTTTATTGTTCTTCAATTTAATTTTAGGATGCAATCTTTCCTGATTAGAGTTCCCTCACGTGCATCTCGTATGTGAAATTTCGACTACTATGGACTTGGCCGAATTTTTGTATATTCTCTTGAGCTTAGTCCAGATAATCAATTAAGCTTAGAGCATCTTTACTTACCCTGGTCCAATTATTATGCAGTTTTTGTGGGCTTATTATTACCAAACGACATTTCTCATAATATGTAGATGTAATCTAACAATATTTTTGTTCAGGGATTGGAGACAATCCAAAAATTTTCTATGTGATGAATGGGATCGCCAAAATGTAGGTATCAATAATTATTATTTTCATAGACTACATTAATCAAATGGGATTTATGCACTATTATGAATTAAATTATTAAGTATCTTATCATAACACATGTCTTGGTCATTTGTAGAATTTTCTTTTGTTTTACCGAAAATGGGTATACTTGTATAATGAATTTTTTTTTATGGAAATGGTATGTATGACAATTTTGGATAAGAAAGTGTTCGGCATGTTTAAAGGTAAAAATGAAATATAAGATTCTTCAAGTAACCATGAACACTAAAATGAAAAGAATAGAAATTAATGCATTTATTAAACATATTGGGAACTTGACTTTGGAGTGATGATTATACTGTTACAATGGATATTAATATTCCACTAACCATGATTACAACACATGATTATTATCATAAATGCAGTTACAAATGTGTTCTTTTAAATTCTCAACATGCTATTCGTATGCTAACAGTCATTATCTACAAGAAATTACAATTTCCAAGGCCACTACACATTCAACCATCGCTCGGTACCGCCACCTCCATTCGACATCTCGGTCTATATGTTCTCTTCTTGTCTCCAACACTCAGCCAAGTTTTAAGATAGTCAATCCAGCATACTCCATCCATGAGTCACAATACTCGCTCGACTGCTTGTCAATATCAATATCACTAATTATTGATGATTGTACCATATAGATGTTGATATTCACACGACATGATTGTCGATTTCCCCATGACCTAGTTGATCAAACTCTATTACAAAGAGTTGGCCGTTTTTTTGACCTAAACATTAGTGTATTTGCTAAAAAATGACTCTTCTTTCTAAACTAATTGCCATATTCGACTATTCGTTTACATGTCATAATCACCTTGACAACTTATGCTTTGCCTTAAATTTTATTCTTAAATAGCGCTGAGTTCGAAGGACAGAAAGAAGCAAGACGGCTTAATACTTGTCCGCTGATTACTGGCCATTTAATCTTAGGGTTCTCAAGTCATGCGCTAATTTTCGTCATGCAAATACAATCATGTCAAAGTTAGATGAAAAAGCAAAAAAAAAAAAAAAAAAAAAATCGCAGAAACCGAATTACAACGGAGAAATCATCACAAAAAGTAAGGAAAAGTTACTCCAACGCTCGAAAACTGAACCAAAGAATAATCGTCAGCATCGTGTCGCAAGTAAACCCTAGCCTCCTGCTTCTCACAGTCCGAGAAAGAGAGGGGGCAAAATAGTTAAAAACACGAAGATAACAAATTCCCACAAGAAAATAACAGGGAGTGATTTGTCTCGATCCGGCCAGCTTTCTTGAAAAAGCTGAATTTATGTGTTTTCTCACTTCTGAAATTTTCAAGAGATCTTCTTTGCCAGTCTATCCAACCTCAAATACTGTGTCAAACAGCGTTTAAGACGACCCCGTTCCGTAATTACTGGGACAAAAAGTGATTTTTTTTTCCTTTTTACTTCCAGCTTGTAGATCTTTCATAGAAGAAGCTGTGTTCTTTAGCTGTATCTGTGTATTCCCTTAGTCACTGCTTTTGTGCATGGATTTGGACTCTTGCCTACTCGGTGGCAGCATTTGGTATGGGGTATGAGTACGTGCGTGCATGGTCTCAATCAAATTGTCGATACGAGCGAGAGTACGTCGATTTATCTCACTTGAATATGGAGTTGTCAATTTTTCCTTTCCACTTTTTCACGCAATTACTGATTGCTCTTGCCAAATTAGTGTGAAGCAATGATTATCTTGTAATGGGTGAATAGACTTTGCATATCTGAATTAACTAACCTTTCTTATGACTAACTATTATGTTAAATTAATAAGTTAAATGAGACGGAAGTTGATAATAAATAACCTGGACATGATATTGTTTGCATTGGAAGGTTTGAGTAGGTCAAGCAACGCACGATAATTTATAATTTCATATGTCAATTAGTGATTAGTTGGCACTATACAAAGGAGAATTATAATACATTGTAATAATATGAATTTTCACGAATTCATAATTGACATTGGATACATGGGAGGGACTTACCAACCGTGAGGTGATTAATCAAAGTAAGAAATTGCTTTTCTATTACTTAATATATTCCTAATTTCAAATTAGCAGATTGGTAAATTAAGCTATAGAATAATTTTATATACCACTTTAACATAATTATATCTATAGAATTGATTTTATTATATAGTAAAACCTAATTTAAATATCTCCATTCCATTCCATTCCATTCTACTCCCAATTTTTTTTTATTCTAACAATTAAATTAAAAAAAATATCATTTCCTTCCATTCCTGCATAAGCAAAACAAAAGAATCACGATTCTCAATCCATTATTTTTTCACTCCATTTCCTCTTTCCATTCCATTCTAGTGTATCACACCCGACATTAGTACAAATGGAGCAAGAACTCTACCCGAATGGAAAATTTGACAAATTTTCTGAAATTAAACATAACAATAAAGGGCATGCTTCCCCTGACAAGCTACGTTTAATAATAATAAGAGAAAAATTTTATTTGAATTTATACATAATTGAAGGAGCGAGATTAAGAAGCCAAATCCCCACCCTGTGCCCTTTGGAACGAGGATCCCCTCACCATCCATTCGGGATGGATTCGTGACGGCATTTAATCATCCCTAATGCCAAATGGATGACTTTGACGAGCGATGATATAACGTCCGATGATATGAGTCGAAAGAGAAAGAGACTCCGAACACTCATTCCATCGTAATGGCATGAATGTAATCTGTGCAAAAACAGGGGGTTCTTTTGTCCATGTCAGGATAGTTTATTTTTTTTGGGTCGGTCGAAACGATGCATCTGGTCTTCCCTGCAATGACTGAGGTGATGAAGACTATTTGCCAAAGAGGCGAAGTAACTAGCGAGTCAAACAAAAGAAGATCACATACACGTACAAGTGTACAAGCGAAAGGGACACAGCAAAGGACTGCATCTTGACTCTTCATCATCATCATCTTCTGATACCGTATTCATTGCAACCCCCATACTGGGGTTGAAAGTCGTAACCTCTTTCCTCCCCTAAATTTCGAAAAAATCCGAGTCCCTATGACTTCTTGTTATGCCTTTCGAACTAACGTGACTGACAAGGTAAAAGATGTGAATCAGATGACAGAGAAAGAGAGAGAGAGAGATGATTTTAATAAGTGATGATAGTAATGTCACATTGCCACTCTTACTGCCATTTCTGTACTTCCCTGTTTTACCTTCCCTCACATCACTCCCTCCTTTTCTTTTTCTGCTCATAACTGATAATCCCACACATGCAGAGCGCGAGAGAGGGGTGGGTTCTCTTTTTCCTTTTTCCTTTCAATTTTTTTTTACTTTAATTTGCAACTTGGTGGAGCTATACACGTATTTGGGAATGTCAGTGATCTCTGTTCATCATTTATTTCCTCTTCCTCATTCGTTTCCTTCTCTATATAACGAGCTCCCTTCAGTCTCTTCATCAAGCAGATCTCTTACCAATTTCCATCACTTCGAAGTCTTCACTTCAAAGTCACCCCAGTTACAGGCGCCCTTTGGCATGAGAATATATGAAGACCCATTTGATCCTCTCCTTGCACATATCTGTCTCATCTTTCGTCTGTTTTTGGTCTTCGCCTAGAAAACTTGGCATCAAGAGAAAGAACTCCTGTTCTTATTTGATCAAGAGGAAGAAATGGAGGGCAGATCTTAAATCAATATTTTGACGGCGCTATCCTTTCTGAGCTGAAGAATATGATGATTTTTTTCATTTAAATCTTTTTCTTGACCTTGCAAGACTTTTTAAGTATTTTTAGATTTTTATGGCCGCTCTCTATTCCGTTTTAGTTTAAATTCTTAATTTTTATCTTAGCCAAATCTTTCATTTTAATTTATATTGTGTATTCCTCCTGAGCTTTAATCTTATCGATCTTGTAGCTTCGGTATTATTATTTAGAGATTACTTCTTTTGTTAAGACAGCTTTCATATGCCATCTCTCTACTTTATTTAAGTTATTTGGTAAGCAAATATGCAAGTTCATGAGGAGCACGAATTTTTCAAGAGGTCTTCCCGAAGTTGCTTGTGATGATGTCTCTCGTTATGCTCTTTCTCTCTGAGCAAAAGGCGAGACAGTGATTGCACAAGAGGGGTTGTTCAAGTAAACTGTATCATTTACACGCTTGAATATGAATAAACTGAGCTCAAAGCAGAAGATGCGGTTCGTGTTCATTGCCTATACACGACAGTATTATATAACCAGCTAGGGTTTTGCTTTCCTTTTTCCCTACTTTACCTTTAAGTCAAATCATGTGAGCATGGATTTCTCGACAAAACTTGAGAAGAAACGCGTCCCTAAATTACCTTTAAGTCAAATCATGTAACCAACATCACGATTTATGCGGGACATAATGGCAATGTCTAGATGATGACTGTTGTATTTGTTGAAGAAAGATACAGACGGCGGATTAATCATGTGTTACCAAGAGAGAGCGACGTCAAAGGACTTTTGTCAACAATGATGGCAAATAACATTGGTTTCGGGCAAACACGACGGCCCGAACTAAACTCCTCATCGGGTAAACTAATGCTAATAGATGGATTTGCACGTGTCAAAAGGTTTTGTTTAGAAGATGTACAGATAGTGAATGAGATGTTTCGGTTGATAAAGAGAGAAAAACCTGGAAAAACATCAATCAGGTCATTGACATTAGGTATTTACAGTGTTATCACTTTTGTATCTACTATCTCAAGTAAATCTGATTTACAGGCAAAGAAAGTGAGAAGAGACTTATTTGCTGGGGATTCTTGAAATGCTTTACTATACCTCAATCGAGAAAAGAAAGATTGCCCTGGAACTTCCAGCCATCCACTATTCTGCGGGAGCTACACACTGATTGAATGCTGAAAACCACGTTCCTCGGCTCAGCGATCGATAACCTGATCGTCTTAGGGCCAATCTCCAGCACCTACTTATGTGATTCCGCCGTTTCCTAGAAACAGATAAAGGAACTAGAGGACTTGTGGTTGGAGCTCCCAAGCAAAGTCTCGGCTTTACTTTTGTTGAATATAATTTGTGAAAGCTCAAGGCACGGACAGATAATCTCAGCTGCGAGACTAGCATGCCATGGAAAGTCGGCTTGCGATATTGGTTTTCAGAGAAAGTTGTCTCGAACCCAGCTCCAAAACATGCGCAGAAGGCAAGAGATGGGATTGAATTGGCGATCTCCCTATCTACCGGCCTTGTCCCCGGAAGCTTGACGAACAAGACAATGCCGTGCCGGCAGAGGGGAACATGGGATAGAGCCTGGAGGACCGTGAACAACGACGGAACTGCTGGTAGTAGAACACAAGTACAGGGCACACATGGTGCAGAACTGATGACCGCAACCTGCATCGGTAGCATGTACCAATCATTGCAGCTGTCTGCATATTCAGATGACAATAAAAGATTCTCGATCCTAGCTAATCCACAAGGAAAAATTACGTGCAACATCAACATTTCCATGTTCTGGGCTTTTAGCATTTAAAGTATTAGATCGACTTCTTAAAAGGCCTTTTCTTTCCCTCCATTCAGTACCAGAAATTTTTTGTTAAAATTCCTATTTCTGTTTCTTCAGATAACTGAAAAGATGAACACAATTTCCTCCTGGAAGATTGAATGATTTAACTGCAAAATCCCTATTCGGCCAAAAATAAACTGCAGAATCCATAGATTCTGGTGAACGATAAGCTTGTGCTCCTAGTTTTATGCGCAATGAAAGAGCATACCGTAAAAGCAGAGATGAAATGATAATTAGTTTCACAGCTACTTAAGCAGCCGACTGCATTCACTAACACAGAGCGAGAGAGAGAGAGAGAGAGAGAGAGAGAGAGAGAGAGAGAGAGATAAAATCTTGAGAACAGTTCTCGAACTTTCTTAGTATACCTTCTGCAGCCACAGAGCGCTTCCTCTCTAGGCAAACCACGCAGGTTTCTTGGTATGCTGCGTGCAAATTGCTGCTTTTCCATCCACATTCTCTAAAATGATAAAGAAGGGAGAAAATTTGTGTTTCTTACTTGTCTCTTGAAAATCATTCGCCACTCTGGCATGTAACCAAGCAAAATCATAAACTGCCATCAGATCACGTTACTATGCAAGGTTTATGCTTTGTGCATAGAGTTGATGCTATAACATTCCCGCTTAATACCAAAGTGACTCTTTTGGCCAGAGACTACCACAGTGACTTGACATGGTTTTTCATCATCTCACCTTAATTATTCTTTAAGGTTTTAGGAAACCACTAACTTGGATGATGGCACGGGTCTTATGAGAAGGTCATATCTTCACGCTGCTAACGCCATCTATAGCTAACGTTCAGAGAAAGAGACAATAGCAAAGATTGATGCATAAGTGGGTACCCATAAAATAAGCAAAATCAGAGTATTCATACATGTGTTGCAGAGAACAGAGGTTTGAAAACATATGGCATCTATGGTGCAGAGAAAAGAAAAATCCAACGAATTGATGTTACGTGGCTGGTTACCTCCTTCCCAGTGGAAAAAGGAACCGGGAAGGAAAGAATATTCATTTGTTAAGGATTGGTTAAAATCCTGCATATTCTGGACTTCAATTTGTGCATAAACTTAGCACAACACATACGATAAGAATCAGAAAGCTTTTTCTTTCCAGAGATATAAGAAGAAACCAACAACTCGGTCAACGCTTCTTCCATGCATGATATTAATGCACATTAAAAAGTTTAGATCCTCCTCACCTAGCAATGTTGACAATGCTCATCAGAGGAAGAGAAATGTAAGGCAAAGGAAGAGTTTGCGGCAGACCATCTGGTTGTCTCTAAGGATTTCTGTAAGCCAATTTCTGTGCCATGAGCGTGCAATAATCAAAGGAGTCCAACTGTGAAGAAGGCAGAACCGTTGAGATTAGTTTTTAGTGCTATGCTCATGGCGCCAAGCAAACACAATGTACACCGAATCAGAATGTCAAAAGAGATGAAAAATTAATTGTTCGTGAGGAAATTATACACTAATCAAGTGGCAAAGTATATGAAACCACGTGGTACCAATGCATACCCGTTATTGTTTACAGCAGTAAGACTCGCACCATGGTCTATCAGGATCTGAAACATAATGAAACATTCTAGTTAATGTTTCTGTGTTTTGCTTCTACTTTTTTTCATTAAAATACCTGACAACATTGTGCATTTCCGCCAGATGCAGCATAATGAAGTGTAGTACTTCCGGCACCTGCATAGGGAGAAGCAGTTAGCAGTGTAAAAGCACACAATATTTGAGGAGCAAGTTAATTTGAAATCAATGTCGTAGACACAGGAAAAGAAAGAAGAAAAGCCAATTGAACATTCATTTTGATGTAGCTATTAGCCACCACTAACACCAGACACTTGATAACAAAAAGAACTCCTGAATTTCTCATTAAATACAAAACAGCTCTGATCATGAAAGTAAGAAGGGGCAAAACAGCCTGGTGAGAAGGGCCATAATAACCGGGTGCTTTCTGTTCCGCAACTGTGCATTCTCATGTTGTGCAGGCGGCAAAGCAATACACACCAAATTAAGTTCTGCTGTAGCAGAGTAGAAAAGGGAACATGAACGAGTTAGACACAGGTAAAAGCAAAAGAAAATCTTCGGGTGAAAGAGACTTAAAAGGAAAGAACCCTTGATCAAACTCTGCAATAGACTCCGCGTTTTCTGATTTTCCCCTCATGACATTGAAGAAACCTTGCCTACTTGGTAAATAGTCTACGAGGAGGAGGCGGATGCACAGAGTATGACCATTTGATGCAGCCAAGTGTAAAGCAGTGCCCCCATTGATATAGTCCGCTCTGTGAATCTGTATTCAAGAGCCAAGCAGTCTAGACAGTCTATGTGAGCGAACAGACCGCGCATACATAAAAGAAGTTGTAGAGTCTTACATCAGCCATACAAAGAATTAGAGTCTGAACAACTTCCCAGTGACCATACTGGCAAGCTTGCATCAAAGCTGTCTATTCAATGCATAAGAGAAGTCAAACTAAACTGTGATTGGATTCAATCACATGAGCACCTAATTCAACAGGCCACATAAATGATCAAATTTCCTGTGAACCTGAACAAATGACAAATGGAATTGATGGTTTTATGTGATGGGCTTAAGGCCCGTCCGCCCATGTTGGGCCTAAAAGTCCGGCCCACAAAATTAGGGCCCATGGATGGAGGGATACGATGAAGGGGTACGTTTCTATTTTTGAGAGAACGTATATAAGGGAGGAAAGAGAGGGAGAAGACACCCTTTGGCATTTCAGTGTACGTCTTCTCTCCTCTTCTCCCTCCAAAAAGAAATTGAACGCTAAAGGTGACGCCGTCTTCCCTTCAAGGCCAATCGACGTCATCGGTTTTCTCTTCCTCTTGTCGGCATTGGTGTTTAATCTGTGGCTAACAAGGTACGCTCGAATCCGTGGTGTGCTTTAGGATCGGTGATACGTGATTTTCCAGGGCTTGTCTTCCGCATTCGTTTTAGGGGTTCGATTTAGTGTCGAATCCAGTTTTCGGGAATCCGACATTCCCAACATTGGTATCAGAGCCCTAGTTCATGTTTTCCCGACCCTTTTCATGTTTTTTGATTAATTTTTCGCGAAGATATTCGGTCGACATGAATCGGGGCGAGAAATCCCGACACCCGAGCACTGTTCGTCTATTTTTTCGAGTTTCTGTAAGTTGAAATCGATTTCTGAAGGTATAGGGTGAAAGGGCTCGTCGAGACGAGTCCGTCGACATGTCGTGCGTCGCCAGGCGACGCCGCACGCGCCCACACGCGCGGCCAGAAGGCGCTGCGCGTGGGCGCCACGCGCCGGACGGCGAACCGGCACGTGCCGGTCGGCGAACCGACGCGTGCTGACGTCACCCAACGGTCGGTAACCGCTGGGATGACGTCATCGATGACGTCAGCTGGCCGGGCGGTCACCAGCCGGCGACCCGACCCGACTCGATCCGCGGAAGCCTGGCATGCGCGCGGCACGTGCCAGCTGACGTCTGCGTGACGTCAGCCCGCGCACACGCGCGGCACGTGCGGTCGGTTCGTCCGACCCGGCCCGACCGCCCCGACCGGTCCAACCGGCCCGACCCGTTGACCGTTGACTGTTGACTGTTGACCCAAAAAAAAAAGAAAAGGAATTTGTTTCTTTTTTCAATTATGTCTGTGTGGGTTATAAGTAATCCATTTTTTATTGTGCATTTGTTGCATGAATCATGGAAAATTATGTATTTTCCCTTAAGTACATTATGGATTATAAGTAATCCATTTTTAGTTCTGCATTTGTTGCAGGAACTATCATGCGTTATGAACGGATACCTGCAATCCCGAGAACGGACGAGAGAAGTGCAAGACTTAAAAGGCTGATGACAGAGTTAGCTAATTATCGGTGGCATGACGGTGATTTAGTATCACATGTGGTCGGGGTCAATCGGATGATACAGGAAATTATCGGAATGGTTATCTTATGCCGGATTTTGAGAAGGTGCCGGCTTTGATGAACACTCTTCCACACGAATGGCAAGCGGTGTTAGATCGGCTATGGGAGGTCAACGTGGTCCCGGGTTATAGGAGGCTAGTGGTAGCTTTTGTTATAGAGTACTATAGGATTGAGTTAATCAAAACTTCAACCCTTAGATTGAGCGCCACATGGCGCGAGTGAATGCGCCTTGGAGGCGACATGAAAGCTCTCCAAAAGTTTTTCCATGGTTGGCAAATGTGCCTTCAAATTTCTCGATATTTTGGTGATAGATTAGAAGGGACATTCCCTATTTATTTCTTAGATTAGTTTGAGATGTTTTTGGGTGTGAATATCTCTTTCTATGTTGATATTTCTTTTTTGTATATATTGCTTAGTGTAATGGATAGTTGTATTATGTGAAAGCATTATTATTCTATTGTATATCAAATATTATTTGCTTTGTTATTGTTGACTGCTGTGGGTAGTTTATAGAAGTTTTTGTAACTTCATAGAATTTATTTTGCATAAGACAATTATATTAATAATAGTTTTAAGTTAGGATTTTTGGAGGATGATTGGAAACATAGTGACCTTTTGATTTACGAAACCTTACTTGAAATTGTTCATTGATATGATGGGTGCGTGCAAAGTGGATGCATAAATGATAGGCATTAATTATTCGTGCATATATGTCTCGATGTGTTCAGATCGATGGTTTCAAAGCAACTAAGAACGTAATTGCTGATATGAACGGCAACAATTGTGAAATATTGGATATGAAGATTCAATATGTGCTGGAAAAGCAAGAAGCATTAGAAGCTCTTGACCATGTTATGGAAGATCTTGAGAATGCTGTGCGCCACCTTGAGCTAGTAGAGGACCGCCTAACGGCATTTGAGTCAAAAATAGACATTTGCAATGTTGGTTCTAGCTCAGAAAGGGCTTTGAGCTCTAAGCGCAAGCGTATTGATTCGTTCAATATGTGGGAATGCAAAAGATCAAGTCCTTATTGCAAGAAATCAAGAGTTAACCAACACAAGAGAGGAAAACGTCCTCAAGTGAAGAAAATGTCCAGGGTGAAGTGTTACAACTGTGACAAGAAGGGTCACTATGCTCGCGACTGTCGTGAGCCAAAGAAAGTATACACCCCTTGTACTTTTCAGAACTTTGCTTTTGTGTCAAGTTCGTGTTCTTAAGCGAGTCCAATCCTTTGTGGATTTGTGGATTCGGGAGCGACAGACCATGTAGCGAAGGATAGAGAATCCTTCATGGAATTCCGACGATACCAACTGAAACTAAGTGGATCTATGTGGGAAATAACTCGAGCTGAAGTTAAAGGGATTGGCACTGTCAATTGAACATGCGTGGTGGACGCACCTTGTTCCTACATGATGTTCTATATGCTCCAGAGATTCGTCGAAATTTAGTGTCTGTTTTAGTGTTGGTTAAGTTTGGTTTTTGTGTGAACTTCCATAATAGAGGTGTAGATTTGTATTTGGATACAAACTACTATGATTGTGGTCATTTTCTGGATGGTTTTATTGTACTAAATGTTGACTGTGATGATGTCAATATTTGTTGTTCCCTTCTCACATCTCCTAATTCATATAATAATGATGTGAGTGTGTGGCGTATGGCATGCTAGACTTGGTCATATTGGCCAACAACGTATGAAAAGACTAGCCAAAGAGGGCTTGTTGGGCAACATTGAAAAAGTCGATTTGCCTATATGTGAGCATTGCCAAGAAGGGAAAACGACAAGGAAACCATTTGGAAAATGTAAAAGAGCTGAATTTCCTCTGCATTTAATCCATTCTGACATCTGTGTTTCAATGAATGTGAGAAGAAGGCATGGGGCTGTTTATTTCATCACTTTTATAGATGATTATACTCGATTCGGATATGTTTATTTGATTTCTCATAAATCTGAAGCATTGAGTTGTTTCAAAAGGTTTATGAACTTGGTAGAAAATCAATTAGACAAGAAAATAAAAGCATTGAGATCCGATTGAGGTTGAGAATATTTATCTAATGAGTTCAGAAAATTATGTGATGAAAAAGGAATAGAAAGACAGTTGTCTATTCCATATACTCCTCAACAAAATGGTGTTGCAAAGAGAAGAAACAGAACCCTACTGGAAATGGTTAGGTCCATGATGGCGCATGCTAACTTACCTATTACTTTTTGGAGTGATGCGTTGTTAACTGCTGCCTATATACTTAACCGAGTGCCTTCCAAATTAGTTACTTCTACTCCATATGAGTTATGGACAGGTAGAAAACCGGACTTAAGTTTTCTTAAGCCGTGGGGTTGTGCTGCCTATACTCATGAGTCCCCTCACAAGTTTGGGAAATTGGGTCCCAGAGGAAAGAAGAGTATTTTCATAAGATACTCCGAACACTCGAAAGGGTATGTGTTCATAGGTGAGCAGGAAAGTGGGAGTATAACTGAATTTGAATCACGGAATGTCACATTCTTAGAGAATGAATTTCCTAAGAAGGGCGAAATAGGTGAAGATTACTCCCTATTTGAAACCTTGGATCAAGATAATGACATTAGTGGAGTTTGTCCAAGTGGGAGTAACATGAGAAGTGATGAATTAAATTCAACTCATTCTCAATTACAACCACATGATGAGATGACATCATCATTATCTAATCCTAGTGGGAGCATAATGGGGAATGATGTGCACAGTGTACAATCTCCCATACGGCGAACAAGTCGCCAAAGTATTTCCCGTCGACGTTTTGACATTGAAGGGGAAACTTTTATGATTGCCCCACAAGATGAGGATGAGCCAAGAAATATACATGAGGCTCTAAGTTGCCATAGTAAGGAAAAATGGATGCATGCAATGGAAGAGGAAATGGAGTCAATGAAGTCGAACCGAGTTTGGGAATTGGTTGATCTTCCGAAGGGACGCAAAGCCATCGGGAACAAGTGGGTTCTCAAAATAAAGCGTAAAGCTGATGGCACGATAGAAATGCATAAGGCTCACCTTGTGGCGAAGGGGTATAATCAACATGAAGGAATTGATTATGAAGAAACATTTTCTCCTGTAGTGAGATTTACCTCGATTCGCATTATTCTGGCAATAGTGGCTAGTATGGATCTTGAGTTACATCAAATGGATGTAAAGACTGCTTTCCTCAATGGAGAATTAGAGGAAGGAATATATGAAACAACCTGTTGGTTTCATAGTGAAAGGCCAAGAAGAAAATGTATGTCGACTTTTGAGATCGATATATGGCCTCAAGCAGTCATCGAGACAATGGTATATACGTTTTCATAATGCCATAATGGCATATGATTTTACAATGATTAATGAGAATCATTGTGTATATATCAAAAGATCCAAAGATCAATTTGTGATCATATCATTATATGTTGATGATATACTAATTACCGGAAGCAATATGGAGTTTGTTAATACTGTCAAGAGTTGGTTGTCTTCCAACTTTGAGATGAAGGATATGGGTGAGGCTGCATACATTCTTGGAGTTAAGATTTCAAGAGATCGTTCGAAGAGATCGTTGTCTCTTTCGCAAGAAACATATATAAATAAGGTTCTCGAACGATTTCGTATGCAAGATTGTAAACCCATAGACACTCCTATTGCAAAAGGTGAAGGATTGAGCCATAGACTGTGTCCAAGGACTCCACAAGAGAAGGAACAAATGAAACTTGTTCCTTATGCTAGTGCTGTTGGGAGCTTGATGTACGCTATGATGTGTACAAGACCTGGCATATGTTTTACAGTTGGAATGGTGAGTAGATACCAATCCAATCCAGGTCCAGCACATTGGAAAGCCGTTAAGAGAATACTGAGGTATCTAAAGAGGACTGCTGATTATACGCTGAGTCATTAAGGAAAGGATCTGCGACTCTAAGGCTATTCTAATGCTGATTGGGGAGGAGATTTAGATGAAAGGAAATCTACCTCTGGGTTTGTTTTCTTACCGAATAATGGCACCATATGTTGGAGCAATAAGAAACAAAAGTGTATAGCCTTGTCCACGATGGAAAGGCGAGTTCGTGGCATTGTCGCGACGGTGTAAGAAGATGTTTGGCTTAAGAGATTATTGGATCATTTAGGTGTTATTGGAAGTGCTGCAGATTCATTGTTGGTTAAGCGTGATAACCAAGCAGCAAAAGCGTACACCAAAGATCCAAAATATCATGGCAAGACCAAACATATAGATACCAAGTATAATGTTGTCAAAGATATGATTGCACGAAAAGATGTGAACTTACAGTACATATTACGCATAAAATGGTAGCAGATCCTATGACAAAGCCAATACCTAGAGATGTGTTTTGTGGCCATATGAAATCTCTAGGATTGCGTAGAGTTTGATGTACTGGATTGTAATTTCCCTGAAGTGTTCACATTTGATGAATTTGTGTTTTTTCATCATTAATACCTATGAATCTTTGTTTGATCTTTATGCATATTAATGCTCAGTGCATTACTTTAAATTGAGAAAGTATGTCGGACAGATAAAAGATTAGCCCACTCACACGGGTAATCGCCTCTATTTACTGTGTAATAAATAGAGATGAGACTGTTTTTAAGCTTATTATCTAGGTGATAATCGAGAGCTCAAGCTTAAAACACGTATGTCGCCTTAACTGAGTGTTAAGATGAGGACATAATATGTCCGAAAGTAAAATACCCCACATATTTTACTTTATCTGTCTATGATGCCAGATGTGAGTTCTGATGAATTTTGTGAATGAGTAGATACGTGAACTCAAGTGGACATTGGGTATGTCTGAACTATCATCTGTACGGTATTGAAGGTGTAGACATACGCTCCATGGGAAATGAGTAAATGCCGTAATACGTATTTCATACTACGTATGCATGAGACGACCAATAAGAGTGGCAAAAGTTTGATCTCAACTTTTATGTCGTGTGAGACTCTTGAGGAAAAGAGTTCCTCAATTTTTAGTCCCCTCATGACTCTTACTTATTCTCAAGATTTCTATTTAGTGTTTGCTATCTTAGGATGTTGCCAATGGTCATGAGTTGATTCGATCTAATGGGACATTTCTAGAAAAGCAAGCTGAACTGAAATTGAGAGTTTGAAGGAAAGAGGAAGATCGATTTTGGAGAATCACATTGTAGTTTTGTATTCACTGGTTAACCAATTATGACTGTCTTTGGGATAATTATAATTGTGAATACAATATATATATATCATTGTTTAAAAGAGATCAAGAGAGATATAAATATGATCGTTCGATCTAGGGTACTGCATACAAAATCTACTCAAAGTGTGATACCTATTATGAGCTGCTATATATTCCTAACAGATGTATAGCAACGAGCTCTGAAAGTATGCTGGTCGCACGGATTATTCACCGGTATGAATGTTGAAGAGAGGTAAAGAGAATCCTGTTCGGCCCACCATGTGCGAGTGGGAGATGATGGTTTTATGTGATGGGCTTAAGGCCCGTCCGCCCATGTTGGGCCTAAAAGTCCGGCCCACAAAATTAGGGCCCATGGATGGAGGGATACGATGAAGGGGTACGTTTCTATTTTTGAGGGAATGTATATAAGGGAGGAAAGAGAGGGAGAAGACACCCTTTGGCATTTCAGCGTACGTCTTCTCTCCTCTTCTCCCTCCAAAAAGAAATTGAACGCTAAAGGTGACGCCGTCTTCCCTTCAAGGCCAATCGACGTCATCGGATCGATCGGGATCGGTTTTCTCTTCCTCTTGTCGGCATTGGTGTTTAATCTGTGGCTAACAAGGTACGCTCGAATCCGTGGTGTGCTTTAGGATCGGTGATACGTGATTTTCCCGGGCTTGTCTTCCGCATTCGTTTTAGGGGTTCGATTTAGTGTCGAATCTGGTTTTCGGGAATCCGACATTCCCAATAGGAATAACATGTGGAATCTCCAGAGGACAACAAGATCATCATTACCTGACCACGGTAATTCCTCAGATTAATGTCCACCCTGGAATCGAGCAATAGAGAAACAATCTAAACCAACAGAACAACAAAGCATCATCAAGAGGCAATTCCAAGAACCCGTCATTACGAGAAATGAGATCAATCATTTCCCCAATGAAAATGGGATAGATCATTATATACCTCATGGTGAGCCTGAGCAGCAGCATAATGGAGAGGGGAGTTGTGAACACCAAGGGTGGAGTACCTGGCAAGGCACGGATTGCACTCCAACAAAGCCTTAGCTTCTGGGATGTCCCCATCTCTTGCAGCCGAAACTAGGCGTTCCCCATACACCGAGCATCGAAAGGAGCTGCTCACGAGGTTTAGGATTCTCATTGGCACTCGTCAACCGAATGACAGAGCCCAAGAACTGCAGTTATCACTTGTCAACGTGACTTGAAATGATCTTGTGGCTTCCCAAAATGCCTCAAATTTTCAGAGGGAAGCACGACATAAAACTGAACTATTTTGGACCTCCAAAACATCAGCTAACGAGAAACCCATCATTATGCAGACTGGCTAGTGGCCACAGCACTAACAGCCAAAAACTTGGCAGTTGTGTTTGTCTGTGCGACTTTGGTAAAGCGGAGGCCGAGGGTTTTTTCGGGATAATGGTGACTTTTTAACTGTAATTTGACTTGACTTTATTTAAAACAAGTTGATAGAGTATACTATTTACCACACCTCAACCTCAGATTTACTTTTGTGGCCAAAAACCATACTCAGATCAGCCGTACTGTGGTCACGGCAATTAGCTGTTTCTAAGGCCCTTTTGGCATATCATTTTTTTAAAGGGGAAATATAGTTGTTTAACTAAAGTAAGCATCTAAAACAATGCATACCATACATATTTTGTTTTATATATTATTTTACTCCATGGGCTTATTATTTAGATACATTAGATGTCTAGATGTTATGTGCACGCACACTCCATGTAAATACTTTTCTATATCTATTTTCATCCAGGTGCGAGAGCATATTCTATTATATTTCACAATGATCATATTATTTGTGAATAAAGTATGAAGGCACTAATTTATTGATCAAAAGAGAAGAATAAGCACCTCCTCTAATTCTAAAAAAGAAGTTGGAGTCCAAGAGAAAGTGATAAATCTAGAGTTATTATAATGGAGAAAATCAAATTGCCTTCTGCGATGATGGGTTATCGCGACGCTCTCTAAAGAAATTGTTGCTCAAGTGTAGACTTGAAAATATCGGTCGAGGTGTGGCTAGCATTACAAAACATTTTTGCCAAGGTATTAGAGGAATGAGAATTTTCAATTAGTCTACAAATCCAAAAATTTTATAGAGATAATTGTTCTCCACATGAGTATCTCGGTACTTTTCAAAGATATCCTGATCAGTTATTTGCTATTGATTGTCCTCTCATGGGCAAAATGAAGGGTCTCTTTATTTGAATGATTTAGGTGATCAATATGATTCATTTACTATTTACATGTTGAAGCGTCCTACGCCAATCTTGTCTAATCAGATTTTGCAACTACAAAGTTTCAAGAGTTGGTTGTCAAATAAAAGTCCCTTTGCAATTTAACAAGGGACAGCTTTCTTTGATTAGAGAAGTAATCTTAAGAGTAGTAAGAAGGGAAAACAATTCTAGCAACAATCGTTTCTCTTTTGAGGAAGGGCGTTTCCTCACAATGGTCCAAGAATGAAAAATTTTCGAGCTGGGTTTATGCATTTGTAGGGTCAAAAGCGACAATTCAATCAAAGCAAGATTGAGAAGCTTGTGAAAAAAAGGGATAAAGTCATTTCCTATCAAATTCATAACGAGCAGGGGCATATTGCTTTAATTGGTTCAATTAGTCTTTTCCTCCATTAGGTGTGCCAAATGCGTTTGCTATGCTTAACTGTTGGAAATAGTATGGTTCACTGATATTGGAACTTGAGATCATGTGACTGGAGATGAAGGTAACCTCTTCTAATTATGACCTTAAATTGGGAAAGATAGCATTATGGTTGAAAATGGAGACTCACTTAAAATTTCCCATGTCGGTGACGCTCAAATTAATTTGGGTCAAGAGAACAATGACTTCAAAAGATGTTCTACTTGTTTCTCAGATTAAAAAAGAATTATTATCAGTGAGCTAATTTACAACTGACTAACCTCTCAAAATTGAGTTTTTTGCCACTGGTTTTGTGATAAATGATAGGAAAATGGGGAAGGTTCTAACAATTGATTGCGGAGGTGGCCTATATATCTTGAATGCGTCAAAATAAGTATATCACAACCTAAATTTTGGGTGCACTACCTAGGATTAAGCTAATTGACTACTAAGTCTTAAACTTAGCTCGGGCTCTCCCAAGCCCCTACTAATTCGCGACTTAGATTTCAAGTTTTTATTAGAATGAATTTTATTTAGGAGTCGCCATTAATCAGTTTATGGTAGGTCGATTAAACACCTAAGTAAAATATTGGACTCCTACGAACTAGAGACTTTGGATATGGAGACTTAGTTACACTAGATTTCTCTAATGCCCTTTTGGGTACCATTTTTTTTTTCAAAAATATTTTTGCAGGCAGTTTGGATTAAATTTAACATAAATTACTATCATGCAATAGGGTGATCACACGGGTGCTCAATTATTATTAAACACTCAATGAATCAAACAAATTGCATCAAAAGAAATAAACAAGCAAACAATTTTTTTGGATTTTCTTTTATCTTGAAATTAAAACATGCACTTTATCTACATGACCTAATTTTACTAACAAGCTATTTTTAATTAAATGAACCTAACATGAAAACTAATTGACACGCACCTAATATTTTTGTATTTTTTTTAATTAAAATTCGGAATTAATAAAAACCCTAGTTAAATTATCTAAAATGAATAATTTTCTAATATGTTTTAGGGGTTAATTTGACTTAAACCCTATCCTATTTTAGAAAACTATTTTTTTTTAAAGAAAAATGAGATTATTTAAATGTGCAAACATTATTTAAAAGTCTATCTATATAAAAAAATTCAATCCTAATTTATTCCAAAAATTATCTAAAAATGCAACCCTAAAAATGCAGTCTTAATTTATTAAACCAAAACACTCTAATGCAAGATTTGATTTTTTGATTTTTTTGATTTTTTTGTGTTTTTCAAGATGAGCAGTTATCGAGATAAACAATATATCTAAGATATTTATCAAATGAATGATTAAAACAATAAAAAAAATAATCCATGGTCTCATGGATTAAATTAACGATTATTTTAACTTTATCACAACATGTAATAAAGTTCAAAATAATTAAAAATTTGATTCAAGTCTTACGGATCAAATTAATAATTATAATGATTTAACAATTAAAATGTCAAAAATTAATATATTTAAAACATAATCCAACGTCTTACGAATTAAATTAATAATTACAATAATTTTTGAATAAAACCCTACGGGTAATGTTTGCAATAAAATGAAAATCATATTCCAATATTGCAATTTGTACAATAATAACAGAACTTAAAAAAATAAAATAAAATAAAATAACATAAAATAAATGAAAAATAAAAATAAACTTGCTAAGGGGAACTTGGAAGGGGTAGCAGCGGCGCCGGTTGCTGCGGCGTCAGCGAAGGCAGGAGCGCGGTCGTCGGACGCCGGGCGAAGCAGGGCAGTGCGCGCGCGGCGACGGCAGGTGGCATGGCGTCGGGTGCTGGTGCAGCGACCTGCAAGGGGAACAGAGAACAGAAGGAGCGGCGACGGGTTGGCTGCTGCGGGCGGAGAGCAGCGGCGTCTGGAACTCGAGGACGGTGGTGCGGGCGCTCGATCGTTGGGCGCGGTCAGCAGCAGTGGCGCCGGTGACAAGTGAGAAGAGGCGGTGGCGTCGGTCTCCGGGCGGAAGGGGCTGCGGTCCGACTGGGCGGCGCTCGGGCGGAGAGCAGCGGCTGAGTGGCGATGAGCATGCTGAGGCACGGCTGAAGCGGGGGGCGACGTTGTTGCTGGTGCGGAGGCGCGGGTTACTGGGCGTTAGGGTCAGGCACTGGCGACGTCTGAGCAGAGGCGGGGCTTCGGGGCGTCGGGTGCCGCAGGTCGGCGACGGCAGGGTGGTGCGGGGACGCGGCGACCAGTGGCGGCGGCGCTGGCGCTCGAGCAGAGGCGCAGGCAGAGGGAGGCGAAGCAGAGACAGGGGCGTCCGGTGCCGGACGGAGCAGAGGCAGCTGCTGTGCGTCGTCTGGATGGCGCTCCGGCGGAGGTGCGAGCGCGGTGGTCGGCGCGGAAGATGCGGACAGCAGCAGACGCCGGCGGGGACTTTCACGAAGACGATGAACAGTTCATCTTCTTCTTTTCCTTCTCTTTTTCTCTCTCTGCCTCACGTCCTCTCACTGTACGTTGCTGTACCTTCTGCCCCCTTTTGCTGACCTTGTTTGAATGGACGAATGCTTTTTTTTTGCCATCTTCTCGTACCTGCTTCCCTTTTTTTCTCACGCTTGCTCTTTTCCTTTTGCACGAATTTTTCTCTCGATCTTTTCGAATTCGCCTCCCCTTTTGTCACGAAAATTGTGATTCTCTTTTATAGTGATGCCAGACGGCCATTTTCTATGACAATTTTTGAATTTCCATCTTTTGTTGCATTAATTCAAGACAGTAAATCGGAACGTGATTTTACAATCAACTCGATTTTGCTTCGATTTCTTTCCTTTTATAAAAATTCTTGCTTTTCACTCACCCAATCTCCTGATTGCTTCAGCATTTATCAAAATTTGAATATTCATTAGAATTTCCAACTTCCATGCATAATCAATCGGATTGATTTTCTCAACTTTTTTTCCTTTTTCTTATTCGATGCGATTTTTATTTTATTTCTTTAGATTCGTCAAAATTTAGATGTCAACAAAGCATCATTTTCCAACCGGTTCAAGAAAGTAGATCAAAGTACTTAGCCTTAAAGGTTGGCACATCCACAGTCAACAACAATCCATCATCTAAAAAATAAAGGCAATATAGTGGCTGCTGCTTGGAATAAACCTACTACCATATTAATAGTAGTCAAATGGGTTGAGCATCTAAGGGTCAATTTGATAATTGGTCAAACAATAACTATTTCTGTTTTTTATTCCCCAGAAAAAAGAAAAAAAGAAGAAGAACATAAATCCATTCAATAAAGTTTTTGTTTTCGGTAATAAATTTGGAACAAAATAAAAAAGTAGAAAAAATTACTTCTTTGTTCGAAGAAACAATTTAAGAATTAAGCCCAAACCATTTTTTTTCTCTTTTCTTTCTTTTTCTCTTTCTCTTCTTCTTCCTCTAGTTAGTTGCAAGTGAATTGGCCAAATGAGGTCCGACAACCTCGTCGGTGGCTAAGCGAGGCTCAACTTCATTAGATCTAGTTTGGCTGATCACCAGCCATGGCCAAGGCAGGCAATCGGCTAGAGGAAGAAGAAAAAGAAGAAGAAGATGGAAAAAAAAGAAGAGAAAAATATAATAAAATTATTTAAAATGAAAATAAATTTTAAGGCACAAAAAAAAATTGAGGGTCGTATAAAATACATTTCTATTCTGGAAATAAAAGTTTTGTACAGTTACCAAACGCCTTCAAATGTTTAAAAATTCATCTACGGAACATAATCAGAAAAAACTATTTCTGAGCAGAAATTGTTCCTGAGAATAGAATAGTTACTAAACGCACCATAAGCTTCCTTTTTCTCCTTTCAAATGTAGTACTACTAAACCTTTTGAAAATAAACACTGATTTATGGGGAAAGTCTCCAATAATGCCATTTCAAAGGCGTCAACACTAAAGTTTGCTTTGTGGATGATTTTATGTGCTATACTTGGTTGTTTCCATTACGACAAAAATATGACTTTTATTCATGTTTTCTCAATTTGAGAAATACTTGGAAATCAGTTTGGAGGGCATATTAACGTTTGAGTTCAACTGAACAGATTTTTTCATTCATTTACAAATAAAGTGGGATTGTTCATCAAGTATCTTGCCAAAATATTCTGGAACAAATGGAGTTGCTGAGCTAAAACATAGGCACTTCTGTGAGGTTGGCTTGACCATGCTTTATCGAAGTGGAATTCCTAAAAATAGATTGGCAGCTTTCAAATAGAGTTTTTATCTCGAATTGATTTCCTACAAGGCTGTTGGGCATGAAATCACATCATGAATTCTTATTTGGAAAAAAAAAATCAGATTATTATACTCTGCAAGTTTTTGGTTGTAAGTGCTTCCCTTATCTAAAGAGCTACACCAAGAATATGTTTGATGGTCGGTCATTACCACGTATGTTTCTCGGCTACTCATAATGGATATCGGGTCTCTATCGTGCAACCGGTTGAATCTACATATTACGACACGTTGACTTTGATGAGAATGTATATTCCTATCTTGTGCCAGCTCATTGTTTTAGGATTAAGGTGATAAGGCTAATATCTTGGAATTTATAAGCTGCCTAATTATGACACGATAGCATCGAAGTTGGAATTTTCATCTTCGAATTTGCCATAAGGTGAGTTTTTTGTTAACTCAAATCAAGAGTTTGCTGGCTCATTGAATTATATTACTTATGATAATTCTCATGAGGACAACAATGATGGAGGCGAATCATATGTTCACCAAAATCATGTTGAAACTGGGGACTCATCCGGTGCTCCACACAATTTCTCTTGCAACTTGGCAAATGAAAGATCCTATCAATGTTGTCGAACACCACTAATTCTACACAAAATTCCTCTATGGATGTGCTTCATGATTCTTCATTTACATGTCCGTTCACTCAAAATCATCCAACGATACCTCGAGCACGTGCTGACACTGTGAAACCTAATCCAAAATAGGCTAATTTACATATAGTGGATTCTACATTGAAGGGATCGAACAATATATGCTCTATTTTAAGCATCTAGGTAGTCGGTGACAATGAAAGAGGAACTTGAGGCACCGCATCAGAGTAAAACTTGGATTCTTGTTCCACATCCTCTAGATACTTAATTATGGGACAAAGTACATCTCAAGTACCAAAATTTGGTACGGAGGGACACTTAAGTGCCAAAAGTTAGAAAAGTGACACTTAAGTGCCTAAATTGGAGTAAAATGGATCACTTAAGTACTACTCCGGCCAAAATCTGGCCAAATTGCTGACGTGACAATTTTCCGGCGAGGTGAGTGCAAAACAACGTCGTTTTGCACGTTGACGTGGCCAAAAAATGCAAAAACGACGTCGTTTTGTCTCTACGTGGTAAATAATTAATATAAAAATTAATTAAATTAAATTTAAAACTAAATTTATTCAAAATATTTTAAAAAATTTAAAAACTAAAAATTTAAAAACTTAAAGGTGGGGGCAAAGGGGAGGCGGCTGAGGGCTGAGCTCTCGCCGCCGCCGTCGGGAAGGGCGGGCGACGGAGGGAGAGGGTCGGCGAGGGTCGTCAGCCCTTGGTTGACTGGCGGCGAGGGCTTGCGAGCCCTCGTCAGATCCGAGTGAGGGCTCGCGAGCCCTCGTCGGATTTGGGCGAGGGCCGTGACCCTCGCCCAGATCGCCGGCCCCTGGCCAGGGCCCGGCAACCCTGGTCGACGCTCCCCCCACTGTCGTCGGCCCTTCCTAGCGACGGTAGGGAGGCGACGAGGGCCCATGAGCCCTCGCCCAGATCGCCGGCCCCTGGCCAACCTGCGGCAAGGGTCGTGACCCTCGCTCAGATCGCTAGCCCCTGGCCAACTTGTGGTGATGGCCCGTGAGCCCTCGCCAGATCTGGGCGAGGGCTTGCGAGCCCTCGTTGTCAACCCTTGGCCAGGGCCCGGTTACCCTGGTTGACACTCCCCCCACTGTCGCCGGCCCTTCCTGGCGACGACGGGGAGGTGGCGAGGGCTGCGGCCCTCGCCCAGATCCGGCGAGGGCTTGTGGGCCCTCGCCACTGATCGGCCCAGGGCCGGCAACCCCGGCCGACCCTCCCCCCTCCGTCGCCGGGCCTTCCCGGCGGTGGCGGCGAGGGCTCAGCCCTTAGTCGCCTCCCTTTGGCCCCCTCCTTTTTTTTTATAAAGTTTTTTAATTTTTAATTTTTTGTTTTTTAATTTTTTGTTTTTTAATTTTTTTATATAAATTTAGTTTTAAATTTAATTTAATTAATTTTTATATTAATTATTTACCACATCAGAGACAAAACGACGTCATTTTTGCATTTTTTAGCCACGTCAACGTGCAAAACGACGCCGTTTTGCACTCACCTCGCTGGAAAATTGCCACATCAGCAATTTGGTTGGATTTTGGCTGGAATGGCACTTATGTGATCCATTTTGCTCCGATTTTGGTACTTAAGTGTCACTTTCCTAATTTTTGACATATAAGTGTCCCTCCGTGTCAAGTTTTGGCACTTAGGGTGTACTTTGTCCTTTAATTGTGGGTTGTAGATAGGTTTTCAAATCCAAGATGAAGGCCAATGGTAGATTATAAAAATTAAAACCATGATTAGTCGCCAAGGATATACCCAAGTAGTGAAAGCAATTTCCTTGAGACTTTCTTGCTAGTTGTTCAGCCATAATGTTCAAGGACAAACCTCGCCATTGCTACCGTTAGAGGTTGGCCATAAAATAGTTAGATGTCAAAAATGTCATTTTAAATGGCTTTTTCTCACAACCTATTTATGTGGAGCAACCACCTAGTTTTAAGGACAAAAAACATCAGTCTTGTATTTGCAAACTAGAGAGAGCTTTGTATGGCCTCAAGCAAGCACTGAGAGAATGGTTTGACCATTTTAACTCATTCTTTTCAGCATCTAGCTTCTTTTGTAGCATTGTGGATCCTTCGTTATCCATTCAGAATTAGATTATGGCATTCTAGCTCTACTTTTATATGTCAGTGACATGATTGTCACCGATGATAATCTGAAATTGCTTGATGGCTTTATTTCCACATTGACTAGCGAATTTGCAACGAGGAAATAAGGGGTCGTTGCACTGATCTCTAGGTGTAGAGTTTAGGATATTTTTTGTTGGTCTTTATTTGTGCCAACAACAAGCTGTCACAACTATGGCCACTAGTTCTCCTTTTTGTACATATGAAAAACTATTTTTGAAGTATACGCTAAAGTGAAGTATTCACGGAGCTCTTCAATATGCTATGATCACACGATCGTATATTTCTTATGTAGTCAATTTTGTCTATTGATTCATGCTCAGCCTACTATGAGTCATTTTCAAACCGTGAGTGCATTTTACGTTATTTCAGCGGCACAATTGATGAGGACTGTGAATCTTTTCCAAATCAACTTTGGACTTATTTACCTTTTTTTGAAGGAGAATGATTAACTATTGGATTTTGTACCTTCTTAGGTATAAACTATCATCATGGAGAGCAAAAATCGGGTTGCTCAATTTAGTGTCGATGCGGAGTATTGTGCAATGGCTTCATTAGCTGCAAAACTTACTTGGATATCATTCATTTTGAGAAATTTAGGTATTCATCTCTCAAGTATGCCAGTATTTTATTATGATAATATTGGTGCACTTTAAATGTGGATTAATCCTGTATTTCATGAAAAAATAAAATATCAAATTGGATTATCATTATATGCAAAAAAGGCTCTCGGAATACTTGTGACTAAGTATGTTATATCTTTGCATCAAATTTTTGATCTCTTCACTAAGTCATTGTCTAGAAAAATACATTTGGAAACTTATGTCACAAGTTGGGAATTTGGAGATTCTCTCATTCCTAATTTGAGGGGGAGTAGAGGCATTGATTTATCAATCAAGGAGGAAAAATTCTAGAGATATCAATCGGATCACAAGCATATTCATGAAAATGTTAAAAATCAAGGGATTGAAAACTCTTCTAATATAAATAATCATTTCATTTGTTATTTCCCATTGCTGTAACGCTTTGTAATATCTTTGTATTTTAGAAATCATTTTAACAATGGTACATTATAGTCAAGAATCAAACACATTTGTTTTCATTTAACTCGCAATTCAATAGTGGTGAACCACTTGCTACGAGAAAAGCAAGAGACATTTGAAAAGAAAAAACCGGAAAAAAAATGAGAATGTGATGGATGGAAGGAAATAGATATAGGGTTAATTTTGCTTTAGATCATTTTTAAGAAAAAATTAAAACGGTGCCAATCTTTTGCTTACCTTATTTAACTAACTAAAGTCAAAGAGGGCAAAACTCGAGGAACCCGTGAAGCATCTCATGAAGCTTTCAAAATGGCTAGACAATGACAAGATACATTAAACAATAAAAAGTTGTAATTCCCGAGGAAGCTCGCATGTTGAGCGAGATTTTTGGATCTCGAAAGCGATTAGAAAAAGACTATTAAGTTTAAGAGGCTTCTATTCTTATGCTCACCTACTTTTATATGCAACAAAAAGGCCCACAAGGCTTCTATTCTCACGACCTAGAGCGTCGTTCTTGTCTGGTTTGGGACATGATCCCCTACACACTACAACCTGAGCTGGCTAGCAAAGTGCGACATGCCAAAGATGAATTCGAAGGCCAGTAGCAGAAAGGTTATATGAAGTAATTAATACTTTATTAATCCTTTTGTCATCCCTGAGGAAACCAGTTTTTCTAGGTATCTCTAAAAGGGGAATTCCAGCTTGAAAGTGAAAGATGAACTCGAGGAGAAACATGAATCTGCACTTTGTCCGAAACTCACAATAAATATGTATATGTCATCTCTAGATTGTGGCAAAAGAAGTGTCACTACCGTATTGGGTTGATAGATAAGAGTTTAAGATTTGCGTCTCGAGTTGCATTTTGTCCAAATCCTTGGGTTGGGCTCTGTTTTTGGTGGATGAGAAAGTTTAAAAAAGAGGTTGGAAAAAGAAAAAAGAGCACCACGAGCAATTTTAGGGTCTTCGCAAATCAACAGTATATGATGCTTGACCCTTTTCACAATAAAAAAAAACAGTATATGATGCTTGAAAGTTTTAGAGAATATTAAATTGGACATACCGTAACGTATAGAAAAGGGTTTGCAATTTAATGACTGGATCCGAGATGACACCCATCTGATTGTTTCATTGTTGTCTTCATTTGAGGCAGCAAGGTGAGGAAATGCAAGTCTATGGAAAAAGTTTTACGGAAACCCCATCAATACCTCTCTCTCTCTCTGTGACTCTGATTCTTTATGCCCTTCATTTGTGAGTTTGAGTAGATCAAGCATGGAAATTTGCAGAAGAATAAGCAAGCAAGATCTCTCTCTCTCTCTCTCTCTCTCTCTCTAATAAAAACTAGGCTATTATTTCCTTTTCTCATGCACCGCGTACTTTTTCAGTCTCTTTTCTTTATTTCGCCCCTAAGCTCATGAATGCAAATTGGACCAGTTTAACAATAGTGAATATGACTGATAAAAATCCCTGAGATAATGCCATTTATTTTCTGCAGTGCCATTCATTCTAATTTATATTTTTTCGCAGCGCAATGAGTTAATCTACTCTGACCTCCTCTTCAAGTAGACTTTGGTCTGGAAGAGGTCGTATATGACGAAGCTGCCCTTTTAGCTCTGTCACATTAGTCTCTATCCTTCATTACTCACATTAAAGTCTCTCTCTCTGTGTCTCTTTCTCTCGTGGTCCCCTCCCAACTTGCAGCTGCGTATGTATTTCAACCGGTATTTCTATTAATACCGTGCAAAAATGTATGGTTACACTACACAGAAACAGAGATTTTAGAAATTAGAGCAAGTTTCAGTGTTCTTTTTTCACACTTGAACTCGATCTACTTGGATCGTGTTTGTAGAGCTACATGGGAGATCATATCTCCTTGTTTGCATGAAGAGAAGATGGCGAACGATCTTCTTTCACCCCCACCGATTGTTCACTCGGATATCTTCACTCTGATCAACAAGGTAAGCCCAACCACATTGCTCATCATCATCATCCTATCCATCATCTTCTTTGTCTCTGGTCTGCTTCACCTCCTCTTGAGAATCCTCCTGAGACCTCCCCACAGAGAAGTTGAGGACACGGAGAGTGTGACCCCATTTCAAGGTCAGTTGCAGCAGCTCTTCCACCTCCATGACTGTGGGCTCGACCAGTCCATCATAGACAACCTCCCTGTGTTCCACTACAAGGCCATCATAGGCCTAAAGGTCGACCCTTTTGACTGTGCAGTGTGTCTGTGTGAGTTTGAGCCTGAAGACAAGCTCAGGCTCTTGCCCAAGTGCAGCCATGCCTTCCACATGGAGTGCATAGATACTTGGCTCTTGTCTCACTCCACTTGCCCTCTGTGTAGAGATGGCCTGTGGCCTGATTACGATTTCACTCCAAACAACACCTGCTCTCAGCCCTTTTTGCTTGTTCTTGAATCTGGAAGTGAGAGCTCGAGAGAGAATTTTGCTGCTGACAGAAGCACGGACTTAGCCAGGACCAGTTTGGCGTTGAGATCAGATTCCCACTTTAGTTTTGATGGAGAGACGAAATTCGGGTCGTCCCTCGTCGATTTAGTGGGCAAGTCTCGCGAACTCAGTGCGAGAGATGCTGTGACGCAGACCGAAACGGTTGATTCAGGGGAGAGGGTGGTGTCTATTAGGCTAGGGAAATTTAGGAATGTGGACGGTGGTGAATCCAGTAGCACTAGTCCTAGTAATAACACTCTGGGTTCAAGAAGATGCTTCTCTATGGGGTCTTATGAGTATGTGACAGATGAATCTTCCACGTTGCTGGTAGCAATCAGGACCCCATCTAAGAAGCAGCCGAGCAGGAAGCCCACGTTACCGCTGAGACCTGGTCACCACCAGGCAATGTCGGTGTCTAGTTGTGAATCAAGGAGAGACTTTGATGGCTTTGATGCGACAAAGAGCGGTGAATTTGGCGACAGTAGGAGAGATTTTAGTATTTGGAGGAGCAAAGGAGAGAGCTTTTCGATATCGAGAATTTGGGCGAGGGGAAAGAAGGAGAAGCCAAATTCGAGGGGAGAGACATCGGCCCAGGCAGCTTCTCTTCAGATTCCAAATAACCGGGCCATCATGAGCGGAGAGGCCAAAGACAAGCTGAAGGGAGACAATTGTAGTAGACCTTCGATGGAACTCGAACTTGGTTGCTCAGAGAATTTAGAAAGCGAGTTCGGGTGTGATCAGGATAGTAAGAGGATAAGTCTGGATTCTCAAACAAATATGCCTTCTTTCCCCAGGAGGACTCTGCTTTGGTTTCTTGGGCTCGGAGTGCCACAAAGCAAGGTTGTGCATTCATCTTCCTCGCCCCAGGTCTAATCCTTTCTTCGAATTTCAGAAACAAGATAAATTTCTTCGTGCAGTTCAACTCTTTTTGACTGGGAAGGTGGAAAGCTCTAGCTGCTGCAGTGAGATTATTTAGGGTTTTTGGAAACTTGATCTGGTCCATAGCCATAGTATCATTGCTTGCTATGTTCATGAAATGTATCATATCCTTCAAGGAAATTGCAAAATTAATCAAGAGGTACTGTGTTCATCGAGCCTCAGTCAACAATAATTGAAGTCTTTGATCTTGCCCCTTTCCTGATGAATTACTAATTATGGTGTTTGCACGGATCACATTAGTTGTTTGATTTACATGAAAGATGGCACACAGACAACAGGAAATGATATTGCAGGATTTGAATGTGGAAAAGTTCTAGGAACCTAAAATCAGGAAAACGCAAGAAAATTATTCACCTACTCCATGTATGAGGGTCGTTTGACCAAAAAATAAAAATAAAAATGTATGAGGGTCGATTATTTCATTGCTAGGCCATGGAGTTAATGACCAATTGCCTGCAACTTTTTCTTCATCATTTAGAGCAAGAGGCATGACAGGAGCCGTTGGAGATGCGGCATTTAATGGAGTCATACTGACTACGATTTGAATTAGGTTGCTGGGCTGAGCTGCTGGACATTAATGGCGGATGCTAATCATTTCACCTACGATTTTCGGAGAGTTTTTTATGTGGCTATTGCTTCGCATCATGTGATCCGCTTGTAATAAGAAGCACGCTTCCCTGCCCTTTCACTTTCCTGCATTTATTATCTCGATGCTGACTTGTTGTTCAAAAGACCATTCCAAAACGCGGTGTTAATATCACACATAGATATTTTTATTCAAACCAGATCGGAGATCAAGCATCACGTTATTTAAGTAGTCTTCAAAGCCGGCATATATAAACCATAAAAGCCATAAAAAGCAGACACTATCTTCGTGATTGTCCCCGAACTTTATGTTCTTCCTTCAGGAAAAGGGTCTCGAGTTCCTTCCTAGGAGTAGTCCACCCAGACTTTGCCGGCGTCAGGGTTGGCGATTCTGGAGAAGGCATATCCGGAGAGGTTGATGTCGCACGGTTGCTGGCAGTAGTCCACGACCTTGACCGTGATGACGCCGTCCTTGCAAGGTTTCGGAAAGCCGTTAGCAGAGCGGGTGCATCTGACCGTCAGCATCCGTCCGCAGGCCCTCCCGTTGTCCCACAGTTCGTCCCCCACTCCCGTGATCATCGATCCGCTGTTCCTAAAATCGAACCCTGCACAAGCCACAGCTGCCCAAAAAAAAAAAAAAAAAAAAAAAAAAAAACAAAGTAAAGGACGCGACATTTGAGAAGCTACAACGCCTATTTTTTTCAACGGAATTGGAAGAGGAAATGCAATTCATGAGAAACCCTTTCGCATTTCATTGATGTCGACTCCAGAAAATTGTGAAAACATGAGACGTAGACACGCGGATAACGTAGACACGCGGATATGGACACTAATAACCTCTACTAAGGTCAGGTGAAATTAATAAACACTCACGATATAAAGGCGGCGAGTGCCAATCCGCAAGGCCCGGCTTGGCCGATGCAGCAGAGAGCAGGGATAAAGCCATGGCCAACATCACCCACACCTGCAATTTCTCCTCCATTTTCGTTTCCTTGTTATTGGACTTCTCCACTCCCAAGCATACGTATCTATATATATGTGTGTGTGTGAGACATCCCCAGTACGTCATGGCTAACATAGCGTAGTTGTCATGGCTAACATAGCGTAGTTATCTTATTCGTTTCGCTTTTTCTTAAGCATGTGGAAGTGTAAGGAATTAATTGTTTTATTTGTTTCACTTTTACTTAAGCATGCGGAAGCGTAAGGGACTAAAGTAATCCATTATGCGTGTGGACTTTTACAAAGGGAATAACCTCATTTCTTATTTATTTATATAAATGTTAGTCGACAAGGGAAAATTGTCCAAAAAGTCCTAAACCTATTGCACTTTTGCCAATTTAGTCATAAACCTTTTAAATTTGCCAATTCAATCCTAAACATTTTCATTTTTTAGTAATTCAGTCCATCCGACCAATTTTGGCTGAAAAATGTTGACATGGACGCCGCGGTGCCACATGGGACCGCCAACGCTGATGTGGATAATTTTTAATAATTTTTAATAATTTTTAGAATTATTATTATTATTATTATTATTATTATTTGTATTTTCTTACTTTTCTTTTTGGCTTTCTTTGTCTTTTCCGGCCACCGGCCACAGCTAGCCGACTGGCCTCGCCCGCCACAGGCGAGGCTTGGCCGGGTGAGGAGGAGCCCTAGCAAGGGGAGCCCTCACCCAAGCGTGGCCCGGCAAGGGTTGCCTGGGCGAGGCCAACCTGCACCTAGGCCAGGGCGAGGGCCAGTCTCGTCAGAAGGGAAGCCCTCATTAGGGCTCGCCCTCGCCCAGACCAGATCTAGCAAGGCTAACACTCTCTTGGGAGAGGGCGAGCCCCGGCGAGGCCGGCCCTCGCCTAGGCTAAGGCAGCCTTGCCAGGCGTCGCCATCCCCTGATTGACGCCCGGCGAGGCCGCCCTGGCTTGGGTGTAGGTCGGCCTCGTCAAGGCGACCCTTGCTAGGTCGTGCTTGGGCGAGGGCTCCCCTCGCCTGTGGCGAGCGAGGCCAGCCGGCTGGCTGTGGTTGGTGGTTGGTCGTCGCCTGTGGCCGGTGGTTGGCCGTCGCCTGTGTCTGGTGGCTGGTGGCCACTGGAAAAGGCAAAGAAAGACAAAAAGAAAAGAAAACAAAGGAAAAAAACAGAAAAATGATAATAATTCAAAAAAAATCAAAAAAATATTAAAATATTATTAAAAATTATCCATGTCAGCACCGGCGGTCCTACATGGCACCATCGGCATCCACGTCAGCATTTTCTGGCTAAAATTGGCCGGATGGACTGAATCAACAAAAAGTGTAAATGTTTAGGACTGAATTGGCAAAGTTAAAAGGTTTATGACTGAATTGGTAAAAATGCAATAGGTTTATGACTTTTTGGACAATTTTCCCTAGGCGACAAGTCAGGTACACTGGAGAATTCAAAAAGGTTAGTACTACTAACTATACTCAGCCGTAAGTCAATTATTCCATCCCAACCTAACTGTACACGTGGTCGCCTAACCCTAACCTCTAGCTCCATTAAAAATCTTTCAAGTCCCAGAAATCCATCCATCCTCCTACCTCCCTTCTATGTCATAGGACTGCCTCCGTTTTCTAGTCCATTGTCAAATAGCAGGATGGGACCCTTCCTGCACCCGTTGATGCAGGCGTACATTCCAACAAACTCAAGAGTCACAGGCCTCGTTGGAGCCCCTATATCCACAGTCAAACAAGACACGATTCAGATAAAAACCATATCCAGGAAACCGGAATCTATAAACTCGTCCTTATGCCAAGTGAACTCGATCGGAACTCTGTAATGGACCATAGGAGAGGCAAGCGAGATTGACATTTCTATTGATATGAAAAGATAAAGTCACCAATCAGTGAGCCTAAACTCATCAAGCAAAAGGTCCACCGGTTTATAATATATAAATCAATCACCATACTGACAATGAAAGACTCACTATAAAATATAGAAAATCATGAACTTACCTGCCTTCCAAAATAATAGAACAAATCAATAGAAATAGTAGTTTTTCCCAACAAGTAATCAATAGCTCAATTTAAAGGTATCCGAGTTATAATCCATAGGAATTCCTGCTGCCATCATCATCTAGGTACCCTCCCGAGCATCTCGCACGCATCTAGCATCGTGAGGACATCTGGGGTGTGACACCCTAGGCATGCCATCCTAATTAACGCTATCTTAATAGCCATGAATTCTTCTTTATCGCAGAAGCACATATAATATAAATTATGCAAATATGTACAATTAGGAACATAACGGGTCATAGTTAGTTTCCATTCATTGGCTCAATTATTCAATTACATGGGCGGCATACAAACAAAAACAACTCTAATCCTAAACCTGGGGTATCCAAAAAGATATCTACACCTTACTAGTGACACCTACATGTGCCACTCCATCCATCTTCCACCATGCGACTAAACTCAAAAAGTGGCTGTTGTGGAAATCGTCGCCTTGGATACTAACTCGCCTAACTCACTACCATCACACATCATTTCCATCCATCGCTACCCTACTCCTCGTCGAGGTCGCTGTACTTAGATGGCCCACTACTGTTGTTGTCATCGTCAGAGTCACTGCTATCATTTTCGCTCTAGAACTTGAGAGGTCTCTTCAATTCATTGCCCTCTCGTATAAATCATGCAACAAAACGGTATAGTATCAACTAACTACAGCCTCCTAGACAATAGACATTTCACGAACGTACACGCTTTCAAAATCTGGAAACATAACGTCCTCTGATATACTTTCAAAATATCAGGGTTGTCGATGTTAAGCTAAAGGACGGACGTCCATCATTCTTAATTATTTGAAAAATTATAATACAACAAGAGTAAGCCAAAGCCTAGCAAAAAAATAAGAAAGACTAATAAATCAATCGATCTAATGCACTCTTGATTCCTAGGACTCACCTACAGTGATTCTATAATGCAATTCGCAAATATTCAATATCTATAATGCACTTACAAGTACGTGCAGCACACAAAATGCAATAACACTCGACACACGTTCCATCTCATGCATATCACACCATTTGGTCCACTCTCATCTTACGGTTTCAACCGATGGCAAGCCAGTACTATGCGGGTCACTTCTGGCATATCACATAGCCAGACTTCTAGGGAACCCTATTACCCCTAGGCTTTCCACTTCGGGGCATCTAGGGAACACACAACATCCTAGGAAACCCTCCCGTCATCCATTCTGGGCCGTCATCGGAGAACTTTTGGGGAACCCTATTACCCCCTAGACTTCGGGTACTGGGGAACCTGTTACCCCGCAAGTAACCCAATCATATCGCCACGGGTTGCCATTCGTAGCCTTATACTTATCCATCATCACACATGGCATACATATGATGTGGCATTGCATTTCATAAATTTCGTGCCTAGACTATAACATGCAACTATTGCAACACTTAATACTTCATGCACACTCAACAGTTAGAAATTACAGATTTTGCCATTATATTAATAATTCGAAAACATCACCAATGACATCACATCACAGTGAATCATGTCTTGTTGAAAAGATTAGAGTGTGCCAATTAACTTTTCAGAAGACATCATTACAAGATTCCCACATTTTCCCTTCATAAAAGCCTCATCTTTAAAATCGGTCAGAAATGGGCAGTTTTGTCTGATCTTGGAAATCACTCCGATTAAAATAGTAAATGACCTAAAAAAATTCTAACTTTTGGATATGTTACAGAAAAGACATTGAAAAGGATTTCTCATGTAGAACATCAGGTCAAAATCGACATGCAACCATGCCTTTGTTTTGCTTGAACTTGGAGCAAAACAGAGCCTCAAAACAGAATGGATAAACTTTTTGAAATTAGTTTCCATGGAATCCACCTCACCTTCAAAAATTTCCAAATTTTGATATGTTGTAGAAAAAATAATTTAGAAAAATTTTGTGAAGAAAACTCATCAATATTCTTACTAGAAAAATCCATATCAAGAAGCAATGAGGGTCACCATCTCGGTGGTACTCGATAGTGGGACACCGAAAATGAATATGACCATTTGGCCATCCAAATTATTTCGTAAAAATCTGAAATTTTAAAATGTTAAGCTTTAGATTTTAAAAACAACTCTTTAAGAAGAAGGAAATTTCTTGAGATCTAGTCTAGAAAAGTTGCAGAAAAAATAAAAAGACAGAAGGGTAGCATGTGCACACAATTTTCTGAGCTTAATCCAAGTACACGAATCCGGTCCTCTTGTCACCTCATCAACTTCCACTCATCAAAACATCACACAACAAGATAAAACAGCCATGCGGGACTTCATCTCAGCTTCATCTCACAACCACAAGCCATCAATGACACATTCAAAGCACAAACTTAACATCTAGCTTATCGTCTCAACCATCCATGGCTGGATCAACCACATGCAAGTGTCACGGTCTGTGAACCCTCCCGTACTCGTGACACTTGTGAGTGGTGCTTGGGGTTATTAACTAAAAAGTGAGGATGCAGAGGGGACGAACACAATTGATCCGTGGGAGTGGCGTCAAGATGGTTGATGCTAAGAGTTCTTGGATAGAAAGATTATATTACTTAGAAGGTTTGAAGGCAAGGTTGGCCTCTTATGCACAAATTGTCAGGAGCTGATGCCGCTCTCCTGATGAGGCCATGGTAGACCGAAACTAGTTGTTGATCCTAAAGAGATCTATTGTCTCACTTGATGGACTAGACGCCCGAGCTAAGCTTGGTGTGGTAGGACCTCGTATAAAGAAGATATTCGCTGTATTGTTCATTGGAACAACTATAGAAGGAAGGCTGGCCTGGCGAATTTCGCTTGTCAGGCGTCGCATGGGTCGTTTCGCGGCTAAGGAATTGTCGACCCTTGACAAATGGTATCAGAGCAGGAATCCCTCTAGTAAGTGGGTGAGTCAGAGAATCGGACTCCTCGCTCCAGTGTGGGTTGAACTGGAAAGTACTAGTAGTCTACCTAGTCCTACGAGGGTGGATAGTGAATTGCCGGGGCAAAAGGCGCTTGAACAAAGCACGGCTCTCGATTAAGCTTCTAGGATGACAATGGGGGCACTAGGAAGATTCGGTTCCTTACTGAGCAGGTGGAGTTGGAGAAGACTGAATCCTCACCGAATGGGGATACCGCTCTTGGATGAATCGATGAATATAAAGCGGAGGTCTACTACCATGTTTTCAACAAGGAAAGAATCTCCATTCGGTTTGCTGAGGTCAAAATGCTTAGTAGGCAAAAATAGTGCTGCCAAAAGATGTAGTTGGCGAGAAATGCCACACATGCCAAAGAAACCGCGAGTGATCAAAAATGGTCCGAATAGCTGAGATCAAAAGAGGCTACCAATGGAGCAAAACATGTTTTGTTTGGCAAGTGCGACCATTTGATGTGAGATCCTGAAAGTGGCCCATCAATGGTTAAGAGACGCAAAGAAGCGACAAAGTAGATCGCAACGAGGGCGTTACGGAATTGAGTGGGGGAGAATGTTATGGTTTGTGAATCCTCCCGTACTCATGACACTTCTGAGTGGTGCTTGAGGTTATCAAGTAAAGAGTGAGGATGCGGAGGGGACGAACACAACTGATCTGTGGGAGTGGCGTTAGGACAGTTGGTGCTAGTAGTTCTAGGATAGACGGATTATATTACTTATAAGCTTTAAAGGTGGGGTTAGCCTCCCGTGCATAAACTGGTCGGGAGTTGATGCTCCTATCTTGATGAAGCCATGGTAGGCTGAAACCAGTTGTTGAGCCTAAAGAGATTTGTTGTCTCACTCGATGGACTAAACGTCCGAGCTACGCTGGGCGTGGTACGACCTTGTATAAAGAAGTTATCCGTCGTATTAACAACTATAGAATGAACGCTGGCTTGGCGAATTTCGCTTGTTAGGCGCCACACGGGTCGTTCTGCGACCAGGGAACTGTCGACCCATGACATAAGACTCAAAGATTACTAGAAATCAACATGCACCTCATAAAAATGACTCAAGCCTCCCTTATAAGCCTCGATCAAAGTCATTCATCAGCAAATTATTGGCTTGGTCACTTGAACTCAAAGAAAAATGTTAAAATTGAAGAATCAACACATCAAACGCCACAACAACCTCCAACATGACCTAAGCTAGCAAAACCAAGAGAAAGAGAGATCAAGAGGCTTAAGAATAAGTCTCATTTCCTTGCCTTAGGATCAAGCTTCACTTATAGTGAGAATTCGTGCAAGAAATGGCAAGAAAATTAGGAAGAGAGAGTTTGGTGATGGAGCAGCCGAGGGAGAGAGGGAGAGAAATGGAAAGAACTCTTAGGCCAAAATGAAGAAAATGAGGAAGAGGAAGAGAGAGAGAGAGAGAGAGAGAGAGAGAGGGCGTTGGTCATGCTTAAGAAAGAGAGAGAGTGTTCATTTGGCTTGTTGAACACACTTGTTGCGTGAAAATCCATTGGCTTGGTCACTGTTCACCCATGATTACATGCATTAAATCATCCAAGAGCAAAAGTGAAATTTTTGAGGCGAAGGTTAGGTAATAGGTGACCAGCCATAAGGTGATTAGGTTTAATAGTAATTCATTTGATCATATTTAAATCTTTCATTATATAATATAAAGTATCCTTTAGAGTATAATGGCCATATTAATCAAATTGACCATAAGATTCTAATTTAACACAAGAATATAGTCAAAACTATATTCTATAATTATCCAATGAATTTTCCTATATTCTTGGACTCAAATAGGGCTAATAAAAGGTGTCTCGAGATATTGATATCTCTACCTTGATCATTGCCGACCTTAATCCTTCCTTGAATTTTCACCCTCCACTAATTAAGCGGGTGGAAATTTAGGATATCACATGGGAGAACTGTGTTACACCCTTCCAGGCATCTGAGGAACCCAATTACCCCTCTAGATATCTCTACTACAACTGGGGGCATCGTCATCCTAAGGACCGATGGTAATCCTAGTGACACATCCATACCATAATGCAATAATTCCATAATTCAATTTAAAAAGCACGTTACCATTACTATTTCCCAAGAACTCAAATGTGGAACTAATGAACCCTCAGTCATTTTATCCCCTAGATTGACATATTTTCACCTGTGCCTACATTAGACGAACTATAAAAAGAATTTCATACCCTAGACCTTAAACTAGCCTTATAAGGCGTTCCACACGCCTTTAGAAACAATAGTTGTTGTCTAGGTAAATGGATTTAAAAAATTATGGAACTTTAACAGAAAAGATCTAAAGGGACATTTTCTGTGAAGTACTCAAAGTCTGATTTAGCTCATAAAATTATAAATAATTTTTAGTAAACCATGCCAAAATAGTAGGAATTTCCCGAACGCAATGGAGTAGGAAAATAAATGTTTTGCAAACTAAGTGAGATAAAAAAAATCATGGAAATTTTATATGTGATAGTATATAATAATCTCTATAATTTTCATGAAATATGCATGTTAGAATTCTTGACCGAAAATTTTGTGGGAAATTAAAAATAGGAAGAGGTCCATTCAGTAGCCTTAAAAATAGATTCCAAGCTCTATAATTTTTTAAATATATTTTTGTTGTATGAAGCCTGAAAAATCTGAAATTAAAGTATGTTGTGAAACAGTCAATAAGGTATGACTTTCGTGAATGATGCCCCATGAACAAAATCGAGGGTCGGATTAAAACCGAACCTGTCATGATATTTTGACTCAACCCTTCGGTACCTTCAGCCCAAGTATGTATGCTGATTTCACAAACCACCTTCCCATAACTCAGATACAAATCCACGACTAAAGTTTCAAACTTTCAAACTTATAACTTTATCCAAAACCTGCGACTAGGTGCTAACGCCTCCAGAACACTAGATTCAACAGATTTTTGAGGAAACTCTTTTTGTCACACGACAAACCAATGATATAAGATAGAATGGAGAATATCCACTTGCCACAGGTCCTAGAGGATTGCGGTGGTGACTCAGCGGCTCCCGGAATCCCGGCTGCTATGGTCCAAACTGAGGCGACGGCAAGAAGATGGCGATGCAGGTCATCGGCCAAGCTACGGGCGAAGATGGCTATGTTTGCAGCATTGCAGGTGAAGAGAGTATTCGGCTTTCACAGAATAAGGGGCAGTGGCCACGTGAAATGAGGATGAACGAGCGAGCTGCGGTTTCGGGGATGCGGCGATGGTCTTCAACAGACCACCGCTATTGACTTTGAGCGGTTCGTTGGATGCTGGCGACAAGAGAGGAGACCAGCTAGCTATCGCGTGTCACGCCCAAGAGAAAATAGATGGCTTTGACCGCTGAATGGATTCGTGAAAGAGAGAAAGGGAAATTGTCGTCGTGTCTTCATGGTGCGGTCTCCCTCTTCGCACCTCTTCGAGCAATGCGAAGGCACCCACCGCTTTAATTTCATGGCGAGGTAGACGGCTGGAGAGAGAGAGAGAGAGAGAGAGAGAGAGAGAGAGAGAGAGAGAGGGAGGGAGGGAGGGAAGGTGTGCACGGAGATGAGACGGGCTGAGATGGATGCGTCTCGTGGGCGTAGGAGAGGTCACGGAGCTGTTGACTTGGCACGGCTTGAGCCGTCATAGCTGAGTTGTCTCAGCAATGACGGAAACGAACTGGATTGGTAGTGTGGTAAGGTATAACGAGATGTGACGACGTGATGCAATGTCTAGTGTGGTGGCATGGCGTTGCTGGTTACATGTCCGAGACCGGATGTCACAACATACATACATACATACATACATACATACATACGTACGAGTGCGACCATTTGATGTGAGATCTCGAAAGTGGCGCATCAATGGTTACGGGATGCAAGGAAGCGACAAAGTAGATCGCAATGAGGGAGAATGTCACGGTTCGTGAATTCTTTCATACTCGTGACACTTGTGAGTGGTGCTTGAGGTTATCGAGTGAAAGGATGCAGAGGGGATGAACGCAACTAGTCCGTGGGAGTGGCGTTAAGACAGTTGGTGCTAGAAGTTCTAGGATAGAAGGATTATATTACTTAGAAGCTCTGAAGGCGGGGTTAGCCTCACGTGCATAAACTGGTCAGGAGTTGATGTTGCTCTCCTGATAAGGCCATGGTAGGCCGAAACCAATTGTTGAGTCTAAAGAGATCTATTGTCTCACTCAATAGACTAGACGTCCAAGCTAAGCTGGGCGTGGTACGACCTCGTATAAAGAAGTTATCTGTCGTATTGTTCATTGGAACAACTATAGAAGGAAGGTTGGCCTGGTGAATTTTGCTTGTCAGGCGCCACATGGGTTGTTCCGCGACCAAGGAATTGTCGACCCATGACACAAGACTCAAAGATTACTAGAAATCAACATGCACCTCATAAAAATGACTCAAGCCTCCCTTATAAACCTCAACCAAAGTCATTCATCAGCGAATTATTGGCTTGGTCACTTGAACTCAAAGAAATGTCAAAACCGAAGAATCAACACATCAAGCACCACACAACCTCCAACGTGACCTAAGCTAGCAAAACCAAGAGAAAGAGAGATCAAGAGGCTTAAGAATAAGTCTCATTTCCTTGCCTTAAGATCAAGCTTCACTTATAGTGAGAATTCGCACAAGAAATGGCAATAAAATGAGGAAGAGAGAGTTTGGTGATGGAGCAACCAAGATAGAGAGGGAGAGAAATGGAGAGAACTCTTAGGCCAAAATGAAGAAAATGAGGAAGTGAGGAAGAGAGAGAGAGAGAGAGAGAGAGAGAGAGAGAGAGAGAGAGAGAGAGAGAGAGAGAGAGAGAGAGAGAGAGAGAGAGAGGACGTTGGTCATGCTTAAGAAAGAGAGAGAGTGTTCATTTGGCTTGTTGAACACACTTGTTGCGTGAAAATCCATTGGCTTGGTCACTATTCACCCATGATTACATGCATTAAATCATCCAAGAGCAAAAGTGAAATTTTTTAGGCAAAGGTTAGGTAATAGGTGACCAGTCATAAGGTGATTAGGCTTAAATAGTAACAACAACCCCCCCCCCAAAAAAAAACCACTTCCTCTCCCGGGGAGGCAACAACTCACGGAGGATGCAAACATATATGAGACCAAGGTCATCATCTGATGGGAGATATAGTCATGGAAATCATGCAAATATATACTTTACTTTGTTATAGGTGGAAGATATGTACCCATTAAAATTTACATACAATGGGAAAATTTTCAAAATAGCCCTAAATCTATTGCAATTTTTCCAAGTGAGTCATAAATCTTTTTTTTTTTGCCAATTTAATCATAAATATTTTATAATTATGCCAATTCAGTCCATTCGGTGAAATTTAGTCGGCTAGTGCTGACGTAAATGCCGATCGGCGCTGGTTGTCTGGCCAACATTGATGTGGCAATTTGTTTGTACATTTATTTTTTTCGAATTGTTTATTAATTTTTTTCTTTTTCTTCTGACCAATCATCGAACTAGCCAGAGACTAGGGCCAACAAGGTCTTGCCATCACTGGGCAAGGTCAAGCTCGCCGAACCATGGCGAAGCCGAGCCTCATTGTCGTGGCGCTGGGCAAGACCTCGTCATTGCAAGTGAGGTCGAGCTCACCCAGCCATGATGAGGCTCACCCTCACCCAAATGTGGCTAAGGTGAGCCTCGCCATCGCAATGTTAGGTGAGGGCAAGCCTCGCCATGGCTGGGCGAGACCTCACCTAGCGTCGTGACAATGAGGGCGAGCTCACCCAGCATCACAATGACAAGGCTCACCCTCACCGGTCGTAGCCTCTGGCTAGTTCAATGACTAGCCATAAGAAGAAGAAGAAAGAAAGAAAAAAGAAAAAGAAAAACTTAATAAAAAATTCGAAAAATAAAATATCATTAAAAAATTGCCACATCAGAGTTAGCTAGTCGGCCGGCCTCCACATCAATGCTAGTCAACCAAATTTGGGCAAATAGATTGAATTGACATAATTACAAAACGTTTATGACTAAATTGTACAAAAAAAAAGGTTTAGGATTGAATTAGAAAAATTGTAATGGGTTTAGGATTGTTTTGGTAATTTCCCCCACCTACAATGTATATGTATATTCATTGCAGGAGAAATTCAGTATAAGATACACTTTGGAAACCTCAAATTAACAAGCCATTACTATTTTACACATGTTTCTAGTTTACTCTTGTATCAACCCATTCATGATGACATAATACGACTTCTCCTGTTAGGTTTAACATATTACGTCACTTATAAATGGTTCTATTTTTGATAGGTAATCTTGCTAATGAAACTCTATCTATCTGAACAGGTATTTTTGTTATTATTTTAATTTTTATTTTGCTTGACTAAAATTGAAGCAAGAAAAAAAAAATGAAACAAAAAAAGAAACGACTTCACCAATTTCATGAATATTTCAGGATATATAAGGTGGGATTTAGGTTCCAAAAACTAGAACCAGTTCCAACAATCTGAATTTATTACGGAACTGCTCGCCCTTAGAAGATGGTCCTTCAACAAAAGACAAATTCAGGTGGTCCCTCGCCGATTTATTGTGCAAGTCTTGCGATTTTGGTGCGAGAGACACCACGAAGCAGACTGAAATGGTAAATTCAGGGGAGAGGATGGTGTCTATCAGGCTAGGGAAATTAGGAACGTGGATGGTGGTGAATGTAGTAGTACAAGTGATACCAATTGAAAGTGCTAGTATAAACACCTAGAGGGGGTGAATAGGTGTAAAAATAAAATTTTCTTTCCTTAACAACCTAATTCAGAAGAAGGATATGAAGAAATATAATCAAATAGATATGACTACGAATTACATAAATTGATAAGGAAAGAGAATTGAAACATAGAGTTTATAGTGGTTCGGCTTAGACCAAGCCTACGTCCACTCTCCCACACTGACAGCCCATTGGCTGGAATTCACTATGAATCAAAAGAGATGTTGCAATCTCACGTCCTCGATTCCACAGTGCAGAGACTCTACTACACTTCCTTGAGGTCTCACAAATAAAAAATCTCTCTTTTGAGTACAAATGTATGCCCAAGAGTTGAATTAGCAAAGAGTAAGGAGCTTCAGACTTTGGAATTTCTCTATCTCGCACACATTCGAATAATTAAAGCATCTTCCTTTTATACTCCTCCATGCCTACATAACCGTTGGCATCTTCCAAAGGAGTTCTTCCAATCTACTCGTTGGACAGGATCAATTAGGGAGATCTCGTGTTATTTAAGGAATATGAAGATAGCCCACCAATCCTGTTCGCCTATACAATCAGGATCTAGGTTTCCATAAGTAGAATCTTCCAAGTATACTTCGTCAATCAACGGATCTGAATTACTCGAATTACTTGCCATACGAATAATAGATCTTTAGATGCTTTTTCCAGCCGTGAGATAATCTTCAACCATTTGAATCAAATCCTTAAAGATATACTCATATTTGGATAAGACTTTTTTGTCGATCTAGAAACTATCAACGAGGGCAAACTTTAAATCTTGAGTCTGGCGGTCTTTAGTCTAGAGGTCTTCAGACTTTGAAGAGTCTGGAAGTCTTTAGACCAGGAAATGTTTTGTCAACTTCAAAACATATAAGGAAGATTTCTCCAACAATCTCCCACTTTTTGATGGTGATAAAACTTTCCAAAAGATTTAGACACTATGACCTGCAAAATAATACTTAAGCAAACAAAGTTTTCTTATACGAATATTATTAAAGATTAGAAAAAGATATTAGCGAATTTGTAATCACAGAAAATATGTTAGTCCTGAAAACACAACTATCTTTAACATAATCAATAGTAACTTAAGTTACTTAACAAGCCTCAGTAGTCCAAACCAGTCCAAAACAGAACCACACCAAACAAAAAGATAAAGTCCAAATCAAATCAAACAAAAAAGAAAAGAAATGTCGTCATCAAATCAGCATAAACTTCTCCCCCTTTTTGTCAACAGCAAAAAGTGGAGATCGATCAAAAAGAGATGGTTTGAAAAAGGATTAAGAATCAAGGTTGTTTGGGTAGGCGAACAAGCTCGTATTCTCCCATTGAATGCACTGTCTTCTCAAGCTTGTCAAAACTTTGCTTCAGTGCCTGAAAGTCTTCACCTTGCACATTGGACTGAACTTGAATCTTCAAGGCATTTAACTGTTCATGCAGAAACACTGAAGTGGCCTTAATAGCATTCTTAAGATCCTGCAACTCAAATCCCATAGCATTTTGCTGATTCTGCATATCCAATAGAATTTCCAGCAGTCTTGAAAAGTCTGCTGTTTGAGCAGTTGCATCACTAGGACTAGCAAAGTGTAATTAAGGGAATTTGAGAAATGATGGAACCTCAGTGGATGGTCCACCATGACTGTCTTCTGGATAGTGTGAGGCATACACATCTTCTGCGTCTGCTGCAAAGCGACTTACATCACTAGCAAATAAAGGTGAAGAAGTACCTTTTTGTCCACCAGCTCCCCCTGTTTTGATGCTCTCAGGTGGAGTAGGTAAAGCTGCCTCAGCCTCAGAGTGATGAGCTGCAACAGATTCAGCCCCTCTTATCTCAGATTCACTAGACAGAGAGATAGCCAAGGTTGGCACAAAAGAGTCTTCTAGACCCTGATCTTGATCTTCTTCTCTCTCTTCTTCTTCCTCCGCTTCTTCTTCTGCTTCTTCCTCTTCTTCTTCTTCTTCTTCTTCTTCTTCTTTCCTCTGTCTTCCTCTGTTCTTCTTCTTTCTCCGATTCTTCTCTCTCTTTTTCTCCTTCTTCTGGCTCTTCTCTTCTCTCACGAAAGCTGACAAAACTCTTTAAATTTCTTAAGGTAGAGAGAGTAAGCTCTTCCTCATCTTCTTCGTCTTGCAAGATGAGAGCTCTTCTTTTCTTCACTGGAGTAACCATGGGCTCCTTGCCTTTTCTCTTAGCAGCAACAAAGTCTTGCTTTGCTTTGAGAGGAGATTTTTCCTTCATACGCTCCAACACTTTGTTCAACTCCTTTAAGCGCATCTTTGTCATCATTTTGAAACCAATCGCCATTGGAGATATGGCTTTCAAGCTTAATGTGCAGAGATGTGAATTTTGAAGTGTCTAAAGAGACGTGTGATAAGAGCAGAATAAGGGAGCTGTCTCTTATCTTTCACCACAGTTCGGTACATGTGGAACAAAATGGTGTGAGGCAGAGAGAACTTAAAATCAGTATTGATTGCACACATCAACTTGGCTTCAGATCGAGAGACATCAGTCTTGGAGTCGATTTGGGACGAATACAGTTAATCACAATCTTGTGCAGTAGAATGTTAGAGGCACTCATCCTTGAATAAAAAAGTTTACCTTCAACATCCCTATCTCTCACCAAAGACAGAATAGCATGAGTAATGGACACACTAATTGGTTGGAAACTCGTTCTTTCCACCCTAATTATGTCAACTAAAATGTCTGTGTTCTCCAAAAATTCATTGTCCTTCACAGTGAAGATAAAACTTTGTGCATCCAAGAAAGATAGATTCGAATAAAAGTATGCAGTAAGCTCCGGAAATGCAGCAGTAGATTCAAAACAGAACATTTCCAATTGCAGTAAAGCAAACTTCTCCCGCATATTGATTTTTATCGAATCAAGGAAATCAAAATCAACAGTCCTAGGGTTCATCACCCCTCTTCAAAAGCCTCGAATAAACCTTTTTATGATTCTTGGATCTAAATAGATTCGAACCATTAGTAACGTCTGCAGCCACCCCAAATCTAGGTTGAAAGTGAGAAAACATCATTTCATCATCATCCAGAGTTTGCGGTTGATTCACAGTGCCATATTGTGGGTTACTTGGAATATTCGCAAACGTTTTTTCAGCCGATCCTTTTTCTACAACTCCTAGCCTCTCCAACTCTCTCAAAAACATGGTTTCATTCTTGAATCCTCTATCTTTCATGAATTCATCAATTAAAGACATTGGCATTCCTCCTTTCTTCAAATTAGAGTAGAGTTTGTAAGCAACCTTTGGAGTTAGAGTTCTTACAGGTTCAGCCTCTTCTATAACTTCATCGTCTGGTCGAGTCGGGGAAGGTTGACGCTACTGAGAAGGTTGTTGCTGACTTGGACGCATTGGAGGAGAATCTTCTTCTTCGGTTAAGTCAAAATGGGTAGGACCCTGAGGCATGCGACGTGGTCCCCTGCTTGCAATCCTCGAAGACTTTCTTGAAGACATTGTCGCTCCAATGGAGAGAATCACCAACTTGTTCGAAAAAGGTTAAAACTTTCGAACGAATCGAGAATGAAAGTGAAAGAAAATATGAATTTTGTATTCTAGGGTTTCAGTGAAAAGCGAAGAGGACGAGTATCAGCGGTATTTAAAGAAAGTGAGGTGAAGTAAACGAAGCTTCGTAAAAGGAAATAAAAAAGTACATTTTCAAAAACAATAACTTCCTTTTTTGAAATTAATTGACTTTTCAAAATCAATAACTGCCTTTTTGAAAATTGGAGAAAATTTGGAAAGATAATTTCAATCAACTAACAGATAATAGAAAATCATACCTTTTCATAATTAAAAAGAAAACAACTTATAGACGTCACTCGAGATCTTCTGAGTCTGAACACTTACAGACTTTTACCTTTGAGTCTTGAGTATATCCAGACTTTGCTGAGTAAGAGATATGATATTAAGTCTGGTACGAATAGACTCAAATAGATTTTTCTCCAGTGGCTTTGTAAATATGTCCGCCAGTTGATTCTTAGAGTCAATGAATTGGATCATTACTTCTCCATTTTGAACATTATCTCTAATAAAGTGATGTCGAATCTCTATATGCTTTGCCCTTGAATGAAGAATAGGATTCTTGGTAAGATTAATTGCGCTGGTGTTGTCACATTTGATCTCGGTGCAAGAATCTTTGATTCCAAAGTCTTTCAGTTGTTGTTTTATCCATAAGATTTGTGAATAGCAACTTCCAAGAGCCACATACTCTGCTTCTGCTGTTGAAAGGGTTACAGTACTTTGCTTCCTTGAAAACCAGGATACTGTCTTGTTGCCGAGTAATTGACAAGTATCGAAAGTGCTCTTCCTTTCAACTCTGTAGCCTGCTAGATCTGCGTCTGAATATCCAAGGAGAGTAAAGTCTCCTTCTTTGGGATACCATAGACCTAACTTAGAAGTTGTTGTAACGTATTTGATGATGCGTTTCGCAGCGCTTAGATGAGATTCTTTTGGGTCTGATTGAAATCTGACACAAATACAAACACTAAACAAAATGTCAGGTCTAGAAGCAGTAAGATAAAGAAGTGAACCGATAATACTCCTATAAAGTTTCTGGTCAACTTTCTTTCCTTCTTCATCTTTATCCAGCTTCAAAGAACTAGACATTGAAATTTCAACCTTTTTGCAATTATCTAAACTGAACTTTTTAACAAGTTCTTTCGCATATTTTTCTTGGTGAATGAAAATTCATTCCTTTAATTACTTTACTTGTAATCCGAGAAAGAAAGATAATTCACCCATCATGCTCATCTCAAATTCATCCTGCATAGTCTTAGAGAATTTCTTACATAGACTTTTGTTAGGTGAGCCAAAAATTATATCATCAACATAAATTTGAACAAGTAAAATATTTTTACTTTCCTTCTTGATAAACAGAGTTGTATCCACTTTACCTTTGGCAAAACCATTTTGGATTAAGAACTTACTTAACCTGTCGTACCAAGCTCGAGGTGCTTGCTTTAGACCATATAGAGCCTTTTTCAATATGAATACAAAGTTTGGCTTCTTTGAGTCTTCGAAACCGGGAGGTTGTTCCACATAGACTTCTTGGATAAATCCATTCAAGAATGCGCTTTTGACGTCCATTTGAAATAACCTGAAATTCTTATAACAAGTAAAAGCAAGTAATAATCTAATTGCTTCTAACCTTGCTACTGGTGCGTAAGTCTCATCATAGTCTATCCCTTCTTCTTGCGTGTATCCTTTTGCCACAAGTCTTACTTTGTTCCTCACAACTTTTCCTTTCTCGTCCATCTTGTTCCTGAAAACCCATTTAGCTCCAATAATAGATTTATCTTTTGGTTTAGGAGTTAGTTCCCAAACATCGTTAACGTTGAATTGCCTGAGCTTTTCTTGCATAGCTTCAATCCAGCTTTCATCAGATAAAGCTTCTTCTATGCTTTTGGGTTCTATTTCAGAAAAAAGAGCCACCACACTAGACTCTTCATGCCTTTTAGATCTTGTACGAATCCCTTCATCAATGTTTCCAATGATGAGTTCTTCAGGATGACTAGACTCGTGCTTCCAGTTGCTGGTTGGTTTCATAGATTGCTGAACTTTTTCTTCAGTTGAGTCTTCAACATTAGTTTGTTGTTGAGCTTCTGAAGTCTGAGCTACTTCAGGGGAAGTAGACTTTGTAGAGTCTGGAGCAGGTTCAGATTCTTCATGATGAGTCTGGATTGATTGATTTCGTATAAAATCTTGGAATTTAATATTCGTAGATTCTTCCACAGACTGAATCTTCTTGATGTATACTCTGTAAGCTTTACTGGAAGTTGAATATCCAAGGAAAATTCCTTCGTTTGATTTTTCTTCAAACTTACCAATTCGATCATTTGCATTTTTCAAAATAAAACATTTGCATCCAAACACATGAAAATAAGAAACATTTGGCTTCTTTCCTTTGAACAACTCATAAGGAGTTTTCTCTAGAATTGGTCTTAAGAAAACTCTGTTAATAATATAACAAGCTATAGAAACAGCTTCAACCCAAAAACGAGATGAAATATTGCTTTCAATTAAAAGAGTTCTAGCCATTTCTTGCAAAGATCTATTCTTTCTTTCCACAACTCCATTCTGCTCAAGAGTGTATGGAGAGGAGAACATATGCTGAAAACCAGATTCTTCACAAAATTTAGTAAAGTCTTAATTTTCAAACTCACCTCCATGGTCTGTCTGAATGCTTGAAATAACATACCCTTTTTCATTCTGTATTTTCTTGGCAAACTTTGAAAAGTAAGAGAAGGTTTCAGACTTACTTGCAAGAAAGTAGACCCAAGTAAATCGTGAATAATCATCCACTATTACTAGGCAATATTTCTTTCCACCAATGCTTTGAGTTCTAGTTGGTCCAAAGAGATCCATATGCAAGAGTTTCAAGACACGATTAGTGGAAACTTGATTTATTGGTTTGAAAGAACTTCTAACATGTTTTCCCAATACACATGGTGTGTATAATTCAGATTTTTGATACTTCGGGTTAGGTAGTCCACAAATAAGCTTTTTTAAGGAAATCTTGGCAATTTGCTTCATGTTGATATGGTCAAGCTTTTGATGCCATAAATTTGGTTCATCTTGTATTGAGATTAAACATTGAGATCTTTCTGGGTTGATATCCAAAAGATAGATATTCCCATGTCTTCGCCCATAAAAAATTGTGAAAAATCTTTACTAATTCCCGAACATATTCCTTCTTAAAAATTGATCTTGAATCCAGTATTGCACAATTGGCTAATACTGAGCAAGTTGTAATTGAGTCCTTCCACTAAGGAAACATTGTTGATTGTGAGATTTCCAATATTTACAGTTCCATATCCAACAATTATTCCTTTGCTGTTTCCGCCAAAAGAAACTTTTCCTCCAGTTACTTGCGAGAGTTTGATAAAACAACCTGAATCCCCTGTCATATGTCTTGAACAGCCACTATCCAAATACCATTTAACATTTTTCTTGATAGTGACCTGCAATTAAAAAAAACAAACTCAAGCTTTCTTTGGTACCCATACTTTCTTGGATCCAATGGAGTTAGTGCAATATACAGTCTTTGCCCAATCCTTCTTAACAGGTCTCCAAACCATAGGACAATCTTTCTCAAAGTGTTCTAAGCTGTTATACTTAGAACATCTAAGAGCACTTCGGCCAACAGGTTTAACAAAAACTCTTTGAAAATGATTTTTATAAAAATCTTTTGTAGGTCTCTGTTTAATTCTTTCCTTTACTTTTGGAAAATCAATAAGAGGTATGGTGTGGCATCCTAGAATTTCCTGTCAATCCTTAGAGGTGCTTTAATTCATGATTTGCAATAAGATTAAAGTCAAGCTTTTAATGGATAATTATTTGATAGGAAAATTTTATCTTGGCCATGTGATTTATAGGTTGGAATTTATTAAATTGTGTTGCAAAGTTTTATGAATTATAAATTCCAATTAGGTGTTCATATAATTAAGGATTAAGGTGGATTATTGGGAATGAGGGTGGGCTGGACATTTAAGGACCGAACTAGCCCATAGCCCCACCCTTTCGACCAGCCCAAGAGGCCCAAAGGAGAGGAGCTGCCGTCGACCAAGGGGGGAGGAGACCGGCCCATTTGGCCCAAGAAAAGCCCATCATCTTGCATGGCAAGATGGACAAGTGGCCAAGAGAAGCCACCAAGTGTCTTGCATGCAATCAAATGATTGCTAATCATTGAAGGGAAGAAAAAATTGGGGGAACCGGCTTGATGAGGGGGTGTCGACCGAGAGGAAGAGAGAGAGAGGGTTACTGAGAGAGAGAGAGAAGTCAAGAGAGAGGGAGAGTGAGCGTGCGGGAGAAGAAGGGAGGAAAGGAGTCCGTTCGCCGCCGTTCGCCACCGTCGAGTCCGCCTCACCCCTCCGTTCGTTGCTTGCTGTGTTCGCTTGGACTAGAGGCAAGTAGAGTCCGAGCACCTACCCTTTGCTTGCTGTGATGTGTGTTGTGAAGGGTGAAAAACCTTGGTTGTGTTAGGAGTGATGAAATTCGAAGCTTTTGGGAGTGAGGGTTTGGCCTAGTATTCTGTTTTCTAAAGGACAGACCGACCTTCTATGATTTCGTGTGTTGCATGTGATTTTCTTGTAGGAATCTCACTTCGATCTCTTGACGAAAGTTGTAGAGGACATCTTGAGGATTAACATAATAAAATTTGAGATGAAACGGGTGAGTATTGGTTGGTGAAATGATTTTCCTTTGAAGAAACTAGATCTGGAATTTGTTGTGCTGACCTTTAATAATTTCATGAGCTGCATGCAACTTTTTAGTTGGAATCTCACTTTGATCTCTTGATAAAAGTTGTAGAGGACTTCTTGTAGTATAACATATCAAAAATTGAGAGGAAATGAACAAGTATAGGTCGGCAAAAATCATTTTTTCTCTGAAGAAACTGGATCTGGGAAACGTTACATTGATCTAGCATGATTCTGTAAATTTTTATAAAATCATCCGGTCGAAATTTGATCTTGTGTCCTTAACTAAAGCTGTAGATGACATTCTTAGGAATAACATACTGAAAATTGAGAAGTAATGGATATGTGTAGACCAGTGAAACGAGTTTCCTTTGAAGAAGATAATCTGGGAAAAACGACACCGAGAACAGGAGGAATTAATCGTCTATATCTATTAATCTAGAGCGAATTGGAGTTCGACTTCTTCATGAGATATTTACCACTAGGTGTTTCCTATAACATACCAAAATTTCAGAATTTTTGGAGTCCATTTGGGTATTTAATTGAAATTATTCCCGAAACTGTGCAAACTGAAATGTTGAAATTTTGGAAGCTGTGATGCATGGACCGTCCTGATTTGTGTGAGATTCTTTTGGGATGGTGTTATTAATGAAATATTTGCCTTTAGGTCTCGTCTATAACGTGTCAAATTTTCAGAATTTATTAATACCTTTTACTAATTTTCCTAGAGTTTTAACTAAAGGAGTACATTCTGCTTTATCCGAAAATTGCTGCATTCTTTTCAAAAATAAATGAAGTGCTCCATGTGATATAATGCCTTGTGTGATTGATTGTGCTGCATATATGGCGATAGTTGGCATGTTATAGGACATGAAATCTAGTTGAATCTTTGGTATTGTTGCATCAAATGCCATATTGAAATTGAGATGTATAAGTGAATATGAATTGTGATAATAACGAGACCGTCGGAGGTGTGAGCCGATGATGCCCCGGGAGTGTCGGGATGCCCGGAGTGTGTGTGCCGGATGTCCTCGAGAGTTTCGAGATGCCCGGAGGTGTGTGCCAGAAGCCCTGGAGGTGTGTGCCGGGGGGATACTTGTGATGCTAGTTGAGGTACGAGATGCCCGGAGTGTGTGTGCCGGATGCCCGGAGGTGTGTGCCGGAGGCTCCTCGCGATGCCAGGTTGGATGCGAGCGATAAATTGTGGGATGCAAACATTGATCCCTGGGAAGAAAAATGATGTGATCAAATTGAAAGAGAAAGATCGAGAATTGAATCATGCGCATGGATGTGTGCATATGGCAAGGGATAGACTTCATAGAATGCAAGCCTGAAGTGCATGGTGGTATATGCACATTGCATGGTGATATATGCATGGCTGCTTGATGATATTTGTATAAGTGCATGGTGGTATATGCATGTTGCATGGTGATATATGCATGGCTGCTTGATGATGCATGTATAAGTGCATGGTGGTACATGCACGTTGCATGGTGACATATGTATGGCTATAAGGTGAGGTATGTTTGAATGCATGAATGATATGTGTTTTGTTCATGATACCTTGATTGTTCTGTTTGACGCATTGTGTAGTTTGATGGATCTTTACTGCTGAATGGTTGTACTCACCCCTTTTGGGGATTAACATTTCAGATTAGAAAGATGCATTTGCTCCTAGTTACGTGTGGTACTTATTATGGACTGCCCTCTGATGTCGAGATGGAGTGCACGGAGCATTCCTGTGTTAGTGTACCTAGTCTGGTGTTTGTTCGAGTTCGTGTCTTGGTGATGTACGATGTGGGTCTGGCTGATGGCCCGGTTGTCCAGGAGTTTTTGTCTGTTCATATTCGGCGTGGTGGAGTGATGCTAGGGATGCTGCCGCCGCCGTCGCTCGATGCACCGAGTTGGGTGTGATGGCGCGTGTGACTGGAGGGAGCTGACACTTTTTGGGGATGGCCGACACTAGCTGATGGATAGATGTTCACGTCTGATGTATAGTCGGGTTTCTTTTGAGTATTGCCGAGCTTAGTTATAGTCTTGGCCCTTTTGTTACACCGACTTGTGAAATCCATCTTAGTACGTAAATAAAAGTGATTCTGCTTTAGCTTTTATATATATGGAAAGTTATAGTTGGTGTGTGTTGCATCGTATTATTTAGATTGTGTACGGGTTTGGGAGATGATAAGTATGCTTCCGTTATGTGACCTGCGCTGGGACCAATTGAGATGATACAAACCCCCAAGATTATGGACCCGCTGCAATTGAAATGGTATCAGAATGAAATGTTATTAGGACACGTGATAAGTACCTGTGGCGTCCTTATCAGATGGGAGAGTGTGCCGAGGGGGTGCTACATATGGTTTCAGAAGTCATTCCCAAACCTGATTTGTTAAAGTAAGGTCTTTGTATTGAAAGATTCTTTTCTAATTTCTCAGATCCTATAGAAAACCTTTTTGAGACATTTGAAATATCATTTTTCAAAAATGTATTTTCTTTTGAAAGAGAGTCTGCATTTTCTTCTAAAGCAGCAAAACTTTTGCCGAGGTTTTCAAACTTTTCTTTCCAAGAGTTTTCCTGTTGCTTCAGTGTAGAATTCTAATTTTTTAGGTCAGAAATCATTTTAAGAGAAGTTTTGAGACTAAGACAAAGTTCATTAATATATTTTGAGACTTTAGTAAGAACTTTGAAATTACTTACCTCGATTTCACTATCTGAGTCTGAGTCTATATCTGTCTCAAATTCTAAGTCTGATTCTGATTTTGCCATTAAACAAATGTTAGCATAATCATCATTACTTTCTTCGCATTCAATATCACTCCAAGTTTCTGCTTTAAGTGCCTTTCTGTATTTCTCGGCTTTTCCTCTCTTCTTCTTCAGCAAGGGACAGTTGGGTCTGATGTGTCCCTTTTTCTTGCATTCAAAACAAATCGCATCTTTATTGGATTCATCATCTTCAACTGATTTGTTTTGAGACTTTTGAGAGCTTTGTTTCTTCCAATTGAATCTTCTTCCCTTTTTGTTCAGTTTCCTAAACCTTCTTATCATGAGAGCAAGTTCTTCATCGTCCATGTCGTCTTCAGAGTCTGTAACATTAGAATCTTCGTTAGATTTTAAAGCAATAGACTTCTTACCTTTGGGATCTTCTTCTTCATTGATTTGCTCTACTTCATAAGACTGAAGTGTGCCAACCAATTCGTCAATGGAAAGTGGCACGATCCTTTGTGTTTCTCTTATTGAAGTCTTTACGTGATTCCATTCTTTGGAAAGTCCACGCAGCAATTTGTTAACCTTCATAGGTCTTGAGATTGGTTGACCCTGATATTCAAGACCATTCACAATTTCTGTAAAACGGCTAAACATGTCAGTAATAGATTCTGTTGGCTTCATTTTGAAGGCTTCATATTGACCGAGCAAAATATTGATTCTGGTTTCTTTTACCCGATATGTTCCTTCATAAGTAATATGCAGTCTATCCCAGACTTCTTTAGCTGTCTCACAAGAATATATTATGTTATATTCAGTAGGAGATAATGCACAATATAATGAATAAATTGCTTTTGCATTAAGAACCTGTCTCTTGGTTATCTCTTCTTGAGTCATCTCGCTAGCCTCTGTAGCTTCTTTCCCCCTTTCTGAGACTGTTGTAACTTTAGGAATGATTCCTTTGTCTACCACATCCCATTCCAGAGGATCTTTCGATCTTAGGAATACTTTCATCTTGTTTTTCCATATATTGTCTTCCTTTCCATCGAAATAAGACGGTCTGGTGTTGCTTTGTCCTTCAACCAAACCTGGAGCCAACATACTAGCTATGGATCTTTAACTCAGAAGTAAAAGCACTTCAATTAAATGAGTACGCAAGCTCTTATACCAATTGAAAGTGCTAGTATGAACACCTAAAGGGGGGTGAATAGGTGTAAAAACAAAATTTTCTTTCGTTAACAACCTAATTCAGAATAAGGATATGAAGAAATATAATCAAATAGATATGACTACGAATTAAATAAAGAGATAAGGAAAGAGAATTGAAACACAGAGTTTATAGTGGTTCAGCTTAGACCAAGCATACATCCACTCTCCCACGCTGACAGCCCACTGGCTAGAATTCACTATGAATTAAAAGAGATGTTACAATCTCACGTCTTCGATTCCACAGTGCAGAGACTCTGCTACACTTCCTTGAGGTCTCGCAAATATAAAATCTCTCTTTTGAGTACAAATGTATGCCCAAGAGTTGAATTAGCAAAGAGTAAGGAGCTTCAGACTTTGGAATTTCTCTATCTCGCACACACTTGAATAACTAGAGCATCTTCCTTTTATACTCCTCCATGCCTACATAACCGTTGGCACCTTCCAAATGAGTTCTTCCAATCTACCCGTTGGACAGAATCAATTAGGGAGATCTCGTGTTATTTAAGGAATATGAAGATAGCCCACCAATCATGTTCGTCCATACAATCAGGATCTAGGTTTCCATAAGTAGAACCTTCCAAGTATACTTTGCCAATCAACAGATCTGAATTACTCGAATTACTTGCCATACGAATACTAGATCTTTAGATGCTTTTTCCAGCTGTGAGATCATCTTCAACCATTCGAATCAAATCCTTGAAGATATACTCATATCTGGATAAGACTTCTTCGTCGGTCTAGAAACTATCAACGAGGGTAGACTTTAAATCTTGAGTCTGGCGGTCTTCAGTCTGGAGGTCTTCAGACTTAGAAGAGTCTGGAAGTCTTTAGACTAGGAAACGTTTTGTCAACTTCAAAACACATAAGGAAGATTTCTCCAACACCAATAACACTCTGGTTTCAAGAAGATGGTTCTATATGGGGTCTTATGAGTACGTGACAGATGAATCTTCCACATCGCTAGTAGCAATCGGGACCCCATTGAAGAAGCAGCCGAGCAGGAAACCCGCCCTACCACTGAGACCCGGTCCCCGCCATACAATGTTAGTGTGTAGTTGTGAATCAGGGAGAGATTTTGATGGCTTTGATGCAACAAAAAGGGGTGAATTCGGCGACAGTAGTTGGGATACTAGTATTGGAAGGAGCAAAAGAGAAGGCTTTTCGATATCGAGAATCTGGGCAAGGGGAAAGAAGGAGAAGCCTAATTCAAGGGGAGAGGCATCGGCCCAAGAAGCTTCTCTTCAAATTCCAAATAACTGGGCCATTACGAGCAGAGAGGCTGAAGACAAGCTGAACAGAGACAATTATAGTAGAGCTTGGATGGAACTCGAACTTGGTCGCTCGGAAAATTTAGGGAGCGAGTTCTGGTGTGACCAGGATGGTAAGAGGATAAGTTTGGGTTCTCGAACAAATCTGCTTTCTTTCTTTCACTAGGACTCGAAGTGCCAAAAAGTAAGGTTGTGCATTCATCTTCCTCACCCCAAGTCTAGTCCTTTCTTCGAATTCCAGAAACAAGATAAATTTCTTCGTGCAGTTCAACTCATTTTTACTGGAAGGTGGAAAACTCCAGCTGCTGCATTGAGATTATTCAGGGTTTCTGGAAATTTAATCTGGTCCATAGCCAGAGTATTATTTCATGCCATGCTCGTGTGATGCATCATATCGTTCAAGGAAATTGCAAAATCATTTAGACGTACCATGTTCATCAAGCCTCAGACACACGTAGATTTTGAGGTCTTTGATCTTGGCCCTTCCCTGATGAATTACTAATAATGGTGTGTGCGTGGATCACATTAGTTGTTCGAATTACGTGAAAGATGGTAACCAAACAGGAAAAGTTATTGCGAGGATTTCAATGTAGAAAAGATTCTAGGCACCTAAGTCAGAAAAACACAAGAAAATTATTCACCTGCTCAATGTATGATAGAACCAAAGGACTACTTCTCGTGATGAGCTATTTGAAGGAATCTTTCGCTGTATGGCCTCTGAAGCTTCTGCGAATATATTTCCCTTTGAGTTTTAACAAGAGGAACCGCAAACAGCTCTTTGCCTTTCTGCTTCAAAGAAAGAGGTGGGGAGAACCATCAGTTGGAGCACCCAAAAAGCTTGGGAAATGCCTTTTCTGAGCCGCCTACCTATCCGCTAGTCGAATTCATTCTTTCATAAGGTGATCAGACAGGCAAGTCTAGCTCACAAGCAGCTGTGGAACGTCTTCCCCGATCTCTGCTGGTGTGTAATACCAGTCAAGGTATAGAACAATCTATCGAGATGGCGTATCAGAATCATTCAGTAGTGGACTAGCCCTAGCGGCGAAAGCAGTTCAGCCAGAACTGCTCTAGGCGGCGCACTCAATCAGCGAAGAAAGAACACGTAACTAAAGCGCTCCAACCAAAGGGGCTATAAGCTTCTGGGCGATGTTCTGCGCTTTCACATAATGCTGCGTCAAGGAATGAGTTCCATCTCAGGAGTCAGTCTGTCTGCATACTCTTCTGGATCAGTTCTGTGGCAAGCCGACGGATTATGCTACTTCTTCTCTTCCGCTAACCCAGTTCTATCTGGCATGCGGGAGCTTGCTAGTGTATGGAACGGCTATCCGTCTTGGCCTTCCGGCCTACTTACTATTCATTACAGCTCATCTTTATACGACCATCTTGTCTGACCGCATCTGTGGTGGTATCCTATAGTTGATCACGGCTGCATTTAGGAATGATCTGTTCATCTAACTAACAATTTTTTATTGCTTTCTCGATGTGGTACACATATCTATACAGTATAGCAGAGACGAGCTGACTAGACTCTTTTCGAAATTGCGTATGGAAAGAGAAAGAGATTTTTCTTGCTTATTTGCTTGATCATTGAAGTGAGTGCGTGCTAAATGCTTTTGACTGAACCTCCCATTGTTCTCTCTCCGATAGCATGCAGCCGATAATGAAAAGAGATATATAGAAAGTGTGCAGTGAAGGATCTTTATAGGAAGCCAGTCTTTACTTAAGTCGGTCCAAGCTTGACAACTCTCAAACAATGGCCAAAAAGTCCCATGTCTTTTTTGGTTGGACTAACCTAACCGGCGATTTCTGACAAGTCTTTCTTCATTTTTAGAGGGAGGAAGAAGCGGAACTACAAGAAAGCTTTCTTTATCTTTATGGATAACAAATTCATTTTCAAATATAGTTGGGAGACTTTACCCAAGAAATGGTTAAAAAAAATGGAAAGATCGGAACATGGGAATAGATCTGATACCAATACGGACTACCCATTTCAATTGTTGTGCTTTCTGAAATTGCATACCTATACAAGGGTTCAAGTTTCGATCGATATTTGCGGAGTTGATCATCCCTCTCGAAAACGAAGATTTGAAGTGGTCTATAATTTACTGAGTACTCGGTATAACTCACGCATTCGTGTACAAACCAGTGCAGACGAAGTAACACGAATATCTCCGGTAGTCAGTCTATTTCCATCAGCCGGCCGGTGGGAGCGAGAAGTTTGGGATATGTTTGGTGTTTCTTCCATCAATCATCCGGATCTACGCCGTATATCAACAGATTATGGTTTCGAGGGTCATCCATTACGAAAAGATCTTCCTCTGAGTGGATATGTGGAAGTACGCTATGATGATCCAGAGAAACGTGTGGTTTCTGAACCCATTGAGATGACCCAAGAATTTCGCTATTTCGATTTTGCTAGTCCTTGGGAACAGCGTAGCGACGGATAATTCAGAATCAGAATAGGTCCAGTCCAGGAGACAAATCAATAGGAAATGCTATTTGCTTGGAAAGAAAAATAATTCACTTCTAGGAAAGAGTTTCACGGGAATTGTCTTGATCGTCGGATATCATTGAGAAATAGGAATCCGTGTTATCGAACGATTTCCTGCAATTCTTCCCAGTATGGAATGAGTAAAGAATCAAGCTCCAAGTCTCGATCTATACAAAACAAAACGCACTGGTTTTTGTCTGTCTTTCGGTTTCATTGATAGCAGAAGAGCCTGACTCTATAGGGGCGCTAGCGCTTGACTAATAGAATATCAAGTCAAAGGGCCTGAAAAACGTAATAGGCTGCTACTATAGGCTCGCTTCGCTTCTTCAAGCTCCGCCCCTTATTGAAGACTAAAGCGCTAACGCGCCAACTATTTTTTTTTAGTAAAGCAACCTTTCGCGCTAGGCGCTCACGTTTTTTGTCTGGGTGGAAGCTGGCGGCAGGGCTTGCTTAACCGCATACACGGAATTGGGATCTCTCTCGCATGCAACTCTTTCTATCGGGAAAGCCTCGCTTATTCAAAGGGCTGATTATTTAACACCCTTTTTTCTCATAAGGAAGTAAGCGTTGGTAGGAGCGGCGGGATGATGATGAGTATATATATAAATAAATAAAGACAAAAAATAAGAAATGGCAAGATAAATTGGATATCGATAGAGGAAATAACCATGTGGAAAACAGGGCAGGGATTCTCTACAATGACACCGTAGACCAATTGAAAGGGATGTAGCGCCCTTGTTTTGGGTAAAAAATGTCACGGGTTCCAATCCTGTCATCCCTACCTAAACCTTCTCCTCTGGGCAGTAAGGAGGAATCCATGTTGATCGATTCAAATTTGACATCCAAAATCTTTCATTTAATGAGACTATATGCATGCAAGATGTATTGGGGGTAAAAAAGAATCCTTTTTTTCTTTACAGTCCTATCTACTGTGAAAAGAAAACGCTCTTAGTTCAGTTCGGTAGAACGTGGGTCTCCAAAACCCGATGTCGTAGGTTCAAATCCTACAGAGCGTGATTCCGAATCAACAAAGACCCCATTACCGAGATATGACAACTCTTTTTTTTTTAGTAAAAAATGGTATAGAATCCATTTTTTTGGAACGACCAACTAACACTTTGACTTGACTTTTTTTTGGATAGGAAACGATAGCATATATAATTAATCAAAATGAGACAAGAGTACATCGTTGAGAACCGCAGGCTCCAGCCATGACGGACACTCTTCGACCCACACCAATTCATTATCCACATTTAAAGCAAACTTAGCTAAACTATGAGCCGCTGTATTACCTTCCCTTCTCACATGATTAAAAGAACATGACCTGAACTGGCGTGTTAGGTGAAAAATATCCTCCAAGATAGGGCCAAATGGAGAAAAAGATCCTTCCTTCCTATGCAGAGCTATTACCAAATTAGCGGAATCACTTTCAATGACTACATCTAGGAATCCCATCTCCAATGCAAATCACTCACGATAATATTGGGGTGGGTAGTAAACGGCGTGGCCCGCCGTGGCCGATGCAGCAGAGAATAAGGACAAAGCCATGGCCAACGCCACCAGCACCTGCAATTTCACCTCCATTGCCGCTTCCTAGTTATGGCTTGAAGGATCTTCGATCCCAGGCATACATATATATACGGAGGAGTCGATCCACCATGAAGGCCGGGTCGTCTCATTGTGCATTAGCAATCGCTCTTCAGTGGAAAGACTTGGAAGTCAATAGGTCAGCGGTCTTAACAACTAATTTGTTTCGTTTTTTTTCTAAGCATGCGGAAGCGTGAGGGACTAAAGTAATCCATCGTGCGCGTGGACTTCTACAAAGGAGCAACCTCATTTCTTATTTATTTATATATATGTCAGGCGACAAGTTGGGTATACTGGAGAATTCAAAAAGGTTAGTACTACTAACTACACTCAGCCGTAAGTCAATTATCTCATCCCAACCTAACTGTACACGTGGTCGCCTAACCCTAAACCCCTAGCTCCGTTAAAAATCTTCCAAGTCCCAGAATCCAAGCATCCTCCTACCTCCCTTCTATGTGACGGGACTGCCTCCATTTCCTCGTCCGTCGTCGAACAGCAGGAGGGGACCCTTCGTGCACCCGTTGATGTAGGCGTACATTCCAACAAACCCAAGAGTCACAGGCCCTGTTGGAGCCCCTATATCCACAGTCAAACAAGACACGATTCGGATAAAACCCATATCTAGGAAACCAGAATCTATAAACTCGTCCTCATGCCAAGTGAACTTGATCGGACCTCTGTAATGGACCATAGGAGAGGCAAGGGGGATTGACATTTCTATTGATCTGAAAAGGTAAAGTCACCAATCAATGAGCCTAAACTCATCAAGGAAAAGGTCCATCGGTTTATAATATATAAATCAATCACCATACTGACAATGAAAGTTTCAATATAAAATATAGAAAATCATGAACTTACCTGATAACCTTTCAAAATAACACAATATATCAATAGAAGTAGTAGTTTTTCCCAGCAAGTAATCAATAGCTCAATTTAAAGGTATCCGGGTTATAATCGATAGGAATTCCTGCTGCCATCATCATCTAGGTACCCTCCCGAGCATCTCACACGCATTTAGCATCGTGAGGACATTTGGGGTGTGACACCCCAGGCACGCCATCCTAATTAACGCTATCTTAATAGCCATTAATTCTTCTTTAACGCAGAAGCACATATAATATAAATTATGCAAACATGTACAATTAGGAACATAACAGGTCAAAGTCAGTTTCCATTCATTGGTCAATTGTTTATTTACATGTGCGGCATACAGACAAAACAACTCTAATCCTAAACCTGGGGTATCCAAAAAGAGATCTACACCTTACTAGTGACACCTACATGTGCCACTCCATTCGTCGCCCACCATGCGACTAAACTCAAAAAGTGGCTCATGTGGAAATCGTCGCCTTGGAAAGTAACTTGCCTAACTCACTACCGTCACGCGTCATTTCCATCCATCGCTATCCTACTCCTCGTCGATGTCGCTGTACTTAGATGGCTCACTACTGTTGTTGTCATCGTCAGAGTCGCTACTATCATTTTCGCTCTACAACTTGAGAGGTCTCTTCAATTCATTGCCCTCTCGTATAAACCATGCAACAAAACGGTATAGTATCAACTAACTACAGCCTATATCTACCTAGACAGTAGACATTTGACGAACGTACACACTCTCAAACTCTAGAAACATAATGTCCTCTGATATAATTTCAAAATATCATGGCTGTCCATGTTAAGCTAAAGGATGGACGTCCATCATTCTTAATTATTTGAAAAATTATAATACAATAAGAGTAAGCCAAAGCTTAGCAAAAAATAAGAAAGATTCATAAATCAATCGATCTAATGTACTCTTGATTCCTAGGACTCACCTACATTGATTCTATAATGCAATTCGCAAATATTCAATATCCATAATGCACTTACAAGTACGTGCAGCACACAAAATGCAATAACACTCGACACACGTTCCATCTCATGCATATCACACAATTTGGTCCACTCTCATCTTATGGTTTCAACTGATGGCAAGTCAATACCATGCGGGTCACTTCTGGCATATCACATAGCCAGACTTTTGGGGAACCCTGTTACCCCCAAGCTTTCCACTTCAGGGCATCTAGGGAACACACAACATCCTAGGAAACCCTCCCGTCATCCATTCTGGGCCGTCATCGGAGATCTTTTGAGGAACCCTATTAGCCCCTAGACTTCGAGTACTGGGGAACCCTGTTACCCCCCAAATAACCCAATCATATCGCCACAGATTGCCATCCGTAGCCTTATACTTATCCATCATCACACACGGAATACATATGACGTGGCATTGCTTTTCATAAATTTCGTGCATAGATTATAACATGCGACTATTGCAACACTTAATACTTCATGCACACTCAACAATTGGAAATTACAGATTTTGCCATTATTTTTAATAATTCGAATTCAATGCCAATGACATCACATCATGGTGAATCATGTCTTGTTGAAAAGCTTAGAGTGTGTCAATTAACTTTTCAGAAGACATCATTTCGAGATTCCCACGTTTTCCCTTCATAAAAGCTTCATCTTTAAAATCGGTCAGAAAGGGGCAGTTTTGTCTGATCTTGGAATCACTCCAATTAAAATAGTAAATGACCTTTAAAAATTCTAATTTTTGGATATGTTACAGAAAAGATATTGAAACAAATTTCTCATGAAGAACATTAGGTCAAAATCGACGTGCAACCATGCCTTTGTTTTTCTTGAACTTGGAGCAAAACAGAGCCTCAAAACAGAATGGATAAACTTTTAAAAATTAGTTTCCACGGAATTCACGTCACCTTCAAAAATTTGCAAATTTTGATGAGTTGTAGAAAAAATAATTTAGAACAATTTTTTGAAGAAAACTCATCAATATTCTGACTAGAAAAATCCATAGAAAATCAAGAAGTAGTGAGGGTCACCATCTCGGGTGGTACTGGACAGTGGGACACCGAAAAGGAATATGACCATTTGGCCATCCAAATTAACTCATAAAAATTAAGCTTTAGAAAAAAAAAAAAAAAAAAAACTCTTCAAGAAGAAGGAAAGTTCTTGAGATCTAGTCTAGAAAAGTAACAGAGAAAATAAAAAGACAGAAGGATACCATGTGCACACAATTTTTGAGCTTAATCCAAGTACAAGAATCCAGTCCTATTGTCACCTCATCAACTTCCACTCACCAAAACATCACACAACAAGATAAAACAGCCATGCAAGACTTCATCTCAGCTTCATCTCACAACCACAAGCCATCAATGACACATTCAAAGCACAAACTTAACATCTAGCTTATCATCTCAACCATCCATGGTCGGATCAACCACATGCAAGAGTCACGGTCCGTGAATCCTCCCATACTCGTGACACTTGTGAGTGGTGCTTGGGGTTATTGAGTAAAGAGTGAGAATGCAGAGGGGACCCACACAATTGGTTTGTGGGAGTGGCATCAAGACGGTTGATGCTAGGAGTTCTAGGATAAAAAGATTGTATTGCTTAGAAGCTTTGAAGGTGGAGTTGGTCTCTTATGCACAAACTGGTCAGGAGCTGATGTCGCTCTCCTCATGAGGCCATGGTAGGTTGAAACCAATTGTTGAGCCTAAAGAGATCTTTTGTCTCACTCGATGGACTAGACGCCCGAGCTAAGCTTGGCGTGGTACGACCTCGTATAAAGAAGATATCCACCGTATTGTTCATTGGAACAACTATAGAAGGAAGGCTGGCCTAGAGAATTTCACTTGTTAGGCGCCGCATGGGTCGTTTCATGGCCAGGAAACTGTCGACCCTTGACAAATGGTATCAGAGCAAGAATCCCTCCAGTAAGTGGGTGAGTCGGAGAATTGGACTCCTCACTCTAGTGTGAGTTGAACTGGAAAGTACTAGTGGTCTACCTGGTTCTACGAGGGGGGACAGTGAATCGCTGGGGCAAAAGGTGCTCGGACAAAGTGTGGCTCTCGACTAAGCTTCTAGGATGACAATGGGGGCACTAGGAAGATTCGATTCCTCACCGATCGGGTGGAATTGGAGAAGACTGAATCCTCACAGAATGGGGATAACGTTCCTGGATCGATCGATGAATCTAAAGAGGAGGTCTACTATCACGTTTTCAACAAGGAAAAAACCTCCATTTGGTTTGCTGAGGTCAAAATGCTTAGTAGGCAAAAATAGTGCTGCCAAAAGATGTAGTTGGCGAGAAATGCCACACTTGCCAAAGAAACCGTGGGTGACGAAAATGGCTCGAATAACTGAGATCAAAATAGGCTATCAATAGAGCAAAACCTATTTTGTTGGGCGAGTGCGACCATTTGATGTGAGATCTCGAAAGTGACGCATCAATGGTTACGGGACGCAGGGAAGCGACAAAGTAGATTGCAATGAGGGCGTTACGGAATTGAGTGGGGGAGAATGTCACGGTTCGTGAATTCTCCTGTACTCATGACACTTGTGAGTGGTGCTTGAGGTTATCAAGTGAAAGGATGTAGAGGGGATGAACACAACTAGTCTGTGGGAGTGGCGTCAGGACAGTTGGTGCCGGGAGTTCTAGGATAGAAGGATTATATTACTTAGAAGCTCTGAAGGCGGGGTTGGCCTCATGTGCATAAACTGGTCAGGAGTTGATGCTGCTCTCCTGATGAGGCCATGGTAGGCCGAAACCAATTGTTGAGTCTAAGGAGATCTATTGTCTCACTCAATAAACTAGACGTCCAAACTAAGCTGGGCGTGGTACAACCTCGTATAAAGAAGTTATCTGTCGTATTGTTCATTGGAACAACTATAGAAGGAAGGTTGGCCTGGCGAATTTTGCTTGTCAGGCGCCACACGGGTCGTTCCGCGACCAAGGAACTATCGACCCATGACATTAGACTAAAAAATTACTAGAAATCAACATGCACCTCATAAAAATGACTCAAGCCTCCCTTATAAACCTCGACCAAAGTCATTCATCAACGAATTATTGGCTTGGTCACTTGAACTCAAAGAAATGTTAAAACCGAAGAATCAACACATCAAGCACCACAACAACTGTAACGACCCGAGCCCCACTGTATAATATTGTCCGCTTTGGACACTAAGTCCTCACAGCTTTAAAACGCGTTATACAGGTTTAAAGGGACCCAAGCTTATAAAGGCTCCCAGGACTCCCCCCCTAAGCGATGTGGGACAGGAGAAATGCCCTTAGCCTCGCCCGTGTACTGCCGAGGCGATCTTAGTCTGTCCCTCCGTACTGTCTCGAGTCTGGGTCGTCACATTCTCCCCCCCTTAAGGCACAGCGCCCTCGCTGTGGCCCCACACGTTGCGGGAGTCGGCTCTGATACCATTTGTAACGACCCGGGCCCCACTGTGTGATATTGTCCGCTTTGGACACTGAGTCCTCACGGCTTTAAAACGCGTCACACAGGTTTAAAGGGACCCAAGCTTATAAAGGCTCCCAGGACTTCCCCCCTAAGCGATGTGGGACAGGAGAAATGCCCTTAGCCTCGCCCGCGTACTACCGAGGCGATCTTAGTCCGTCCCTCCGTACTGCCTCGGGTCTAGGTCGTCACAACAACCTCCAACGTGACCTAAGCTAGCAAAACCAAGAGAAAGAGAGATCAAGAGGCTTAAGAATAAGTCTCATTTCCTTGCCTTAAGATCAAGCTTCACTTATAGTGAGAATTCGCGCAAGAAATGGCAAGAAAATGAGGAAGAGAGAGTTTGGTGGAAGGCTAGCTGCTCTCCTCTGAGCTTGCTGGAGGTTTCGAACAGCAGGGGAAGGGGAAAATGGAGGGGATCAACCGGTGCAAGAGGGAGAGGGAGGATGAAGGGGACAAGGGGGACCACTTCGCTTCTATCCTCATCTCTTTGTTCCCTTGACCATTGCCCACCACTAGCTGGCTTCCTTGGCCAACAATCAGCCATCAATGCCCTTTTAGAAGACTTAGAAATGGTCCATAAGTCATAGGCAAGGGGGGCACGCGAATTTGTACAAGTTTTCCTCCAATTGGACTTTGATTCCTCTTTGAATCCATCCAATTTGGCTCTCAAAAATTCCAATGTCGAGTCAATAATCAAATTGGTATTTTTCCTCATCAATTGAACCCACTTGCCTCTCAATTGCGCGATCAAAAACGGTCCCTGACATTTTCAGGACAAAAACGACCCTACCTCGACTTTTTCCCAAAAAGTCTCAATTTGCAAAAAAATCTTCGGAGACTGAGTTGGCGTTCCTAAAATAATTTGTGATATGACAGAACTTTAAAATTCTCAAATCGGATTCAAATTCGCGGTTAATTTCAATCTGCGCGATTTTAGCGTGACCTAAGCTACCTTGTAACTTTTAGAAATTTTTAGTGCAAATGACCCGTGGTCGATTTTCTTCGAGTCACAATGAACCCCTTTGACACATTGGTGACTCTCGATTTTCGTGAAAATCTCGAGGATTCAAATACGAACACAGGGTACCAAAACGATAGAAAAATCAGTCTAGTGTCAGTCGACGAGAATTTTGCAATTTAGTGGGATCACTCATGTTTAACCACATATCTCAATCGAACCGGCTTATATCTGATTTCTAATTGACTTATATATGTGCCGTAATGATCTCTGCAGATGAGCACGGTCGAGTAGCCGATTCCTAGTCGAATCTTCAAGTCTATCGCATTAAAATCTCTTAATGACTTTCCTAGATAGTCTAGTTATCTCATGAGTAGCCATCTCAGAGAAAAACACTATAGGCGCGTCGATGAAAGGCCCAATTTATCTAATCGAAATCAGAACCTGAAAAATCAGGATGTCACAAGGATAGTTGGTGCTAGGAGTTCTAGGATAGAAGGATTATATTACTTAAAAGCTTTGAAGGCGGGATTGGCCTCCCATGCATAAATTGGTCGGGAGCTGATGCTGCTCTCCTGATGAAGCCATGGTAGGCTGAAACCAATTGTTGAGTGTAAAGAGATCTGTCGTCTCACTTGATGGACTAAACGTCTGAGCTAAGCTAGGCATGGTACGACTTCGTATAAAGAAGTTATCCATCGTATAAACAACTATAGAAGGAAAGCTGGCTTGGCAAATTTCGCTTGTTAGGCGCCACACAGGTCGTTCCGCGACCAGAGAACTGTCGACCCATGACACAAGACTCAAAGATTACTAGAAATCAACATGCACCTCATAAAAATGACTCAAGCCTCCCTTATAAGCCTCGACCAAAGTCATTCAACAGCAAATTATTGGCTTGGTCACTTGAACTCAAAGAAAAATGTCAAAACCGAAGAATCAACACATCAAGCACCACAACAACCTCCAATGTGACCTAAGCTAGCAAAACCAAGAGAAAGAGAGATCAAGAGGCTTAAGAATAAGTCTCATTTCCTTGCCTTAAGATCAAGCTTCACTTATAGTGAGAATTCGTGCAAGAAATGGCAAGAAAATGAGGAAGAGAGTTTGGTGATGGAGCAGCTGAGAGACAGAGGGAGAGAAATGGAGAGAACTCTTAGGCCAAAATGAAGAAAATGAGGAAGAGAGAGAGAGAGAGAGAGAGAGAGAGAGAGGAGAGAGAGAGAGAGAGAGAGGGAGAGAGAGAGAGAGAGGGAGAGAGAGAGGGCGTTGGTCATGCTTAAGAAAGAGAGAGAGAGTGTTCATTTGGCTTGTTGAACACACTTGTTGCGTGAAAATCCATTGGCTTGGTCACTATTCACCCATGATTACATTCATTAAATCATCCAAGAGCAAAAGTGAAATTTTTGAGGCTAAGGTTAGGTAATAGGTGACCAGCCATAAGGTGATTAGGCTTAATAGTAATTCATTTGATCATAATTTAATCTTTCATTATATAATATAAAGTATACTTTAGAGTATGATGGCCATATTAATCAAATTGACCATAAGTTTCTAATTTAACAAAAGAATATAGTCAAAACTATATTCTATAATTATCCAATGAATTTTCCTATATTCTTGGACTCAAATACGTCGAAAGAAAGGTGTCTCAAGATATTGATATCTCTACCTTGATCATTGCCGACCTTAATCCTTCCTTGAATTTTCGCCCTCTGCTAATTAAGCGGGTGAAAATTCAAGATATCACATGGGAGAACCGTGTTACACCCTTCCAGGCATCTGGAGGAACCCAGTTACCCCTTTAGATATCTCTACTACAACTCAGGGCATGGTCATCCTAAGGACCAATGGTAATCCTAGTGACACATCCATACCATAATGCAATAATTCCATAATTCAATTTAAAAAGCACGTTACCATTACTATTACCCAGGAACTCAAATGTGAACCTAATGAACCCTCAGTCATTTTATCCCCTAGATTGACATATTTTCACCTGTGCCTACATTAGACGAACTATAAAAAGAATTTCATACCCTAGACCTTAAACTAGCCTTATAAGGCATTCCACATGCCTTTAGAAACAGTTGTTGTCTAGGTAAATGGATTTAAAAAAATATGAAACTTTAACATAAGATAGAAAAGATCTAAAGGGACATTTTCTGTGAAGTACTTAAAGTCTGATTTAGCTCATACAATTCTAAATAATTTTTAGTAAACCAGGCCAAAATAGTAGGAATTTCCCGAACGCAATGGAGTAGGAAAATAAATGTTTTGCAAACTAAGTGAGATAAAAAAAAATCATGGAAATTTTATGTGATAGTATATAATGTACTCTACAATTTTCATGAAAGATGCATGTTAGAATTCTTGACCGAAAATTTTGTGGGAAATGAAAAATAGGAAGAGGTCCATTCAGTAGCCTTAAAAATAGATTCCAAGCTCTATAGTTTTTCAAACATATTTTTGTCGTATGAAGTCTAAAAAATCTGAAATTAAAGTATGTTGTGAAACAGTCAATAAGGGACGACTTTCATGAAGGATGCCCCATGAACAAAATCGAGGGTCGGATTAAAACCGAACCTGTCATGATATTTTGACTCAACCCTTCGGTCCCTTCAGCCCAAGTATGTATGTTGATTTCACATACTACCTTCCCATAACTCATATACACATCCACGACTAAAGTTTCAAACTTTCAAACTTATAACTTTATCCAAAACCTGCAAGGTGCTAACACCTCCAGAACACCAGATTCAACAGATTTTTGAGGAAACTCTTTTTGTCGCGCAACAAACCATTGATATAAGATAGAATGGAGAATATCCACTTGCCATGAGTCCTAGAGGATTGCGGTGGTGACTCAGCAGCTCCTGGAATCTCGGCTGCTATGGTCCAAACTGAGGCAATGGCAAGAAGATGGCGATGCGGGTCATCGGCCAAGCTACAGGCGACGATGGCTATGTTTGCAGCATTGCAGGTGAAGAGAGTATTCGGCTTTCACAGAATGAGGGGCAGTGGCCACGTGAAATGAGGATGAACGAGCGAGCTGCGGTTTCGGGGATGCGGCAATGGTCTTCAAAAGACCACCGCTATTGACTTTGAGCGGTTCGTTGGATGCTGGCGGCAAGAGAGAAGACTAGCTAGTTATCGCGTGTCACGCCCAAGAAAAAATAGATGGCTTTGACCGCTGACTGGATTCGTGGAAGAGAGAAAGGGAAATCGTTGCCGTGTCTTCATGGTGCGGTCTCCCTCTTTGCACCTCTTCGAGCAATGCGAAGGCACCCACCACTTTAATTTCATGGCGAGGTAGACGGCTGGAGAGAGAGAGAGAGAGAGAGAGAGAGAGAGAGAGAGAGAGAGAGAGAGAGAGAGAGAGGGCGTGCGCGGAGATGAGGCGGGCTGAGATGGATGCGGCTCGGGCGCGTATGAGAGGTCACGGAGCTGTTGACTTGGCACGGCTTGAGCCGTCATAGCTGAGTTGTCTCGGCAATGACGGAAACGAACTGAATTGGTAGTGTGGTAAGGTATAACGAGATGTGACGACGTGATCCAATATCTAGTGTGGTGGCATGGCGTTGCTGGTTACATGTCCGAGACCGGATGTCACATGTATTACTGTGAAAATTGGGTCGAGTCTCTATGTTTAGTCATTGCTTTCCAGTGGAAAGACTTGAAAGTCAGTGAGTGAACCTGTTTGCTTGTTGTCACTTTTGGACTAAAGTGATTTTTCACTACGGATCAGTGTTGTTTCTAGTCAAATAAGATTCTTCATGTGAATATGTTAGAAGCCAATATATTCCCCAACTTGACCCTCGAATCACGAAAAGTTGAATTTGGTTACAGTGAGGTACGTTTGATAACATTCATGTTTCGCTCAGAAATAATTTTTTCAATTTTTATTCCTTTGATGAATTTTGAAGTATACGAACATGTTTGGTATCACCCTAAAATTTCTATTATCAAAATAGAAAAATAATAGAAAAGTGCTTACCGCAACTCTCGAATTTTTTTGTGACGTGAAATTTTTTAATAAGTTGTTAATAATTTTTTGAGATTTTTCTAATTTTTTTGAATTTCTCCTTTTTTTCTTTTCTTTTTTTCCTCCCGTCTTCTTCCTCCTCTAGCTGGTTGCCGAGCCTTGGTGATGGCCGGCAATTGGCTAATGACGAGGGCCAACAAGGCTCAACCTTGCCAAATCTAAGTCATGCCTCACCTAGCCACTAGCAAATCCTTAAACGTCTAGATCTTGGGATTAACGGGATGTAAAATAATTAAACGGTATTCCTTCTCCCTAGAAAAATAAAAGATACAAAGAAAATTGGGAGTACAAGGTGCACGGATACATGCACATTAAAATAAGGAACGCATCCGTAGAGTTTGATCCACTGTAAAGATGGGGTCAAGTCTTTATATTTAGTCATTACTCTCCAATGGAAAGACTTGGAAGTCATTGAGTGAACCTCTTGGCTAGTTGTCACTTATGGACTAAAGTGATTTTTCCTTTCAAATTAGTATTGTTTCTAGTGAAATAAGATTATTTGCGTGAATATATGAGAAAGCAATACATTTTCCAACTTGACTGCCAAACTATGAAAAGTTGAATTTGGTCATGGTAAGTTAGTGGGAAATTCTACTATATGGTTGAACCTAAGCAAGTTCTTAAAAAGTTTCATTTCGATCCTCGTCGGGAGCTTGTGATCACTAGGATGTAAAATAACTAGAGGTTATTCTCTCTCTTTAGGGAAGAAAAAGATACGGGGAGAATTGGGTATATAAGTCATGTGGGCATTGGCGTGTTAAAATACAAGATGTATCTGTGGAGGATGGTCCACCATGAAGATTGGGTCAAGTCTCTATGTTTAGTCATTGCTCTTTAGTGAAAAGAATTGGATGTCAAGTGAGTGAACCTCTTTGTTTGTTGTCAGTTCTAGACTAAAGTGAACTTTGCCATCGTCCCACAATTCATCCCTCACTCCAACCGCCATAACTCCACTACTCCAATATTTCCAATAACAACCCCCCCCCCACCCAAGGTCATCATTTGATGGGAGATATGATCATGGAAATCATGCAAATATATACTTAACTTTGTTATAGGTGGAAGATATGTACCCATTACAATTCACCTACAATGGGAAAATTATCAAAATGGCCCTAAACCTATTACAATTTTTCCAAGTCAGTCATAAATATTTCTTTTTTTTTTTTTTTGGCCAATTCAATCATAAATCTTTTATAATTATGTCAATTCAGTCCATTTAAAGAAATTTAGTCGGCTAGTGCGACGTAAATGCCGACTGGCGTTGGTTGTCTGGCTAACATTGATGTAGCAATTTGTTAATATATTTATTATTTTTTGAATTTTTTATTAATTTTTTCCTTTTTCTTCTGGCTAGTCGTCGGACCGGCCAGAGGCTAGGGCCAGTAAGGCCTTGTCGTCACTGGGCAAGATCAAGCTCGCCGAACCATCACGAGGCTCGCTCTTGTTAAGGAAAATCCCTTATGATATTTTGAAGATGACAAAATAAATCAAAGGCTCCTAACGTGTTTAATGGTTGAATAACAGACTACGCATATGATAGAACATGTAAAGGATATTGTCGAAGTCTATATTTGGAAGAACTAGAAGATAGACTCTATGTTGAAGCTGAACTTATTCAGACCGTGTTCAGATCTTAAGGCTAAATATATTCAGAAGCAGAATATGTTCAGACTTACGTCCAGATTATAAAGTCTATTTCAGACAAAAGACACTCAGACTCTATTTCAGACGGAAGTCACTCTCAAACTTTACTTCAGACAGAACACTCTTAGATTTTATATCTAGAACAAGACACAAGTTCATAACGTAATAGATTCAGAACGAAGCATGTTCAGAACGAGACAACTTGACAAGAACGTAACACAAGCCTAAATGTATAATGACTAGTGATATGGTTTGGATTCTACGTCAAGATAGATTTGATTGACATCAAGATAGATTTGATTGACAATTGGATCTTGAAGACAAGAACTTTCTAAACGGAGAACTCTACTTATGGAAACCAAGATTCTGTTTGTATGGGCGATCGGAATCAATTTGGGATTCTACTTCTGTCACTCAACGACTACTAAATCTTCTAGATACAGATCTGTCCAATGGGTAGATTGGAAGACGATCCTCTAGATACTGTCCAACGGCTAGTTTGGAAGTGGATGAGTATTTAAGGAGATCAAGGACCGATAAGCAAGTAAGAGACGGAACATAGAATTTATAATTCCAAAGTCCAAGCGACCTTCGATCATACACTTGTCTCTCATGAGCTTCAACGTTTGTGATCATGAGAGAAATACCAAAAGAGTGACTTAGTAAGATAGTGTGATCTACCACTGAGTGTTTGCACTCAAAGTTGTAATCTCTTGTTGATCACATAGTAGAATCCAGCCAAAAGGCCGTTAGCGTGGAAGAGTGGACGTAGGCTTGATCTAAGCCGAACCACTATAAATTTCGTGTGCAACATTCTCTTCTCTTAACTCTTCATATTTAAGTCTGTTGCATACTTACAGGTTATTTTAGAAGTCTGTTCTATTGCATAACAGATTCTAAACATCTACCAAAAGCCTAGTGGCTCATTTATCAGATTCTGATTCTTATTCAGACTTTGCTCGCAACTTATTTTATTCTATATTTATTTGCCAAGATTTCTTTTGAACACCTATTCACCCCCCTCTAGGTGGTAATACTAGCACTTTCAATTGGTATCAGAGCCAAGTGCTCGTTTTGTTGAAGTGTTTTTACTTCTGAGCTAAAGATCTTCTATGGCTAGTATCTTGGCACTAGGACTTATGGAAGGACAGAGCAATAGCCAGCCACCATATTTTGATGGAAAAGAATACAATGTGTGGAAGAACAAAATGAAGGCATTCCTAAGATTTAGAGATCCCTTGCAATGGGATGTTGTGGAAAAAGGAATCAATCCCACTACTGCGTCTACATCAAATAAGAATGGCAAAGACAAAGAAACCAAACCCCTCGCTCCTATGCCTCGGACGAAGATATCCAAAAGAGAAGCTCTTGATGCAAAATCCATTTATTCTTTATATTGCGCCTTATCTCCTGTTGAATATAATAGAATTTCTTCATGTGAAACAGCTAAGGAAGTCTGGGATAGACTTCACGTCACTTATGAGGGAACTGATCATGTAAAGGAGATAAAAATAAACTTCCTACTTAGCAAATATGAATCCTTCAAGATGAAGCCGTGAGAGTCTAGTGGAGATATATTCAGCTGTTTTACAGAAATTGTAAATGTTTTAGCATATCAAGGTCATCCAATTTCCACCCCAATGAAGGTCAACAAACTTTTGCAAGGTCTCTCGAAAGATTGGAACCATGTTAAGAACTCAATCCGAGAGACTCAGAGGATTATACCACTTTTTGTTGATGAACTGATTGGCACTCTTCAATCCTACAAAGTGGAACAAATCAACGACGAAGATCCCGAAGGTAAAAAGTCCATTGCTTTAAAATCTAACGTTGATTTTGATGATACAAACTCAGAAAATGACATGTACGACGGAGAACTTGCTTTTATGATTTAGAAAAAAAAAAAAAGCTGAGTAGAAAAGGAAGCAAATTTAGTGGAAGAAGACAATACAAGCAGAATGGGCAGAAAAGAACAATGAAAGAAGATGATGAGCAAGGAAATTTATGCTTGATGGCACATTTAGACTCAGACTCAAATTCGAAATCAGAATCAGACTCAGAATCAAAGTCTGACTCAGACACAGACTCATAATCCGATAAAGAAATCGAGATAAGACATTTAGGAATTCCTGTTAAAGTTTCAAAGTATATATAAATGAGCTTTGTTTAAATCTCAAATCTTCTCTTAAAAAGATCTCCGAACTAAAAAAGGAGAATTCTTGGATTAGGCAATAGGATCTTTCTCAAAAAGAAAATTTTGAAATTTTGCAAAAAGATTTTCTACAAACAAAAGAAAGTCGAGATTTACTTGTCAAAGAAAATGATTCTTTAAAAAATGAATTTTCAAATATTTCGACAGAATCAAAGTCTGACTCTGAGGTTGATGTAGCTTTAGGATTGATCCATTTTTCTACCACATCCCACTCCAGGGGATCTTTCGATCTCAGAAATTCCTTCATCTTGTTTTTCCACACATTGTACTCCTTCCCATCAAAGTAAGGAGGTCTTGTGTTGCTTTGACCTTTAACCAATCCTGGAGCCAAAATACCAGCCATAGATCTTTAGCTTAGAAGTAAAAACACTTCAATGAAATAAGCACACAAGCTCTGATACCAATTGTGAGTGCTAGAATGAACACTTAGAGGGGGGTGAATAGGTGTGGAAAAAAAATTCGCGAAATATAGTAAAATATTTTGCTTTTGAAACAGAGTTTGAATAACAACAGACTTTAAGCGAGTTTAGACTTTAGCAGTTAAATAGAACTACGAACAAAATAAAGAAGTTCAAGAAAGAAAATAAGAACATAGAATTTATAGTGGTTCGGCTTAGATCAACCGCACATCCACTCTCCCACGCTGATAGCCTTATGGTTGGATTCCACTATGAATCGAAAGAGAATTTACAATCTTACGATCTCGACTTCACAGTAAAGAGTCTCTACTTTTCTCTAACAAAGTCACACTATAAGTCTCTCTCTTTTGAGTACAACTTTGAGCTCAGAGTAAGAAGTAACAAGGGAATAGAAAACTTCAGACTTTGGAATTTCTCTTTCACGCACACTATCGAACAACTAGAGAGTCCACCTTAAATACAACTTCATACCTTCTCAACCGTTGGCACTTTCCAAAGGAATTCTTCCAATCTGCCCGTTGGACAGAATCAATTAAGGAGATCTCGAGCCATTTGAAGATTGTGATGAAAGCCCGTCAATCATGTTCACCCATACAATTAGGATCTTGGTTTCCATAAGTAGATTCTTTCAAAATTTACTTGCCTTCGAAAAGATTTGATGTATTTAAATTGATTCCAATAAAGATAACCAATCTCGTATGTGATATATCCATCCGGAAGGCCATATAAACCTGTACGAATCAAACTCTTGAAGTAAGAAAGATAATCTCGCATTTGGATAAGTCTTCTTTCTTCACTTGCGTTCAGTCTGGAATTTGTTAGAGTGGGTAGACTTCTGATGTCGAACAGACTTTGACACTAAAGTCTGGTCGTCTTCAGACTTTGACACTATAGTCTGGTTGTCTTCAGACTTTGACACTATAGTTTGGTCATCTTCAGACTTTGACACAGAAGTCTGGAAATTTTCAGGATAGACTTTGGATAAGTTTTATCAACTTCAAAACATCAAATGAGTTTTCTCCAACATAGACTTATGTCCAGATTGTAACGTCTATTTCAGAAGGAAGACATTTAGACTTTACTTCAGATGGAAGACACTCTCAGACTTTACTTCAGACTAAACACTCTCAGACTTTATATCTAGAACAAGACACAAGTTCAGAACGAAGCATGTTCAGAATGAGACAACTTGACAAGAACATAACACAAGCCTAAATGTATAACGGTTAGTAATATGGTTTGGATTCTACATCAAGATAGATTTAATTGACTTAATCTAATTGATTGACAATTGGATCTTGAATACAAGAACTTTCTAAATAAAGAAGCTCTACTTATGGAACCAAGATTTTGTTTGTATGGGCGATCATAATCAATTTGGGATTCTACTTCTGTCACTCAACGGCTATTAAATCTTCAAGATACAGATTTGTCCAATGAGTAGATTGGAAGACGATCCTCTAGATACTATCCAATGGCTAGTTTGGAAGTGGATGAGTATTTAAGGAGGTCAAGGACCGATGAACAAGTAAGAGATGGAGCGTAGAATTTATAATTCCAAAGTCCGATCGACGTTCGATCATATACTTGTTTCTTGTGAGCTTAAACGTTTATGATCATGAGAGAAATACCAAAAGAGTGACTTAGTAAGATAGTGTGATCTACCACTGACTGTTTGCACTCAAAGTTGTAATCTCTTATTGATCACATAGTAGAATCTAACCAGAAGGCCGTTAGCGTGAGAGAGTGGACGTAGGCTTGATCTAAGCCGAACCACTATAAATTTCGTATGCAACATTCTCTTCTCTTAACTCTTCATATTTAATTATGTTGCATACTTACAGGTTATTTCAGAAATCTGTTCCATCGCATAACAGATTCTGAACATTTACCAGAAGTTTGGTGGCTCATTTATCATATTATGATCCTTATTCAGACTTTGCTCGCAACTTATTTTATTCTATATTTATTTGCCAAGATTTCTTTTGAACACCTATTCACTCCCCCTCTAGGTGGTAATACTAGCACTTTCAGCTCGCACCTAGATTTGACGAAGGCGAGCCTCACTATCGTGGCGTTGGGTAAGACCTCGTCATTGCAAGTGAGGTTGAGCTCACCCAACCATGACGAGGCTCACCCTCACCCAAATGTGGCTAAGGTTGTTAGGGAAATCCCTTATGATGTTTTGAAGATGACAAAATAAATCAAAGGCTACTAACGTGTTTAATTGTTGAGTAATAAACTATGTAGATAATAGAACATGTAAAGGATATTATCGAAGTCTATACTTGAAAGAACCAGAAGATAGATTCTATGCTGAAGTTAAACTTATTCAGACTATGTCCAGACCTTAAGGCTAAATATGTTCAGAAGCATAATATGTTTAGACTTACGTCTAGATTGCAAAGTCTATTTCAGATGGAAGACACTCAGACTCTACTTCTACTTCTGACAGAATACTCTCAAACTTTACATCCAGAACGAGACACAAGTTCAGAATGTAGTAGATTCAAAACGAAACATGTCCAGAACGAGACAACTTGACAGAACGTAAAACAAATCCCAAACATATAACGGCTAGTGATCTGGTTTGGATTCTACATCAAGATAGATTTGATTCACTCAATCTAATTGATTGGCAATTGGATCTTGAAGACAAGAACTTTCTAAACAAAGAAGCTCTACTTATGAAAACCAAGATTATATATGTATGGACAATTAGAATCAATTTGGGATTCTACTTTTGTCACTCAACGGTTACTAAATCTTCTAGATATGGATCTGTCGAATGGGTAGATTGGAAGACGATCCTTTAGATCCTGTCTAATGGCTAGTTTGGAAGTGGATGAGTATTTAAGAAGATCAAGGACCGAAGAGTAAGTAAGAAGCGGAGCGTAGAATTTATAATTCCAAAGTCTGAGCGAACTTTGATCATACACTTGTCTTTCATGAGCTTAAACGTTTATGATCGTGAGAGAAATACCAAAAGAGTGATTTAGTAAGATAGTGTGATCTACCACTGAGTATTTGCACTTAAAGTTGTAATATCTTATTGATCGCATAGTAAAATCCAGCTAGAAGGCTGTTAGCGTGGGAGAGTGGATGTGACAGTCTGATTTTCCACTTCTATTTTCAATTGAATGAGCCAGGCCTTTCATCGACGCGCCTATAGTGCTATTCTCTTAGCCGATCACTCAGCAGATAACTAAACTATTTGGGGAAGTCAGTAAGGGATTTTAAGGCAACAGACATGAGAATTCCACCAGGAATCGACTATTCAACCGTGTTAATCTGCAAAGGTCATTGCGGCACAGTGTGGGTTGATTCGACCGAGATGCATGATTTAGTGTGGGTGATTCCACCTAATTGCAAAATGCTCGTCGATCGACACTAAATCGATTTTTTTGTCGTTTTGGTACCCTGTGCCCGTATTTGAAACCTCAAGATTTTTACGACAACCGAGAATCGCTAATGAGTCGAAAATATACATTGTGGCTCAAAAATAATCGATCATGGGTCAATTGTCCTAAAAATTCCTAAAAACTACCTAGTAGATTAGGTAACGCTAAAATCGCGTCAGATTGAAATTAACCGTGAAATTTAATCTGATTTCAGAAATTGAGAGTTCTACTGTATCACAATCAATTCTAGGAACATTGATGCATCCTCTCAAGACCTTTTGACAAACTTGAATTTTGGCGGAAAATTCAAATGCAGTAAATTAAGTGAAAATGGGAAAGACCGCAATTTAAGTGGATTTTGGTCTTCAATGTGGAACAATTGGAGATGGAAAATATAAGGATTTAATTGAGGCCTTATCTTTGTTACCTAAGGCCATTAAATTGCAAAATATAAAAGGGAAAAACTAATGCAAGGGCTGCAAAATTCGGATGACTACATGCCAAAGGGAAATTCACCTTCATTTGAGTTCCATTTGGGAAAGGTAGAGTTACTTTGGAGTGCTAGGCTCCTTGATAGTGAGAGGGCCCAAGAATTCCATGGAAAATGGACAAAGTGATGTGGAAGTTAAGAGGGGGACCCTTCATGGCTTTGTTTTCTCCTCTTTCCCTTTCATCCGTGCAAATTCTCCCCCCCCCCCCTTTTTGCTGCTCGACCGACTCTCCCTCTCTCTTTCTTTTTTTTTTCTTCTTTCCTTTTCCTTTCCTTTTTTCTCTTCCGTAAACTCCCTTATCTCTGTCTTCTTTAAGTGCTCGGTTCCTGCTTCTTCATTGCCGACCGAACAGCAGCCAAAAACAGAGCAAAGACTCTATTTTGTGCCGCTGGTTTCTAGACCAGCGCAGCCCCCACCGACCAAGCTTGCCTTCATGTTCCATTTCTCCCTTTTCTGGTCTCTGGTTGTTGGTCGATCACTTCCACCAGTAGCCCGTCTGCCTTCCAAAATCGGCGTGTCCCCTGCATCATTATGCCGGAAGCTCAGCGCCTCTGTCCACGGTTGCTGCAGCCACTCCACAACTCGCCCCTCCTCTGTTATGGCTCACCAGCCCCACCGAAGACCACAACCCCTTTGCCTTTGCTGCTGCTTTGTCGCCAGGACCCCAGCTGCGCCGACTCAGCCCACCAATCGACCAAATAGCCTTGTTGTGCCGCTGCCTCGCCCCCGGGGTACCCGTGCAGCTACTGCTCGGCCTCAACCAGCCAAAAGGACCGCCTCTCAACAGTGAGCTAAGGGCCCTGTGGTCTTGTTCTGGGTCGACTGGACCTCCTTCGGCACCCCCGGGAGCCGAAGCTAGGTTGCCATTGCACCACCACCGCCGGAAGCCATTAATTCCTAATTTAGGTGAGTTAACTTCCTAAATTTTGATTAGGGGTTAATTACACTTATTAGGATGTGGATTAAGCTTAAGTAGGTTTAGTAATTAGCCTAGTTAGAGTAAGTATTAGTTAGTTGGATTAGTTGTAAGAGAACTAGGTGGTAAGACTAGTTAGTTACTTTAGTTAGGTCATTTAGTTAGGAATTTAGGTATTTAATTAGAATGGTTAGTCTAGGAGGTTAGTTTAGTAAATTGATTGAGTTAGGTATTTAAATAATTGATTAGAACTATGGTCAATTTAAATTGGTAGTTGATTTGATAAATGTTAATTAATTAATTAATTAAAATGATTAATTATAATTTAATATTTTTCGAAAATTATACCGGATAACTGGTGACCGGAATTTCAAGCTGATTTTCGTAGTATGCTCAGTTTATGCAATCAACCGTTAAATGGTGCAATTGAGTGATGATTGTTAATTTTGAAAAGTTATTTCAAAATTGTGAAATTTTGGGTATTTAATTAGAAAAATACCGGATGTCGGGTTCTGGCACCAGAAACTATTTTTAGATACTATATTAACAGTGGGACTTTAAAAGAGATGATATTGAATTTTTTGATTCGACTTGACCATGTACCAACACACGATTATTTTACGATGTATTTTTAATATGAAAAAAAATAGGCTAGGACCACTATTTTAATGAAGGCATTTAAGTGCAAAGCACGGTGTCCTGGGCAAAATTTGAGTGGATGCATGAATGTTATGAGAAACCTGTCACGAGCCTTTGGGGCCGGACGATGCTCCTTCGGGAATGCCCCAAGTCAACGGATGCCGGTCGCAGTGGAGGCTGGACCGATGCTCCTTTAAGGAATGCCGTCTAGATGTAGACATTGCCGTGCTCAATGATGTGAGGCAATGCCCGGCTACACCAGAAGACCGCTGACTGTTGAGTTGGCCGTGGCCAGTGGGTCGTAATTAATTGGAACGCATGAATGATTGGACTGAGGGGCCTAATTAGGAGACGGAATTATATGGTGCGGTATGGGACGTACCATAACGGTTTAGTCTGGTAATTGGGACCCGTGTAATTGTGGTGATATACGTGTTGAGACGTTCCAATGATATATGATTTCAATACAAATATATGCGAATTGAATTGTACTAACATGCAGGAGAATGCAGATGTGGGGTAAGTTTCAAGGATGTGGGGTTAGGTTACTCATGGGTGTATTTTTCTCCTAATCAAGATTTAGGGTGTGGACTCGCTGAGACGTTGTCTCGCCTCGTTGTGGGCTAAATTTTTCAAGTCCCTAGATAGAGGAATGCTAGGCGAGGTACAGGGATCTGCAGGAGATGGAGTTTAGGTCTTTCTATATCCCCTGCTAGGTTTTGACGGGCCTTCCGTTGGGACTGGACAGTGGGTGACAGTGCACCTTATGGATATCGAGGAGTCTGATAGGGTCATAGGGGGCTCTGATCCCGTGGACAAGGAGCTTAAAGCATAGTTAGCCTAGTAGCTCTTCTTTTTGAAATAGATCCATGCTGTGTTAGACTTTTCTGTATATAAACGCTGCTACTATATTATAAGTGTGTTTTGTGAAAATATCATCCTACGTTTCTATCCCACTTTTATGTTGATTGGAGATTGTTATTACGATTTCGCATGTGCAATAAAATGAATGGGTCGGCGACACTTCCTGGGACGTCGCAAATGTTATCAACCGCCGAGGGATGTGCATGCACTCGAGGTTCGGGGCGTGACAATGGACATAGGCTTGATCTAAGCCGAACCACTATAAATTTCGTGTGAAATCTTCTCTTCTCTTAACTCTTCTTATTTAAGTCCATTGCACACTTACAAGTTATTTCAGAAGTCTATTCCATCGCATAACAGATTCTGAAAATCTACCAGAAGTCTGGTGGCTCGTTTATCAGACTATGATCCTTATTCAGACTTTGCTCACAACTTATTTTATTCCGCATTCATTTGTCAAGATTTCTTTTAAACACCTATTCACCCCCACTCTTGGTGGTAATACTAGTACTTCCAAAGGTGAGCCTCGCCATCACGATGTTAGGCGAGGGCAAGCCTTGCTATGGCTGGGCGAGACCTCACCTAGTGTCGTGACAACGAGGGAAGCTCACCCAGCATCGCGATAACGAGGCTCACCCTCACCGATCGTAGCCTGTGGCTGGTTCAATGACTAGCCATAAGAAGAAAAAGAAAGAAAGAAAAAGAAAAACTTAATAAAAAAATTCAAAATATAAAATATCATTAAAAAATTGCCACATTGGAGTCAGCTAGTCGACCGGCCTCCACATCAGTGATAGTCGGCTAAATTTGGCCAAATAGACTGAATTGGCATAATTACAAAATGTTGAGGATTAAATTGTACCTAAGAAAAAAAGGTTTAGGACTGAATTGGAAAATTTGTAATGGGTTTAGGATTGTTTTGGTAATTTTCCCCACCTACAATGTATATGTATATTCATTGCAGGAGAAATTTAGTATACAATACACTTTGGAAACCTCAAATTAACAAGCCATTACTATTTTACACATGCTTCTAGTTTACTCTTGTATCAACCCATTCATGATGACATAATACGACTTCTCTTGTTAGAACAGATTACGTCACTTATAAATGGTTCTATATTTGATAGGTAGTCTTGCTAATGAAACTCTATCTATCTGAACATGTATTTTTGTTATTATTTTAATTTTTATTTTGCTTGACTAAAATTAAAGCGAGAAAAAAACATGAAACAAAAAAAGAAAGGAATTCACCAATTTCATGAATATTTCAGGATATATAAGGTGGGATTTAGGTTCCAAAAACTAGAACCAGTTCCAATAATCTGAACTTATTACAGAACCGCTCGCCCTTAGAAGATGGTCCTTCAACAAGATACAAATTCGGGTGGTCCCTCACCGATTTATTGTGCAAGTCTTGCTATTTTGGCGCGAGAGACACCGCGAAGCAGGCTAAAATGGTGGATTCAGGGGAGAGGATGGTGTCTATTAGGCTAGGGAAATTAGGAATGTGGATGGTGGTGAATGTAGTAGTACAAGTGATACCAATAACACTATGGTTTCAAGAAGATGGTTCTATATGGGGACTTATGAGTACGTGATAGATGAATCTTCCACATCACTAGTAGCAATCGAGACCCCATTGAAGAAGCAACCGAGCAGGAAACCCACCCTACCACCGAGACCCAGTCCCCACCAAGCAATGTTAGTGTGTAGTTGTGAATCAGGGAGAGACTTTGATGGCTTTGATGCAACAAAAAGCGGTGAATTCGGCGACAGTAGTTGGGATTGTTAGAGAAAACTCCTTTATTGTTTTGAAGCTGACAAAACTTTTCCGAAAGTCTAAGAAGACTTACAGACTCAGTTGTTATAGTCTAAAGAACTCCAGACTCTACTGTCAAAGGTTGAAGACCGTTAGACTTTAACTATAAAGTCTGCCCTCACTGACAATTTCCAGACCGAATAATGAAGACTTATCCGGATGAAGGATTATGTTCAAAGATTCGGTTCGTGGAACATCTTACGGCTGGATATAGCACCTTATGATTAATTATTCTTATTGAAATTAATTCGGATAATCAGATCTCTTGGAAGGCGAAGTATACTTGGAAGGTTCTACTTATGGAAACCAAGATCCTGATTATATGGGTGAGCAGGATTGATGGGCTATCATGACATTCCTCAAACGACTCGAGATCTCATTAATTGATTCTGTCCAACAGGTAGATTAGAAGAACTCATTTGGAAAGTGCCAACGGTCGTAAAGGCATGAAGGAGTATTTAAGGACGACTCTTTAGTTGTTCGATAAAGGTGTGCGTGAAAGAAAAATTTCAAAGTCTGAAGCTTCCTAGTTCTTTGCTATTTCAATCGTTGAGCTTTACTTGTACTCAAAAGATAGAGCAAACACTTGTGAGACTTTGAAGAAGTGTAGTAGAGTCTCTACACTATAAAGTCAAGGACGTGAGACTGTAAAATCTCTTTTGATCCATAGCGAAATCCAGTCAGTGGGCTGTCAGCACGGGAGAGTGGACGTAGGCTTGATCTAAGCCGAACCACCAAACATTGTGTTTCTATTCTCTTTCCCTAAACTCCTTATTTCAATTCATAGCTTTATATAACTATTTAAAGCTGATTGCGTTCTTAGTTTATTATCTTCTAACAGCAATTTTTAAGTCTTGCGAAAATTTATTTCAAACACCTATTCACCCCCTCTAGGTGTTAGTACTAACCCTCTCAATTGGTATCAGAGCCTGTGTGCTCATTTTATTGAAGTGTTTTTACTTCTGAGCTAAAGATCTATGCCTAGTATTTTGGCTCTAGATTTGGTTGAAGGCCAAAGCAACACCAGACCTCCTTATTTCGATGGAAAAGAATACAACGTATGGAAAAACAAGATGAAGGCATTCCTAATATCTAAAGATCCTCTGGAATGGGATGTAGTTGAAAAATGAATCATTCCCAAAGCTACATTAGTCTCAGAAAGAGGAAAAGAAGTTGTATATGCCAGCGAAATGGCTCAAGAAGAAATAACCAAGAGACAAGCTCTTGATGCTAAAGCCATATACTCTTTATACTGTGCTTTATCTCCTACTGAGTATAACAGAATTTCATCTTGTGAAACAGCCAAAGAAGTCTAGGATAGGTTGCATGTTACCTATGAAGGAACTAATCGAGTTAAAGAAACAAAAATCAATATCTTACTCAAACAGTATGAAGCCTTCAAGATGAAACTAGGAGAATCCAAAACTAACATGTTTAGTCATTTCACAGAAATTATAAACAGTCTAGCATATCAGGGACAGCCAATCTCAGGACCGATGAAGGTCAATAAACTGCTACGTGGACTTTCCAAAGACTGGAATCACGTGAAGACTTCAATAAGAGAAACCCAAAGGATCATGCCTCTTACAGTTGATGAATTTGTAGGCACACTTCAGTCATATGAAGTGGAGCAAATCAATGAGGAAGAAGATCCCAAAGGTAAGAAGTCAATTGCTTTAAAATCTAACGATGATTCTGATGATACAGATTCTGAAGATGACATGGACGATGAAGAGCTAGCACTCATGATAAGGAGGTTCAGGAAACTAAACAGAAAGGAAAGAAGATTTAACTAGAAGAAGCAAGGCACTCAAAAATTCCAGAACAAAACAACTGAGGATGATGAAGTCAACAAAGATGTGGTTTGCTTTGAATGCAAAAAAAAAAAAAAAAGGACGCATCAGACCTAATTGCCCTTTGTTAAAGAAAAAGAAATGAAGAACTGAGAAATACAAAGATGCTCTTAAAGCAGAAACATGGAACGATACTGAATGCCAAGAAAGTGATGAAGAATATGCCAATATATGTCTAATGGCGAAATCAGATTCAGACTCAGACTTTGAAACAGATTCAGATTCAGACTCAAACAGCGAAATCGAGGTTAGTAATTTAAAAATTCCTGCTAAAGTCTTGAAGTACATAGATGAATTTTTTCTTAGTCTCAAAACCTTTCTTAAAAGGATTTCCGAGCTAAAAATGGAAAATTCCAAACTGAAGCAACAGGAAATCTCTTGGAAAGAAAAGTTTGAAAATCTAGATAAAAGTTTTGTCGTTTTAAAAGAAAATGCAGACTCTCTTTCAAAGGAAAACACATTTTTGAAAAAAGGACATTTCAAATATCTCAAAAAGGTTTTCAATAGGATCTGAGAAGTTAGAAAAGATTCTTCTTATACAAAGACCTTATTTTAATAAATCTGGTTTTGGAATGACTTCAGAAACCATTCCTCTTATTGATTTTCCAAAAGTAAATGAAAGAATCAAATAAAGACCTACAAAAACAGTTTACATAAATCATTTTCACAAAATTTTTGTAAAACCTTTTGGCCAAAGTGCTCTCAAATGTTCAAAGTGTAATAGCTCAGAACATTTTGAGAAAGAATGTCCTAAGGTTTAGAGACCTGTTAAGAAGGAATTGGCACAGACTGTATTTTGTACTAACTCCCCTAGACCCAAGAAAATGTGGGTACCAAAGAAAGCTTGAGTTCTTTTTATAATTGCAGGTCACTATCACGAAAAAGATCAAGTGGTATTTGGATAGTGGCTGCTCGAGACTCATGATAGGAGACTCAAATTGTTTTATAAAGCTAATGCAAATAAATGGTGGAAAAGTTTCTTTTGGTGGAAACAGCAAAGGAAAAATTGTTGGATATGGAACTGTGAAGATTAGAAGTCTTACAATCAACAATGTTTCTTTGATGGAATGATTGAATTACAATCTACTCAGCATTAGTCAATTGTGTGAAACTGGATTCAAAATTAATTTCCAAGAAAGCATTTGTTCGGAAGCTAGTAAAGATTTGTCTCAATCTTTCACTGGACGAAGACATGGAAATATTTATCTTCTGGATATAAAAGCAGAAAGTTCTCAGTGTCTAATATACATTCAAGATGAAGCAAACCTTTGCCATAGAAAGCTTGGCCATGTTAACATGAAGCAAATTGCCAAGATTTCCTCTAAGAAGCTTGTTCGTGGACTTCCAAACCTGACTTACCAAAAGTCTAACTTTTGCACACCATGTGTTTTGGGAAAACAGGTTAGAAGTTCTTTCACACCTATAAACAAATTTTCTACTAATCGAGTTTTGCAGCTTATGCATTTGGATCTCTTTGGACCAACCAGAACTCAAAGCATTAGTGGAAAGAGATACTGTCTAGTAATTGTGGATGACTACTCTCGCTTCACATGGGTATATTTCCTAGCAAGTAAGTTTGAAGCATTCTCTTACTTTTCAAAATTTGCCAAGAATGTTCAGAATGAGAAAGGCTATGCTATTTCAAGCATACGGACAGACCATGAAGGTGAGGTTGAAAATCAAGACTTTGCTAAATTATGTGATGAATATGGTTTCCAACATGTTTTCTCTTCTTCTTATACTCCAGAGCAAAATGGGGTTGTGGAAAGAAAGAATAGATCTTTGCAGGAGATGGCAAGAACCCTTTTAATTGAAAATAATATTTCCTCTCATTTTTGGGCTAAAGCAGTTTCTACAGCTTGTTATATCATTAACAGAGTGTTTTTAAGGCCTATTCTAGAAAAAACTCCTTATGAGGTGTTTAAAGGGAAAAAACCAAATGTTTCTTATTTTCATGTGTTTGGTTGTAAGTGTTTTGTTTTGAAAAATGCAAATGATCGAGCTGGTAAGTTCGAAGAAAAATCGGACGAATGAATTTTCCTTGGCTACTCAACTTCAAGCAAAGCCTACAGAGTCTTTAACAAGAAGACTCAGTCTGTGGAAGAATCGATGAATGTCAAGTTTCAAGAATCTATGCAGAATCAATTAGTTCAAACTCATCTTGAAGAATCTGAACCTACTCCAAATCCTACAAAGTCTTCTTCCCTTGAAGTAGTTCAGACTTCTAAAGATAAATAACAAGAAGAACCAGAAGTTTCAACAGAAACAGAGGATCAGCAGACTTCAAGATCAACCAGCAACTGGAAACATAAGTCTAGTCATCCTAAGGAACTCATCATTGGCAACATTGATGAAGGAATTCACACCAGATCCAAAAGGCGAGAAGAGTCTAGTGCTTTAGCACTTGTTTCTAAAATTGAACCCAAAAGTGTAGAAGAAGCCTTGGTTGATGAAAGTTGGATTGAAGCCATGCAAGAAGAGTTCAGATAGTTCAGCATCAACAATGTTTGGGAACTAATTCCTAAACCCAAAGGTAAGTCTATTATTGGAACTAAATGGGTTTTTAGGAACAAGATGGACGGGAAAGGAAAAGTGATCATAAACAAAGCAAGACTCGTGGCCAAAGGATATACACAAGAAGAATGGATAAACTATGATGAGACCTATGCACCAGTAGCAAGGTTAGAAGCAATTAGATTATTACTTGCTTTTGCTTGCTACAAAGATTTCAGATTATTCCAAATGGATGTAAAAAGTGCATTCCTAAACGGATTCATTCAATAAGAAGTTTATGTGGAACAACCTCCTGAATTTGAAGATCCAAGAAAGCTAGACTCAGTCTTCAGATTGAAAAAGGCTCTTTATGGATTAAAGCAAGCACCTCGGGCTTGGTATGACAGGTTAAGTAAATTCCTAACTCAAAATGGTTTTGTTAAAGGAAAGGTAGATACTACTTTATTTATTAAAAGAGAAGGTAAAGAATTTCTACTTGTTCAAATTTATGTTGATGATATTATTTTCAGATCACCTAATGAAAATCTATGCAAGAAGTTTTCTAATCTATGCAGGATGAATTCGAAATGAGCATGATGGGTGAATTGACCTTCTTTCTCAGATTACAAGTCAAACAATTGAAGAAAGGAATTTTCATTCACCAAGAAAAATATGCAAAAGATCTCATCAAGAAGTTCGGTTTGGAGAATGCAAAAAGACTGAGATACCTATGTCAAGTTCTTTGAAGCTGGATAAAGATGAAAAATGAAAGAAAGTTGACCAGAAGCCTTACAAGAGTATTATTGGTTCATTTCTTTATCTTACTGCTTCTAAACCTAACATTTTGTTTAGTGATTGCATTTCTGCTAGATTATAATCGGATCCCAAAGAATCTCATCTAAGTGCTGCAAAACGCATCATCAAATACGCATCATTGGATATTCAGACGCAAATTTAGTAGGGTGCAGAGTTGATAGAAAGAGTACTTCTGGTACTTGTCAACTGCTAAGCAACAAGCTGGTTTCATGGTTCTCAAGAAAGCATAGTACAATAGCTCTCTCTACAACTGAAGTAGAATATGTGGCTCTTGGGAGTTGATGTTCTCAAATACTTTGGATAAGGCAACAGCGAAGAGATTTTGGAATTGAAGAATCTTGCACCGAGATCAAATGCGACAACACCAGTGCCATCAATCTCACAAAGAATTCAATTCTTCATTCAAGAACAAAGCACATAGAAATTAGACATCATTTCATTAGAGATCATGTTCATAATGGAGAAGTTAAGATTCAATTCATTGACTCGAATAATCAGTTGGCAGACATATTTACAAAGCCACTGGAGAAAAACGTATTTGAGTCTATTCGCACCAAACTGAATATTACATATTCTTTTGGTTAAAGTCTAAAGATGGTCAGACTCAGAGCAACCAGAAATTACGACCATAAGTTAATTTTTTAATACAAGTAATTTTATTTGCGATTGAAGATTTTGAAAAGGTACGTTTACTTTTAATCGCTAAGTGTTTATTGTATTTTTAGAAATTGTCTTTTCCGAGTTTTTGAATTTATGACAATTTTCATTTTCAAAAAGGCAGTTTTATTTTTTCCTTTGTGACCATTCGTTTACCCTGCTTCATTTGCTTTATATACTATCAAGATTCTTCTTCTTCATTTTCACTCACAAACCCTAGAATACAGAACTCCACTTTCTTACTATTTTACTCTAGTTTAATCCAAAGAGATTTCACCTTTTTCCGCGATCGAGTTCGAGGAATCTCCCAAAGAAAGTGCCAATGTCTTCGCATAGAAAGTCTTCTAGAATCGCGAGCAGGGGACCACAACGTATGCGTGAGGGTCCTACGCACTTTGATCTGACCGAGGAAGAAGTCTCTCGTTAGTAGCAGCGGCAAAATCAACAATAACATTCTCAATATCGTCACTCCTCACAGCAAAAGACTCAAAATCCTACAACACAACACGCTGAAGAATAGATTATTGTAGATGTTGAACTTGTAAGAACTCTGAAGCTTAAATTTCTTTTCAAACTCTTTACTAAGCTGAAGGAAGGCGGTACTGCCATGACCTTCATTAATGAGTTTTTGAGCGAGAAAGGGTACAGAAATGAGACACATTTTTTGAAAACAACGGAAAGTATGGGGATTGCGCCTGCTGGTTTGGCTACGAGAACTTTCGAAAATTTTCCAAGTGATCTACGGTTTAGATCATTTAATCAACCTGAAGGGAAAGATGACGATGAAAGGATGTTTACAAACTTTCAGCCCAGGATGGGCGTTGCTACACATATTTGTGGAGAAATGACGGATCTTTTTTGTTCTAAGGACCATAAGAGGACTTATTCGAAACTGCTGAAGCGAGGGGTGATGAATCATAAGAGTGTGGATTTCAATTTTCTTGATTCGTTGAAAGTGAAACTTAGGGAGAAGTTTGCACTTCTTCAACTCGAACACTTTTGCTCTAAAACGACTGTCACCTACCCAGAACTCACTACTTACTTCTATTCAAATCTATCTTTTCTAGATGCGAATAGATTTTCGTTTACTGTTAGGGACAATGAATTTGTGGTTGATGTGGACACTCTGGCTGATGTGATTGGGGTGGAAAGAGGGTGTTTCCAACCGATCAGTGTGTCGATTGCTCATGCTACTTTGGAACTGGTTCGGGACAGAATTGCTGAAGGTAAGATTTCTTATTCTAGAATGACTGCCTCAACTATCTTACTCCACAAGATCGTAATCAACTGCATCAGACCCAAATCAACGTCAAAGACTGATGTCTCTCATTCGGAAGCAAAGTTGATGTATGCCATCAACATTGGTTACAAGTTCTCTCTACCTCACATCATCCCAATGCACATGTACAGGACAGTGGTGAAGGACAAGGGACAACTTTCTTATTCAGCTCTTATCACTCAACTCTTCAGACACTTCAAGATTCATCTTCCAAACATTCTTTGTGTCAGAACCATTGCTCCAATGGTGATTGGACTGAAAATGGTTACAAAGATGCGTCTGAATGAGCTTAATAAGGTTTTGGAGAGCTTTAAGGAGAAGTTCCCTGTGAAGGCGAAACAAGACTCTACTGCAGCAAAAGGAAAAGGCAAAGAGCCCATGACCGCACCAATCAAGAAAAGGAGAGCACTCATCTTGCAAGACGAAGAAGATGAGGACGATATCACTCTCTCTGCCTTTGCTTTAAGAAATTTACAGAGTTATGTCAGCTTTCAAGAGACAAAGGACCGAGAGCATCGAGAAAGAGAAGAGACAGAACAGAGAGATGAAGGAAGAGAAGGGGATGTAAGAACAGAGGAAGGAGGGGGAAGAAAGGAACAAGAACAAGAAGAGGGTCAAGATGATTCTCTTGAGCCCACTTTTGCTGAGGTCTCAAAAGAGACAGGAGGAGGAACTGCAGGAGAAGGAATGGAACAACATCACCTTGGTGCTGAAGGAGACCAAGAACAGGAAGAAGAATACTTTTCTCCACTCGAAGGCACAGAAATAAGGGAAGCTGCTGATAAACGATGTATTTCTTCACCTATCTTCCATAGTGATGATGTTAGTAGATCTCCCACAGACCCAAAGGATGTGTATGCCTCTCAATATCCTGAAGCAGACCTTGAGGCATCCTTTCCAAGTCCTGGTGATCAAACGACTGATGTTCCCTCACATCTCAAAACTCTTGGAATTGATTCGGCTGGACCCAGTGCTACATCCGAACCAACGGTAGACTTTCGAAGGCTGCTAGATCTTATTTTGGATTTAAAGGGTCAGCAATATGGTTTTGAGTTAGAGATGAAAAGCATGATGACAGTTTTCAAGTCAACTTCAGACTCTTTGCAAAAGCAGCTACAAGCCCTGAAGACTCAAGTGCAGGAGAATGCAAAAGGTAAGGATATTCAGGAGGTGAAGGAGACTCTGAAGAACCTGGAGGAGACTGTCAAATTTATGGGGGATTTCCAGATCGTTCACATCCCCAAGCAACCCTGATTTTACCAATCTCTTTTTCAAATTTTTCTCCACTTTTTGCTGTTGACAAAAAGGGGGAGAGTTATGCAGATTTTGGTTTGATACTTTTGATGACATTTTGTTTGGTTTGTTTTGAACTTTTGACCTTGGATTGGTTTACTTTTGGACTGTGGACTGTTATTAGTGTGTGAATCTTTTTGATGCTTGCAGTATTTAACTTCGTAATATGGATTGTGGCTGGATAAGATATTTACTTTACAGGTCTAACATGTTTTCTGTGGTTGTAGAATCAAAGTTATCTAGGTCTTAATCAGCTTTTTTTTTTATATCACGTTTTGTTTAAGTATTGTTTTGCAGGTCAAAAAATTTCAAATCTGCAAGAAAGTTTTGTCACCATAAAAAATGGGGAGATTGTTAGAGAAAACTCATTTATTGTTTTAAAGCTGACAAAACATTTCCAAAAGTCTAATCTGAAGACTTACAGATAGGGGTGAGCGTGGCTCCCGGTTCTAAGGGGACCAATTCCGGTTCCTGGGGTCCGGTTAGGGCTCAAAAAACCCTAAAATCAAAAATTCACTCTCACTTCTTCCACACGACACTTTTAGTTTTCACTCACAGTTCTCTCTTCGCCCATCCGTTCTCCACCTCTGCTTGACGCCACCGCCGCTCGCCCTCGACGCCACCGCCGCTGATCTCTGCTCGAGGGTCGAGGCCACCTCTGCTTGCCCTCGACAGCACCGCGGCTGACCTCTGGCTCGCCGTTTGCCCTTGACGCCACCGTCGCTCGCCCTCGACACCACCGCTTACTGATCCCTACTCGAGGCCACCTCCTTTCGCCCTCGACGGCACCGCCGCTGACCTCTGGCTCGTTGCTTGCCCTCGACGCCACCGTCGCTCGCCCTCGACGCCACCGTCGCTCGCCCTCAACGCCACCACCGCTCACCCTCGATGCCACCACTCGCTGACCCTTGCTTGAGGCCACCTCCGCTCTCCCTCGACGGCACCGCCGCTGACCTCTGGCTCGCCGCTTGCCCTTGACGCCACCGTCGCTCGCCGACCTCTGCTCAACGCCACCATCACTCGCCAACCTCTGCTTGACGCCACTGCCGCTCGCCCTCGATGCCACCGATGACCTCTACTCAGCGAGCCACTAGTGAGTGGTGACCTCTGCTCAAGCCACTTCTTGATTGACATGGGATCATTCTGCATGCATGTTGTTGTTCGTAACTGTTGTTCAGCGTCTTCTGTTCTTTTTTGTCCCGTTTCACTGGTCAACGCCCCCCCTTTCTTCCTCTCTTCTATTGTGTCTCTACTATTCGTAACTGTTGTTCAGAAGGCTTGAATGGTTGAATTGAGGTAGTAGCATTCAATTGAATATCACGATGGGCAATCTAACTACTTGAAAAGCACAGGGAGATGATTGTTATGGTCTATAGGAATGAGAGGGTAACCCAAAAATTTTAAGGATCGATAGATTTGGAATTTAGAACTCACAATAATCTTGCTGTTATTGTCCTTTTGCTGTCCTTGTGGTGATAATCTTTCAGGTGTATTGTCGAGGGTAGGATGTTTTGTATTTCTTACTTATCAAAAAAAAGAAAAACATTCTTGGAGTGTTTCTGCTGAAATAGTGGATATTCTTTCCAGGAGGCATTTCTTTTGTCAATGTGATTAATGTGATGTACGATGATGGAGAAGTATAGTGGGGGAACTTGTGGTATGTTTTTCTGGAGTGGTGGCAGTCTGGCAGATTGACATAAATGGTCGTGGTCAATTGCAATTATTGGTTCACAGCGCATGTTAGCTGTGGTTTGGAATGGATATCAACTAATGTACAAGACAAAGATTGTGCAATTGGATGAACTTGACCGTGATTCATTGGAAAAGAGTGATTGGCATGAGAGTAGCATTTTATGTTCACCGTTGCCTGGTGGCATTAAATATTTGGTGGCAAGATGTGATGAAGTATGTGTTGGTGATTGAGGTAGATAGGTTCATCTGCAAGACAAGTTTCTCTTTGGAATTTCTGGTTATACATTGAACATTTTCTCTTGAGGATTTCTCCCTTTGGCTAAAGAAACAAAGAGTTTGGTTGCACTCCTCAGTTTACTTATTCACTTTTTTTAATGTGTTATGTTGTACTTGGTGGCAAAGGCCAAGTGGAGGTTTGCAAATGAAGGCAACTTTGATCTTGTTATATATTAATAGTGAAATCCTTAAAAAGTTTCAAGTCTGAAACTAGATCAAACTTTTGGGTGAGTAGCCAGCCTAAAACAGCTTAAGAAAAGCTTTAATGATGCAGAAATTGCTCAATAGCTTCGTTCTCACCATATGTGTTGCTTGGCTGTTGTACTGTATTTCAATGATGATAACTATTTTCACCTATCAAGTGTCATTCTTGCTAGAAATAAGTGGTTTTGGGTTCTGCATATTGTTTAAAAAAAAAACACACACACTAGAAATATGAATAATGGCTTTCTTTCACTTGGTTAAATGAATTTTCATTGATGTTCTCATGCTGCCTCTTTATCTTCTGGTAATGATGGAGTCTTGGGCTAAACTTTTTATAATAGAGACAATCAAAAGGTTCATCAGGTAGAAACATCATTGCTTCTAAAATATGTTTTCTTAATACTTTTTTTAATCTTTTATGCAGGTAATAGATTTATATAAATGAAATAGCATGATTGTTCGTTTAGTTTTGTTCAATAGACATACCATCTCTTTTGGTTTTTTCCGCACCTCTCTCTTCCCTAGCATAATAGGTGAACTTTCTTGCGGTGGCAGCTCGCCCAAATTGTTTTTTCTTCTTTTGACAAAAGGAATTCTGCTTGTAGTATACTCATTATGCATATGTACTTAAGTAAGTGCTGATCATCACTTTGTTATAGGAGTTCACATCTATTATTTTCTGTGAAACTTTGTCAGGTATCCAGATCTATAGGAGATGCGTACTTGAAGAAACCCGAGTTCTCTCTTGATCCTTCTTTTCCACGGTTTCACCTTGATGAGCCCCTTCGTAGGCCTGTGCTTACAGCCGAACCGAATTTCGACATCAGTCCCAGAGCTGTCAGTCAGGGGCTTTCTCGACACTGTCTGACCATCAAATTTCAACATCACCTGTAGATTTTAGTGAGACAGCTTTGCAATCTTTCTGGTTCAAAGGTAGGTGATGAAATGAACAAACTAAAATTGGTCTACTTTCCCATGGTTCGTGCTGTATTATGTTTCTATACAGCATTGGTATGATGTATTTCAACATAGTAGACTTAGCTTATGTATAAAAGTAATGTATTATGTTTCTATACAACATTGGTATGCTGTATTTCAACATAATAGACTTAGCTTATGTATAAAAGTGTTGTATTATGTTTCTATACAGCATTGGTATGCTGTATTATACTGTGTTAACATTGTTATCAACTAAATTAATTATATTCTGTTATTGTTGTGTAGTACGAAGTTAATGTATCAAGATAATGCATCAATGGAGGTGGAGGGACATGAGGAGATGACTCCGATCACGGAATTGGAGTTTTCTGGCCATGAAAATGAAGAAGAGGCACCCCTATCATGAGTGCCACGAGTAAGGTACCCGGTTCTCATCTTCCTTAGGATAAGAAATATACATCCGAATGCTGGAATCATTATACGAGAATCAATGATAAGGATGGAAAACCAAATCAAGTGAAGTGCATTCATTGTGGGACCATGCTTAAGTATCGTGTTGCTAATGGTACTTCTGCGATGAGGAAGCACTTGACCACATGCAGAAGGTTTCCCCATAATGTAGATAAGAGACAAAAATTCTTTGCACCACGTAATGTAGACATGGCTGGCAAGTCAGGAGGTGATTCTAATACTGGTAGTATCTTATCGACATGGTCGTTTAATCAAGAACGTTGTAGGCGAATGCTTGCTCGGTTCATCATCATTGATGAGCAACCTTTTTCCTTAGGTGAGCGTGTTGGATTTCGTGAATTTGTCAGTGAGTTACAACCTCTCTTCAAACATATATCACGTTTCACAATGGCAAAAGATTGCATGAAGTTGTATTTAGATGAAAGAACTTCTTTGAAGAATTATTTTCGACAGATTAATTCTAGGATCGCACTCACGACCGATACATGGAGTTCCATTCAAAATCTGAATTATTTGTGTCTCACTGCACATTTTATTGATGAAAAATGGAAGTTGCATAAAAGAATCATCACCTTTGTGGTGACGCATAGTCACAGGGGTGGGGAGATTGGGAAAATGGTGAAGAAATGCATTCAAGAGTGGGGAATTGAAAAAAGGTGTCCACAATCACTGTGGATAATGCTAGCTCGAATGATGTTGCAATTAACTACTTGAGAGATAAATTTTCCAAAGAAAAGTCGTTGATATTGGATGGTAGTGTTTTGCACATGAGGTGCACAGCTCATATATTGAATTTGATTGTGACAGATGGCTTGACTATGGTACGTGACTCCATTGCACGTATCCGGAATGTGGTTAAGTATGTTAAGAGTTCTCCCGTGAGAGCCAATGCATTTCAGTCTTGCATTAAGAGTGAAAAGATCACTTATAAGGGTTCGGTAGTTCTTGACGTTGCCACTAGATGGAACTCCACTTATCTTATGTTAGACACCGCCATCAAATTCAGAAAAACTTTCCAAAGAATAGAAGACGACAATTTATCTTTTGCAAGTGAGCTGAATCATGAAACTCCTAGTGATGATGATTGGGAAAATGCTATTATTCTTTCAGATTTTCTAAGAGTATTCTATGATGCCACCAATCGGATGTTAGGGAGTTTATATGTTACTTCAAATGATTATTTTGAAGGAATAGCTCTTTTGTATAGATATTTGAAAGATGCAGTCAATGCTTCGGATCCTAGGCTTCAAGATATGGGTGTGAAAATGAAAGAAAAATTTGATAAATATTATGGAAGCTTGGATAAAGTGAATATGATGGTGTTGATTGCGGTTGTGTTAGATCCTAGAGCCAAGTTGAATTATGTGACTTTCTTGTATGGACAAATTTATGATGATGAATTGAAAGTTAAAGAGATGCATTACAAGGTGAAGGATGCATTGGAGCGTTTATATGAATTTTATGAGCAATCTTCTCTTATTTCAAGTGATCGAAATTTTGGTGGCCATAGTTGGGGTGCAAGTAGTAGTGCTTCCAATGTCGATTCGGGTGGTAGTGAAAGAATAAAGAAGTATGACACCCAAGCTTGGAAGGAAATGTTTTTATACTCGAATGAACAAGGGTGTGATGACAACAAGTCCGAGCTTGATCAGTATCTTCAAGAACAAAATGAAAATGATCTTGATCTTGACCTTTTGATGTGGTGGAAGACTAATGGCTCAAAATATAAGATCCTTTCTTTGATGGCTCGAGATATTTTGTCAATTCCCGTAACTACCGTTGCTTCCGAGTTAACTTTTAATACATCGGGTCGTGTGCTTGATGGCTTTCGAAGTTCTTTAACTCCCAAAGTAGTGGAAGCTTTGATTTGCACTCAAGATTGGTTGAGAGCCGTTCGTATACCGATTGATGTTGAGGAGTGCATCGAGAATGCAGAAAAATTTGAGTTGCGTAAGTGACATTATTTATATCTTTATATATTGTAATTCTTTTTGTATATCTATAAGTGAATATTTTATTTAATCTCTTCTTCTTCTTCTTTTTATAGATATGGATGGTCTTAATGCGGAGATTATCGCCGGTAAATAGAGTTTATCACTGGGAGGATGCCTTGCATTGAAAAGTAAAGCATAGCTTTTATTTCAGATTTCAAGAGATAGTATGAACCAAAAATAACTTTGTTGTATATCTTTTTTATGTTTCAGGAGCAGTAGGTCTTATGCGGGCCAAGTGAAGGTGCTGATGTGGAATCAGATTTCTTGTCTTATTTACAGCATTACTTTTTTATCTGATGAAATCACCTTGGGATTGTATTATTATGAAGGCAAGTATGGACCATACTGTATGGTTACTTAAGATTGTTTGATCACGTCCCCTTTTACGTGACAAAAGTGTATAAATGTTGAAGTGCTGCAGTATACTTACATGAGTGTTAAGTGTAGCCTATCATCTCATATAGCATTGCAATTTTGTAATATTCTTTTACTGAGCTCTACTTATTGATTGGGTTGTTAACCAAGATACTCTTTTGGCAGATTGAGAAAGGTGACACTGGAGCAGATATCATGGCACTTTTTTCTTATTGTGCTGATAGATGTCGAGATGTGACTGCTGGTTTCTGTTGTAAATTTTCTGTATATATAAATGACATAGCTACTGAAAAGGTATCTACTTGACATAGCTTTTCTCGTCCAGTAGTTGCCCTTGCTTCATTGTATTCACCATTGCTTTCGGAAGTTTCCTGCCTTGCTAATGGATATTCATTTTAAATGGCAGGTTTCAATGCCTATTAGTTTGATTTTGAAGCTTTATGCTTTTGGTCTGTATATACTTGATGGCAAGGTTAAACCAAAAGACGGTGGTTCGAGAACTTCCAAAGTTGAGGAAGATGGCTCTACAATGTCAATACTCTTAGGCAATGGGCACAGACTCAACTCTTTACCATCTTTATTCAGTTTATTGAGAAGTTACTTCCACATCGAGTCCAAAAGAAATTATTCATCATCCAATGATCTATCCGAGGATTCTTTTAGCCTTACATGTTCAAGGATAGATCTTGACTCTGGCACTTTTATATCCTCTTAGGAGAGAGGCGATGAGACTTATTTTGTGTCTTACTTAAGTGCATTGAAATTTTTGTGTCAGCTGCTTGCTGAATTGATAAACTTAGAAAGGAAACACATAATTGCTGGAAGTGATGTCGATTCTGCTTCTCCCCAGTTCTGTGCCATGCAGGATGCCAACCATTTCTTGGAAGTTTTTGTTTTCTTTAAAAGGTATGTAAATCTTGCTTATATCATTTGAAACATGGGTGTTGAATTCCTTGGTGATTATTCTAGCCTTAGCTTCTTGGTTTCTTCTAAGCTAATGGTGTCACAAAATGGTAGATTGTTAAGTTTCTAAAGAATCAGTAGTACCATATACGAGTTATGGCTATGAAGATAGCATTTACAGCGCAAGTTGAACTTTTCTCTGCAGAACTTATGGAGTCATGGATCCATTTTTATCTTCTCTGGTTTTTTTCTTTCATTGTGTCATGATGGGTTACTTGTTGACAAGAACTCGTCCATTAAAGCCAGTTGTTTGATGCACCTTTCGCTTTTATGCTTTAGTGGATTTGTAGGAGGTCAGATCACTGTGGAAGATGATTTATGATCTTCATCTTTGTTTTGTTAGTATTGTCTTTCAAGTCTAGTACATCATACTTTCATAAAAGGGGGCCTTTGACAGTTGAGGCTTTTTTGTGCAGTAGCAAATATGGGAAGGACATGGATAGATATGAAGAATACAGTAAAGCAGTACCAGCAATATTGGTGGCTGCTTTCACTCTCTCTTTTGTGACGAAGCTCAACTTGCAGGTTATGCCTTTCCCATGTAATGCTGCCATTCCATTTTCTTTGTGACTCATGATGCTTCTTGGTCCAACATATTGGCATTATACATGTGGCAATGGGATTGACACGTTTTTTTCTTATCAGGAGAATATGCACTTGATAGATTATGTCATTGCAAGCGAATGGGTTCAACCTCAGTGGCAGAAATTTTTGTTTGCCTCGCTTTATAACCTCAGCATCCTCTTTTACAGGAATAAGCAAGTAGAAGAGGTCAGTGGAAAAATGTCTTTGAAAAATTGATAGCTGAAAATGACAATTTACTTGCTTTGCCCATAACATGTTGAAATGTGATTGAGCGACAAACATGTAATTTCTCTATGACGCTGAGATTGGCTTCGCTTATCATGATGATTTTACCCCATGACTTCATAATTACTCATTCTCTTTCCATAAGAGTCATGTATGCGATTCTGACTTGTCTGGAAGTTTTTGTTTTCTTTTTAATCTCGAGTTGAGGAACGTTTATATTAGGAACCATCTTAAAGGCAATAAGTGCCCTTAAAGTTGCTTATAAGTAGAAATATATTATGTGAGAGGAGCCAAGATGTCTGTGTTTAACAACAAGGACATCAATTTTTGAGGCAAACATATTAACAAAGCATCCTATTGTTTAATCATCGCTTGAACTTTGTTGAGCATAATGCACTGATTAGCTGCAAAGAAGCTAATTGTGAATGAAACTAAGGGCAATGTTGTTATGATGAGTAACAAGCTAACAAGTTGATCAGTTATGCCTATGTTCTTTTGTTTAATGATCACTTCTGTAAACTTCGTATGGTTACTTTCTTGCAACTTACAGTACTGTGTCTCTGAATGATTTGTCAATAATCTATCCACATCCATTATATTACAAGGTATCTAAAAGACGTGATTTTTCTGAATGTAGGAGCAAGGATTTGTAAGGAATGGACATGCTAATAAATGGGAAAGGGTTCACCAAATTCGAGATAAGTTTGAATATGATATAGAGAGAATCTGTGCAAAAAGATGGCTCCTCCTCTTGTTACGTTACTCTCTGCAGAACCAGAGATACAGTATGTTGCCTTAAGAAATATCAACCTCATTGTCCAAAAGCGGCCTACTATTCTCGCCCATGAAATTAAGGTTGGTCCATTTAGTCTTGCCAACTCTAAGTGACCCATATTGGGTGCATTATGAGTAAGAAAGGCATGCTTATTGATGTCATTGCCAGGTGTTTTTCTGCAAGTACAATGACCCAATTTATGTGAAGATGGAGAAGTTAGAAATCATGATAAAGCTTGCTTCGGACAGAAGTATTGACTAGGCATGGAAACTGAAGAGCATTTAACCTGTTGAATTTGCTTGTTTACTCAAAATGGTTAATTTTATGTTGTCTTATTAACTAAATGCTGCAGGTTCTGCTGGAATTCAAGGAGTATGCTACAGAAGTAGATGTCAATTTTGTTAGAAAGGCAGTCCGTGCTATTGGTCGCTGTGCAATCAAGTTGGAGAGAGCAGCAGAGCGATGCATCAGTGTTTTGCTGGAGCTGATTAAGATTAAAGTCAATTATGTGGTTCAAGAAGCCATTATAGTTATTAAAGACATATTCAGAAGATATCCTAACACGTTAGTCTCGATATCTGTAATTTTTGGAGTACGTGAACTGAAAAGCAGTTCCATTCATCTCTTAATTCTGTTTTCAACGTTTTTATGTTCTACAGCTATGAGTCCATTATTGCTACCCTATGTGAGAGCTTAGACACTCTCGATGAGCCAGAGGCCAAGGTACTCTTTAAAGTATCATTACTCTTTTAGTGTAACAACCATGTTATATGGACATTGTACATTTAAGCTTCCTTGATTCAATCTACTCAAACTTTAACCACCTTGTGCCTCTCCTTTTTTCACTTGGCAGGCATCAATGATTTGGATTATTGGCGAATATGCAGAAAGAATTGACAATGCTGATGAGTTGCTAGAGAGCTTTCTGGAGAGTTTCCCTGAAGAGCCTTCACAAGTCCAGTTGCAATTATTGACAGCGACTGTCAAATTATTTTTGCAGAAGCCAACTGAAGGCCCGCAGCAAATGATCCAGGTTTGACCTCCTCCATATTTATATGTATCGACATGTCTGCCTATCGTCAATTCATTTGTTTTGTTTGTCAAAGTTTGGATATGTTATTTGAGATGCTGCCTATAGTTGTTCCTCATTCATTTTGAGCTCATCATTGCTGTTTGGTGACACCTTTTTAGCACTCCCCTAGCCTTGTAAGCTGAATCCTGTTCGTGAAATACAAGTCATGGACATAGTTGCTTTGGCGATATAACCCGGGAACAAAAAGAGTGATAGACGAAATAAGTAATGCGAGTGTTAAGATCTGAACTCATATGCTCTGACACCATGTTAGGCATGGGGTTTATCCCCTTTTTTGAAGTTTGTGGGACTACCAGTTGCTTTTTGGGAAACTTCCTTGTTTGAATCTCTCCAAACTCGTCAACTTCCTCTGCATTCATAATCAGCTGTCATAATTTAATGCCAAATCTATGTGTGATAAGAATTTCCTTGTTAATATTTTTATACAGATGGGAATTTGAATTCTGTTTTGATTATTTATGCTCTTGTTTATGTGGAGGCAACACTTGAAAATTGGGTTTGCTTTGGCGGTAGTGTTGATGGGGATGCTGGATTTGGTTATGAAGGGATGAAAAACTATGGGTAAAATTTTCTTAGAAAAAATGGGAGAATTGAGAAAGCAGATTTCAGCAGATATCAAGAAGCTGGGGTCTGTTTCTCTTGTTGCATATTAATACGAACTAGAAGATCCAATTTTCAAGTCCATGTGATTGATAGTGGAGTAGTACAGTTAAGGCTTTGAAGGATCCATTTCAGTTTGACCTTTTTATTGAACATTGTAAGTCACTCATGAAAGCTTGTGTCCTGCATCTTCCAGCATTGCAAGCATGATATGCTTCTTAGCTATCTGTACTTAATGATGTAAGATGTGTACAAGTGTAACATGCTTATGTTCTCATGACAACTTTTTGCTAAATCTGCAATATGTTCTTATGATATCGATTTTTGATACCAGTGTACGTTGTCTTTTGTGCAAACACAATATGCAAGCTGATTGAACGACATGAGCTGGAATGCCAACTATTTGAATTTGATGGCTTAAATTCGCCTCTAAAACTGCAAGTACTTTCGGCTAAAGATAGTGACGATGACTGGAGAATCACTCCAGACTTTTGTTTACCATGAATTATTGGTAATTAATTTGCTTCCTTGCTATTCTGCTGGCTTCTAGCTTCTAGCTTCAGCATGCTCTGTAGTCTGTACTGTATCCTTGAATTAGTGTTTTGTCGTCTTTTATCAGATTGGTTATCTCGAATGCTGCAAGCAACGAGGTTTTGCAAGCTGCTTTATCTGGGCATGCCCTCCTCTGAAAAGGGAAGATTACTTGTTTTATTGTCATCCCGAAAATCAGAAAACACCACATAATTAGAAACTACAAAAATGGTTTGTCCCATTTACCTTTCTCCTTCTGCAGTTGACTGTTCATCAATTTGTTCATGTACATGCCTTCTCAAAAGACTATGCCCATCTTTTTCCCACTAATTATTCTGTTATTCTTTTTTTTTTTTTTTTGGATGCTTTTGCTCCCAAGGAACTATTTTTGGCAATTTATGGACATAGAAGCTTCGGTTCGTCTCTTTCCTTCTTCGTTATAGTTCAAATCTAAAAAAAAAAAAAAAAAAAAAAAGAACCTGTTGGAACCTGGAACCGACCCTCGAACCTGTGACAAGGTAGGTTCCAAGTTCTTGGTTCTGACGGGTAAGTTCCAGGTTCCAAAAAATGAGGAACCTGTACCCGAGGGTAGGTTCCAAGTTCCAGCCGAAACCTGTAAGGAACCGGGAACCGCTCACCCCTACTTACAGACTTAGTTGTTATAGTCTGAAGGACTCCAAACTCTACTGTCAAAGTTTGAAGACCATTAGACTTTAACTATAAAGTCTGCCCTCACTAACATTTTCTAGACCGAATAATGAAGACTTATCCAGATGAAGGATTATGTTCAAAGATTCGGTTCGTGGAAGATCTTACGGCTGGATATAGCACCTTATGATCAATTATTCTTATTAAAATTAATTCGGATAATCAGATCTCTTGAAAGGCGAAGTAGATTTGGAAGGTTCTACTTATGGAAACCAAGATCCTGATTGTATGGGCGAGTAGGATTGATGGGCTATCATCACATTCCTTAAACGACTCGAGATCTCCTTAATTGATTCTGTCCAACGGGTAGATTGGAAGAACTCTGTTGGAAAGTGCCAACGGTCGTAAAGGCATGGAGGAGTATTTAAGGACAACTCTTTAGTTGTTCGATAAAGGTGTGCGTGAAAGAAAAATTTCAAAGTCTGAAGCTTCCTAGTTCTTTGCTATTTCAATCGTTGAGCTTTACTTGTACTCAAAAGAGAGAGCAAACACTTGTGAGACTTTGAGGAAATGTAGTAGAGTCTCTACACTATAAAGTCAAGGATGTGAGACTATAAAATCTCCTTTGATCCATACTGAAATCCAGTCAGTGGGCTGTCGGCGCGAGAGAGTGGACGTATGCTTGATCTAAGCTGAACCACTATAAACATTGTGTTTCTATTCTCTTTTCCTAAACTCCTTCTTTCAATTCATAGCTTCATATAACTATTTAAAGCTAATTGCAATCTTAGTTTATTATCTTCTAACAGCAACTTTTAAGTCTTGCGAAAATTTATTTCAAACACCTATTCACCCCCTCTAGGTGTTAGTACTAGCCCTCTCAGGGATACTAGTATTGGAAGGAGCAAAAGAGAAGGCTTTTCAATATCGAGAATCAGGGCGAGGGGAAAGAAGGAGAAGCCAAATTCAAGGGGAGAGGCATTGGCCCAGGAAGCTTCTCTTCAAATTCTAAATAACTGGGCCATTACGAGCAAAGAGGCCGAAGACAAGCTGAACAGAGACAATTATAGTAGAGCTTGGATGGAACTTGAACTTGGTCGCTCGGAAAATTTAGGGAGCGAGTTCTGGTGTGATCAGGATAGTAAGAGGATAAGTTTGGATTCTCGAACAAATCTGCTTTCTTTCTTTCACTAGGACTCGACGTGCAAAAAAGCAAGGTTGTGCATTCATCTTCCTCACCCCAAGTCTAGTCCTTTCTTTGAATTCTAGAAACAAGATAAATTTCTTAGTGCAGTTTAACTCTCTTTTACTGGAAAGGTGGAAAACTCCAGCTGCTGCATTGAGATTATTCAGGGTTTCTGGAAATTTAATCTGGTCCATAGCCAGAGTATCATTTCTTGCCAAGCTCGTGTGATGTATCATATCGTTCAAGGAAATTGCAAAATCATTGAGACGTATCGTGTACATCAAGCCTCAGAGACGTTGATTTTGAAGTCTTTGATCTTGCCCCTTCCCTAATGAATTACTAGTTTTGGTGTGTGCGCGGATCACATTAGTTGTTCGAATTACGTGAAAGATGGTAACCAGACAGGAAAAGTTATTGGGAGGATTTCAACGTGGAAAAGATTCTAGGCATCTAAATCGGGAAAACACAAGAAAATTATTCACCTGCTCAATGTATGAGGGTAGATTATTTCATTGCTAGGCCATGAAGATAATGACCAATTGCCTGCAACTATTTCTTCATCATTTAGAGCAAGAGACATGAGCTACTGGAGATTCAGCATTTAATGTGGTCATAATAACTCCGATTTGAATTAGATTGGTGGACCGACCTACTGGAAATTAATCGCGGATGCTAATCATTTCACCTACGTGGCCGTTCTTCATAGCAGGTGATCGCTTGTAATAAGAAAAATACTTAGCCTGCGCTTTCGCTTTCCTGCATTTATTATCTCGATGCTAACTTCTTGTTATTCAGAAGACCATTCCAAAACGAGGTATTAACGTCACACATTCATATCTTTATTCAAACTATATCGGCGATTAAGTAATCGCGTTATTTAAGTGGCCTTCAAACCCAGCAAAGCCAAACCACAAAAGCAGACATTATCTTCGGTATCATCCATACGTTTTTCCTTCAAGAAAAGGGGTTCGAGGTCCTTCCTAGGAATAGTCCACCCAGACTTTGCCGGCATCGAGGTTGGCGATCTTTGCAAAGGCGTCCTGGGAGAGGTTGATGACCCCGTTGCACGGTTGCCGGCAGTAGTCCACGACCTTGACCGTGATGACGCCGGCCTTGCAAGGGTTCGGAAACTGGTTAGCCGCACGGGTGCATCTGACCTTCAGCATCCGTCCGCAGGCCCTCCCGCCATTCCACAACGCATCGCTCACTCCCGCGACCATCACTCCGCTGTTCTTCAGAGTGAACCCTGGACAAGCCGCGGCTGCCAAAAAACAAAAATAAAGACATAAGGACACGACAGTCGAGAAGCTACGCCGCCAATCTTTTTCCATCGGAATCGGAAGAGGAAATGCAATTCTCAGAGCAACCCTTTTACATTTCACAGATGTTGACCCCAGAAAGATGTGAAAACACGAGACGTAGACAAAACATTTGCATCTAAACACACGGACATGGACATTAATAACCTCAACCGAGATCGAGGTGAAATCATGGATCACTCACGATAATATTGGGGTGGGTAGTAAACAGAGAGGCCCGCCGTGGCCGATGCAGCAGAGAATAAGGACAAAGCCATGGCCAACGCCACCAGCACCTGCAATTTCACCTCCATTGCCGCTTCCTAGTTATGGCTTGAAGGATATACGATCCCAGGCATACATATATATACGGAGGAGTCGATCCACCATGAAGGCCGGGTCGTCTCTGACGTCTCATTGTGCATTAGCAATCGCTCTTCAGTGGAAAGACTTGGAAGTCAATAGGTCAGCGGTCTTTTGGACTAAAATTAAAGTGGCCCCGCACTGTTCGAACTTGGAAATCAATTTCTCTTCAGTCCCGTCCTCGTCACGACTAGATAGTTTCTTCGGTGTCGTGCTATTGTACCCCACAGGTCACGACGACGAGAGGCCCAGGCTGTCGGATCGAGTTCGGAGGAATGTCGGCCATCGGATGGTGAGCACAGGAGAATTGGACCGTATGAACACTACGTTGCGAATCGGGATTGTTTATAATCAAGATGTCAAACGTGGGAATTTTCTATCGTTTGTCGGAGTCGAGGAAAGATCGTACCAGTTTCGTTCAGTCAAATAAGCTGTTCTATCTTGCTCAAAAAAAAAAAAAAAGCTGTTCTATCACTGCTCTTCATGTGAACACGTATGGATCGATTATATTTTCCAACTTGACATTCAAACCACGAGAAGTTGAATTTGGTTGCACTACATGAATTAGTGGAAAGTAAGATAATATTAATGGTCTTGTCGCTAAGTGTTAAGACCATGTTTGCAATATGCAAAATTTTCGATGGTCCATCTAATCTATCAAAGTGAAAAGTAGACTTAACCATGCAAAATAATATCGACACATGTAGAACACGGGGGCGTACACATTCATTGGGGCAGAGTGCTTCCTTAATTATGATGTCATATCGCCAAATGCAGCATCATATAAGATATAATATCACAATAAAGTAAGGGAGTTCCAGTAATGATCTGCTTAATTTTATTCTTAAGAAATCTACACTCGCTTGTATAGCTAGCATTATTCCAGTTCTCACTTCAAGCCCCGCAAAGGCAAACCAGGATAATTACTAACAAAATCCTAAATTTATTACAATTGTATCATTTCGATCCTAAATATTTTGACAATTTGCCAACATAATTCATCACGCCAATTTTGAGCGGAAATCACCAACAAGAACGTGGACGGTACTACATAGCACCAATGTCAACATGGATAATTTTTTTAAAAGATACTTGAATTCTTTTGAATTACATATTTATTTTTTCTGTTTTCTTTTTTTATTTGTGGCGGGTGAGGGCCGGGCAACCCTTGCTAGCCACTAGGCGAAGCCTTGCAAGCCCTCGTCAATCGTGGGCAAGGGCCGCGACCCTCTCCAAATGTGGGCAAGGGCGACCCTCCCCTAGCTCTCTCCGACCATCACTTGTGGCCGGTCTCAAGTGATGAGAGAAAAAAAGGAAGAAAAAAAGGAAAAATAAAAAATAAAGAATTTAAAAAAAAAATTTTATCTACTTCAAGCTGGTACACCACATAAGATAGCCAGTGCTAACTAGACTACCACATTAGTGATTTCCGGCCAAAATTGGCCGGAAAGATTGCATTAGCAAGTCGTCAAAAGATTTAAAACTGACTTTGCACAATTGAAAATTTATAACTTAATTGATCCAAGTATAATAGGTTTTTAACTTTTCTATTAATTTTCCCTAGCCAAACCATATAGCTCAAATAGGAAATATTGAAATTTTCAAATCAAGACGTGATACTACAAATGGATATTTCACTCTTGCTAACTTTTAGGAGCAACACTCAAATGAATACTACAAGCTCACAAAAGAGATGGACTGAAAAACCACTCAAGAATGCTCGATGTCTCTTGTTCTTGCCATTCTCTATTCTGTGACTTCTGGCCGAGTTTTCTCCAATTTATAGAACTTCAAGTTCAAACGAGGAAGTTGGAGACGGTGAACCAAAAAAAAAAGAATATGGAGGAAAGATTGCAAAAAGCACTAGAAATACGAATACACTAGCATAGCCAATTATGACCCAACGAATTTTCCATCATGAAGGTTCAATTTGATTCGATTTGATTATATATCCTACAAATTGATTTCTCAATTAATTACTTCCATTCAATCAATTTCGAGAACAAAAACTTCAACAATAGTTCACTTTTACGCCCATGATATTCAAGTCATTTCTTTTTGCAATCAAGAGCCACACATGACAACGAATTTTTCAGTGGCGCATCGCCAATGTATCTTTTGTGTCGGCGTTTATTGGATTAGAATGGATTTTCAAAAAGAGAAACGAACTTATGGTGAACTTCATACGAATCTCCAATACAGAAACTCGAGATTGATTTAAAAAGAAATTTTTTTGAAACTAGTGAGAAAGTGCAGCATATAATATAAGTGACATCGGTATAATACATAATTGAAAAATTATCCAAAAAGTACTAAACATATTATACTTTTACTAATTGAATTCATCTAGTCAATTTTGATTGGAAATCACTAACGTGTATCAATTATTTTACGTGACATGGTTGGTGTCAACGTCAATAATTTTTAATGATATTTTTATATTTTTCTTTTTCCTTCTTTACCTTTTTATTTTTTTTATTTTTGAGGCCTAGCAAGGGCTCATTGGCCACTGACTGAGGCCCAATAATCCCAGCTGACCACTAGGTGAGGCCATGCAAGCCCTTGCCAGCTGGGTGAGTGTTCGTGGCCTTTACTCACAATGGGGCAAGGGTTACAAGTCCTCCACCTAGCGGTTGGTGACCGCTTGTTGCCCTCGCATGGGGCCCTCGCCCACAAGTATGCAAGGGGCTCAACCCTCAACTAGCGTCTAGCGAGGGTCATTGGCGACGGCCCTGCTCGTCCTTAACAATAAAAGACAAAATAAGAATAAAAAAGACAAATTAAATAAAATATTATTAAAAATTGCCAACATTAACGATTTCCTATCTAAAGTAGTCAAATGGACTTAATTGGTAAAACGTGAAAAAAGTTAAAACTCAATTGACACAATTAAAATATTTAAAATCCAATTGATAAAAATATAATACATTTGAGATTTTTTGGATAATTTTTCTTGCATAATTTAGGCACGACTTTAAGAAGCAATTGTATCATGTGACGATGACTGATGTTTATGGCATCACCAACACCAACTCAATCAAGCTCTCTCTATTCCCCATACGTACATTTCTAATAATTCTCCTTCACGTAATGGACAACAACATCAACTTTCCAACCCCGGCACTTCATTTCACATTTGATGTCCTTTTTCTACGAACATTAAAGTTATTCCCAAGCCCTTCGATGTCAGCCACCTATCGATTCATGGATGATTTAGTGCTACATCCATAAAGTGCGTGAACATATGCAATGGAATAGGGTACCAGCCACTTATGTCTACAAATGAGTATGCATTATCCCTCAATATTCCGAGTATGATAGTACTAACCAGCCACTTTTTCGAACGGTCATCTCATGCATTCGCTCAAAAGAGACGCTGTTGCACGAAGACGACATAAAGTTACGGCTAGGGTAACGTTTATATTATCTTCCCCCTCTCAAAGGAGATGAAAAATATAAATTGAAATTAGGGATGAGCATATCAAACCGCCCAAATCAGGAACTACCCAAATTAAACTGGACTACCCAATTTGGTCCGGTTTCCAAGGGCATTGGTCCGACTCTTGGTTCCATAAAAACGGAAGCGGTGATTTTTTGTTGGATTTCCACTAGATCGGGTCGAATCGACAAGCCCGACCAATTTTTTTTAAATATATATTAATTTCTAAAAAATAGCAATAAATCATAAAATTGTAGTAACTCTAGTATTTTTTAATGTTTAATTTTTTTTGTTAAGTAGTTGATTCCCAATCCAAGGACCATTTGGTTAGGATTCCGACTCCAAAAAATGGGAATTGGTCCTCTCGATCCGATTCCTGATACTTAAGTGAAATCGGATCGAATTAAGAACTGATCATCCCTAATTGAAATCATTTAAATCAATGTTCTAATTAAGTTCAGGGCCCGTGCTCACGTGAAATCGAGGCCCATCACGACCAACCACGAAATTAGAATCCTTGCATTCATCTTCATCGGTAAATACACGATAGATTAATTAAAATGAAGGCTGAAGTTGAAGATAGGTTTCTTCATCCCCTCCAAACTACATAAATTTTGGATAATATATTTTTTGGGAAAAGCAAGCGGGCGATGAAGAAGCCAAAGAAGGCCAGAGGAGCCAAAAACGGTGTGCTCGGCCCCTTGTTTTTCCATATGATTAGACATCTTTGACTTTGCCCAGATTAGTGAATTTTAGTGATGAGGAAACTTTTTTTTTTTTTGGGACAGAATATGGGGAAACTTAATCATTAGGATTTAACATTAAACTTCACGAAACTATAACCAGCATCATCACTTCATTTTGATTAGACGCCTGCACCTCAATTTCGTGCTATCCAATCGATGATAAGAAGCTGAAGATAGTGTCACTCAGATAGCATAGCTCAGATAAGAAGGCAATTTAAATATCTAAAAGCTGGAGTGGCATTATTCAGATATATGATTGTTAAGTGCAAAATCCATCAAACAGATAAATCAAGTCAGATTTAAATTTGATCGAAAATAGTCCAATTCAAATAAATTCATTTATCGTTAAAACACTTCTATATTCAATCTAATTTACAAAAACCCATACCCAAATTGAGATGAGAATGTGAAGTGAATGAGCGCGAAATCCAATGAAAACGTGAAAGAATAAAGAGAAAGTTATGAAGATGCATTAAATTTAAATAATTTGTAAATCTGTTTATAACTCATTTAATACTCATATTATATTAAAATTCATTTACGACTAATTTATTTGATTTATATAATTGATTTATGACTTATTTAACATTAAGCTTCACGAAAGTATAGCTAGTGTTACTAGTAATTTTGATTAGACATCTGCACCTTACTTTGGTGGGGATCGAACGATGATAAGAAGGTGATTTAAATACCTAAAAGCTGGATATAGAGCACTAAACATGTGGTCTAGTGTGGTAATGATTGAGGGCATTGTGTAGCATAGAAAACAACAAAAGGAGCTTTCATTTCCACCATTCATGTCACATGAGAGTATATGTTGTTCATGCATATATCCAACATTAGAAAGGAAATTTGGTACCCTCAGGAAAATATTACATGTAGGAGAGAAAGAGCGGTGAATTCGGCGACAGTAGGAGAGAATTTAGTATTTGGAGGAGCAAAGAGAGCTTTTCGATATCGAGAATCTGGGAGAGGGGAAAGAAGGAGAGGCCAAATTCGAGGGGAGAGGCATCGGCCCAGGCAGCTTCTCCTCAAATTCCAAGTAACCGGGCCATCATAAGCGGAGAGGCCAAGGACAAGCTGAAAGGAGACAATTGTAGTAGAGTTTCGATGGAACTCGAACTTGGTTGCTCAGAGAACTTAGAAAGCGAGTTCGGGTGTGATCAGGATAGTAAGAGGATAAGTCTGGATTCTCAAACAAATATGCCTTCTTTCCCCAGGAGGACTCTGCTTTGGCTTCTTGGGCTCGGAGTGCCACAAAGCAAGGTTCTGCATTCATCTTCCCTGCCCCAGGTCTAATCCTTTCTTCGAATTTCAGAAACAAGATAAATTTCTTCGTGCAGTTCAACTCTTTTTGACTGGCAAGGTGGAAAACTCTAGCTGCTGCAGTGAGATCATTCAGGGTTTTTGGAAACTTGATCTGGTCCATAGCCATAGTATCATTGCTTGCTATGTTCATGTAATGTATCGTATCCTTCAAGGAAATTGCAAAATTAATCAAGAGGTACTGTGTTCATCGAGCCTCAGTCAACAATAATTGAAGTCTTTGATCTTGCCCCTTTCCTGATGAATTACTAATTATGGTTTTTGCATGGATCACATTAGTTTTTTGATTTACATGAAAGATGGTACACAGACAACAGGAGATGATATTGCAGGAATTTGAATGTGGAAAAGTTCTAGGAACCTAAAAACAGGAAAACGCAAGAAAATTATTCACCTACTCCATGTATGAGGGTCGTTTGACCAAAAAAAATAAAATGTATGAGGGTCGATTATTTCATTGCTAGGCCATGGAGTTAATGACCAATTGCCTGCAACTTTTTCTTCGTCATTTAGAGCAAGAGGCATGATGGGAGCTGTTGGAGATGCGGCATTTAATGGAGTCATACTGACTAAGATTTGAATTAGGTTGCTGGCCTGAGCTGCTGGACATTAATGGCGGATGCTAATCATTTCACCTACGATTTTCGGAGAGTTTTTTATGTGGCTATTGCTTCGCATCATGTGATCCGCTTGTAATAAGAAGCACGCTTCCCTGCCCTTTCACTTTCCTGCATTTATTAACTCGATGCTGACTGGCTCATGGCCCATGGTTGTCCCGTTGCCGATGTCGGACACCTCGTCTCCGATGAATGGTAGAGTCAACGGTTTGACCATCCTCACACGAAATCTATCTCGGCATCGTTATGTCTCTATAGATATATATGTACCTCTTACTCTTTGTATGTACGTTTTTGTATTTATACCTATATCTTTGTGTATATACTATTAATTAAACAATTTAATATGGTCGCTTTAATTTCAAAATTGCCAAAAAAAAAAAAAAAGAACCATGGAAAGCCGACACACATATGTAAAATACTATATGACCACACTTAACCATAAATAGGCAAATTCATAATTATCATGATCAAGACTATTGACAAGTAATTAATGAATTGCCTTTTGAATTTGAATTCCAAATCAGTGTTAGAGATTCCATAAGTCTCTCGTATTTCCTTTTACAGTAATTTAAAGGGTTAATACCCTAAAAAACTCCAAACTGGTACATATGTGACAGATCTACCCTCCGTTAGCTTCCGTTCGATTTTTCCGTTAATTTTGCTGACGTGGTTGCTAACGTGGCAAGCCATGTGAAAATTCATAAGTTTAATACCATTAAAAACCCCAAACTGATATATTTATGACAAATTTACCCCAAACTGGTATATTTATGACAAATTTACCCCAAACTGATATATTTACGATAAATTTACTCTAAATTAATTTTTTCAATCATAAAAAACCTAAATTGATACACGTGTGGCACATTTACCATCTTTCAATTTTCTCAAATTCGACTGAGTTGTGATGTCCAATCAATTTTATTTTCCGGATTACTCTAACATTGCCTCCATATCATTAATACTTGATTTTTTTTTTCTTTTTATTGGAATCATTATTAGAAAATATTCAAAGACTACCAAATGTGCACTTCATTCTTGTGCCGAGAGGATGCCCATTAACTAAAAGATGGACAAATCGCTTGCGCACATATACAAAAGAAGTGCACACATTGTGGTTGCTTCACTCATTTTTGGTTTGTGACAAACTTGGCTTTATGTTTATATGTCTCAGCCCCACATGGTTTACTGCTTGTCCGCAGTCTGTTTGTATGCTTACATATTACTCTTGCTTTGCTGGTCATTCGTGTTAGTCCATGTCCTTATTAGCGTTACGTAGTCTTTCCTACCTTGAATTGTAAGTGTGTTAAAATTTTAACATGGAACTTGCATGTTAATGGTATGAGTGACTCGTACACCACATGCTCGTTGAAATGCCAGAATCAAAATCACTTATGTTTGTCGCTGATTTCAGGTGTACTTTGAGTGTGATTCTTTTGTATATGTGCGCAAGCGATCTATCCATCTTTTAGTTAATGGGCATCTTCTCGGCACAAGAATGAAGTGCACATTTGGTAGTCTTTGAATAGTTTTCTAATAATGATTCCAATAAAAAGAAAAAAAATCAAGTATTAATGATATGGAGGCAATATTAGAGTAATCCATAAAATAAAATTGATTGGACATCACAACTCGGTCAAATTTGGGAAAATTGAAAGAGGGTAAATGTGCCGCACGTGTACCAATTTAGGTTTTTTATGATCGAAAAAATTAATTGAGGGTAAATTTGTTGTAAATATACCAACTTGGGGTAAATTTGTCATAAATATATCAGTTTTTGGTAAATTTGTCATAAATATACCAGTTTGGGGTTTTTAATGGTATTAAACTTATGAATTTCCACATGGCTTGCCACGTCAGCAATCACGTTAGCAAAATTAACGGAAAAATCGAACGGAAGCTAACGGAGGGTAGATCTGTCACATATGTACCGATTTGGGGTTTTTGGCGGTCAAAAAAATAGTTTGGGGTAAATTTGTCACAGGTGTACCAGTTTGGGGTTTTTTAGGGTATTAACCCTAATTTAAATTATATTCATGAAAATTAACAATTAAGTAGCTGAGCTCTTATATCTAAATTTATTTAAATGTTGATCTTAATGGAACACTACAATTATATATTAAAACACAAACTAGACTTCATTGCATAATTATGTGTTTTTTATATGTATATTCACATATTAAAAGAAACGGGCGTCCTTATCATGATAGGATTTGCATTTACATTATGCTTGACATCTCACTTAATTAATTCATCGTGCATTAACCATGTTTGTTAAAGTGTTTGTGTGCAAAAGGGTGTTGAAACATCATAAATTGCTTGTTTGCAAGGCTTTTACAAGCCTAATGTTGTTTTAAGGGAAATTGTCCAATTAGTCCTAAACATATTGTGTGATTGTTAATCCAATCATAAATTTTTTAATTTTTCCAATTTAATTCTAAACCTTTATGTGAAACTCAATATAATCCTTATAGCCAATTTTAGTCGAAAATTATTCACATGACTATGTACCCATAGGACAGTCAACAAACCGCTATGTTAATGATTTCAAAAGAAAAATTGATCAAAAGTACTATATTGAAATTTTGTAAAAAGGTTAATAACTCAATTGACAAAATTTTAAAGTTTGGGATTGAATTAACATCAGCACAGTAAGTTTAGGACTAATTGGATAATTTTCCCAAAATTTTCACGTTGAACATTTTAACAATACATTTTAATGAATTCCTTTTCTCCGTTTAATATAGGCATCGCCCTTAACCTAGTAATCTAGAAATCTTTACCTATGCTAATATAAAAATAATGCTGAAAAGACCATTCCAAAACGCAGTGTTAATATCACACATAGATATTTTTATTCAAACCAGATCGGAGATCAAGCATCACGTTATTTAAGTAGTCTTCAAAGCCGGCATATCCAAACCATAAAAGCCATAAAAAGCAGACACTATCTTCGCGATCGTCCCCGAACTTTATGTTTTTCCTTCAGGAAAAGGGTCTCGAGTTCCTTCCTAGGAGTAGTCCACCCAGACGCTGCCGGCGTCAGGGTTGGCGATACTGGAGAAGGCATCCCAGGAGAGGTTGATGTCGCACGGTGGCTGGCAGTAGTCCACGACCTTGACCGTGATGACGCCGTCCTTGCAAGGTTTCGGAAAGCCGCTAGCAGAGCGGGTGCATCTGACCGTCAGCATCCGTCCGCAGGCCTTCCCGTTGTCCCACAATTTGTTCCCCACTCCCGTGGTCATCGGTTTGCTGTCATCGAACCCTGCACAAGCCGAAGCTGCCCAAAAAAAAAAAAAAAACAAAGAAAAGGACGCGACATATGAGAAGTTACGACGCCTATTTTTTTTCCAACGGAATTTGGAAGAGGAAATGCAATTCACTGAGAAACCCTTTCGCATTTCATCGATGTCGACTCCAGAAAAATGTGAAAACATGAGACGTAGACACGCGGATAACGTAGACACGCGGATATGGACACTAATAACCTCTACTAAGGTCAGGTGAAATTACAGAACACTCACAATAATAAGACAGCGAGTGCCAATACGCAAGGCCCGGCTTGGCCGATGCAGCAGAGAGCAGGGATAAAGCCATGGCCAACATCACCCACACCTGCAATTTCTCCTCCATTTTCGTTTCCTTGTTATTGGACATCTCCACTCCCAAGCATACGTATATATATGTGTGTGTGTGTGAGACATCCCCATGGCTAAAATAGTTATCTTATTCATTTCGCTTTTTCTTAAGCATGTGAAAGTGTAAGGAATTAGTTGTCTTATTTGTTTCGCTTTTACTTAAGCATGCGGAAGCGTAAGGGACTAAAGTAATCCATCATGTGCGTGGACTTTTACAAAGGGAATAACCTCATTTCTTATTTATTTATATATATGTCAGTCGACGAGAGAAAATTGTCCAAAAAGTCCTAAATTTATGGCACTTTTGCCAATTTAGCCATAAACCTTTTAACTTTGTCAATTCAATCCTAAACATTTTCATTTTTTGTTGATTCGGTCCATCCTGACAATTTTGGCCGAAAATGCTAACGTGGACGCCGACTGTACCACATAGGACCATCGGCGGTGATGTGGATAATTTTTAATAATATTTTAATATTTTTTTCAATTTTTATTATTTTTATTATTTTTTCTGTTTTTCCCTTCTTTGTTTTCTTTTCTTTCTTTTCTTTTTGACTTTCTTTGCATTTTCCGTTGGCCGGCCACCGACCACAGGCGACGGCCGGCCACCGGTCATAGCCAGCCGACTAGCCTCGCCCGCCACAAGCAAGGCCCGGCTGGGCGAGGAGGAGCCCTGGCGAGGGGAGCCCTCGCCTAGGCGCGGCTCAAAAAGGGTCACCTAGGCAAGGCCGATTTGCGCCAAGGCTAGGGCAAGGGCTGGCCTCGCCAAAAAAGAAGCCCTTGTTGGGGCTCGCCCTCACCCAAGCGCATGTCGGCCTCGCCCATACCAGATCTGGCGAGGTTGGCCCTCACCCAGGCCAAGGCGACCTCACTCAGCATCGGCTGGCCAGGGACAAGGACCGGCCTCACCAAATCTAGTCTGGGCACGGCCGACACTCGCCTGGGAGAGGGCGAGCCTCAGCAAGGGCTCCCCTCGCCAAAGCTGGCGAGGCTGGCCCTCGCCTAGGCCAGGGCGGCCTTGCTCGGCGTTGCCATCCCCCGGCCAACACTCGGTGAGGCTACCCTGGCCTAGGCGCAAGTCGGGCTCACCCAGGTGACCCTTGTCAGGCCACACCAAGGCGAGGGCTCCCCTCGCCAAGGCTCCTCCTCGCCCAGGTAGCCTCACCTGTGGCAGGTGAGGCCAACCGGCTAGCTGTGGTTGGTGGCCAGTGGCCACCGGAAAGGCAAAGAAAGACAAAAAGAAAAGGGAAAAAATAGAAAAAAATAATAATAATAATAATAATTCAAAAAATATATTATTAAAAATTGTCCAAGTCAGCACCGGCGGTCCTACGTGGCATCGTCGGCATCCACGTCAGCATTTTATGGCCAAAATTGGCCGGATGGACTAAATCGGCAAGAAGTGAAAAGATTTAAGACTGAATTGACAAAGTTAAAAGGTTTATGATTGAATTGGCAAAAGTGCAATAGGTTTAGGACTTTTTGGACAATTTTCCCAAAGCGACAAGTCGGGTAAACTAAAGAATTCAAAAAGGTTAGTACTACTAACTACACTCAGTCGTAAGTCAATTATCCCATCACAACCTAATTGTACACGTGGTCGCTTAACCCTAACCCCCTAGCTCCGTTAAAAATCTTCCAAGTCCCAGAAATGCAACCATCCTCCTACCTCCCTTCTATGTGACAGGACTACCTCCGTTTCCATGTCCGTCATCAAATAGCAAGAGGGGACCCTTCTTGCACCTGTTGATGCAAGCATACATTCCAACAATCTCAAGAGTCACAGGCCCCATTGGAGCCCCTATATCCACAGTCAAACAAGACAAGATTCGGATAAAAACCATATCCAGGAAACTGGAATCTATAAACTCGTCCTTATGCCAAGTGAACTCGATCGGACCTCTGTAATGGACCATAGGAAAGGCAAGCGGGATTGACATTTCTATTGATATGAAAAGATAAAGTCACCAATCAGTGAGCCTACTTATCAAGCAAAAGGTCCACTGGTTTATAATATATAATCAATCATCATACTGACAATGAAAGACTCAATATAAAATATAGAAAATCATGAACTTACTTGAGAACCTTTCAAAATAACATAACAAATCAATAGAAATAGTAGTTTTTCCCAACAAGTAATCAATAGCTCAATTTAAAGGTATCCGGGTTATAATCAATAGGAATTCCTGCTGCCATCATCATCTAGGTACCCTCCCGAGCATCTCGCACGCATCTAGCATCGTGAGGACATATGGGGTGTGACACCCTAGGCACGCCATCCTCATTAACACTATCTTAATAGCCATTGAATTCTTCTTTATTGCAGAAGCACATATAATATAAATTATGCAAACATGTACAATCAGGAACATAACAGGTCATAGTCAGTTTCCATTCATTGGCTCAATTATTTAATTACATGGGCGGCATACAAACAAAAACAACTCTAATCCTAAACCTGGGGTATCCAAAAAGATATCTACACCTTACTAGTGACACCTACATGTGCCACTCCATCCATATTCCACCACGCAACTAAACTCAAAAAGTGGCTGTTGTGGAAATCGTCGCCTTGGAAACTAACTCGCCTAACTCACTACCGTCACACATCATTTCCATCCATCGCTACCCTACTCCTCGTCGAGGTCGTTGTACATGGATGGCCCACTACTGTTGTTGTCATCGTCAGAGTCACTGCTATCATTTTTGATCTAGAACTTGAGAGGTCTCTTCAATTCATTGCCCTCTCGTATAAACCACGCAACAAATCGGTATAGTATCAACTAACTACAGCCTATATCTACCTAGACAGTAGACATTTGACGAATGTACACGTTTTCAAACTCTAGAAACATAACGTCCTTTGATATACTTTCAAAATATCATGGCTATCCATGTTAAGCTAAAGGACGGACGTCCATCATTCTTAATTATTTGAAAAATTATAATACAACAAGAGTAAGCCAAAACTTAGCAAAAAATAAGAAAGACTAATAAATCAATCGATATAATGATCTCTTGATTTCTAGGACTCACCTACAATGATTCTATAATGCAATTCACAAATATTCAGTATCTATAATGCACTTACAAGTACGTGCAGCACACAAAATGCAATAACACTCGACACACGTTCCATCTCACGCATATCACACCATTTGGTCCACTCTCATCTTACGGTTTCGAGTGATGGCAAGTCAGTACTGTGCGGGTCACTTCTAGCATATCACATAGCCAAACTTTTGGGGAACCGTGTTACCCCCAGGCTTTCCACTTCGGGGCATCTACGGAACACACAACATCCTAGGAAACCCTCCCATAATCCATTTTGGGCCGTCATCGAAGAACTTTTGGGGAACCCTATTACCCCCTAGACTTCGGGTACTGGGGAACCTGTTACCTCCTAAGTAACCCAATTATATCGCCACGGGTTGCCATCCGTAACCTTATACTTATCCATCATCACACACGGCATACATATGATGTGGCATTGCATTTCATAAATTTCGTGCATAGACTATAACATGAACTATTGCAACATTTAATACTTCATGCACACTCAACAGTTGGAAATTACAGATTTTGCCATTATATTTAATAATTCAAAAACATCACAAATGACATCACATCATAGTGAATCATGTCTTGTTGAAAATCTTAAGAGTGTGCAAATTAACTTGTCAGAAGACATCATTTCAAGATTCCCACGTTTTCCCTACATAAAAGCCTCATCTTTAAAATCGGTCAGAAAGGGGCAGTTTTGTCTGATCTTGAAAATCACTCCGATTAAAATAGTAAATGACCTTCAAAAATTCTAATTTTTGGATATGTTACAGAAAAGACATTGAAAAATATTTCTCTTGAAGAACATCAGGTCAAAATCGACATACAACCATGCCTTTGTTCGGCTTGAACTGGGAGCAAAACAGAGCCTCAAAACAGAATGGATAAACTTTTGGAAATTAGTTTCCACGGAATTCACGTCACCTTCAAAAATTCGCAAATTTTGATATGTTCTAGAAAAAATAATTTAGAACAATTTTGTGAAGAAAACTCATCAATATTCTGACTAGAAAAATCCATAGAAAATCAAGAAGTAGTGAGGGTCGCCATCTTGGTGGTACTAGACAGTGGGACACCGAAAAGGAATATGACCATTTGGCCATCCAAATTAACTCATAAAAATCTGAAATTTAACTATGTTAAGCTTTAGATTTTAAAAACAACTCTTCAAGAAGAAGGAAATTTCTTGAGATCTAGTCTAGAAAAGTTGCAGAAAAAATAAAAAGACAGAAGGGTACCATGTGCACACAATTTTCTGAGCTTAATCCAAGTACACGAATCTGGTCCTATTGTCACCTCATCAACTTCCACTCATCAAAACATCACACAACAAGATAAAACAGCCATGCAAGACTTCATCTCAGCTTCATCTCACGACCACAAGCCATCAATGACACATTCAAAGCACAAACTTAGCATCTAGCTTATCGTCTCAACCATCCATGGCTGAATCAACCACATGCAAGTGTCACAGTTTGTGAATCCTCCCATACTCGTGACATTTGTGAGTGGTGCTTGGGATTATTGAGTAAAGAGTGAGGATGCAGAGGGGACGAACACAATTGGCCCGTGGGAGTGGCATCACGACGGTCGATGCTAAGAGTTTTAAGATAGAAAGATTATATTACTTAGAAGCTTTGAAGGTAAGGTTGGCCTCCAATGCACAAACTGGTTAGGAGCTGATGCCGCTCTCTTGATGAGGTCATCGTAAGCCAAAACTAATTGTTGAGCCTAAAGAGATCTGTTGTCTCACTCGATGGACTAAACGCCTGAGCTAAGCTCGGCGTGGTACGACCTCGTATAAATAAGATATCTGTTGTATTGTTCATTGGAACAACTATAGAAGGAAGGCTAGCTTGGCGAATTTCGCCCGTCAGGCGCTGCATGGGTCATTTCGCGGCTAGGGAATTGTCGACCCTTGACAAATGGTATCAAAGCAGGAATCCCTCCAGTAAGTGGGTGAGTCGGAGAATCGGACTCCTCGCTCCAGTGTGGGTTGAACTAGAAAGTACTAGTGGTCTACCTAGTCCTACAAGGGCGGATAGTGAATCGCCGGGGCAAAAGGCGCTCGAACAAAGCGCGGCTCTCCACTAAGCTTCTAGGATGACAATGGGGGCACTAGGAAGATTCGGTTCCTCACTGAGCGGGTGGAGTTGGAGAAGACTGAATCCTCACCAAATGGGGATAACATTCTTGGATCGATCGATTAATCTAAAGAGGAGGTCTACTACCACGTTTTCAACAAGGAAAGAACCTCCATTTGGTTTGCCGAGGTCAAAATGCTTAGTAGGCAAAAATAGTGCTGCCAAAAGATGTAGTTGGCAAGAAATGCCACACTTACCAAAGAAACCGCGGGTGACCGAAAATAACCTGAATAGCTGAGATCAAAAGAGGCTATCAATGAAGCAAAACCTATTTTGTTGGGCAAGTGCGACCATTTGATGTGAGATCCTGAAAGTGGCCCATCAAAGGTTAAGGAACGCAAGGAAGTGACAAAGTATATCGCAACGAGGGTGTTACGGAATTGAGTGAGGGAGAATTTTACGGTTCGTGAATTCTCCTGTACTCGTGACACTTATGAGTGGTACTTGAGATTATCGAGTGAAGAGTGAGGATGCAAAGGGGACGAACACAACTAATTCGTGGGAGTGGTGTCAGGACTGTCACGCCCCGATCCTCGAGTGCGCGCACATCCCCCTATGGTCGATAAAAATTTTGTGACTTCCTAAGATAAGTCGCCGACCCTTTCTTTTTATTGTACATGTGGAAGCAAAAAAAAAAAAAATCCACTGACCGTAATAATCTCAGGATAAAAAAACAAGACAACAGATTTTCAAACAAACATGATTTTAAATACACACCGAGTCAAATACAGAAGTCTACAGCCACAAAACTTCAAATGATTGACTCTTAAAAAAAACTGTTCTATCCGATCTACATTTCAAATCCCCTCAGCTCGGCTCCAGGTCTTCCACCCTACGGTCCTGAAATATAAAGCCCACGACTGGGTGAGATATAAATCTTAGCAAGTTCACACTCTAAACCCCGATTAGGAGGATAATACGCCTAAGACGTCTTAATCACACAATCATACAATCACAGAGACTTACCTTGGCCTCAGTTCCTTCCTGCAGGTTAGCACAGTTCATATCACAATCATGTGTATATAGCAAATTCACACACCAATTTGGAATGTCCAAACCAATCATTACTCACACAAGCAAGAATCACAATTTAATCACTGCTCACACGAGCAAGAACTACCGATACACATCAAAGCAAGAATTATAATTAAATCACTACTCACACGAGCAAGAACTATCAATACACATCAAAGCAAGAATTACTGACACACGTCGATCCATCAATTCAACTCAACATGCATTCCAATTAATTAACTATTACTACCCACACGAGCAGTTTTATCCGACACATGCCGGGAAAGAATAATAACTACGAACACACGCCGGGAAAGAGTAATAACTATCGACACACGCCGGGAAAGAGTAATAACTACCGACACACGCTGGGAAAGAGTAATAACTACCGACATACGCCGGGAAAGAGTAATTAACTATCGACACACGCCAGGAAAGAATAATAACTACCGACACACGCCGGGAAAGAGTAATAACCACCGACACACGCCGGAAAGAGTAAAATCCACCGACACATGCCGGGGAAGAATAAAATCCACCGACACACGCTAGGGAAGAATAATAACTACTAACGTCCACCAACACACACTGGGGATGGGTTCTCTTAACTATTAACGTCCACCAACACACGCTGGGGATGGATTCTCTTAACTTTCACACGATCATCAAGCATAAATTCTAGGCATATTACAAACCAACCATATATCATAAAATGTGCAATTTCCAACAATCAAAGCCTAAAAAACCATCACAATATCATAACCGGCCCTAACCGGCAGAATAGGCCTATTTGCACGTCTCCAAGTTTAAATCCAAAAATCTAATCAAACGAGTTCGGAAAATTTCCAAATTTTAGTATGTGGTGAAGGACATATAACCAAACATTTTTCATGAGACATCGTAACCCAGATCCTTCTAGATTTCCGCCCAGTTTATCGCTCAATCCAGCACCAAAATTGGGTCTGTTTCCAAAAAGTATGTTTTCCGAAATCAATTTGGTTCGAGGTCCAAAACATGTCCATTTAATATGAAATTTGACTATGTCAAACTAGAAGATATGAAAAATAAATTTTGTGAAGAAACCATTTTGAAATTCGAATCCTAAGAGTTGATAAAAAAAAAAACCCCTAGAATCCTAAAAGGTCACCAATTCCAGAAAAAAATTGAGGTTCTGTTTGAAAATGATGAAACTGATATCTCCTTATTTTAAGTCTCTAAAAATCGCACCAAAAATATATGTTGTGGCTGAAGATGTCTAAAACATTTCTCAAGAAGACATCAATCTCAAATTTGTAACCCATTTCGATCTACAAAAATGGCAAACGGCAAGGGTTCAAAAATCCGAACTACAGTAATTCTACTGGATTCAACTAATCCATCATCAATTGTGCAAATCTCACCAATTAGCTTAACACTAATCCACTCTAAGACTAATCTAACCATTCTAGCTTATCATTAATTCATGCTTAAGCTAATCTAAACAATCCTTAAACATAATTAACCTACTAAGTAAGGTTTAGTGAGCAAACTCACTTGATTTGCACGCCGATGAGTTCACCGCGACGAGGACACGAAGGCAAGCGATAAAATAGCCCATGGTGACACCAAGCGAGGTCCGGAAGGGTCCTAAAACGGGCCTTGAAGATTCCAAAACCTTGTTGTCTTCAACTTTTGTTCTTGGACTGAACTAGCTGGAACCAACGACGGAAAGGGCTGGAAACGGTGAAGGAGGGACAGTGGGCTGCAGGCGGTGGCTCCAGCGGCCATGACAGCAACGTACGGCGGCCAAGGGTCTTCGGGACAGTAGCTGGAGGCGCGACACAGGTGGGACGATCGCGGGATGGCAGGGACGACGGCACAACGTGCGGCTGGACGTGCGACGCTCGGACGGGTGTGGCAAGGGCTTCGGTGGCCTTGGCGAGTGGCTAGACGACAAGGGGGAAGGCTGGCTACTCTCCTCTGAGCTTGCTGGAGGTTTCAAACAGTAGGGGAAGGGGAAAATGGAGGGGATCGACCGATGCAAGAGGGAGAGGGAGGATGAAGGGGACAAGGGGGACCACTTCGCTTCTATCCTCATCTCTTTGTTCCCTTAACCATTGCCCACCACTAGCTGGCTTCCTTGGCCAACAATCGGCCATCAATGCCCTTTTAGAAGACTTAGAAATGGTCCATAAGTCCTAGGCAAGGGGGGCACGCGAATTTGTACAAGTTTTCCTCCAATTGGACTTTGATTCCTCTTTGAATCCATCCAATTTGGCTCTTAAAAATTCCAATGTCGAGTCAATAATTAAATTGGTATTTTTCCTCATCAATTGAATCCACTTGCCTCTCAATTGCGCGATCAAAAACGGTCCCTGACATTTTCAAGACAAAAACGGCCCTACCTCGACTTTTTCCCAAAAAGTCTCGATTTGCAAAAAAAATTTTCGGAGACTGAATTGACGTTCCTAAAATAATTTGTGATATGACAGAACTTTAAAATTCTCAAATCGGATTCAAATTCGCGGTTAATTTCAATCTGGCGCGATTTTAGCGTGACGTAAGCTACCTGGTAACTTTTAGAAATTTTTAGTGCAAATGACCCGTGGTCGATTTTCTTCGAGTCACAATGAACTCCTTCGACACATTGGTGACTCTCGATTTTTGTGAAAATCTCAAGGATTCAAATACGGACACAGGGTACCAAAACGATAGAAAAATCAGTCTAGTGTCAGTCGACGAGAATTTTGCAATTTAGTGGAATCACTCATGTTTAACCACATATCTCAATCGAACCGGCTTATCTCTGATTTCTAATTGACTTATATATGTGCCGTAATGATCTCTGCAGATGAGCACGGTCGAGTAGCCGATTCCTAGTCAAATCCTCAAGTCTATCACATTAAAATCCCTTAATGACTTTCCCAGATAGTCTAGTTATCTCATGAGTAGCTATCTCAGAGAAAAACGCTATAGGCGCGTCGATGAAAGGCCCAATTTATCCAATCGAAATCAGAACCTGAAAAATCAGGATGTCACAAGAACAGTTGGTGCTAGGAATCTAGGATAGAAAAATTATATTACTTAAAAGCTTTGAAGGCGGGATTGGCCTCCCATGCATAAATTGGTCGGGAGCTAATGCTGCTCTCCTGATGAAGCCAGGGTAGGCTGAAACCAATTGTTTAGCGTAAAGAGATCTGTCGTCTCACTCGATGGACTAAACGTCTGAGCTAAGCTAGGCATGGTACGACTTCGTATAAAGAAGTTATCCATCGTATAAACAACTATAGAAGGAAAGCTAGCTTGGCAAATTTCGCTTGTTAGGCGCCACACAAGTCGTTCCGCAACCAGAGAACTGTCGACCCATGACACAAGACTCAAAGATTACTAGAAATCAACATGCACCTCATAAAAATGACTCAAGCCTCCCTTATAAGCCTCGACCAAAGTCATTCAACAGCAAATTATTGGCTTGGTCACTTGAACTCAAAGAAAAATGTCAAAACCGAAGAATCAACACATCAAGCACCACAACAACCTCCAATGTGACCTAAGCTAGCAAAACCAAGAGAAAGAGAGATCAAGAGGCTTAAGAATAAGTCTCATTTCCTTGCCTTAAGATCAAGCTTCACTTATAGTGAGAATTCGTGCAAGAAATGGCAAGAAAATGAGGAAGAGAGAGTTTGGTGATGGAGCAGCTGAGAGATAGAGGGAGAGAAATGGAGAGAACTCTTAGGCCAAAATGAAGAAAATAAGGAAGAGGAAGAGAGAGAGAGAGAGAGAGAGAGAGAGGTCGTTGGTCATGCTTAAGAAAGAGAGAGAGTCTTCATTTGGCTTGTTGAACACACTTGTTGCATGAAAATCCATTGGCTTGGTCACTATTCACCCATGATTACATGCATTAAATCATCCAAGAGCAAAAGTGAAATTTTTGAGGTGAAGGTTAGGTAATAGGTGACCAGCCATAAGGTGATTAGGCTTAATAGTAATTCATTTGATCATAATTTAATCTTTCATTATATGATATAAAGTATCCTTTAGAGTATAATGGCCATATTAATCAAATTGACCATAAGATTCTAATTTAACACAAGAATATAATCAAAACTATATTCTATAATTATCCAATGAATTTTCCTATATTCTTGGACTCAAATAGGTCGAATAAAAGGTGTCTCGAGATATTGATATCTCTACCTTGATCATTGCCGACCTTAATCCTTCCTTGAATTTTCGCCCTCCGCTAATTAAGCGGATGAAAATTCAGGATATCACATGGGAGAACCGTGTTACACCCTTCCAGGCATATGGAGGAACCCAATTACCCCTCTAGATATCTCTACTACAACTCGGGGCATTGTCATCCTAAGGACCGATGGTAATCCTAGTGACACATCCATACCATAATGCAATAATTCCATAATTCAATTTAAAAAGCACGTTACCATTACTATTACCCAAGAACTCGAATGTGAAACTAATGAACCCTAAGTCATTTTATCCCCTAGATTGACATATTTTCACCTGTGCCTGCATCAGACGAACTATAAAAGTAATTTCATACCCTAGACCTTAAACTAGCTTTATAAGGCGTTCCACACGCCTTTAGAAACAATAGTTGTTGTCTAGGTAAATGGTTTTGAAAAATTATGAAACTTTAACATAAGATAGAAAAGATCTAAAGGGACATTCTCTGTGAAGTACTCAAAGTCTGATTTAGCTCATACAATTCTAAATAATTTTTAGTAAACCAGGCCAAAATAATAGGAATTTCCCGAACGCAATGGAGTAGAAAAATAAATGTTTTGCAAACTAAGTGAGATAAAAAAAATCATGGAAATTTTATATGTGATAGTATATAATGTACTCTACAATTTTCATGAAAGATGCATGTTAGAATTCTTGACCGAAAATTTTGTGGGAAATGAAAAATAGGAAGAGGTCCATTCAGTAGCCTTAAAAATAGATTCCAGGCTCTATAGTTTTTCAACTATATTTTTGTCGTATGAAGTCTGAAAAATCTGAAATTAAAGTATGTTGTAAAATAGTCAATAAGGGACGACTTTCGTGAAGGATGCCCCATGAACAAAATCGAGGGTCGGATTAAAACCGAACCTGTCATGATATTTTGACTCAACCCTTCGGTCCCTTCAGCCCAAGTATGTATGTTGATTTCACATACCACCTTCCCATAACTCATATACACATCGACGACTAAAGTTTCAAACTTTCAAACTTATAACTTTATCCGAAACCTGCAACTAGGTGCTAACACCTCCAGAACACTAGATTCAACAGATTTTTGAGGAAACTCTTTTTGTCATGCAACAAACCATTGATATAAGATAGAATGGAGAATATCCACTTGCCATGAGTCCTAGAGGATTGCGGTGGTGACTCAGCAGCTCCCGGAATCTCGGCTGCTATGGTCCAAACTGAGGCGATGGCAAGAAGATGGCGATGCGGGTCATCGGCCAAGCTACGGGCGACGATGGCTATGTTTGCAGCATTGCAGGTGAAGAGAGTATTCGGCTTTCACAGAATGAGGGGCAGTGGCCACGTGAAATGAGGATGAACGAGCGAGCTGCGGTTTCGGGGATGCGGCAATGGTCTTCAAAAGACCACCGCTATTGACTTTGAGCGGTTCGTTGGATGCTTGCGGCAAGAGAGAAGACTAGCTAGCTATCGCGTGTCACGCCCAAGAGAAAATAGATGGCTTTGACCGCTGACTGGATTCGTGGAAGAGAGAAAGGGAAATTGTCGCCGTGTCTTCATGGTGCGGTCTCCCTCTTCGCACCTCTTCGAGCAATGCGAAGGCACCCACCACTTTAATTTCATGGCGAGGTAGACGGCTGGAGAGAGAGAGAGAGAGAGAGAGAGAGGGCGTGCGCGGAGATGAGGCGGGCTGAGATGGATGCGGCTCGGGCGCGTATGAGAGGTCACGGAGCTGTTGACTTGGCACGGCTTGAGCCGTCATAGCTGAGTTGTCTCGGCAATGACGGAAACGAACTGAATTGGTAGTGTGGTAAGGTATAACGAGATGTGACGACGTGATCCAATGTCTAGTGTGGTGGCATGGCGTTGCTGGTTACATGTCCGAGACCGGATGTCACAATATATATATATATATGTGTGTGTGTGTGTGTGATTTACTGTGAAAATTGGGTCGAATCTCTATGTTTAGTCATTGCTTTCCAGTGGAAAGACTTGAAAGTCAGTGAGTGAACCTGTTTGCTTGTTGTCACTTCTGGACTAAAGTGATTTTTCACTACGGATCAGTGTTGTTTCTAGTCAAATAAGATTCTTCATGTGAATATGTTAGAAGCCAATATATTCCCCAACTTGACCCTTGAATCACGAAAAGTTGAATTTGGTTACCGTGAGGTACGTTTGATAACATTTCTGTTTTGCTCATAAATAATTTTTTTCAATTTTCATTCCTAGGAACATGTTTGGTACCACCCTAAAATTTCTATTATTCAAATAGAAAAAGAATAGAAAAGTGCTTAACACAACTCTTAGATTTTTTTGTAACGTGAAATTTTTTAATAATTTGATGATAAATTTTTTCAATTTTTCTAATTTTTTTGAATTTCTCATTTTTTTCTTTTCTTTTTTTCTTCCCTTTTTCTTTCTCCCCTAGCTGGTTGCCGAGCCTTGGCGATGGTCGGTAATTGGCCAAAGACAAGGGCCAACGAGGCTCAACCTTGCCAAATCTAAGTCATGCCTCACCTAGCCACTAGCAAATCCTTAAAAGGCTTCATCTCGGTCGTTGTCTAGATCTTAAGATTAATGGGATGTAAAATAACTAAAGGGTATTCCTTCTCCCTAGAAAAATAAAAGATACAAAGAAAATTGGGAGTACAAGGCGTGCGGGTACAGGCACATTAAAATAAGGAACGCATCCATAGAGTTTGATCCATTGTAAAGATTGGGTCGAGTCTCTATAATTAGTTGTTACTCTCCAATGGAAAGACTTGGAAGTCATTGAGTGAACCTCTTGGCTAGTTGTCACTTTTGGACTAAAGTGATTTTTCCTTTCAAATTAGTATTGTTTCTAGTCAAATAAGATTATTTGTGTGAATACATGATAAAGCAATATATTTTCCAACTTGACTGCCGAACCATGAAAAGTTGAATTTGGTCACGGTAAGTTAATGGGAAATTCTACTATATGGTTGAACCTAAGTAAGTTCTTAAAAAGTTTCATTTCCCTCGTCGGGAGCTTGGGATCACTAGGATGTAAAATAACTAGAGGTTATTCCCTCTTTTTAGGGAAGAAAAAGATACGGGGAGAATTGGGTATATAAGCCATGTGGACATTGGCATGTTAAAATACAAAATGTATATGTGGAGGATGATCCACCATGAAGATTGGGTCAGTCTCTATGTTTAGTCATTGCTCTTCAGTGAAAAGACTTGGATGTCAAGTGAGCGAACCTCTTTGTTTGTTGTCACTTCCAGACTAAAGTGAACTTGGCCATCCTCCCACAATTCATCCCTCACTCCAGCCGCCATAACTCCACTACTCCAATATTTCCAACAACCACACCCCCCCCCCCCCCCCCCACCCCTCTTCCTCTCCCGGGGAGGCAACAACTCGCGGTGGATGCAAACATATATGAGACCAAGGTCATCATCTGATGGGAGATATGATCATGGAAATCATGCAAATATATACTTAACTTTGTTATAGGTGGAAGATATGTACCCATTAGAATTTACCTACAATGGGAAAATTATCAAAATAGCCCTAAACCTATTATAATTTTTCCAAGTCAATCATAAATCTTCTTTTTTTTGTCAATTCAATCATAAATCTTTTATAATTATGTCAATTCAGTCCATTCGGCGAAATTTAGTCGGCTAGTGCTGACGTAAATGCCAACTAGCGCTAATTGTCTAGCCAACATTGATGTGGCAATTTGTTAATATATTTATTTTTTCGAATTTTTTAATAGTTTTTTTCTTTTTCTTCTAGTCAGTCATCAAACCAGCCAGAGACTAGGGCCAGCAAGGTCTTGCCGTCACTGGGCAAGTCAAGCTCACCGAACCATGGCGAAGCCGAGCCTCACTGTCATGGCGCTAAGCAAGACCTCATCGTTGCAAGTGAGGTCGAGCTCACCCAACCACGACGAGGCTCACCCTCACCCAAATGTGGCTAAGGTGAGCCTCGCCATCGCCATGTTGGGTGAGGGCAAGCCTCGCCATGGCTGGGCAAGACCTCACCTAGCATTGTGACAACGAGGGCAAGCTCACCCAGCGTCGCAATGATGAGGCTCACCCTCACCAGTCGTAGCCTCTAGCTAGTTCAATGACTAGCCATAAGAAGAAGAAGAAAGAAAGAAAAAAGAAAAAAGAAAAAAGAAAAAAGAAAAACTTAATAAAAAAATTCGAAAAATAAAATATCATTAAAAAATTACCACATCAGAGTCAGCTAATCGGCCGGCCTCCACATCAGTGCTAGTCAACCAAATATGGCCCAATAGACTGAATTGGCATAATTACAAAATGTTTAGGACTAAATTGTACCCAAAAAAAAAAAAAAAGGTTTAGAACTAAATTGGAAAAATTGTAATGGGTTTAGGATTGTTTTGGTAATTTTCCCCACCTACAATGTATATGTATATTCATTGCAGGAGAAATTCAGTATACAATACACTTTGGAAACCTCAAATTAACAAGCCATTCATGATGACATAATACAACTTTTCTTGTTAGGTTTAAAAATTACATCACTTATAAATGGTTCTATTTTTTATAGGTAGTCTTGCTAATGAAACTCTATCGAGACGCAGACCCCTAGAGTGCCATAACTTGGCAGAAAGGGACACTTAAGTGTCATAACTTACGAAATCTACACTTAAGTGCCAAAATCGAAGTAAAATGGATCACTTGAGTGCCAATCCAGCCAAATTGCATACATGACATTTTCTGGCGAAACGAGTGTAAAACAACGCCGTTTTACACACCGATGTGGCCAAATAATACAAAAACGGCGTCATTTTAGGCCGACGTGATAAAAAAATAATATAAAAATTAATTAAATTTAGTTAAAATATTTAAAATTAATAATTTTAAAATTAAAAATTGCGGGGGAGGGGGGGAGGTGGCTAAGGGCTTAGCCTTCAGCCGCCACCGCCACCTCCCCGTTGTCGCCGGGAAGGGCCAGCGATAGAGAGGGGAGGGTCAGCTGGGGTTGCCGAGCAACCGGCGGCGAGGGCTCGCGAGCCCTCGCCTTAAATCGGGGTGAGGGTTGCAGCCCTCACCCAGATCCGGCGAGGGTTGGCTGCCCTTGGCCCGGCCGAGCGAGGGCCGCCGACCCTCGCCGGATCTGGGCGAGGGCTCGCGACCCCAGCCAACCCTCCCCCCTCCGCCTCTGTCGCCGACCCTTCCCGGCGACGGCGGGGAGGCGGCGACGGCCCTTAGCCGCCCCCCCCCCCTTTCTTTTTCTTTTTTCTTTTTTTTTAAAATTTTTTAATATTAAAATTATTATTTTTAAATATTTTAACTAAATTTAATTTTAAATTTAATTTAATTATTTTTTATATTATTTTTTACAACGTCAGCCCAAAACGACGCCATTTTTGCATTATTTGGTCATGTCAGCATGTAAAACAGCGTCATTTTGCACTCGCTTCGCCGGAAAATTGACACGTTAGCGTTTTTGCCGGATTTTGGCCGGAGTGGCACTTAAGTGATCTGTTTTTTTTCGAATGTGGCACTTAAGTGCACTTTCGTAAGTTATGGCACTTGAGGTGTACTCTTCCAAACTCTATCTATCTGAACAGGTATTTTTGTTATTATTTTTATTTTTATTTTGCTTGACTAAAATTGAAGCAAGAAAAAAAAATGAAACAAAAAAAGAAAGGAATTCACCAATTTCATGAATATTTCAGGATATATAAGGTGGGATTTAGGTTCCAAAAACTAGAACCAGTTCCAACAATCTGAACTTATTACGGAACCGCTCGCCCTTAGAAGATGGTCCTTCAACAAACACAAATTTGGGTGGTCCCTCGCCGATTTATTGTGCAAGTCTTGCGATTTTGGTGCAAGAGACGACGCGAAGCAGACTGAAATGGTGGATTCAGGGGAGAAGATAGTGTCTATCAGGCTAGGGAAATTAGGAACGTGGATGGTGGTGAATGTAGTAGTACAAGTGATACCAATAACACTCTGGTTTCAAGAAGATGGTTCTATATGGGGTCTTATGAGTATGTGACAGATGAATCTTTCACATCGCTAGTAGCAATCAGGACCCCATTGAAGAAGCAGCCGAGCAGGAAACCCACCCTACCACCGAGACCCGGTCCCCGCCAGGCAATGTCAATGCGTAGTTGTGAATCAGGGAGAGATTTTGATGGCTTTGATGCGACAAAAAGCGGTGAATACGGCGACAGTAGTTGGGATACTAGTATTGGAAGGAGCAAAAGAGAAGGCTTTTCGATATCGAGAATCTGGGCGAGGGGGAAGAAGGAGAAGCCAAATTCAAGGGGAGAGGCATCGGCCCAGGAAGCTTCTCTTCAAATTCTAAATAACTGGGCCATTACGAGCAGAGAGGCCGAAGACAAGCTGAACAGAGACAATTATAGTAGAGCTTGGATGGAACTCGAACTTGGTCGCTCGGAAAATTTGGGGAGCGAGTTCTGGTGTGATCACGATGGTAAGAGGATAAGTTTGGGTTCTCGAACAAATCTGCTTTCTTTCTTTCACTAGGACTCGAAGTGCCAAAAAGCAAGGTTGTGCGTTCATCTTCCTCACCCCAAGTCTAGTCCTTTCTTCGAATTCCAGAAACAAGATAAATTTCTTCGTGCAGTTCAACTCATTTTTACTGGAATGTGGAAACCCCAGCTGCTGCATTGAGATTATTCAGGGTTTCTGGAAATTTAATCTGGTCCATAGCCAGAGTATCATTTCTTGCCATGCTCGTGTGATGCATCATATTGTTCAAGGAAATTGCAAAATCATTGGGACGTACCATGTTCATCGAGCCTCAGACACACGTAGATTTTGAGGTCTTTGACCTTGGCCCTTCCCTGATGAATTAATAATTATGGTGTGTGCGTGGATCACATTAGTTGTTCGAATTACGCGAAAGATGGTAACCAGACAGGAAAAGTTATTGCGAGGATTTCAATGTAGAAAAGATTCTAGGAACCTAAGTCAGGAAAACAAAAGAAAATTATTCACCTGCTCAATGTATGAGGGTAGATTATTTCATTGCTAGGCCATGAAGATAATGACCAATTGCCTGCAACTATTTCTTCATCATTTAGAGCAAGAGACATGCGCTACTGGAGATTCGGCATTTGATGTGGTCATAATAACTCCGATTTGAATTAGATTGGTGGACCGACCTACTGGACATTAATTGCGGATGCTAATCATTTCACCTACAATTGTCCGAGAGCGTTATACGTGGCCGTTCTTCATATCATGTGATCGCTTGTGATAAGAAAAACACTTACCCTGCGCTTTCACTTTCCTGCATTTATTATGTCGACGCTAACTTCTTGTTATTCAGAAGACCATTCCAAAACGAGGTATTAACGTCACATAATCATATCTTTATTCAAACCATATCGGCGATTAAGTATCGCGTTATTCAAGTGGTCTTCAAACCCGGCAAAGCCAAACCACAAAAGCAGACATTATTTTCGGTATCATCCATACGTTTTTCCTTCAAGAAAAGGGGTTCGAGGTCCTTCCTAGGAATAGTCCGCCCAGACTTTGCCGGCGTCGAGGTTGGCGATCTTTGCAAAGGCGTCCTGGGAGAGGTTGATGACCCCGTTGCACGGTTGCCGGCAGTAGTCCACGACCTTGACCGTGATGACGCCGGCCTTGCAAGGGTTCGGAAACTGGTTAGCCGCACGGGTGCATCTGACCTTCAGCATCCGTCCGCAGGCCCTCCCGCCATTCCACAACGCATCGCTCACTCCCGCGACCATCACTCCGCTGTTCTTCAGAGTGAACCCTGGACAAGCCGCGGCTGCCAAAAAACAAAAATAAAGACATTAAGGACACGACTGTCGAGAAGCTACGCCGCCAATCTTTTTCCATCCGAATCGGAAGAGGAAATGCAATTCTCAGAGCAACCCTTTTACATTTCATAGATGTCGACTCCAGAAAGTTGTGAAAACACGAGACGTAGACAAAACATTTGCATCTAAACACACGGACATGGACATTAATAACCTCTACCAAGTTCAAGGTGAAATCATGGATCACTCACGATAATATTGGGGTGGGTAGTAAACAGAGAGGCCCGCCGTGGCCGATGCAGCAGAGAATAAGGACAAAGCCATGGCCAACGCCACCAGCACCTGCAATTTCACCTCCATTGCCGCTTCCTAGTTATGGCTTGAAGGATCTTCGATCCCAGGCATACATATATACACGGAGGAGTCGATCCACCATGAAGGCCGGGTCGTCTCATTGCGCATTAGCAATCGCTCTTCAGTGGAAAGACTTGGAAGTCAATAGGTCAGCGGTCTTTTGGACTAAAATTGAAGTGGCCTCGCACTGTTCGAACTTGGAAATCAATTTCTCTTCAGCCCCGTCCTCGTCACGACTAGATAGTTTCTTCGGTGTCGTGCTATTGTACCCCACAGGTCACGACGAGGAGAGGCCCAGGCCGTCGGATCAAGTTCGGAGGAATGTCGGCCGTCAGATGGTGAGCACGGGAGAATTGGACCGTATGAACACTACATTGCGAATCGGGATTGTTTATAGTCAAGATGTCAAACGTGGGAATCTTCTATTGTCTGTCGGAGTCGAGGAAAGATCGCACCAGTTTCGTTCAGTCAAACGAGCTATTCTATCACTGTTCTTCATGTGAATATGTATGAATCCATTATAATACCCACCTTGACATTCAAACCACGAGAAGTTGAATTTGGTTACGGTACATGAACTAGTGGAAAGTAAGATAATATTAATGGTCTAGTCGCTAAGTGTTAAGACCATGTTTGTAATATGCAAAATTTTCGATGGTCCGTCTAATCTATCAAAGTGAAAAGTAAACTTAACTATGCAAAATCATATCGACACATATAGAACACGGGGGCGTACACATTCATTAGGGCAGAGTGCTTCCTTAATTATAATGTCATATCGCCAGATGCAGCATCATATAGGATATAATCTCACAATAAAGTAAGGGGAGTTCCAGTAGTGATCTGCTTAATTTTATTCTTAAAAAATCTACACTCGCTTGTATAGCTAGCATTATTCCAGTTCTCACTTCAAGCCCCGCAAAGGCAAACCAGGAAAATTACCAACAAAATCCTAAATTTAATACAATTGTATCATTTCAGTCCTAAATATTTTGACAGTTTGTTAACATAATTCATCACGCCAATTTTGAGCAGAAATCACTGACGAGAACGTCGACGGTATTACGTAGCACCAATGTCAACATAAATAATTTTTTAAAAAGATACTTGAATTCTTTGAATTATATATTTATTTATTTTTTGTTTTCTTTTCTTCTTTAATTGTGGCGGGTGAGAGCCGGGCAACCCTTGCAGGCCACTAGGCGAGGCCTTGCAAGCCCTCGTCAGTTGTGGGCAAGGGTGACCCTCCCCTAGCTCTCTCCAACCATCACTTGTGGCTGGTCTCAAGTGATGAGAGAAAAAGGGAAGAAAAAAAGGGAAAAGGAAAAGAAAAGAAAATTTAAAAAAATTATCTACGTCAAGCCGGTATACCATGTAAGACAACCAGTGCTAATTAGACTACTACATCAATGATTTTCAGCCAAAATTGGTCGAAAAGACTGCATTAGCAAGTCGTCAAAAGATTTAAAACTGAATTTGCACAAGTGAAAATTTATAACTTAATTGATCTAAGTATAATAGGTTTAGAACTTTTTTATTAATATCGAATTTTTCAAAGCAAGACGTGATACTACAAATGAATATTTCACTCTTGCTAACCTTTAGGAGCAACACTCAAATGAATACTACAAGCTCACAAAAGAGATGGACTGAAAAACCACTTAAGAATGCTCGATATCTCTTGTTCTTGCCATTCTCTATTCTGTGACTTCTGGCCGAGTTTTCTCCAATTTATAGAACTTCAAGTTCAAACGAGGAAGTTGGAGACGGTGAACCAAAAAAAAAAATGAATATGGAGGAAAGATTGAAAAAAGCACTAGAAATACGAATACACTAGCATAGCCAATTAAGACCCAACGAATTTTACATCATGAAGGTTCAATTTGATTCGATTCGATTATATATCCTACAAATTGAGTTCTCAATTAATTACTTCCATTCAATCAATTTTGAGAACAAAAACTTCAACAATAGTTCACTTTTACGCCCGTGATATTCAAGTCGTTTCTTTTTGCAATCATGAGACACACATGACAACGAATTTTTCAGTGGCGCATCGCCAATGTATCTTTTGTGTTGGCGTTTATTTGATTAGAATGGATATTCAAAAAGAGAAACGAACTTATGGTGAGCTTCATACGAATCTCCAATACAAAAAATCGAGATTGATTTAAAAAGAAAAAATTTTGAAACTAGCGAGAAAGTGCAGCATATAACATAAGTGACGTCGGTATATACATAATTGAAAAATTATCCAAAAAGTATTAAACATATTATATTTTTGCTAATTGAATCCATCTAGTCAATTTTGACTGAAAATCACTAAAATGTGTCAACTATTTTACATGATATGGTTCTTGTTAACGTCAACAATTTTTAATGATATTTTTATATTTTTATATTTTTATATTTTTTCTTTTTTCCTTCTTTACCTTTTTATTTTTTATTTTTGAGGAATAGCAAGGGCTCATTAGCCACTGGCTGAGGCTAGAGGTGTTAAATGGGTGGGTCGGGTCATTAATGGTCCGACCCAAATTGACCCATTAACCCATTTATGACTCATTTATGCCTAATGTAAATTTTTCGACTCATACCCGACCAATTTAACTAAACTTAAAAAAGCTTATTTCTTATATATATGTTTAAAAAAATGGTATTACTAAAATAGTTTTATACAATACAAATTTAATGGACAATTTTTATAATTTTTAAAATAATTATTTTAAAAATTCGAATTTTAATTATTTTTTTAAATTAAATTTTTAATTATTTTTTATTTTTTAAATATAATTTTTAATTTTCTTTTTCTTTTTTTTTTTTTTCTTTTTTCTTGTTTCTTGTTTCTTGTTTCTTGTTTCTTTTTCTTTGGCCGGTCGCCGACCACGACGACGGACGGCGGCCGCCCACGGGCGAGCCTCGAGCTCACCAGATCGGGCGAGCTCGAGCTCGCCCCTCGCTGGATCTAGCGAGGCTCGAGCCTCGCCCGACGCCAACGAGCTCAAGGCTCACCTTGCCGGTCGCCGGCCATCACCGTGCCCGACCGGAGGAAGAAGAAAGAATGAAAAAATTAAAATAAAAAAAATAATTATAATTTCAATTTTTAAAAAAAAATTGTTTGTAAAGTTAAATAGAGAAGAGAGAGTCTCTCTATAAATAGGTTCATTTTTAATAGGTTGATAAATGGGTCTTAAATGGGTTTGCTCTCAGACCCATTTAAGACCCATATATCACAGCCTCTTTATTTTCAAAACCCATTATGGGTGTTTTGGGAAATGAGACTTGACCCATTAACGACTCATTTAACTAGAAACGGGTCCATAAATGGGTCAATAACCCATTTAACACCTCTAGCTGAGGCCCAACAATCTCAGCCGACCACTAGGTGAGGCCTGTAAGCCCTTGTCAGTCGCTGGGCAAGGGTTCATGGCCCTCACTCACAATTCGGCAAGGGTTACAAGTCTTTCGCCCAGTGGTTGGCGACGACTTGTTGCCCTTGCGTGGGGCCCTCACCCACAACTATGCAAGGGGCGCAACCCTCAACTAGTGGCTAGGGAGGGTCATTGGCGATGGCCCCCTGCTCGTCCTTAACAATAAAAGACAAAAATTAAGAATAAAAAGAAAAAAGAAAAAATTAAATATAATATAATATTAAAATATTATTGAAATTTGTCCATAGTAACGATTTCCTATTAAAAGTAGCCGGATGGACTTAATTGGTAAAACGCGAAAAAAGTTAAAATTTAATTGACACAATTAAAATATTTGAAATCTAATTGATAAAAGTATAATATATTTGAGATTTTTTGGATAATTTTTCTTGCATAATTTAGGCACAATTTAGGCACGACTTTAAGAGGCTATTGTATTATGTGACGATGACCGATGTTTATGGCATCACCAACACCAACTCAATCAAGCTCTCTCTATTCCCCATATGTACATTTCTAATAATTCTCCTACATGTAATAGACAACAACATCAACTTTCCAACCCCGGCACTTCATTTCACATTTGATGTCCTTTTTCTACGAACATTAAAGTTATTCCAAGCCCTTCGATGTCAGCCACCTATTGATTCATCGATGATTTAGTGCTACATCCATAAAGTGTGTGAACATGTGCAATAGAATAGGGTAACCAGCCACTAATGTAAAGACAGACAAATGAGTATGCATTGTCCCTCAATATTCCGAGTTTAATAGTACTAACCAGCCACTTTTTCGAACCGGCATCTCATGCATTCGCTCAAAAGAGATGCTGTTGCACGAAGACGACATAAAGTTACGGCAAGGGCAACCTTTTTATTATCTTCCCCTTCTCAAAGGAGATGAAAAATATAAGTTGAAATTAGGGATGAGCAAATCGAATCGCCTAGATAGGAACTACCCGAACCAAATTGGACTACCTTGTTCGGTCCAGTTTCCAAGGGCAGTGGTCCGGATCTTGGTTCCATAAAAATGGAAGTGGTGATTTTTCGTTCGATTTCTACTAGACCAGATTGGACCAACAAACTCGACCGACTTTTTTCTTTAATATATATATTAATTTCTTTAAAATAGCAATAAATCATAAAAATGTAATAACTCTAGTATTTTTCTAATTTTTAATTTTTTTCGTTAAGTAGTTGTTTCCCAATCTTAAAACCGTACGGTCTGGTCTTCGGCCCCC